>CM040089.1:2559955-3759955 GCA_022496805.1 Pohlia nutans | reverse complement strand
TGTTCCTGCATCAGAAAGCTCAGGGTGTGTAGCAATGGACTGATCACAAGATCGAAAATTTCATTCTGTAAAAAAAATGTATCAACAGGCACAGCTCATCTGGAGAGATTCAACCGTTTTGTCGTTGATAGCATTGGGTTCCCCTCAAAAGCGGGGGTCAATTTCTACTCATTGCTGTGAACTTTGGATTAACACTGAGGGCTGCTTCACAATATGGTCGAGAGGCCGAAGGTCGAGATGGTGTCGAATTCCATACTTTTTGACCATTTGGCTCCAAGGTGATGGCCTCTTGACCATAGTTTGGGTTGGACAAGAATGGAAACCCAAACTATGGTCGAGAGGCCATTGAATTCTTTGATAAACTATTGTGATTTTTTATTTTATCAAAGGTTTGGACTTTGGATTCGGCTTTACACTGAACAGTCCAAGTTGAGAGGCCAAAGGCTTGGCCTTTGAACATTTAAAATGAGGCTTCGTGTTATTTTGGATGAAGGCTTGGACTTTGAACTTGGCCTTTGGAGGCTTCACACTATGGCCATTCAAGTCAAGAGGCTATGGGAGTTCATGGCCAAAGATTTGGACTATGGGCTTGGCCTCTGGAGGCTTCACACTTGGTCGGCCGAAGGCTCTAATTTCTATATTTTATTACCTATTTTCAGTCCATTCCTTTGGACTCTCAACAAAGTTTGGCCATGAACTCCCATGGACTCTCGACTTGAACAACCATATATCAAGAATTTAGGACCTCACTGATTTTTAACGATTGTCGTGCGAATCCGATATTTCATGGGTGTGTATTTTTCGCACAGAGTCCGCATAGATTTCGAGCTAATTTTGCACTGAATCCGCACGGATTCTACATTCATTCTTTTCGCTATCTAATAAAGTGTAGAATTCGTGCGGAATGGGCACAAAACCCGTGTACAATCCGTACGAAAAATGTACAAACCCATAAAATATCGGATGTCAATCAGAAATCGTTTAAAGTCCGTGAGGTCCAAAAATTCTTGGTGTAGTGTGAAACGGCCCTAAACATTGCAAGTGCTAGAGTCTCAAGTGCATAGTATAATAGGGCAATGGGAGCTATAGTCCAGCTACAATTAGAAACTAAGATTATATAGCGACGACACAGTAGTCCCAAAATTCATGGAATACAAATGGCATTCCTTCGTTACAATTAGAAAAGTAAATCTAAGTCAAAATTCTCATTTGATCTAGTTTTCAAAAGGGTGCTCCATTGTACTGCTCTATTATGCTATGTGTTCAAGGAAGTTTCACCAGTAGAAAACTTTGTTAGAGTTGATGTCAAAATGCCATTTTGTTTATATTATCAAGAACATAATTCAGTAACATAAGTTATTTATCAATGACATAAATGAAGTGACATTTTGACATCGTTTCTAATAGGATTTTCTATTAGTGTTTGTGTCACGCCCTTGTCACTTCCTTTTTGTCCTCGTGAAGCTTAGTCATGTTTGAAAATGGATTTTTTTTTTTAGTGGCAACGAACATGACTAGTTAACACTACACATGCAACACACCCACAATGGTCTCTTCCAACTTGTCCCGGGTCTCAACACCCCATGATTCTCACAATTCGATTCAACATGACAACCGAGCATGCCATTTGATGACATGGTGCGGAACTTCCACAAATGTCTAAGTACTGGTGCTAGTACTATTTGCCAACAGTAGTAACCACCCTTAGTGGATGCCCCAACTCCCCACTAGGTCATTCATCAACCTAGTATTATATACCATGATTAGATCTTTGTATCCTACATGCAAGAAGAACAAGAGTAAAAATAATAATTAGAAATTAAAACAAAGAAAAATATTTTCACGTGTAGAATTTTAGATTTCAAATTCCTTTTTGCTAGCCCCTTAGAACCCTATCAACCATTTTTAATCACTGCCCTATTCTGATAAGTTTTTTGAATTTTGAAAAATTAATTAAAATAAATATAAATTTTTAATAGGGAGTCGTGTCTACTTTCAAAACCCATTTTAAATCACGTCAATTGGAGTAAAACTCTACCTGTGAGAATTTTTTAAAATATAACACCTCAACATTCATTGTTGTTGTTTTAGAAAATATATTATTTTAGAAAAATAATGATGTTTCAATCATAAATACTTTAACTTTGAATGTATTGTCATTAGAAAAAGGATATTGTCATGGCATATCTTCTTCTTTGTATCACACTTATAAACAAAATTCTATGTAGTAATACAAGAACTTTGATTTGTCATGATTAATCCTTTTAAGCTCTAGTGTGCCATATGTAGTCATAATTTCTTTTGGAAAAAATCGTCTGAAATAATGTAGCCTACACTAAAGTAACCACATCTAAAATGGTTTGAATAGGTTTTCATGCAATAGAAATTGAAGAATAATATTCAAATTGGTGGATTGTCATGAAGTCAATGCAAGTGGTATCACAAATATAGGAAAACTAATGAGTTAGTTATATGTTTAAAAAAGTGTAGGTTCTAAGGGGCTATAAGTATAACTTAAGTGAACCAAGAATGTACTAAATGTTTACCAAAAGAGATATGTATAATATCTAAACACTCTCTAGGCACAGAAACAAATTTAATAAAAAAATCATACACCTACAAAGTCATAAATTGACCTATTCAAAAAATAAACACCAATTCTACATTATAGATATTTTTTAAAATAAAAAAAATGAAATTGGACTCGGCTACAAATAATTCTAAAAATAGATGCCCAAATTTTGAAGAAATTGTTTTTTCAAAAACATTCTATTTCTATGGTGAAAAAGAGAATCTTCAAGAATACCCACCGAATCTCAAAGAATATTCACATCAATTCGGCACTTTAATTAAATATTTGGCAAGAGCTATCGATCTTGATAATCGAGTACAATAGTGTAATTAAAAACAAAGAAAGGGAATACAAATGATTCAACGCTTTAGGGCAGATCAATGGAATGGTGAAAGCTTAAGTCAACTTCTACTTGAGAGAGAGAAGTCTCTCAAGTAAATTACCTCATTTTTGCTCCAAGTCTTTGAATCTATCAAGACAAATAACTTCCTTACAATTATCATTACACTTGTCAAAGTTTGTTGCCTCATCTTCATCAAGTCAAGAGAAAATTCCAAATAATTGTGAAGTTATTCAAGTTTGACCAAAAAGTGATCAGGTTTTGGATGGATAGGCTCCAAAGAATTAAATTGTCTTCTACGGAATGTTGATCCTTACTTTTGAATGAATACATGAATTAACACAATGCCCAAATTGGTGACCCTTGCTTTTAAATGAAAAATGTGAATTAATAAAATATCTATGATGGTGAGTAATACAAAACATGGAAAATGTGAAGAAGAATGTATTGCAAAAAATCGATCATGAATTGGCCAATGGTAGGTTCTCCAAAGACAACTATAGTCCAAAATATTGTGAAATACAAAAAATACATGAGTGGACAACAATTTACAACAAAAATGTTGTTATATATTTATGGATTATTCATAGACTATACTAAAAAATTTGTGGAGAAATTCATTTAATAATTAATATATGATTACATCCTTCAAGACTATATGCTATGTGTTGTCCATTATTACCGTACCCGGCCGTCAGGGTTGGCAAATAAAATTATGAAAAGAGAAGCCCAAAATTTTAGGCATTCGTATCATTTGGGTGAAACATTAATTATTCGGCATGACCTGTCAACCCTAATGTCCAAGTACTTTATATGAATTTTTGGAATCATTAATTAGTGTATAAAACTAATATGGAAACCTATGAAAACCTCCCGAGGAGTGCACTTTAAGTTAAGATTAGGAATATACGTGAGTGCGTTTTAATAGCATACCCCCTACAATACTTGGCCTTAAAATAGTTTTTAAATTAAGATTTTATAGGTGCTAAATCATTACATATATATTTATCATTTGGTATAATTTCAAGACCAAATGTTTTTACAATCTTATAAATAAAAAATGATAGAAGTTTTAACTAAAATGTGTTGTTTTTTGCTTCAAAACTCAATTTAAAAATATTTACAAGTGATTATTTTTTGAAAATTATACAAGAAGAACTTTAGATTGTATTTAACAACTTCATATTCTTTTTACAATTTTAAGGTGATTTTTAAATATGTACTTAAGGGGGTCAAAAGTATGCACTCACGTGATTCCTAGTCTTAACTTTAAGTGCATTCCCTAGGTGAAAACTCCATGGTGCAATATCAAGAATCTACCAAAATTTGGAAAAAGAATTTTTAAATTTCTAACTACTATGTTTTTGTAAGAGGTATTATTGCATAGGACAATCCATTTTCTGAAGGGCTTTTTGGGTATAAACTGCAAGGGCTTGCCCCGAGGTGTTTTACCCCAGACAATCCGAGGAAGAAATGAATTGCCCTACGTAAAGTACTTTAATCCCTAAAGGTCCAAGTGTCCTCAATGGAACATTTTCAATGTTTGGGTAGGTTTCCATGGTGTCAATTTTTATTATGATTTTTTGAAAAACATTATGCGAATTTCATATGTCGATAAAAAAAAACAGGGATCCAAATTTATTTTTTCTGACTGCGTAAGTGGAAGTTATGGAGAGAAAGAGGTTTTTTTGGAGGGAGAATAGGCACTACGAGCAAGGCTTAAAATAAACCTTAGAAATGATATTTTTTGCATCTCTAACCGTAGGATCTTGCTTTAAAACTACCAAAAGAATGCATGGTAAAACTATCATAGAATTTGACCATACAGATTGCATGTTTATAGTGTTTGAAGTCAAGAGATGAAATGACAATCTTTCCTTACCTTTCTTGACTGACTTTGGAGACATGGGAAAATTTGTTAAATTGGTCAAAAAATCCTTTATTTTTTTAAAATTTTAAAATTGGTATTAGCTATCAAGAGCCAAAAAAATTCATAAAAATTGAATAGAAGAGGTGAAAATGATGCTGAAAAACAAGAATAACCCACAGTCCTTTAGGGGAAAGGAATAACTCTTATCAATTTCAGTATTTTCTGTGCACATTCACAGTTCTTCACCATGTTAGCAGTCATTCCCCTCACGTTCTTGATTTGGCATTCACATTCCCTGCAAGATTTAGATTACAAAAATTTCCTCCAATAAATCCCAAACCCTAATTCTAAATTATTAAGCCATGTGAATCGTATTGAATTTTTTTAAATTAAAGTGCTTTACGCAAAGGTTTTTAAAAGTAAATTGATGTCTAAGTTAAATTTTATAAGTGAATTTTTTTATTACTCTTTGGCTTTGCTTAAATAAGAGGAAGTTTTGGTATGTACGGAATTTTTATGAATTGTACTCATACAAATGCATATAATCTCCTCACAACAACAACATCCAATTAGATTCAAATTTAGTCAATGTAAACTTCACTCAAGTAACAATAGATTTGTACAATTAGATTGTAATAAAAATATGTCAAAGTTCCAAAACATATGTAAAGTGTGATGTAGGAAAAACAACATTTTGCAATATAGCACTTTTGGCTCCAAAGTCTTAAGATAAAGTTACTTAAGAATCATTCATTTTTTTAAGTGATTTTTTTTTGGATTAATTTATTAATTAATATTGCTTTCGGTAGAGTCAAGAGTGTGATCTGCTGATCTCAAACGGCAATGAAACAACAGGATAATCAACGAAATTACCTAAGTAAGGGCATGCACACCCCTTCACACTCTAAATAGTCCTCTGATTTATAAACACAGCTAAGAGCATTCCCACCCATGCACGCTAGGACTAACCCTCTCAAATTATTCATCTACACGTGAAGGGTCCTTGCACTCACACTCCCCCACCCTTGCACGCCCTTCACGTATCAAAAGTGCGCATCAAATAGTCAATGGACCAATCACAAGTAGAATGAGAGGAATAATCATCGAATAGTCAACTCAATAGTGTTTTCAAGGCCCAATTTCTAACACGCTAGAATCCAGAGTCAAGAAGCATTTTGAAAGGCCCCTTGAAACTTTTCATCCACTTCTTGAGGTCAGAGACCCTCTGAGGCCATGGGTGGCCATGCTCTAAGGCATTGAAAGTCACAGGTGTTGTATCAAGCCTCCTTTTTGTCGTCCCTTGTGGCTACCTTGTAGAAAATTGCTTCATGTTAATCCCTAAAGGACCATGTGTCTTAATTAGGACATTTATAAAACCAGGTAGGTTTTCATGATGTCAATTTTGAGTCTAATATTCTGAGTTTTTTTTTAAGAGAACTTGAGGAATCTCAAGAGCTTCATGGGAATATAATGTTTTTTCCCCACCGGACATCGGTAGAAAAGTTATATTGCCTGAAGCCTTTTATTTGTGAGGCCGGGCAGCTCAGAAAAAATGCTACACTACTCCAATAGATGCAATTTGATATGGAAGCAAGTGACATGATATTATTTGGGATGGAATATATATATATATACATTATTTTATTTTATTTTAAAACTCTCCATAGTTCAAAATTTCATTCCAAGAGTATTCAAAAATTTCTAGCCTGGTTGGCAGGGTGGGAAAAAAATAACTTCTTTTAGAGATAAAAGTTAGAGATTTTTTATTTTTTATTTTTGGTACTTTCATTTCTACTCCAAAATGAGACAAGAACCTTTGTTTTTACTATTTGGATTGAGAAATTATACAAAACCAAGTTCACAATAAAATTAAATATGTTTTGCAATGATTTGCACCTCCTCCCCTTGTAGTATTGTTTTCAATATGTTAAATCATTCTCCTACTTCTCAAATTTGGTATAAAAGTAACTAACATTGTGCAAATTGTGAAAGTGAAGAGTAACAAGTTTCCGTAGTGGAACATTTTCAAAACAGGAAGAAAAATACGCAGCTGAAAATTTTGAGCAAGTTATATTTTTTTTCACACATTCTCACTTCAAACGTAAATATCTTCTAATCTATATAGTCAAAGATTTTGAAATTTTTTGTGCACATTCTTTTGGTATTAAAGGACAAGTTTCTATGGTTGAATTGTGAAAAAAAAACAAAATCAAAAAAGAAAATCTTTTTTTGAAATTGTGTCGTAGGGATTTGAAACGGCAGCATTATAGTGTTTTTGAGCAAAATAGTCCTAGTCTTTTAGGGGTCAACCTCTTCCTACTTGCTCTCGGGACAACCTCTCATGTTCTGCATCCGTACAGCAGAGAGCTGTGGATGCTCTAAGTTGTGAATGATGACAATATAACATTCAGTAGCGTTCATGCCCACTACCTTTCTTTTATGCACTTTGCTCATCACCTTGAGCCTCCACTTGTCCACTTAGCTACAGGTAAAGTACTATTGGGTGTGGAATATTCCACACCATCTACTGTAGAGCCAAGGTAGGGACAGTGCATGCTAATGAATGTTATGAATGAACTGTGACGTGTGAAGTGTGGAGAATATGCTGAGAACTTTTGATTGAACTGGTGGCATGGCTAACTTTACCGACTACAGTATTGAATCAACTTATAGACATGATAGTCTATTGACCCAATTTTTCACAAAATATATAAGTTATATATGTGGGCAGTGGCCCCATACACTGGCTTCTCAAATTCATGGCAGCTGCTTTTCAAGTTCTACTTCCACCTACCACCCACCATATGATGAGTCATATGTGGTGTGCAGGATCATTTCCCCTCGTGCGTTTTAGATAACTGTCTAAAGGGCGGTTTCCATACGTTTGCAGAGTCGTGTTAAGGTAGAATGCCCTTAATCAGCTGCTGTTTGTTGGAAATTTTTGAAAACCAAATTGGGGCTAATAGATAGATAAACTTCATGAATAAAATTGAAAAGATTTTAATTTTAATTCTTTCTCCAAATATGATGTAATTTATATGATTTTTGAAAGTGAAAAGATAGTGATATCCAACTTGTGACATACATGCGGTGTTTTTCTTAACACAAAAGTATCATGAATTGCATCCTAGAAGCCCCAATTATGTTCACTTGTCAAAGCCCGTGATTGGATAACAAGTAGTCGGTTTTAGGTTCGTTGGGTGGTCGTTGTTGAAGGCACTTACATGACCAGAATGTGGGGGGTGAGTGGTTATAGGTCATTCCACCTTACACGCTTTGCATGTGAGGTAAATTTCTCTTAAACGGTCCATTTAAGTTGTGCTTCGAAAGTTTTGAAAATTGACATTGAACTATTTCGGCCAGCATCAAATAAGATTCATAAATCAAATCTGCGCAATTGTTGTACATTGTTTGCGCGCTCAAGCCGCGCCCGGGATATCAACTTTATGCATGAGTTGCACAGCCAGCCTCGATGAATCAATCCTCCACCGCTTTCATCACTGTGCAAAAACGCGCCAAGCCTAGCGTTTTTCTCATGGTCATGTACACGGCCTTGGACATTCTGCAGGATGCGGGACATGGTGGAGCTTCACCCCGCAAAGGCTGGGCATTTCTTCTCCAAGTTTGATCCAATTTGGCTGCAGACGAATTTTTTCACTACTCGTCAGGACAGGCACTTGCTGCGCCGACCCAGCCTTGGGTTCTTTGTATAAGTACTCGGCTTCTCTTGTTGGAAAACCAGAAAAAATCTTTCACCGGAGCTATTATGGTCATATTCGTTATATTGAGACTTTTAGCTGATTTTGAGACAAAATGCCAGTTATTCAAAAATTCATTTAAAAAATAATAATTAAAACCAAAAAAAATTTAATGCTCAAATAGTGATTCTATAATGAAATTCCAAAAGGTGGTGTTGTTAAATATTTATAAAAAAATAGTAGTAAGGAGATAAAACGGTTTATCTTCGAGCCGAAAATAAAAATGAGACTGCGAAAAGTCTCAATATAACGAATATGGCCTTTTATTGCTCTTGGTTCACTGTGATGTTTCTTCTCCCTCAATCAAAATAAAGCGTCCAGTTGTTTCAAAAAAAATCAAATATCAAATCAAATCAAAAATCAAATAAATGTAATCTATAAGCATTTTGAAAGTGAAAAGATAGTCATACCCCACTTGTGACATAAAGGTGATGTTTTAAATGCAAAAAGTATCATGAATTGCATCCTAGAAGTTCTATTTCTACCCAAGTGTAGAAGCATTGAATTGGCTCATAAGTGGTGAGATTTAGATTCATTGGAGATTACAAGTGATTAATTTTAGGTTCCTTGAGTGGCGGTTGTTGAGGACACCTACATGATTAGAGTGAAGGATGGAAAGTTAACCTTTAAGCGTGCAAGGAGCCCCGTGGGGCCATGCTTGATCGTTTTTCTATCAAACGTTGATTTTTGCCTAGTTCCTAATTCCAAATGAAAATGGTCTCAACTAAGAAAATGTGGGGGCTACCTTCTACTTTCTAGTCCAATTTACCGTTCTTCCAAATTGTTAAAACTGCGATTTTTATAGCACTTTAAAGCTCAAAACCTTAAAATTCCAATATACAACGCAAAAAATGTTTTTTCTATCAAATTTCTTTTTATGTAAGCTCAAGAAGCATGCCACCTACACCTTGTTGTTCATCACTATTATTTATATTTTCCCTAAAACATCATATTATTCTAAACTTTTTAGTAATTACTATGATTTTTACAAGAAAAAAACTTTGAATTTTTTTATTGTTTATTTATTTATTTAAATGATTATGAAAAAATCAGGGTAAATTGGTTTAACAATACCTTATGTGAGAAAAATACCAGAAAAATTGTAATATATTTTAAATGTGAGGAATTGATGAGGTTTGAACGGGTAATTGTGGTGTGGACGCTTAAGGGTTAAGGGACATTCTAACTTTGAGCATTATGAAACAAGAAATAATGGCTAATGCATAGTACCGTACCTGGCTATTAGGATCGGCAGCTCCTGCCACATATCTAATTTTTTTGCTCAAATGATATGGATATTCTTTAAGTCTATCTTTTTCACCTTAGAAAATAATATAATATAATATAAAAAATTCTAAGAATTTGGGCTTCTCTTTTATAATTTTTATTTTTATCAACCTTGACAATCGAGTACAGTATAGATGCAATTCAACTGTTCAAGCCATGATGCACTAGTAAGGTGCAAACCAAAGTGCAGAATCCTTTTAAAATTTACATACACTAGTAGAAGGCCTATCATTTTTCATTCTCCATTTCATGGGAACAGTGAACAGTGGCTGAATATTATGTTTATATTTTTGTTTTCTTGTGACCAAAACCACTCTCCAGCACTGACACAACCCATGTACCTAGCGTAGTTTCATTCCTTTTTCATTTATAGTAAGTGAAAAACGACACATTTCTTACTCGTGATGACTTGTGAACGACATGAGCAACCAGCAGGTTATGTGACATAATGTCAAGTTGTCTGCATTTTTATTTTATTTTCATCAAGGGCTCCTAAAGAATAGAAACGTTACGTGTTCTAACCAGTGTTGTAATAGTATCAAACAATACGTAAGCCACAAGAACATGGAACTGTGATACTAGAGTTATCCTTAAAGTCACCTTGTGTTTGAATTAGATACCGTGAATTTTGCTATAATATACTCTTATTTGTTCACCCCAAATAGCTAAAGGGTATGGAAGAGCATGGTGGGCTCTCATTATTAGGTGTGTAAGAGCTTGGTGGTCTTCAAACTCATGGAAAACTAGTTTAGCCGTCAACAAAGCGGCTAAACTAGTTTTCCATGAGTTTGAAGACCACTAAGCTCTTACACACCTAATAATGAGAGACCACTAAGCTCTTCTATACCTTTTAACTATTTGAGGTGAACAAATAAGAATATATTAAAGCAAAATTCACAGTATCTAATTCAAACACAAGGTGACTTTAAGGATAACTCTACTATCTCAAATGTTTGTGACAACACTCGTTCTAACCCTCTCACCCTCTCACCCTCTCGTGACTAAGTAATAAGAGAGCGGCGTGTACTTGCCTTGAAAATTAAAACTACATTATTCTAAGATACGAGCCCATTATTCTGGCTTTTGACTATATAGCAAGTATGATTACAGATGCTTTATTACAGAAATCAAACTATTTTGTTTTTGGAAATCTAGACCATACAAATGTAAAATTCTATGCTTTCATCTAAATAACTAACTCTTCTAATTCAAAAAATGACCTTTCAAAATTATTCAAAACATTAAGTAAGATAATTATTTAAATCACCATAATTAGAACTTAATGTTTTAAATTTAAAGAAAATTAATAATTGTGAAAATCATTAATATAAAATCCATAATTAATTTTAAGAGAAATTTTCAATTTTTGGTTTCAAATTTTATCGATTAATATTGATTTGTGCAGTGGTAGATATAACCGTATGGATATAATCTATAGGTCTTAGTTTAAAACTCTTTTCTGAAAGTCAGTGTCAAATTATTTTTCTAAATTTTAATTTATAATAAATCTTCACAATTTTGAAAATTATACAAAATTGAAAAAAAATAAAATTATATATATATATATATATATATATATATATATATATATATATATATATATATATATATATATATATATATATATATATATATATATATGTTGCCCAAAGATGGGCAACCATCACAAAATGGTTGAGTGGATCATTGGGGATAAAACAATATTACCACAATATAAGACTCTCATAAGCTTGTGCCCCTATGTACCTACGACTGTTCATTTTCACTTCAAGCTCTCACAATAAGAAAAAAATTCAATTTAAACTTTCAATACTTGACTCAATTTTTTGTCAAAATGAGTAAAACACTACTCAAATTTTTAGGAAATCATCTTGATTTTTTAAAGAGCCTAACATTGTCTGCTTAATCCCAACCGTTTGTTAGTAGTTACGAATGTTTAACCCCTAAATGTCCACAACCCTACCCAAATTTGGAGAATTTCAAAGATGCACTATAAAATGCAACTAATAGGGATATTTTGAACTTGATGTATGAATAAAAGTTTACATTATGAAATTCAAATTCTATTCATATAGTTAGATATGTGATTGCTGTCACCAATATTTTTGTATAAAATTTGAAACTTAAAATTCAAAATTCTTTTGTAAATTGATTATGAATAATTAACAATCTATGTATGATTGAAATTTATTGTGATGGGTTGAAATGCAATACTCTAAGTGTAGTGATTTTTGGAGATTTTTTGGATCCTTAATTCTATTAATAGAATTGTTAAAGAGCACTTTTGAACTAAGATCTTAGAATTTTTTGGTGAATCATTGCAACATGAAATGAGGCATAATTTTTTTACAAATCATCCCCTTTCTAATTGGTTCAAACATGCATGAAGCTAACTTTACATAAAATCTACAGTAAAAATTCTACACTGCAAAAAGTGCAAGATGGATGAGAAAACGTGGATGAAATCTATACATAGTCTAAAAATGGACGTCATAAAAGAACACGTGTGCCAAGTTTCATGGTTTAGAGATTTATCAAAATGGAATTTTTTAAAATTTATTAACGGGTATGTTATTTTTAGAGAATGCTGCGATTTTCAAACATGAACAACAAATGGTCATGAAAAGAGTTTCTAGCCTCATAAATGAACCTATGTTCCAAATTTTGTGGATAGGGGACAATTAATGTGCATTTGGAGGCCTTTCAAAAATGGCAGATTAGATTTTTTTTTCACAGTGAAATATAAAAACACCAAACATTGTTTTCCCCTACTGTAGTGCAACAAGAAGGCAACAAGGGTAGACTCACTACCCATTTAGGCATTGATAAACAAACTATCCCCAACAGACTCTTCATTCACAATGTTCTTTTTAGGCCAATGTTATTATTATTATTATGTCCAACAACAACAACAACAATAATTATAATAATAATAACAATAATAATAATGTGCACTCAAGGATTAAAGAGATGTTACTTCAACCTTATTACAATTTTATTTTTTAAGCAATTTATGTGCATAACTTGGCACCTAATATTTTGAATTGGGTATCAAATTCTTGAATTTTCTACGACAAATTCAATGAGACCGTATTCATCTTCTAATTCTGAAAATTGTGTAAACTATGATTGAGTGATTTAAGATTTGCTTTAGAAATAGTGATGAGAGTGACATGAAACTTTGAAACTTGCATGCAATTAGGACTTGCCACCTCACCCTAATTCTAATTGATTATCCTAACTCAGTTTAGGTGGTTATTACTTCTTCCTCTTTGACATTACTTGTTTAAAAAAACTAGTGGGACCCGTGCCGTTGAGCACATTGAGCTTGGGTTGTCTCCTCGATGGATTCCAGCGCGGAACGGTCGAGTGAGAGAAACCGAGCTGTATACTATAATAGATAATAGGGTCAAGACCCATATTTAATATTTTTTGAATAAAAAGTCCATTGACCAATTTTTTTAATTTTAATTTTTTGAATGATTAAATATGGCCATGGCCAAAATAGATTAGAAATAGAAAAATATAAATTAAAGTAACTTATTATATTTTTTTCTCTTTTGTACTTATAATTTCCACTTTTTTTACATTTTTTCTTTTTTTTTTTAAATTATTTTTTGGCGGCCCTGCTATAATACTCCAGTAGTGCAATGAAAATTTTCACAAAGTGTAAAACTATTTATTTATTTATTTATTTTTGCACAAAATATAAAACAAAATAAGATAATTATTCACAAAGAATCCAAATTATTCACAAAGAACTCGGGTAAAAAAGTTATTTATCATTGTACTGTACAGTACTGGATTTTTTTTTCCCTCAAATTTCAAAAAGCTAATAAAATTTGTCTTGCATGAAAAGGAAAAAAAGCTACCCATCATGAGGGGCATGGCACTGAATTGTCGTTGGATGATGAGTAGGTTCTGGAAGCTCCAAAAGATCTCAAGTGGAAGGTATTGATTTTTTAGAAAAGGAAGAATAATTACAAATGACCTGAAGAGAACACTTGAAATGGCTTCTAATAACAGACTGTTAGTGAATATCAATCCGCCACTTACAAATAGGTACTGCCAAAATACGGTGGTATTGAAGGCCATAACATTCAGTAGCATGCATTGTAGTAGATAGTGGGACCCATGCCATTGACCACATTGACATTAGTTTAATGTAAAGAACTTTTATAAACTTCAAATAAGTTGATACAAAAAATAAAAAATAAATAGGAAATGTATTTATTTAGAAAAATAAAATATACATTGAAGGCTCCAAACATTGTCTCTATTTTATTCTATTTTTCGATAACATTCTATTGGATCAATCCTCAACTAACGTATTGACCGTTGTAATGTCTCTAATCTATTTAGAAGTGCATCATAACGTTTGTCTGCAGCATCATATTGGTAATGATATGAAACAATGTATGAAAAGTCTTGTAAATGTTCTGTAATTCAAAATGGAAGTAAATAAAATTATCTATCTAGAATAAAATATTCAAAATCAAATATCTAATGAATCTATTACAAAATTATAATATGATGTGATAAATTATAGGATAAGATATATGATATAATATGTGATGGTATGATATGGGTATCCTTGAAAAGAATGTAATTTTATAAAAGTATTCTTTAAATAAAAGAAGAAATTGGAATTCAAAATAAATAAATAGATCGTGCTTTAAATGACATAACAACTATATACACGATGTTAACTCTTAGACATACATGCTTGCACACAGTGGACAATGAGCAGATTCAAACTATTCTGATGGCAGCAATCAAGGACATTTTTCATCTATCCAATTTCTCTTGGTTCTTGTTGTAGTTGACTATCATTCGTGTAGTACTATAATGTGGATATTCGAAATAAAATAGTATGATTTTTGTTTTTTTTTTTTTTTTTTTTTTTTGGTTTTTGAAACAAATGGATGCTTTATTTTGATTGCACAACAACATATTACAAACCTTACACTAAGAACGAAAAGAGCACGTTTCTAGCACTCCCCCGCGGGTGTTTTTTTTTAGTATATTATGATTTTTGACAAACAATACAATTGGTCTATGTCAAGTTTCATTCTTAATTCAAAATCATTTGTGCACTGTAGATATTTAAAATAAAATATTATGATTTTTTGATGATTTTTTTATAAACAACATAATTGGTATATATTAAGTTTTTTTCTCAATTCAAAAAAAGAGACTACTTTTCCATTATTATAATCAAATAATAGAAACTATACTATCTTGTAGAGAATGTTATTCAAATTTCATTACAGTATTTATTTATTTATTTCTGTTAACTTGGGAGTTTTAATTGAATTTCAAGATAGTACTATTAAGTAGATATTCAATAAACTTCATCCTAATTTCTCTTGGTTCTTATAATAGTTGACTATCATTTGTGTAATACAATAATGTGGATATTCAAAATAAGATATTATGATTTTTGACAAACAACACAATTGGTTTAAGTCAAGTTTCATCTTAATCCAGAATCAATTGAGCAACGTGGATATTTCAAATAAAATATAATGATTTTAAAAAAAACAACATAATTGGTATATATCAAGTTTGTTCTTAATTCAAAAACGAAGACTACTTTTTAAAATATAATAATCAAATAATAGAAACTACACTATTTCGTAGAGCATGTTATTCAAATCTCATTACAATATTTGTTTATTTATTTGTGTTAAGTTGGGAGTTTTAATTGAATTTCAACATAAAACCTTGCAAAATTAATTTAGAATTATTAATAATAGATTAAAAATCATTGTCATTTACAAATGTAGTGTACATAAACTTCAGTTTTGTTATTCATCAAACATTTTATGATGAATCTTTGAAAATGGTGTTAAATCTATCACTACGTTAAAGGATTAAAGATAGAATTTTTAGTACACATAAAATGAATTACATATAGTCACACATAGGGAGACACGTCTCATTGGTACCCATATCACACCATCAAAATAAATGTCTTAGCTAACTTAATTCGGAAACTCCTACCAAAAAATTTAAATGAAAATAAAAAATTAGAGCCTAATCACAAATTAATTTCATCCCTTTTCAAAATTAAAATTCCATCCCATTCTATTTTTCAAATAACCTCCCCCACTCCAAAATAAAAATCACGTGACATTCATTTTTTCACTCACCACAATGAACAAATTGATGATATCAGATGTAGTAAAAAGTCTGTAATACGATCGTTCGCGGTCGTCCAAAGGTTTAAAAACCTTCGGTCAACCCAACAACATCCGCAAAACCCACTTCCGGTACCGTCCAAGAGCTCAAATGCAATAAAGCACGAGTCCTAAAGACTAACCAGAAGTGGATTGTAGTAACAAATCAATAAATGGATCCGAATTAATCCAACCCAATCAACCGCACACCGGTTCGTACAACTCCACAAATATTTGCAATGTACTGCAAAATAACAATAATCAATGAATTAATATTTCTTCAAAAATACTATGAAAAACGGTCTTAATCTGACCTCCGTAACCTGACTGCTTCCTATCATAACGTCTCTGTCCTGCCAAATTCATAATTTCACTACTTTATTACATTGCCAGAAACACTTGATCTACGGGTCAGAAAGTGAGAAACCTAAATCTGGAGAAATTGACTATCTGAGAGATGGACTTACTTGTATAATAGATATAATAGATTCAAAGCTAATCTTCCATTGATTGCGTAGTACAACGGGAAGGAGAATAGATCACCACCTGTAATGAATAATACTCCAAGAATGTCATTTCCACTTACGTTCAGTACGAATGGCGCAATTTTGCACCTCATTTAGGCCAAAATAACCTAAAACTAAATCACTAAGGTTTGAAAGGTGAAAAATTATAGCCAAAATGAGCAATAGCATCAAAATGCTCGTCCACTCAATCTCACCTCGCTTGAGACCAAGGCCGAAGCAACCTAAAATGAAACCCTAAAGAAACCGACACAGATTACAAAATCAGTATAAAAGTGGAGAAGATACATTAAGGTTTTTGCAATGTGAGAAATTACAGCAACAGAGAGCTAACGCAGAAAAATACTCGTCTGTGAGTAGAAGCCTCATTTTTCGCTCTTGGCGGATGAATCCACGAGCAACATGATCTCACCTTAAACCAAGACCAGAACAAGCTAAATCGAAACCCGAAATGAACCAAAAAATTCAGCCACTTCGAATTGTTAGGGTTTCGCAATGTATGAAATTCCGAAAACAGAGCTTCAATTGCAACGGCGACTAACAACAATTACCTGGATTTCGCTATGTCCGCAAGCTCTCCCGGTCCAAGAATTTTTGCACGCGTTCCATTATAGCTGCGGCAACTGCATTTTTGGAGCTCCTGGTGGTGCTCGAATTTCGCCAATTCGTCGATCTCCAAACCAGTGCAAGTGGTTGAGCTGAGCAAGTGGCTCAGCAAGAAAGAAGGAGGATCACGACATGTCACTTTGTCTCGTCGCCGGATTCCAGCGCGGAACGGTCGAGTGAGACAAAGCGTCTTGCATTGTATAATAGATATCTCCAATATTCTTCTTTGAGGCTTCTTTTATAAATAAAAATAACATAAGGTTCTGTAGCCTTTGCCAGGGTTCACCCTTTTGCTTTCAGTGCATGAAAGAAAACAAATTCAAAACATATGATTCTTGAGGCAGGGCTACTATGGACTTCCAACCCTCCATCATCATTCTTTAGGTAAATAATGACGTGGCATGTCCAATATTCTAGAATCTGCTGCAACGATTCTTATTCCAAAGTACAACTCACAAGGGCTAAGAGCATCTCCACTAGCACTCTGGATACCGCTCTGGCTATAGAAAAATGGATGAGACTGGGTTGGTGAACAATTTATTTGGCCTATGACACTAGATAATCCACTAAAAACTAGGGCATTCAAAATCACTCTTGTTAGTGTATCTTCTCTTCTTAATTGCACATCATAATTGCACAATCCATGCGTGGTGACTTGTGAGTGGCTCACTTACTACTTTCAAGAGTCTAATTGAGTGATTTTGGTGGGGGAACTACATGGTGAAGTCTTGACTTTTTAGCCCCTAAAGGACTGGAGCGTTTTTCCTCCAAAAACACTCCAATGCTGCCACTTTTACTCCCCCATGAAAATATTCCAAAAAAATGTAATTTTTTTATCTTTTAACTGTAAGATCTTGTCCTAAACTATTTGAAAAACATACACAAAAAATTTCGTTGATTTTGACCGCACGGATTGCAAGATAATTGCGTTTGATGAAAAACATCACCCTAGAAAAACACGTGCCCGAAATTTTCAGATGCGTTTGACCGTGGCTACATCAAAAAAACCTCACTAATGAAACTTGTCGCACTTCACTTTCACATTCTATATGATGTTACTTAGTTGTGTACCAATTTTTGTTGCGTTTGGAGATGTTTAGGATGTTGAAGAACACCTTGCACTTGTTAGGGGTCTAAAAGTTTAAAAAAGACTCTTTGTTTTTGAAATTGCAATATTTTCGACTTTTGTTATTTAAAATATGAATCCGAGCAGTGAAACATAAGTACATTCCACCCTCTATAGAATGGTGAAACAAAGTTTGAAGAAAAAAAAATCTCCAAGTTTTAGAAGACATATAGCATATTTTATAAGAATTTTGTGGGTTAGGGGAGAAATAAAGGGTAGAGGAAGGGAATTGAAGTGCCACCTCACCCAACCCATTCCAATGTTCATGTGAACTGACACGTGGCAGTCTTTCATTAGACGATTTGTTTTTTTTCTTTTTGTTTTTAAAAAAATAATAATAATAAGTTTAAAATTTAAAATTTAAAATTTAAATAATAAGTTTCAATTTTAAATAATAAGTTTCAATTTGAAATAATAATTTTCATTTTAAAATAATAAATTTAAATTTAATAAATATTATTTTTAAAACTTTTTAATGAGTGTGGAAAATGGGGTGGTCTTTTGTCCCCCACAGGCCATCCCATTTTCCACACTCTGCCCAACTTGTTGCCCCTCCCCAAAATTCAACTATTTCTCTACTGCCCCGTTGCCCTTTCTCCCAAAAAAAAACACATTTCCCCTCATAACTTCCACATACGGTATCGGAATTCAAAAAAAAAAAAAATCCCCATTTGCGTGGCACATTGGGGAATCCATTACCGTACGTAGAAGGCAGGGTCGGTACTTTCATGTCGAATAATTAATAAAAGTTGAAACAGTGGAGGTCGGCACTTTCAAAAGTAATTATTAAGAAATTGGCTATTAATAGATAACATTAAAAAAAATCCGGCGGCTAAGTGTTTTATTTTATTTTTTGTCTACGATTTTCGTTGAGTGTTATGTTTTTTGTTTTATTTTTTTCGACTTTTTATTGACTTTATTTTTGTTGATTTCGACAAAATACTTAATAAATTTATTTATTTTTTCGGCATTTTTTTGGGGAATTATTTTCTACTAACCCTGCCTTCCACGTACGGTATTAAATTTCCTTCAAAATTCGATTAAAAATGTGTTCACCGGAACCTACCGGGTTCTTTAAATGTCCTAGTTGGTCCTTTTAGGGATTAGATGACCTTCAGAGTGCAATCCAGTGCTAGTGGAGATGCTTTTAACCCCTAAATGCCTAGAGCCTTCTCCAAATTCGGCAGTTTTGCAAAGATGCATTATAAAATGCAACTTAGAGGGATATTTTGAACTTGATATATGAATAAAAGTTGTACATTATGAATTTTGGATTCTATCCATACGGTTAGATCTATGATTGCTATTACCAATAATTTTGTATAAAATTTGAAACGTGAAATTCAAAATTATTTTGTAATTCAATTACGAATAAGATATTGACAATCTACGGATGAAATTCATTGTGATTGGTTGAAATGTAATACTCTAAGTGTAGTGATTTTTGGAGATTTTTTGGTTGCTTAATTTTATGAGTTGACTTTTTTTAGAGCACATTTACACTGAAATCTTCATTATTTTGGGTGAATCACTACAACATGAAATGAGGCATAAAATTTTCACAAATCATCCCCTTTCTAATCAGATCACATATGCATGAAGCTAACTTCCCATAGAATCTACAATAAAAATTCCACACTGCTAAAAGTGCATGGCAGATGAGAAATTATGAATGAAATCTGTACATCGTCCAAAAAATGGACGCTTAGGCAGTTAGGGGTTAAGAAGTAATGAGAAGAATAATAATATATTTAGGGTTCTCCCAAAAGGTGGCTTAATAGGGAATGCTTGAGAGGGGTGCATAATAATGAGGTGGCCTCCATGCACGAGCCTGGGTGTTAAGAAACTTTTTGCCCAGTTATCACTGGACCCTGCAGCCTGGGAAGGAAGGCCTCCATAACCTCCAGTCTTGATCTCAACGCCTGCCCAACTCACCAAAAAAACAAAATACTAGTGAACTTAGGGCTTTGTCTCTTGGCAGTCCCAAGAGCCCTCATCACAATAGGAACCTCGTCCCAGTTTCTAGGGTGGATCCGGCGTGGATGACGTCATGCAATTGGCCACGTCAGAAAGAAAAACCCAGATAACTTAAGCATCTAATAAAAATATTCTGCATAAGTAGTTTCTGCCTCCCCAGTCAAGTCAGTCCGTCCTCATTGAACAGTCCATTTTCTTCTGGTTCTGTGTTTGTCTGACCATAGGGAAGAGGCTTTTGTGGGGACACCCATTTTCTTGGGCTAAATATCACTGTAGCAAATATATTCCGTCCATGATTCCACTGAAATACATTTTCGTTCTCCACCCGTTCTAGTCTAGTCAGAGCTCCTCGTAGCGTAGCTGCTTGTTCTTCTATCAATGGAATAAACGTTCATTTGATTCTTACCAAAAACAAAAAAAACAAAAAAAATCCATTTTACCAACCTTCTATAATGTACAGTATGTCAACCACACTATTTTGTTCTATACGGTCAGGAGTTTACTTACTACACCCATTGTCATCTTTAGTCAGACTCAGACTAATAACGAAAACTCGGATTAATTGTGGAATTAGAAGAAAGTCGGAGTCGGAGTAATTGAGATAACTCGTAGTGATTGTGGTAATGTAGGTATAGTGTGGCCTATACTAAAAAAAATATCCAAATTACTATGAATTTATCATGCCAAATATGAAAAAATATATTCTGAATTTACTATTTTCAGTTGTTTGAAAAATAAATATTATAATCTACATAAAATAATAATATTTTATTATTGTATCCTTGGACTAGTTTGGATAGTACTGTACATACCGGAATTTACAAAGATTCGGACTAATTGTGGCACTCGGACTACAGATGATAATGGGTGTAGTTTTGCCGTATCCCGTGAATTTAGTAAATCTATTTCCATTGTACTCCTACTGTAGTTCTCTGTGATAAGGTTCTCTTCTTTATCCGTCCAGGTCATCTGAGCTCAATAATAACTTCAGCCCTTGATTGACCACCGTATCCTAAGATCTACCCTCTCGTCCCAAAAGTTGGAAAGTCAATCCTTTTTTCATTTCTTTTCTATTGTTTGATCGTACTGTAGACGAATTCGTACAATACCTACTATTACTAAACTACATTAATGATTATATTTAGTATTAGTGATATTGAGGGTTTACGGTCCCTTCCCACAAGTGCCCCCTACGGATGAACCCGTTATCGAGCCCATTGTGTCATTCTTTTATTTAATTTTTTTATTATTATTTTAGTTTGGAGTAGTGCAAAGGCCATCGGGCCTCTGCAAAGGCCTTGCAAATTGCTTCTAACGGGCAAGGACTTTAAAGCTCTTTTCTCGCAGCCAACAAAACTATCTAACACCAAACTCCACTTAGAATCAATTTTGCAGTCTTTTTGACAGCAAAACTCGTTCAACATGTATTCTATCTTAGGATTTCATGTAATCCGTGTCAGTCAACTCGGTTGCCCCTGATTCACCTTACCTAACATCAATTTGCTCTTCTTTTCAGTTAACTCTGTTAACCCCTAAAAGCCCGAGGGGTATTGGACAAAACATAGATGTCTTATAATATGTGCCTTCCATATGTTTGATGAAGTTTGGTTCAATAGACAAAATGTAGAGTATCGTCTCTACAAATTATCCGTATGGCCAAAATTCCAAAAATAACTATAGATCATTTTTAATGAATTTAAAAGCATTAACCTTTGAAAATTTGTATAGATTATAATTTCTAATTTTAGAGTTCAAAATTTAGTATGATTGGTTAAAGTTGGGCTATCTATTGTAAACTTCAAAAAAGCAAAAGAAATGATGGAGGGATCATCATTACTTTCCCCAAATAGCAAATTTTATAACACTAAGACAATGTTGAGGTGATCTACTTTGAAAAATTCTCTCGGGTGGAGTTTAACTCGGATTGCCATAATTCAAATTGGCTTGGAAAGTAGATTTGATTTAGTATTTAAAAATATTTTTTATTTTTTCAATTTTTTATTTTTTTGTTCCGGGCAGCCCGTTAGATTGGGGCAGCGACTAGAAAATGGTCGTTTGAGCGCTTAGGGGTTAACCCCTAAATGCCTAAAGCCCTCTTCAAATTCGGCAGTTTTGCAAAGATGGATTATAAAATGCAACCTAGAGGGATATTTTGAACTTGATATATGAATAAAAGTTGTACGTTATGAATTTTAGATTCTATCCATATGGTTAGATCTATGATTGCTATTACCAATAATTTTGTATAAAATTTGAAACGTGAAATTCAAAATTATTTTGTAATTCAATTACGAATAAGATATTGACAATCTACAGATGAAATTCTTTGTGATTGGTTGAAATGTAATACTCTAAGTGTAGTGATTTTTGGAGATTTTTTGGTTGCTTAATTTTATGAGTTGACTTTTTTTTACCACTTTTACACTGAAATCTTCAAAATTTTGGGTGAATCACTACAACATGAAATGAGGCATAAAAATTTCACAAATCATCTCCTTTCTAATCGGATCACATATGCATGAAGTTAACTTCCTATAGAATCTACAGTAAAAATATCACACTACAAAAAATGCATGACGGATGAGAAATTATGGATGAAATCTGTACATCGTCCAAAAAATGGACGCTTAGGTAGTTAGGGGTTAAAGCCCTCTTTACACTATAGGTAAGAAGTCATGGAGAACAAATTTTCAACCAATGAGAGTTTCAAAATTTGAGAAAATTATCAAATGATTTTTTATACTTGGCATTTCCAGTTCATGGGACGACAAGAAGAAAGAATGACTATTTTTGTCAACAACATTTTCTTTTCTTTTCTTTGAAAGATGAAAGCCATGAGATTAAGGTGCAAAGAAAAAATAACAATCAATTCGGGTTCCATGGGAGGGGCAAGAGAGTAGTAAGAGTAGGAGCTAATTTCCATCTAGCAAGGTAGATGCTACCAGTGCAAAAAACCTGGTTCATGCACCAAATGGAGAGAAACTCTTTAGCCAATGCGGTTTGCTTCTTCTCACTACACTTGCTAGTATATTTGAGGACCGCGTTCCTATGGGCTATACTAGTATGGAAGATGTCCCGCTATGCCAGGTGGCAAATTTGAAGGACGTTGACTGGCTCCTGCTGGAAGAGGAAGCGGTTCCTGGCGCACCAAAGTTGCCAGAGTGTTGCGAATTAAAGGACGTTCTAAGCCAGTTGTCTAGGCTTGTTAGAAGGTTTGTAGTCACCATCTGTTCAGCGAGTGCCGAGGACAATTCTCATGAGCATTTCGTGCAAGAATATGTGACTTAGCAACTTGAGTGTTGCGCGAACGTCGGTCATGCGGTTCCATATACGTCTAATGAATTTGCACTCTATAAACATGTGTTTTATTGTCTCGGGAAGACTAGACGCGTAGCAAGCGCAAGAGCTTGGGAATTCCATTACTCATGTCCAGCTGCCAGTAGAAAGACCTCCAAAGTTGAACTGCCATGAGAAAAATTGTAACTTTGTCAGTTTGGTCTTGTGCCTTTGGAGGTGTACAATATGTTGAGATTCCTTCTCTGAGAGCCCTAACTCACTGTGCTTGGTTTGGAGGCGGCTTCTTTGAGCTTTACCTGTAAGTTGAATGTGAAAGTCCATACGGGCTAGATAATTGAAGAAGGTCTGTTTCGAAAGCACCGGCTGCTTGGACTAGGTTCCTTCGAGCGGATTGAATGGCAGTGAGTGGACAATGCACATCACCCTAATCTCTTGTGTGTGGTCATGCGAGTTGACTCTAATAGCCTTCAGGTCGCCACTTGTGGTGGTGACACGAATTCTGTGCATGTCACGGCCTAATAGGTTTTGGGTATTTGTATTGTCATTTGCAAACAAGTTAGTTGATGACTGACCATATAGAACACCTTGGGTCAGAGGGATATTGATCTAAAAGATCTCTTGGATGTGTCCAGTAGGTGTGGTAGTGGCCACCCACTTGTGTTCTTCGAAAGGAATTTGAATCCTCATGCACCAGTTATAGGGGATGGCATTCAGAATTTGCAGTCGCCTTTTTGTTGTGCATCTTCAACCGAGGATGGTGACAAGCTCGTGAATTGTCTTCCAATCCTTTCATGGCGCATCCTATAGGTTCTTGATCTGGTTGATGTACTTACGTGACTAATTGCACCCACAAGCATAAGCTTGATCTCTGAACATTCGGTCAGCGTCGTTGCAAAGCTCCCCGTACCAAAAAAAATGCTAACGACCAACTGTTTCGGGGTGAGTTGGGCAATGGTCTGATATGGGTACCTCCTTCATAATTAGTGTGATTTTAGAAAAATGTCTTTTTGATAATAAAAAAACAATTAAAAGATTACATAAATTAGGAGGTGTTATAAATGGTATAGCTGCAGTTGCATACATGGTGTTAACATGGTGTTAAAGATGGAATTTCTAACACATATTAAATGAGTTACATATAAGTCACACGTAGTGTGATGCATCACGTATAGTGTGACGCGTCACACGTGTAGCCAGTTGGCTTTTGGAAAGCCAAATTGTATCAAATGTTGGTCCATACCTTCTAAATGCTCCACCAAAGTGGAATCGTGTGTCATGTTCAATGGGGTGACACCGAAATTGGCACCTTGTGCAATTCCAGGGATAGTGCCCACACTGCTGCCAACTTTGACACCCACCCGAGGGCTGAAAAATTGTTATTTTAACATGAAATTTTAGAAACAAAATCATTATTATGTCGAAAACATGTGTACCAAATTTCAAGGCCAGGAGATTGATTCAAAAAAAGATATTCAAGATTTACTAACAAGGGGTAGCTGTAAGAAATGTTTCACAACTGCCAACTTTGACACCCTCCCAAGGATTGAAGAATTTTTTTTTCCCATGAAATTTTTGGAGTAGGAACATCTTTATGCTCTTTACACATATGAAAATATTCAAGTCCAAAAGACCCACCAAAAAATGATATTCAAAATCTACCAACACGTGTAGTTGTGAGAAACAAAGAGGAAAATTGTCTCACAACTTTGACTACCTCTCTAGGGTTGGGAATTTGTTATTTTAAAATGGAATTTTTGGCACAAAATCCCTTTTTAGTTGATAACACGTGCAAAAACTTTCATGTTGAAATAACAAATACTCAACTCTAGGGAGGCTGTCAAAGTTGTGAGACGATTTTCTTCTTTGTTTCTCACAACTACACCTGTTGGTAGATTTGGAATATCATTTTTTTGGTGGGTCTTTTGGACTTGAATCTTTTCATATGTGTAATCAACATAAAGATATTCCTACTTCAAAAATTTCATGGGAAAAAAAAAATTCTTCAATCCTTGGGAGGGTGTCAAAGTTAGCAGTAGTGAAACATTTCTTACAGCTACCCCTTGTTAGTAAATCTTGAATATATTTTTTTGTATCAATCTTCTGGCCTTGAAATTTGGTACACATGTTTTCAACATAATATTTATTTTGTTTGTAAAATTTCATGTTAAAATAATAATTGTCCAGCCCTCGGGTGGGTGTCAAAGTTGGCAGCAGTGTGGGCACTATCCCTGGAATTGCACAAGGTGCCAATTTCGGTGTCACGCCACTGTACATTGATTGCGAAGAGGTTGAAATGCACATGGGACGGCCAAGTACCTCCTTTCTTGTGTCAAATACAAGAGATCCGGTGTTGCATTAAACCCTTGACGATGTTGCAACCAAAATTGGCCTACGGTTTCATGTATTTTTGAATTTGATGAATGAAAATGGGCATATATTTGCAAGTATATACAACTGCAATGTCATGGGCAAAGCCTTGGCTTGTATTTAGAGATATTTTGGGGAAAAAATTGAGTGAAATAGAAGATTCTATGTCTAGGCAAAGTGCATATTCTACGTATTATTTGAGATACAGTTGCCCCATGTGGATGTTGTATTTGTGACTTATATGTCGGAGACTGCATAGGCCCTGGTTAGGTACACGGGCTCAAGTGGTGCATACTTGCGCGTTAAAGCTACGTCCTATTAGGATCAAGAGAGTGACGATTTGTGAACAATTTTTTTGGATGCAACTGAGCATGTACGGCACAGTGAAGAAGTACTACTATGACATGCAAGAAGTAGTGATCATGGATTCATATTACCAGTGTCCGTGTATTTTTGTGAAGCGGAAGGCATTGTAAGAATTGGAACCCTAGAGCCCTGACTGTGGGAATCACAGAGGGAGTACTGGAGGCAACAATTTCAAGTACTTACCTCAGAAATCTTATCTTGTCTCTTGAGTCAAGTCTAGGCTCTGTGACGCATTTCCTTTGCAACATCTTTGCAATCGAAGTCACGGAAGTTATTAACATATACTAAGTAGCAAAGCACCACGTACGAGATGGTTAAAACACACGTACCCATAACGCAATGCAAACAATAAGTTTTAGTACCATGCACTTTTCTTTGGGATGAAGGTAGCATTGTATTGGCATTTCACATATTGGCATAGCATAAGCTCAATCAACCTGTGTTGTTGCTTGTGTGGTTATATCACTATAACAAAACATGGCAAAAATTGACTGCGGTCATTTTTGCCACGTTTTTGTGCATGCGCGCATAGTGGGCTGTTAGCTCCTTTTGCAATTTCTTACTACAATTTTTAGAATTTTGGGGCGTGTAATATACCGTTGAAAAGGTATTGAAAATACCTTTTCAATGGTATATTACACGCTCCAAAGTTCAAAACTTGCAGTCGGAAATTGCAAAAAACAGTGGATGCGCGCGTAGTGGGCCTGCACAAAAACGTGGCAAAAAGAACCGAAGTCAATTTTGAGTGCGGTTTTTTTTTACCATGTTTTGTTATAGTGTATTTATGCAGTTTAATCTGAAGTTGGATTTTCTAGTGATGATTCAATATTACCGATTCAAAGTCAAGAATCAAAACCATAGCGGTGGCACTTGTAATGGGGATCTCCAGATATCTTCAAAACTTACATACTTTCTAAGGATTTACAAGCATTCATTCACAAACTTACAAACTGTTCGTTGATGCCAGCCATGAGATCTGGTAAGGTTTGTTCACAAATGACCAAAAAACTTTTACGCTAGTACGTCGTGCAAGAGAAATCTTGTCAGGGCATGGCACTAATGTCCTTATGTCCTCACCACCGCATTGTGATGTACAGTAGAAAGTTGGAACTTAGTCCACCGCTCACCCCTTTGCAACTTGATTTTTCACATTTGCCCTGCATCAACAAATCTTGTTTTGATTCTGGAAGTGTATTCTAGACTCGACAATGTAGTTAGAATAAAATTCCTAGCTCAAGAAGCCACGTTCTCCAATCAAAAAATGCGTCGTGTACATTGACTAGCTTAAAAATACAAAACTTTCAAAATATGCTTGTATCTCCACAGACAACATTGTTTAGAAGTTAAGGTCCTCCATGGGCCCAATCTTGGCATTAGGCCTCTGATGAACATCTTCGCCAGTAGGGCGTAAATTTGGAGCTCTGGGTCGTGAAGCTTGAGGCCTCCCATGCTTTGTGGCAAAATTAGTGAGTCTCATGCTACTTTGGTCTGGCGATTCTTCTCCCCGTCTTCACCGGACCAGATGTAGTTGCAAATCAAGGCTTTGACTTGTCCTATGGATCTTAGGTGCAGGTTTCAACAAGAGGCCACGTATCAAATGGACGCTAAAAGAATTTGATTGGCAATTCAAATCCTGATGGTGAGATAGAGATGGGTAGTGTTCCAATAAGTCAGCTTCTTGCAAAGACCTTTAAGGACGGCGCTAAATTGGTCTTCATCGAAGACTTGGAAACCTAGCATAATGTCTAAGTATCTGGTCATTTCTCATAGCTTCAACCAAGTGAGATTTTCCTGCAGGCCCAATCAAAGGGTCGAGGTTCATGGGACACCCATATGGTTGTGGATTTGTTCCAATTGATGTTGGCACTTGAGGCTAGCGACAAGAGCTTGAGAGTTGGCTTAACATTCATGAGATTATGGAGATTGCTAGTAAAATACAAATTTGTATCGTCTACAAACTCCCAATGAATAAGAGATTGAGAGGAGTTGGAAAGAGAGATGCCTTCTACTAAAGGATCTTTTTCTAGCAGGTACCCGAGACAATCAACTACGAAGAGGAAAAAAAGAAGAAGCTAAAAGACACCCTTGACAAATAGATTCGGAAAGTTGGAAGGCTATGCTTGTTGTGCCATTTAGGCTAACCGTGTACTACAAGTCGGCGTAGAGAACCACTGCTCGCATGAATTCTTCAAAGAAGCCTTATTTGACTCAGTTGTATGTTTAAAAAAAAATCAAACACCATCTTTTCATTGGATTATAGAGTTCAATCCATAGTTTCTATCACAAGAAAGACATTGTCTAAGATGTTGCAACCTTTGAGGAAGCATGTCTAGTGACGTCTAATTAGCCCGCTGAGAAGACGCTAGACTCTTATGGCCATAAGTTTGACAAGAATTTTGTAAACCGTCCATGTGAACAACATTTTTGTTCTTCTTAGCAACAAAAGTGCACAAATTTTGAGTCTCCAAGAATTTTTGTAAGGCCCAAAAAAAGAGGTGGCTTTAAGTCTTGAGGACATGTTTTGAGGTGGCTTTAATTCTTGGGTTTAATTCTTGAGGACATGTTTTTGAGGTGGCTTTAATTCTTGGATTTAATTCTTGAGGACTTGCTTTTAGATTTTTAGATTTTTAAAAGTTTATGGGTCCATTCAAGCTAATACGAGCCAAGGGTGCCTTGTTTTGAGTGCTTTGAAGAATCCTTTTGAGAGCTTTGGAGAGTCCTTTTGAGAACGCGACACCATTTTGGCTACGTGAAAATTTTAAAATCTAACGCGACACCATTTTGGCCACGTCAAACTAGATTTTTTAAATATTATTTTGTAAAAAAATTATATTATTATTATTATTATTATTATTATTATATTATATTATTATTTTTTCATGGCAATTAGGTAGAGTTAACGGCCTTTTGGAGGCTTGAACTTTTTTGTAATATTATCCCAAAATTTCTACCAAAAAAGTATTATTTATCATTTAAAAGAATTCCTTAGTGAGTCATTAAAACCATTGATGAGAGAGCTATTTTAGTGCTTTGAATACCGAAATTTTTACAATATTACTTTCATCTTATACTATGTGTTTTATATACATGTTGCAAACATTGACATATCACTCTCTTTTCTAATAACAATTTAAGTTAAACATCGCAATGAAAATGCCTCCAAAAAAGCACTGATTTCTGACAACTTAGCCGGTTCGTATTAGCTTGAATTGGTCCTTATTTGGATTTCCCGCGTAGAGGATTTCAAATTTAAAAATTAAAGTAAAAGACTTGAATTATCTTGAATTAAAGTATAAGAAGGATGTGATTCCAAGTAGAACAATTTTAGAATATTACACAACAATAAACATGTAGACAAACAAACATGATCACTATTTGGTACATAAAATAGTAATTTGTTTGTGTCATGGATGTAGTTTGAACAATAAAATCTATTCATTTGTTCTTAAAATAGAAACAAAATTGTTATAAAAATTTAAAAAATTATAGAGGCTACCGTACCCTTGTAGCACCTTCGGCACCTTGTTGCCAAATTATTAATTAGAGTTCAAAAGTAAGGTTCATCACCTAAAAATATAATATTAAGAATTTTGGGAGTTTTCTCTTTAAATTTTTTTAATTCGGCTTATTGACAAGTTCAACTTTGTTTCATTGGTTGACAAGGAAGATGTGAGTGGAGAATGTAAAATGTTGTCCTTCATACAAGTGGACTGGAGTTGTATCAACAATGCATGTGGGATATGTAAACTTTGAGGTGAAGCACCTAGTTAGTCTTCATTCTTGTATCATGCATAGCTTTTGCGTAAAGTCTTCACATGGCATAAAACTTTTTGGAGGTGAAAAGATTACTTGATTTCCAATAAAATTAGTCAATCAAAATGATGCACTTCTTCCAAAAAAGTTGATCTTCTATGCACAAATGAGCTCTAAAAATCTATGAGGAACACATTTTGATTTTAATTTGACCTTCACACGATTGTGATGTTTTGTCCATGTTTTTTGCATAAAGGCTTATTTTGACACAAAACTTGTTGGAGGTGGAAGAAGGTTTGATTTCCCAACTTTTATTAGTTAGACACAATTCTAAAATACTTCATCTTCTATGTTCAATTGGACTCCAAAACACTGTGTAAGATACATTTCAAAAGCCTCACATAGTCTTGCTACCTCTTAACCCATATTGTTTGAGGACTAATGTATATGATCTTCATTACACGGTCAATACCTTCTCTCCACTTGAACTCATTAATGCCTTCCAACAAAATGAAAACCGAGTGAAAAGTAATAATTTCTTACTTTTCGGCAATGTTGAACTATAATTTTAAAGATATTTGGCAAAAGATGCCAATAATTTTCCAATTATTTTGAAAATTAATTTTAGAATTAATTTTTGCCAAAGGTGCTACTAGAGTATGGTACTAAGCAATATCCTATGTAAATTAAGTAAATATTATTGCAATTGAAAGAAGAAAAACGTGATTTACAAAAAAATTGATTTACCATTAAATTGAGGGGGTGTGGTTTATAAATTAGATTTCTCTGGAAAATTGAACTATATCAAATTAAAGTTGATATAAGATCTTGAAATAAAGAAAAACAATTATGGAGGCTAAACAAGTGTATCGTACCTGGCCGTCATGGTTGGCAAAGAATTATTATAAAAAGAGAAGCCCAAATTCTTAGGAAATTATTTTTTCAAAAAAAATGATTTCTATGGTAAAAAGGAGAAGCTTAGATAATATTCATAGAATCTTAGATAATGTCCGCATCATTTTGACAATATAAATAAATATAAAGCTTGAGTTATTGATCCTGATGGCTAGGTATGATATTCTTGCTTCCAAGAGCCTCAATACATAATAGAGTTTCAAAAATATGTTAGTTAAAAAAATCTAATTTCTATCATCAAAAATCATTATTTTATAAAATGATTTTAAAATAATAGATAGACTAACTACCTCCAACAGACTCTTCATTCATGATGGTCTCCTTGATCAACAACATTATTATTGTTATTATTATTATTATTATTATTATTATTATCATTATTATTTTGTAATGATGGTAAGCACGTATGAACCATTTAAATATCACTTCAATGTATATGTAGTGTGAGTGGACAATGGCCCTTTGTCCGGTGGACATTGAGTCATTAACATTACGAACAAACACTTTATTCACGCCGGCCTCAAAAGAGAACCGGAGTTTCTATCTATCTATCTAGTATGAGTGGAACCTCTCTAAATCATTGCTATGAACGATTGCCAAATTAGGCCTTGATTTTTGATATTTTCATTTTCGAATCCTATAGTTCCATGGGTCATTTGGGGGAGATTTAAATTAAAAAATGGAGCCCACGACCCCAATTTTCCTAATGGTACCATCTCATAAATTTTGGGTATCAAAACAAGTTTGAATTAGGGGGCAACCATTTGCCTTGGAAAACGTTTGTAACAATGATTTAGAGTACTCCATGAGAAAGTAAGTATCACCATTTCATTACTTTTAATTTACATAAAAATAAAAAGAGTGATTTAATGTCAACTCACACTCAGATAGGACTGACATCATACATTGGATATTCTTACATTGTAATCTAATGTAGGTGTTGAAGTTGATGATGTAGGGTAGTGTTGCTAAAAGCCAAAGGTGTTTGGGTGTAAATAAATGGTGTGTGGGAGAGGGGTGAGGGCATGGGCTGATCTTAAAGGCCTCTAGTGGTAAGTTATTCCATATGGGTTATCATGCACACCTCCAAGTGTACACCTTTGAAGGAGGGAAGCTCTTGAGTAAAAATTATCTCTTTCTACGCATTCCTTGTGTTTGTGTATGTGCCTTGTGCAATCTTTTATTACCTTCAATAGTAGGAACATTCAAAATTGTTGTTTTTTACGCTAAAAATATTCATGTTTTTAAATTGGTCAAGATAAAAAAATATATATGATAAAAATCCAATGCAACAAGTAATTCATTATTTAGATATTGTATGTAAATTTATTTATTTATTTAATTTTTAATTCTTTCGTTTTGAACTCAGTGCATTAAGAATGAGAATTTTGGAGTATTTTTTGTGAAATGTACAGTTTCTATCCTTTCGTAGGGTTTAGGTGCAAATTTTTATTGACTATTGAGGTTATAGATTCATTAAGGTTCAAATTTTCATAGATGGACATATCCTTTTAGTTTACAATATTATAAAAATTAAAAATTATAGGTGACTCAAAATCAACATTTTGGTTAATATTTAATTTGACATCCTCCAAATCAATAAGCAATCAACCCTTGAACGTCTAAAGCCTGGAAATAGCAACGTAGCATGTATGCAATAGAAACATACTACGATACAATTTTTTATGAAATCTTTACATTGTCCTTTTTGAAGAGTTCAGACATACTTTGATTCATTTCCACTTATACAATTATCAAATAATCAACTTTGAATTCAAGTTATTACACAAGACATAGGATTCCAAGCTTGTTCTAAGAAGTCTTGGATGAAAGTCATTCACGCTTGAACAAGATCGTAGGAGCCATTTATTTTCATTCAATGTCCATAATCCAGACACAACAGCGTTCAAGAGTTAAGCACCCGCTTTATAGTGGCAAGATTATGGGAATCCCAACCTTATTCTGCCGACAAGAAGGGTTGGCATTTTGCCCATGCTTACAGTTGCCGTCAAGGGGGTTGGCCAAGATTCTTGGCAAAGAAGCAACTTACACTGTTCCACGAGGGCGGCTTCCATGAATTATCTGCCAGCCGGCCAGCATCAAGAAGTTGGAGGTGAAAAATAACTAAACTGTATGTGTATGCTGTATATGAAAAAGTATACTCTTTTGCATCAAGTACGATGCTTCTGTCATAGTATTCTGTCAGGAATGCATGCACAAGTGACTTGACAGTTCTTTCTCCATGGAAACAAACATGTTTTCATTTTTTCATTGAATTTGGAAGGTAAAATTTATTGTCTCTGCCCCACCAGGGGACGGAGAGACTACGGCAATGCATCGTTTTCAAGGAGTTACGTGCCTGAACAGTACAAACAAGCCATAAAAGTAAAATACTAAGGCAAAGATTATGCGACTGGCCGCTTGTTTTAATTGCTGAAACAAATTTGATTGTGTGGAATGTCCGGTTGTCCGGTTGTCTGGTTGTTTGTACTTTTTGGCAAAAATCTCTAAAACAATATCGTAAGTAATTTTATGACTTAGAATTTGGCTACAAGTCCTATAAAAACCATAAAAGTTGTAGTTTTTTTGGCAAAGTTTAAGGGTTTTATGGGGTCATATTTAGCCATATATTCCATCTTACTATTTTTAGGTCAACATTTGGAGATTTTTGCGAAGAAAAAAATCACTAGTAGACAGTATAGTAGGAGAACACACTGATTTTTTTTTGACAATTGTGTGGTGTAACGTTTCTATACGAAAGGTTGCTGCTTCACTTAGCATGAGTTCAGTAGCGCATCTTCAAAAGGAGATTTATAGCGACATTGAGAAGCAAAGAGAAGGCACCCCAAAAGTTTTGAGAGACAGAGAGAAGTAGCCATGTGTTATTCATGTCTCTTGTCAGTGAAGGTCAACTTGGAATTGCATGTGCAACAACAAAATGACTTCAAGAAGAAACATGCAAATAGTTGTCGAACATTACTGTTAGACATGCTTTTAGAGAGGCAAGTTGAGTGCACATGTGCAAGAGAAGAAGCCGTTTCTCAAAAGTAGACATGTTCTCGCACGGCTAAGGTTTGCTCAAAGGTATATATGAAAACTAGACAGTCCATGATTAGAAACATGTTATTTTTAGCGATGAGACAAAGATAAATAGGTTTAACTCCAATGGTAGGTCGTAGTGTTGAGTTAGAGATGGTGAACGCATTGGACTGCAACATGTCGACCGTGAAGCATGGTAGAGGGTCAATCACAATTTGAGGTTGTATAATAGCTTTTGGACTAGGAGCTTTGCACAAAATTGAAGGTAGGATGGATTAGAATGTGTACAAAAATATCTTAATTTTTTTCTTGTGGAGCACTATACCAAGCACTATACACAATTACAACTCGGATCCTAGTATGGTGGTTTTTTAGCATGATAATGACACAAAGCACACATTCAAGAGCGTGCAACGATGACTTGCATCACAACCATTACAACTCCTCTAGTGGCTTGCGCAATCGCTAGCTTTAAATTCCATAGAGCATTTTTGGGCACTTGTGAAACAATGTCGACGAGTTTCTTACACCTCCAAGAGGAATTTAAGATTTGTATACTATGTGCACTGTGTATCTTAGTTTGAGTGTGGCGGATTGCATTGCACTCTATACGAGCATGCCTCGAAGAGTGATGTTGTTTTGAAAGCTAGAGGCTACTAGGTTGTACTAAAGGATCCTTGAAGGATTAGTAGTTTACTCAAACAAAATTGAGTACTTGTACATAGTTTCATATTTCTCTTTGTAGCAAGTTTCTTTCTTGATAATGTTATTTGCAATTTTACATACATGTACACAACTCTTCGTAGTGTCACATCCAACTCTCAATTTGTGAAAAGGTATTTGAATTGCTTTTTTTTGTGTATTGAAGTTGGGCTTGATTGAAGTGTAATTAGTTTTGTTAATCAATGTATATAGTTCATTTTAAAAGTTGAATGATCGTTTTTACAATCTACCATGGAATAAAATAATTCCAAAAAATAAATCCTAGATCCTAAATTTGGCATGGGATCTAAAAGCTTGATAGAAGGATCAACAAATAAACTCTTAATTTACATGAGCCTCAAAGTTCTTTTTCTTTATTGTGGACTCAAATTGTTCACTACCAATAAAAGAGTGTTGTTTTCAATACTCTTTTCAACGTTGTTTTTGACACGTTTCAACATTATTTTTGACACTAAAGTATCAAAAATAATGTTGAAAAAGCATTGAAAACAACATTATGTTTTTGTGATTGCATTGCCTTACACAAGAACTTCAAGCATGTCGTCTCGAGTATGTTATTCTTGTTGAATGGAGTGTTTCCAAAGCCAGGTTACTATGCATGTAATAAGTTAGGAATTCAGCAGTGAATAATCTTGGAGAAAATTCCATGATTTCTTCTTCATACAGTACAAAATTCAACGGCTCCACAAAGTCTGCCATGAACTGAAAGATGAACAACCAATGGAGTACATAAGTTCATTGTTGATGGGCCATGCTAAAACACAGATAATCTAACCACACCTATTTCAAACATGGTTCTTACAAGGATACCGGGATAATCTTTTAGGAGGATTACATCTTGAGTTTGAGAACATACACAACATTAACCCCTCTAAAAGCCTTGGAGAAGGGGATTGTAGATCTGTAGCTTTTGAGGAAAAATGAATTTTTGAATTGCTTCATAAGATTTTGGACCGAAAATTTTCATTTTCACATTAGAAAATTAAATCAAAATCTTTGAATTCCCATCTTAACATAAACTAATTTAGAGTCTTGGTCAAAATCATAAAGCATCATTCAACTAACCAAGCTAGTCACACCATTGAAAGGTAAGCAAAACTATTTTTCAACATTATTGGATGAAAATTTTACAGCTCCATCAATTAGCTCTAAAAAAATGTCAACTTTCTTAGGGATTAATATCAAAACTTGTGCTTGTTTTAGGCCATTTACCACAAATAATAATTTGAATTCTAATAATTTTTGCATACGTTTTCTAAATACAAGATGTTAACATTTTTTTTAAATTGTCTTACTTGATAAAAGAAACTATATTCAATCCACAAAGTGTCCAATTTAGGTGTGATAACCTTATACATCTGACTACTAGTAGCCTTTTTCAAACAGGCTTGGCTTCAACCTTTTATATTCTTTTGAGAATCCCCTTGCATCTTGCATTGGAATAACCTACACATCAGTCATATTATCCAAAAAACAATTTCAATTCCAATTGTTAAATGTTTTGAGAAATTGTAAAATATGTTGTTCAAATTCTAAATTGTTCAAATTTAATGCAAGTTATTTGCAAAAGATAATTTCAATTCCAATTGTTTAATGTTTTGAGAATTTGTAAAATAATTTGTTGAAATTCTAAATTTTTCAAATTCAATGCAAGTTATTTTAACTAGTTGGTACTAAAACTTGAACTATGAATTCTACAAATTTATTCTTTCAACATTTTGCCTCAACTTTGTGTAATATTGAGGAAATTTTGAGAGCTTTTGAAGTGCACCTATTATCATCCATAATCCTAATTGTGTGTTGAACTAAGTGAACTATTGACAAGTGACTAATTTTTATTCTTAGTAATGGAAAAAGAATACCAAATCAAGTGAAAGTATATGATTCTATGACCAAAAATGGAAAATATCTTAACTTCCAAAATAGACTTCAATGAAGCACCAATAAGTGTCACTAGAGTCATTCCTAAATAAACCAGACAAGTACTACAAACAAATAGTGTAGAGCGCCAATTGTACCATTGACTTTGAAATCATGATGGCTTTTGAAATTTTAGGAGTTGATATTGAAGTTGAGGCACTGTTGATTTTAGGTGCACTTAGAACACGTGCACCCTACGCATGTATCCATCCTTTTTTGGCATATTTTGGATGAAAAGTTTATGACAACATTTGTACATGCATTTGGAACGCCAAGTTTGTAAGAGCATCTCCAACAGGGCTCTTTAAATGAGCCCTCCATGGTTGTGGCGCAACAATGGCTCTTTTGCACGCTCCAACGACCACTTGCCAATGGTCACAAGTTTGAAGGGCTTGTCAAAAGGGCACCCCAGTACACAACTCTTGTATTATATAGCCTTGATTATAATCACTTATATTGCATTTTAATCCAATCTCAAGTACTATAATTTTTTTAAACTCTTCTAGCCCTTCTAACAAGGAATCCAAAAATGTAATTATATAGAAGAACTAAATACTTTCTGAAGACAATAATAGCATTAAAAACTTAATTATATGAGTTTTTTTTAATACATGTAGTATAGGCCAAGCTACCCAAATTTTTGGGCTTTATAATTAAAAAAATTAAGATTTTTTATTTACAAATAAAACACTCCCAATGACTTTTAATTTTAATTGAAGGCAACTTCTCGTATGGGTTTTGTAAAATTATGCATAGGTGTTTCAATTCTTAATATACGTTGTGGAGTTTTTTTTAATGATAAATATGCAACCCAACATTTTCTACATCTCATTTTATTTATTTGGTCTTCAACTAACTTTTCGGTCCTTTTATTTTTATATAATTTGATATAAATTTTACAAAAGTTGTTTGCTAAACCGTTTTAATGCCGATGCCCCCTGCATATAATATGGGAGTTGCATACTCGGGACCTTGGCACTCTAAAATTCCACCTTTTCGCATGTCTCACAAAATGTCCTATATATAACACTCATATCCGGTCTTTTCGGGTTCCTTGATCGGTCTTCTACTTAGGTGACGTGACTCGATGGCTTGAGCCACATCATCAGGCCTTGGCTCTTGGCATGCTGTGGAAGGGGCAAAAGCCGTGTCAAAGGGACAGAGGAAAGACACAGGGGAAAGTAGATGAAGGACACGGGGGAAAGTAGATGAAGGACACGGGGGAAAGTAGATGAAGGACACGGGGGAAAGTAGATGAAGGACACGGGGGAAAGTAGATGAAGGACACGGGGGAAAGTAGATGAAGGACACGAGGGAAAGTAGATGATACTACCCTTGAAGAGCCATGGTTAGAGATGCTCTAAGATATATCATTGTCACAATAAACTCCTTTGTTACAAGTTGTCATTATGATTAGCAAGTTTGACAATGATTGATAGCTTGGAATCTTGTTTTGAAACCAAGACTTCTTTTTTTGGCTTTAGGTGCCAATTTGCTCCAAAATCAACCCTATGACAAACTCACAGTGTTAACTCCTAAGTCACAGAACGACCATTTTATGAGCGTTACCCTTTTTTTGTGGGATGCCCAAGATCAAAAAATATTTCAAATAGGAAATCAAGTCTACGTTCCAACCCAATTTGAATTATGTCAATCCAAGTTAAATTCCACTGAAGGGAATTTTTCAAAGACAAAGACCTCGATATTCTCCTAGTGCTATAAAATTTACTATTTGGAGAAACTAATGATGTTTTTTCATTCAAAAAAAAATCTTTTTTAAATTTTCGAATAGAATGTCTAGTTTTAACTAATCATACCAAAATTTAATCTCTAAAAATAAAATTTATAATTTTGGTGAATATTAAATGGTAAATACTTCTAAATTCATTAAATGAGTATCTGATTTTGTTTTTGAAAGTTTGATTGTACGGATAATTACTAAACATCATGGTTCTCAATATCTTTGTTGGACCAAACTTCATCAAAGTTGCAAAAGTAACATTCTAGAACACATCTAAGTTTTGCCCTTACCCCCTCTATCATTTAGGAGTTAATCAATGGGATAGAAACACATAGATTTTACCACGTGTGCCATCGTTGAGGCAGAAAATTTGGAACACCTCACAATCTGACATTTGTTTAGAGCCCTTCACCGCCAGTGGAGGCCGAAGTCTCGCCAAGCCCGTTTGGCGCGGCTTTGAATTTCCTTCGTCAGCCTCAAAAAGAATGTTCCTCACCGTGCAGCTGGCTCACGTGCCCGCGCATAAGAGATCCACTAGGATGAGCCCATGTGGCAGTTGGATGCGGAAAGTCAAAAAAGTCGCAATTAATCACGACATGCTGTAGATAACATGCGTCCAAAAAAAAACCCCCGACCGCGATGCTGGCGAGCCCTTTTACAAAATTGCCGTGGCCTTCCTGGTCAGCTCTCAGCAACAATTGCGTTGAGGTGGCCAGTAGTGCACGGGCCCGCCAAAGTCCAGTTCCGGCCCCGGTTATGAGTAGTGCAGGCCCATGGGCAGCACTCGAGCTGCTCTTAGGATTCTGCAATAAGGTGAAATACACTCCCGGATATACTATTTGTGGGTGGGGGCATGAATAAATGAAGGCCGTGAAAATATCTTGCAGGCAGGAGTAAATTCTGGAGAAGGGTGCGCATACTCGGGTGCATGCTCTTACTTGACAACAAAATTCCAGCTTCCACAATCGCATCACTTCAAAGAAAGACAATAATGGCGTGAAAATCAATGCCAATCAAAGGGAGTCCCGGGAGGCCTGGCCCATCATGGCTGCAATTCCTATCTCCGTCACCATCTATTCACCAACTCGTAGCTTTGTGTGCATTGATAGGATACAGTATCTGTGCATCTTCCTCTTACATGTGTGTACGTGGTGGACTAATAAGTACTGTAGAAGTCTACTGTACAGTAATTCAAGTTGAACTGACAGTAATTCTTCTTCTTCTTCATCATCTTCATCTTCAGTTTAAATATTCCAGATCAGAGGACTGAATTCCAAGTTAAGTTACAGTACGTACATAGCTTATTGGAAAGTACTTTACTGTGACCTCCTGGTGCTCTTCTCGATCTGCATGCTTTGGGTGGAATGAGCCATATATCAGCTTCCCAAGAGAGAATGATTGATCTTGTGATCTAAGAGGCTGCCAAAGTAAAGTTATCAATCTCTTGACCTCTCTCACTTCTTGATGATTTGGACAGAGCATGGAAAAGGAAGAAAATACTCGGGTATAAGTTATCAGGCATGCTCTTGTCTGGAATTACGAAACAATGCTAACTTATGTGTCACCTGACATATCTCAGGCTCTTGCTGAGATAACTTACATGAGTGATAAGTGGTCAGTCTAACTTTCTTTGTTGTCCTGTAGTCATAGTTCAAATGTTAGACCATACTTTACCCGGTGCAGCACTGTTCGCCTCCATATTTGTACTGTAAAAAGTAATCCTAAAAGCACAAATTCTTGGGCATCACTAATTACTGCAGCACTGAGAGGGACAACACTCAGAATTCCTTTATATCACACCATTGGTAACCATTCTACATGAGTCCAAGCATGTGGAAAGTGTCCAATCACATGTATGCATATTAGCAAATATTCTCTACAGGTACTAGAGCGTGATATTGGAAAGTGTGATAATAACGAGTTGAGAGTGTCCATTCTTTTGTTGAGACCAATGTGAATTTATGGGTGGTTTATTCTGAGACCACAACAAGGAACCACTTGAATTCTAAAATAAATTGATTGGTGGAGAAATGGTAGTGGTTAAAGTTGGGTTTATGCTAAAGCCACAATCCATATTATTTTTCATTAATGATAAATTCACTTAGAACCTTACAAGGCTAAAATAAGTAATGTTTTTAGTTTTTAACCCCTAAAATTTTGAGCGACCATATTCTGGTCGTTCCACTTTTTGGGCAGCCTCCAGGGACCTCATACTTTTAAAAAATTCAATGAAAATTTCAGTGTAGCTTCCAAAAACTACACTCTACATGTCGCACTTCGTTTCATGTCATTCCGATAAGTATTGCAAAAGTTATAAGCATTTGAAGTTTTTGAAACAAGATCGGGCAGCAAGATTTTTTTTATTTTTTACTCTTTTTCAAAATTTCTTTTTTGATTCATGATTGGTTGATCTTTATCTACAAATGAAGCTTTAAATCTACCCATTTTGAGCAATGGGATAAAAGTTATGAGGAGATCTATTTTTTGGGCAGTTTGGACAAAAAAAACTTTGAAGCTCATTTCTAAACTCAATTTTCAATATTTTTTAATGAAATAAAAGGCACTGGGTGAAGATTTCCAAGTACAACATTCTCACCGTTAAAATTGACATTTTACAATTCCATGTCAAACTTATTAATGATTTTCTTTTTCCTTTCACTTTGTACCCACTTCTAGTAATTGTTTTATGAAAAAATTAATATGAGCTTTTTTCTTACAAGATTTTATATTTGAAGACTTAACTCAATTGTTAACATGGCCTTGCCATTCAATGAATTTCTAACCCATTCAAAAAAAAGATATTAATTTCTAAAGTTCAAATTTGTCACCGGATTGAACCCCAAAAATTCTTCTTTTGCAACTTTGATCCTTATAATCTAAGAATCTAATGGTCATCTTGCTCTCAAATTTTGTGCTCACATGAAAATTCAAGTTGGGTATTAGATCTTACGGTTAAATGATGAAAAAAATAAAAAAAACATATGATTTCTTCTGCAACTTCCAAATGTTGCGTTTTTCATGGTTTTTTGTGAGAATACGGTCAAGGAATTTTAGGGGTTAAGAGCATTTTCTTAACCACCTCCTTGAATTAGGCATAACGGGATTCTAGAGAGATCATGATGCTTAAAATCTTACAATCGTATATTTTTATTATTTAACCAACTTTGCAAGCAGCATCGTCGAATTTAACAATAAATAGATATTGGTTATTGATATAGTCTCTCTTGTGTTTACACCGAGACCATGCAAAACAACATCACATTTCTGTCTTGGATCTCTATTTCTTATGATCACATTCAACAAAGTGGGGTACCATTGTATTTAAGTAATCTCTTGGTCTAGTTTGTGTAAAATACCCCTACAAGTCTGTTTGTTTAAGATCCCCTACCACTAGTAGAAAATTGATTTTGAGTCACTAAAAACATGTGACAACTGACATTTAGTCATTAAGGACATATCCCATCGGACAAGATTTCTACTAGTGTACCGATGATTGAAGGAAAAAAACACAAAGATTTATTTGACAAGATTAGTAATAGAGTTTATAATTTTTCATGGAACTTTTTCAACATTGTATTTTTATTGATGAAATTGCTTCTAAACCAAGTAAAAATCAAACCGATGCAAAAAATAAAAACTATATTTATATATTTATATATTTATATATTTATATATTTAATATATCATAACCATGAAAGTGAGAAATTTTTAGCACATGGTCTCAATATATAGTGGGGTGACACCCAAATTGGCACCTTGTGCAATTCCAGGGATAGTGCCCACAGTGCTGCCAACTTTGACACCCTCTCGAGGGCTGGAAAATTGTTAATTTAACATGAAATTTTAGAAAAAAAAATCATTATTATGTTGAAAACATGTGTACCAAATTTCAAGGCCAGAAGATTGATACAAAAAAATATATTCAAGATTTTCTAACAAGGGGTAGCTGTAAGAAATGTTTCACAACTGCCAACTTTGACACCCTCCCAAGGATTGAAGAATTTTTTTTTCCCATGAAATTTTTGGAGTAGGAACATCTTTATGCTCTTTACACATATGAAAATATTCAAGTCCAAAAGACTCACAAGAAAAATGATATTCCAAATCTACCGACAGGTGTAGTTGTGAGAAACAAAGAGGAAAATTGTCTCACAACTTTGACTGCCTCTCTAGGGTTGGGAATTTGTTATTTTAAAATGGAATTTTTGGCACAAAATTACTTTTTAGTTGATAACACGTGCAAAAACTTTCATGTTGAAATAACAAAAACTCAACTCTAGAGAGGCTATCAAAGTTGTGAGACGATTTTCCTCTTTGTTTCCCACAACTACACCTGTTGGTAGATTTGGAATATCATTTTTTTGGTGGGTCTTTTGGACTTGAATCTTTTCATATGTGTAAAAAACATAAAGATATTCCTACTCCAAAAATTTCATGGGAAGAAAAAAATTCTTCAATCCTTGGGAGGGTGTCAAAGTTGGCAGTTGTGAAACATTTCGTACAGCTACCCCTTGTTAGTAAATCTTGAATATATTTTTTTGTATCAATCTTCTGGCCTTGAAATTTGGTACACATGTTTTCAGCATAATAGTGATTTTTTTTCTAAAATTTCATGTTAAATTAACAATTTTCCAGCCCTCGGGAGGGTGTCAAAGTTGGCAGTAGTGTAGGCACTATCTTGGAATTGCACAAGGTGCCAATTTGGGTGTCATCCCACTCTACATCAAAATTTGTTATGCATTTTATAATATTTTTTTCAAATTCATAATATAGTTGATGAAAAAATAGTATTCTATATGTTGATATATATAAATTCTTTTTAATGTTTAATGGTATTTAGGACCATAAATAATCATCAATGTCAATTCAATAACTATTATTTGTTTATTTTACAGTTTGAAAATTATGAGGCATTAAAACAATGTGTTTCATTGATACTAGTATGAATGACATGCAAGCTTAAGATAATGTTATCAATTCATGTGTTGAACTTGCAAATTTGATTTCATTCTAAATTTTGTTTGTTTTTGAATGCCGACAAGGTTCAACAATTTGGAACACAATTTTTGAATATTTGACATAGTTCGCTATGAAATTTATGTTTTCTTAAATTGGAATCCAAAAGCACAACACTTCTTCTATTTATTATAGGATACATTGTATACTACAACTTTTATTTTGATATTTTGAATTTGGTTTAGTATACATGATCTGATTGATAGGAAGCAAAGGTACCAATTGCTTGTAACCGTACAAAGGCGTTAGAAATATCCATTATTCTAATTTTATTTTACAATCTATAGTATCTTTGTCTCTTTAAAAAAACAATACTATGGAATGATTGTTAGAAGCAGGATAAGGAGGATTGTAGATTAGAATTTATTGCACATTGGAAGCAGCACAAGCTACAACTAATGAAGAGTACATTCCAATCCATGCACATGTAGTTTTCCTTCTTAAGAATTTTTGGTTCCTTTTTGTTTTGTTTTCATTTTTGAATTTATGCAAGTAAGTTTTCTTTATCACATTTTAGACCGCACCTTTGTCTCATCTTAATAAGTTGCTCTTACACTTTTGTCAAAATTTGAATTGTCCTTGTGCATCTTGAATTGTACATTGTTTGTCATGATCATTGTCGCGCAATCTTGTTCAACACTTTCATACACAATGTTGTAGAAAGGAGACACGAGGATTTGTTTGGAAGTGCAAAGTTTATATAGGTGGTGACAATGAGCATAGATATTGACAAGATTGAAGTTGTTGCAAAGAATTAATTTTGTTGCAATGTGCATGAAAGTTGATAATGATTCCGAATTTAATTCAAAACCCAAATCTTTCATAAGAATGAGCAAAGGAAGATAAAGAACATATATGTTTATAGAGGCAAAGTTATAAACATTCATGGAAAGCTTGCTTAGTATAAGATCTTTGCAAAAAGGATTTGATTTCCTTTTAGCACAACATCCTCAAAAGAAAATCTTGAGCTCGAAAATAAAGCTTTGTTAATTTCTAAAGTTCTTTGTAACTTGTACAATGCACTGCTTTGTTGTAGAATTGCCACTATTGTGATATTTATTATATGGTTATAATGATTATTATATCTTGTTTAAACCTCAAAAATCACAAAAAAAGATATGTAGTGGAATATGGAATACAATTTCTCATAAGTTTTTGATGAACTTTCTAAAAACCATGTTGCCATCAACAAATAATTCTTTCTTTGCAAAGAATCATATTGTTGCTGCCAAAAACCATCTTTCCATAACAAAAGATAAAAAAAAGTAGTATAAATGTTGTATCTTCAATATAAGGCCATTATTCATTAAATTGATTGGATTTATTAGCAAATAATGTAAACATAACTTACTAAGCTAAATATATATGGTCACTAATCCTGGAATGGGAATTGAGGTGTCTAATACCATTCATCGAAGTTTTTATGGGAGGTTTACAAACTCCTACTCTAAAATTGCATATGTAACTCATACATGGTGATTAAAGTTTGATCATCATGTATTTGGTTTTTAACCCAAGTTCCTCTCTAATACTCCATATACATCTCCTAAATATCACATTCATTTAAATCTTAAAATGCGCAAGTGACTCATATACTACCCTTTAAATATTTACGTTATGAAATATACTATCAATGTTACACGACAAAATACAAGACACAATGCCAAAGATTAAGTTGTCAAATATGTGTGTGTATATATGTATATATATATATATATATATATATATATATATATATATATATATATATATATATATATATATATATATATATATATATATATATATCACTATAACTATAACTACATATCTTTAATTGATTAAAATGATTTGATGTATCTTTCCATTTTTTGGTCTTAAATTTGGTAAAAAATATTAATCAATGAAAGGGTTCTTTAACCCCTAAAAGCCCGAGGGGTATCAAGCAAAACATAGATGTGTTATAACATGTGCCTTCTATATGTTTGATGAAATTTCGTTCAATAGACAAAATGTAGGGCATCATCTCTACAAATTATCCGTAGAGTCTAACTTCCTAAAAATAACTTTAGATTATTTTTTAATGAATTTAAAAGCATTAACCTTTGAAAATTTGTATAAATTATAATTTTCACTTTTAAAGTTTAAAATTTAGCATGATTGGTTAAAGTTGGTTTATCTATTGTAAAATCAAAAAAAGAAAAAAAAATGATGAATTACTTTTCCCAAATAGAATTTTTTTTTAACACTAAAACAATGTTGAGGTGATCCACTTTGAAAAATTCTCCCCGGTGGAATTTAACTCGGATTGACATAATTCAAATTGCATTGGAAAGTAGACTTGATGTAGGATTTTCGGTTTCTTTTTCTTTTTCCAAAAACATATATTTTTTTGTTCTGGGCAGCCCGTTAAATTTGGACAATGACCAGAAAATGGTCATTTGAGCGTTTAGGGATATTATCTAAATGTCATTGTATAAAAAAATCCACTAAATCATCAAATCATTGAAGAATTATCATTAAATTATTTTTCTAAGTTGCAATTTATAACACATCTAAACATTTATTGAATTTTTTTTGAATAAAAAATCTCTTTAACCCCTAGCGCTGTGAGTGACCATTTTATGGTCGTTGCTCTTTTTTAGGGGTTTCTCGATGCCAAGAGGTAATTTTTTTGAATAATTAGAATTATTTTCTAATAGAGAATGAAGTCTACTTTCCAACCCAATTTGAATCTTGCTAATCCAAGTTAAACTCCACTTAGGGGAATTTTGCAAAAACATACACCTCTACATTGTCAAGTGTTACAAAACTTACTATTTAGAGAAAGTGGTCTTGTTTTTATCATCTATTCTTTTAACTTTTATACTTCTGTAGTGAAAAATACAACTACAACCATAAGACAAAATAATATAATAAAATACAACTATAACTAAAATTATTTTATTTTAAAAGCTTGATAATCACAATAGAGTGCTCTACCATCCCGAATTATTTTATTTTAAAAAATTATAATTACTATGGATTGTATGGACGCATGAGTAAACAATCACAAGTGTTGAAGCTTTATATTTTGAACTCAAGATGCTTTGCAACACTAAGAACATCCACACCATCATCCGCTAAAGGGGCCCGCGATCTTGGTTGGCGCGTCTATTTCTCCCTACTGCGGGCTCACCAAATGCTTATTCTAGCCCAAACTTGTTAAAAATGTCTTACATGTCCACATTGTTAAGGGTTTTCAGAATTCTCAAGGCGCTTAGATTCTAAGATTTTTTGGGTATGTTGTTATTCAATTATTTTTTTGTGAGATGCTTCCCTTTGTGCTTCCCTTTTTTTGTAGGTGCTTTCCTTTTGCATCTCGGCATTCCAGATGGTGTGAGGAGGCTACAACAGTCACCCGCCTCTGCCAAGCGGGTGGCTACACCACCCGTATCTACTAGCGTGTTTGACGAAGTTGGAATTTAGCAACGTAGTGAGTCCCAAGTGAGTGTAATGGTGGTGGAGTCCAAAAATACTGATCTTCAAGGCTGAGCAAAAGCCTTCCAAAATTTATTTCGCGAGTCAAATTTAAGGAGAAATGATGCGGATGCTCTAATAAAAAAGGGTGGTTTTTGAACACCAAACTATAGTGCCAGATCTTGATACTCAAGTCTTGGTGTTTGTTTGGTGTCAAATAGTGCTTTTGGGCATCAAACTCTTGTACTCTTGCTTGGTACCCAATGACCACCTTTCTACTAGCGTAGAAAAAATCTTTTTTTTTTGCAAGGATCCAAAGACATGTTATGCCCTTGTTGATGACACCGTGATATTTGGCTACCTTGTGTAAAACTGCCACGAATTGAATTCTATAGGTAACATCAATCCATGGCTCTATGTTATGTCCACATGTGGCGTGGGCCTAAGTGATAGACTATGGCCACATAGTAGCCATGGCCATTGCCAACTTGCAGCAGCCTCTGCAACTCTTTGGCAGGTTCCAACTTCCAACCACATCCAGTGCCGATTCTCCGTAGGTTTGCAACTTACCTGCAAGTGCTCATCACTTGCCCGTCTTCTCCAGCTTCCTCTGTGATTGTCCAGTTCATGAACACAAAATCACAAATGGCCCATTGGTTTCTGTCTGCAACTACCAATCTTTTACCAATATATAACACACATTGGTGTACGTGCGCATGCACGATCTCTATGACAGTTCCGTCGACGAAACTGTCGTGCCAAATGTCCGCTTAACCCCTAAATGCCTACAGCCTTCTCCAAATTGGGCAGTTTTGCAAAGATGCATTATACAATGCAATTAAGAGGGATATTTTGAACTTGATGTATGAATAAAAGTTGTACATTATAAATTTTAAATTCTATCCGTACGGTTAAATCTATGATTGCAATCATCAATATTTTTGTATAAAATTTGAAACTTAAAATTCAAAATTCTTTTGTAAATCAATTACGAATAAGATATTGACAATCTATGGATGAAATTTGTTGTGATGGGTTGAAATGTAATACTCTAAGTGTGGTGATTTTTGGAGATTTTTTGGTTGCTTAATTTTATGAGTTGACTTTTTCAAGAGCGATTTTGAACACTTTTGAACACTTTTGAACTAAGATCTTATAAATTTTTGGTAAACTATTTCAACATGAAACAAGGTATAAAAAATTCACAAATCATCCCCTTTCTAATCAGTTCTCATATGCATGAAGCTAACTTCCCATAAAACCTATAGTAAAAAATTCACACTGCAAAATGTGCATGACGGATGAGAAGACGTGGATGAAATCTGTACATCATTCAAAAAATAGACGCTTAGGCAGTTAAGGGTTAAGCCAACATAGATTATTATATAATGCACAGTGGTGCATGCATGTTTTCTACGACGGTTTCAATAGCAAGATGATTGTGTTGGGCTAACTTCGGCACGAGCCAACACAATCTACTATATTACTCATAGTGGTACACGCACGCACGCTCTTTATGATTGTTTGACACCATAACATTTGTGTTGAACAATAGCACATGCTAATCTAGTCTATTATATAACGCGGAGTGGTAGACACATACACATTGATTCTCCATGATGGTTATACCAACATTGGAATGGTCAAACCGTATGTTGGAATGTGCCAACCTAGTTTATTATATAACGCAACCCATGCACCATACTAAAATAGTTTTGCTACTAGAACGGTCGTGCATGATTCCAAAACGGGCCAATGTATTATATAATATAGACAATACACGTACGCATGCACATCGAGATGGTTCTACCAATATTGGTTTTGGCACACTCTAATCTAGTCTATTACATAATATACACCGTGCACGCATGCACACACGCAAGGACACTTGCGCCACCGGAATTGACATGCCAAACTTTGATATGTGCCAATGGCTAGTCTATTATATAATACAATTAGTGCATGCACGCATGTAAGGATTTGTCATTGGAACTCTCATGCCCAATTCCGGCATTGTGGCACATGCAAAATTAGTGAAAAGAAAAAAAAGAAAAAAAGGTGAGTAGACATTTAGGTGCAAAGAACTAAGAGCATCTTCACTCGGCTGGGAAAATGTTATCACTAGTGGAGACAACTTATTCATTGGGTATGTCACTTGATTTTAACCCCCCCCCCCCCCCCCCCGTGCAACTCGCTATACTTAACTTCCAATCAATTGCTTGTCGCACAAATAGAAAACTAGACTGGAAAGAGTAGTTTGTAGACCAACCAAATGAGCACAAACTTGTCTTAATAAGACATAGGACAACATAACATTCAGTAGCCTCTCTGACTACTGCCTTCTCCCAACAGAATGATGTGGAATATCCCACATCATTTCATCCCCCCAATGAAATGATGTGGGATATTCCACATCACATCAATAGCTATGGGGCAGGTGGCATTAACCCCTAAAGGTTGGGTCTATGACCATGGAATCATGTTTTATCTGTCACACTCAATTTTGCTACTAAAAATAATACAAGAATTCAAATTCATGTTTAGTAGATGAAGTCACATGTCTACTACAAATCATGAATTTTTCATAAATTTTGGTGAAAATTTGAAATTACTATGGTTTTATGAAGTAATTGTAAAGATAATCCATATCAATTACAAAATGTAGTAGAAAATTCCAATTTTTATACCTAAGGTGTAAATTACAATGAAGAAAAGTTTAGTTGATGAAAATCATCAGTGTATCTAAATTTAGAAATTTTGCTACACCTTGGTGATACCTACCGAACTTGTAACTACAATAAAACACTCAATTTTTAAATTTTTCCAAAAATTCAAAGTGGAGTAGAAACTAGACTTGGCAAGCTTCATTTTGTTAGTTAAGCCCAAATGCAATGGAACTCATTTTCATGGCCTAAATTTAGTTTAAGTAGAACAAGCAAAAAAATTCAAAATACACTACACGGTGAACCGTTTTTACGACTCTTTTTGTAGTTGGGACCTCATGTAAAATCTAAAAATAGCTTGAATGATTTGAATTTAACTTGAAGGGGTGGCATCACCAAGCAAAGCCCTTCACGTAAAGAATTGGATGGAAATCATCCATGCAGTAGTTGGAATTGAACAGTCGACTTCATTCATAAGCCATTTTCTGGTCTCGGCGGCGTTTAGGGGTTAAGCAAGAGCAATCAACCATGATGAACAATAATCGAAAGCACTCACTTAATCACAATTCAACAGTGTTTTGTAATTGTTTATTTGATTCAATAGTTCATTGAATGAACTTCATTCAACTACAAATCACTGGTCAGTCCATATATAAAGGTGGATGAAACTAAAAAGCAGCCTCTTGGAAGGCTACTGAATGTTATGAACCACTTGATCGATTTTGTCATTTGATATGTATTGTCCAGTTTGGAATGGGCCCTCGCGTATGCTGTAGGTGTTAGACAGACCCACCTTGTGTGAAGGTGGTGCATGGCTAGATTGAGGTACACTTAACCTGGACTTGTTTTTTGCTTTGGCCTCCTAGTCCTGTTTGTTTTTAGTCCCTTTGGCGTTTATTCTTTTCTTTTCTTTATCCTTTATTATTTTTCTTTATAAAGCTGGGTACATGGGTTTTCATAACATTTAGTAGCCTATGTGACTGTTGCCTTCTTCCAACAAAATGATGTGGAATATCCCACATCATTTCATCCCCAAATGAAATGATGTGGGATATTCCACATCACATTAGTAGCTATAGGGGCATGTGGCATTAACCCCTAAATTTTTGAGCGACCATATTCTGGTCGTTCCACTTTTTGGGCAGCCTCTAGGGACCTCATACTTTTAAAAATTTCAATGAAAATTTCAGTGTAGCTTCCAAAAACTACACTCTACATGTCGCACTTCGTTTCATGTCATTCCGATAAGTATTGCAAAAGTTATAAGCATTTGAGGTTTTTGAAGCGAGATCGGGCAGCAAGAATTTTTTTATTTTTTACTCTTTTTCAAAATTTCTTTTTTGATTCATGATTGGTTGATCTTTATCTACAAATGAAGCTTTAAATCTACCCATTTTGAGCAATGGGATAAAAGTTATGAGGAGATCTATTTTTTGGGCAGTTTGGACAAAAAAAACTTTGAAGCTCATTTCTAAACTCAATTTTCAATATTTTTTAATGAAATAAAAGGCACTGGGTGAAGATTTCCAAGTACAACATTCTCACCGTTAAAATTGACATTTTACAATTCCATGTCAAACTTATTAATGATTTTCTTTTTCCTTTCACTTTGTACCCACTTCTAGTAATTGTTTTATGAAAAAATTAATATGAGCTTTTTTCTTACAAGATTTTATATTTGAAGACTTAACTCAATTGTTAACATGGCCTTGCCATTCAATGAATTTCTAACCCATTCAAAAAAAAGATATTAATTTCTAAAGTTCAAATTTGTCACCGGATTGAACCCCAAAAATTCTTCTTTTGCAACTTTGATCCTTATAATCTAAGAATCTAATGGTCATTTTGCTCTCAAATTTTGTGCTCACATGAAAATTCAAGTTGGGTATTAGATCTTACGGTTAAATGATGAAAAAAATATAAAACATATGATTTCTTCTGCAACTTCCAAATGCTACGTTTTTCATGGTTTTTTGTGAGAATACGGTCCTGGTCCTTTAGGGGTTAAACAAGAGCAACTAACCATGGTGAACAGTAATCGAAAGCACTCACTCAGGTACAATTCAATTACAAATCATTGGTCACTCTATTTATAAAGGTGGATGAAACTAGAAGGCAACCTTCTTGAAGGCTGTTGAATGTTATGTTGTATAATTTTGGGCACTCAAATTGTGTTGTGACCCTTGTATTGTCAATCTTGTAGTGTATTGTATCTTCAACCCTGTAGCAAAGAAGATGTCATTAGCTTCTGGACCCTTGATCACGTTGTACGAAAAATGATCCAATGTGTACAAACATGCTTGAGCTTTTGGAGGATTGATGAAAAAAAGAAAAAGAAACACAGCGAGGTTGAATAAAGATTCTACCATCTAGCAATGAAGGTAATGGGTGCTAGTTTTTCACACATGAAACGTAAAGGTTGCGAGGTCCACAAACTAAATAAATTGTAGGTACCTTGAAATATATTCTTGAACAACATTTTGTTGTGTTGATTGCGAGTGGGAAGCCACTCCCTCCACCTCACAATTTGTATCTATCTGTCATAACTACACCAAATCACATATACTGTGGCCCACGGTATTTATGAGAGGCTTTACTAATACTTATTTTTTCAAAACATCGTGGTAAAATTCATCCAAATTAGATGAAAAATTGTTTAACTGGATGAATGTACCCACACCATTCACCCACCCACAGTACATGGTGAATTTGGTGTACCAAACAGATGATCAATCTTGAACCCTAGCATATACCAAAAAAAACCACTTGGCATCTCTAGAGGCAATTGATTTTTGTGTGGATTTTTGCAATGAGATTGAGGATCGGTTATGAGAAAAGTTACAAGAGAGAGTTAAACAAATGAAAGTGTGTATCCACTGGGTTCACTGAGAAATGGAAAGTTATTGAATGCCGCAACATTGATCAACTCACTGTCTCCCTCAATGCCACAAACAAGGAACAACCAACCATCCCCCACTTTGCATTAGTGACCAATCTCCTTTAATTTGTACCTACTTATTAGAAATTTCCAAGCTCAACATCTATTTTAGGAGAAAAGAGGTCTTGGTTGTTGAACAAGTTTTCCATGTTGTCAGCCAACCTCCTGTGGGTCTAGTCATGCTAGTTAGTGTATGCGTATCATTCATGCACTGATTGTTTCAACATAACCTACTCCATGGATTGTGGAGCAGATGTGTCAACACATGAGTGGCTACACACTCACACGTTAGAACTCATAACCTACTCCATGAATTGTGGAGTAGATGTGTCAACACATGAGTGGCTACACACTCACAGGTTAGAACTCATAATTTTTGCCTTCCTCTTTGAACTACACTACTAGTTCACTTCATGCAAGTGTTGTAGGACTAACTTTTTTTCTATGTTAGTTCAAAAGTGCCAATTCATAGTTGTAGGTTATGTCCCATAACCGGCTCGGGACTCCTGTAAAATTTAACTTAAGACTATTTCAAAACTCTGAAAATTGCATTTAAACTCTCAATTTCACTTTTAAGTTGTGGTCTAATTAGCCATAATTTCTTCTAGCATGCATAAATTTGGCCTAGAATGGAAAATAAACAAATTGAGTTCCTAACCTATGCAGAAATAAAGGGAACCAATCCCGCCACGTCTGACAAGATTAGAGGACACTTCGGCCTCGCGAATCGAGCTAAATCTAAAACTAGTGAGGTTCCAACAACTGTCGATTGTTTTGGTCTCATGAGCCATTGTTCTTACTAGTGTCTCCTTTTGTGCAAAAGCAAAACGAATCTTCATTATTTATTATTTAACTTACAAATTGTAAAAGAAAAGTGGTTTTTGCATGGCAAAAATTGACGATTTGCATAATGTTCTTTAGCCCTTGCTCGACCACACCCTTTACACTGTAACAACATTGTAGAGAAACTACTAATAAAATAGTTGAACTCTCCAACCCTATTCTCTTGGACTAGCTAAAGTTAGAGGTTTTTTTTGTGATTCCTCTAATCCCATGACATACGATGCTTCAAATTCAAAGGTACGACAGTGAGCCTCTAAAGAATGTTACGTGCTCCTAGGACAAAGAGAGTATTTTGGCAAATCCAAACATTAATTACTTCCTTTTCATCCAAAAAGAAACCATCCTCCTCATCTATTTTTAAGGACTGGAGGCGTTGCTGTAAGAAGATGAATCACTAAGGGCCGCTTCACACTATGGCCGTCCAAGTCGAGAGGCCGTGGGATTGAGAGTCCAAACTTTATTGAGAGTCCAAAGAAATCTACTGAAAATAGCCAATAAAATATAGTTTCATTTTTTATGAAAAGAAATCGACGACCTCTCGACCATAGTGACGGGTCTTGCAAAATGTAGGACCCAAACTTCCTCTCGAGAGGCCGTCACCTTGGTCAAAAAGTGTTGCCATGTAAGTGTTGGAATTAAGTTACTCATGTGGTAATTAAGTTACTCATGAGGGAACTGATAGACCAAGGGTCTATGCCTAAGTTACTCATATGGTAATTAAGTTACTTATGAGGGAACTAATAGACCAAGAGTCTATAACTCCAAGTTAGTTAGAACACCAAAGTGATACTCTAGTTAGTCTGTACATATTCTAGGTATGTAGACAAACGGTACTAGAACTATAAGTGTGGCTTAGAGGGTGAAGGAGATATAGTTGTCTATAGGACAATATCTCACTTCTATGGTTGGGTGGCAAGTCACGTATCAATAAACTGTGTTTATTGTTTACCTTCTGTGCACATTATCTTTCTTAAATCTAACATGGTATCAGAGCTAGGTTGATTGAAGGAGAGAGTAGAGAGTTGAATTGGGTTTTGATTTGATTCATAGTTAAACCTGGGATTGGCCCCCATAGTCTCAAAGTTGTTGGCTACATTGACGAGTGCAAGTTAGCATGGCTAGTTCTAGTAGTGGAACTAGTTTCTTGGACAAGTTTGGTGGTCAGGGATTCAATTCATGGAAATTGAGGATGATCTATCTCTTGAAGAGGGATGGGTTGTGGAAGTTGGTAAGTGGTGAAGAACCAATGCCAACTCGCACTGCAAGTGACACACCAATTGGAAATGTCCAAGGAGAGAGTGGAGAAGGGGGAGCCAATAATGTTGGTACTGTTAGTGATAACAGTAAGACTAAGTGGTTAGAACTTGATCAAATAGCCCTCTCTACTATTGTCTTCTATCTCTTAGATGAGCCATTCCATCAGATCACTCATTGTAACACCGCTAAAGAAGCATGGAACGAGCTTTGTCACATTTATGAGATGAGTGATATGCATTCATAGAGGCTTTTCCAAAAGGAGTTTTGGTCCTTCAAAGTAAATGAGTCTGAGAGTATGGCAAGTGCCATAGCCAAATTTAGATCATTGGTTGATCGTTTGGCAGGAGTGGGAGTCATTTGCAATGAAGAAGATAAAATTAATGTGCTTTTAAGTTCGTTACTGGATTCGTGGTTAAGTTTCACTAACATTCATAGTAATTAGAAGAATCTATCCTACCTTATTGGTAAGATTCTACAGGAAGAATAAAGATTGATTGTTTTCTTTGGTGAAACTAAAGATACCTCAAGTGCCTTACTAACTGTGAGAAAAAGTGGTCAATTTAAGAAGTCTGGTCACTCTGGTGTATTTAAAGGTAAGTGCTTCAATTGTGGTAAACATGGCCACAAAGCTTCCCAATGCAAAGAGAAGAAAAAGAAGAAGTCTCATGGTAAAGGCAAGAAGGGCAAAGAGGGTAACCATGAGGGTAAAAGTGTCGTACCTGACAAGACTAGAAGATCGGAGAGAAGATCAGAGAGTCCTACCTTACTAATGATAGATACATGTCTTGTAAGAGAGGATGATGATGTTTGGTACCTTGACTCTGGGGCTACTTGCCATGTCACATCTCACAAAGATTGGTTTATAGAGTACAAAGTGTTACCCAAAGGAAAAACTGTCTTTGTAGGGAATGATAATGAGTGTGAAATCAAGGGAGTAGGTACCATTCCAATCATATTGAATAATGGTAAATTGAAAAGGATTACCAATGTCTTGCATGTTCCTAGTTTGGCTAGGAATTTACTCTCTGCTCAAGAATTCAGAAAGGCGGGCTTTGGCATTCATCTGGCAGAAGAGATTTATGTTGCTGATAAGGATGGAGCTCGACTTACACATCTTGAAGAAATCAATGGCCTATTCAAGATTGGGAGAAATCCAGCCAAAGAGAAAGCCTTGGCTTACTTTTTAGCCAACAAGGGAGATCATGTTCAACTCTGGCACGAACGACTTGGTGACATTGGTGTGCAGAAGATGACGGCAATTAAAGAAATGGAGCCCACTCTCAAATTCAACGAAGGGGACTTGAAGAATTGGCCTACGTGCGAAGCGTGCTTGTATGACAAGCAAAGTAGGAAGAAGTTTCCTGTCGACACGGCAACTCGTGCAACTAAGTTGTTGGAGATTATCCATTCGGATATTGTTGGGCCACTCCCTCCTTCTCTTGGAGGTTCACGATATTTCATCACCTTTATTGATGATTTCTCTCGATTTACATACATAGCTTTTCTTAAAGCTAAATCGGAGGCATTCAATGAGTTTAAGGTTTTTAAAGCCTGGGCTGAAAATCACACTCAAAAATCCATCAAGATTTTGAGGAGTGATAATGGAGGAGAGTACACTTCAAAGGAGTTCAATGAATTTTGCAAGAACAATGGGATTGCGCGCCAACTCACTATTTCGTACACACCTCAACAAAATGGTGTTGCCGAGAGGAAGAATCGTACTTTGATGGAGGCAACCAGATGCATGTTGAAGAGCTCGAATTTGGAACGAAGATTTTGGGCTGAGGCACTGTCTACTGCGTGTTATTTGCAGAACATTACACCAATCAAGGCCCTCATATCAAAGACGAGTTGAGAACTATGGTATGGCACCAAACCAATCTATGCTCATCTTCATGTTTTTGGATGTAAAGGATTTGCTAAAATTCCTGATGAGCAAAGGCAAAAATTAGACATGAAGTCTAAAGATTGCATTTTTGTTGGTTATAGTGATCAATCTAAAGGCTATAAATTGTTTGATCCTATCAAAAGAAAAATTTTCTTTAGTCGTGATGCAGACTTCATTGAAAGTCACCAGAGAATAGTTCCCAAAGATCTAGATTGTCGTAGTGACCAAGATCGCATCAAAGATCTTGTCAAAGGTGATGACAAAGATGATGCCCAAGATCTTGTTGATGATCAAGACAAAGATCACGACTCAGATCACGTTGAGGATAGTGACCAAATAGACATAGAGGTAGAAAGAGGAGATTTATCACAAATACCTCATGAGCCTCAAGGCAGAAGGGGAACTAGAATAAGAAAACCTTCTCTTAAATTACTGGAGTCCATTAATTTGGTTGTTGAAAATGATCCCTCTACTTTGACTAAAGCATTAGCAAGAGAAGATGGTGAGAAGTGGAAGGAAGCAATTCTATCTGAGTACAATTCATTGATAGAGAAGCAAACTTGGAAATTAGTCCAATTACCTCCAAATAGAAAGCCTCTGGGCTGCAAGTGGGTTTTTAAACTCAAACGAAGAGTCGATGGGAGTTTGGACAAATACAAAGCAAGGTTGGTAGCAAAAGGCTATGATCAAATTGAAGGTCTTGACTTCAATAAGACTTTCTCCCCGATGGTAAGAATGACCACTATACGCTTATTACTTGCTATGGCTACAAATCTTGACTGTGAGATCCAGCAGATGGATGTGAAGACAACATTTCTAAATGGAGATTTGAATGAGACGATTTATATGAAGCAACCTGAAGGCTTTATCAAGAAGGGGGAACAAGATTACGTTTGTTTGCTCCTGAAATTGATCTACGGCTTGAAACAAGCTCCGCGAATGTGGAACGAACATATCAGTTCGTTTTTACTCAGCCTTGGATTTACAAGAAGCGTCAAAGACAGCGGCCTTTACATTTTACATGAAGGTGAAGTCTTTCTCTGGTTAGCCTTATATATTGACGATTCATTTCTTTTCAGCAATGATTTGAAATTAACGAATAGAATCAATAAGGCTTTGTCAGAGAAATATGAAATGACAGACATGGGAGATCTTTACTCCGGTCTAAATCTTCAAGTTACTAGAGATAGACAAAGACGCATCTTGTGTGTTAGCCAGTCAAAGTACATTGAGCAAAAACTTAAAGACTTTAACTTAAGTCATGCTAAGCCTATGTCTACTCCATTAGAGGCTAATTGCAATCTTCAGTGTGTAAACAAGATTACACTAGAAGAAGAGGAGGCAATGCAGGCAATTCCCTACAAATCAGCACTGGGATGCTAAATGTATTTAGCTATAACTACTCGACCAGGTTTATCTCAAGGAGTAAGTATGGTAGCTGGGTACAATTCTGATCCAAGACTCAAGCATTGCATCAGGAATTTCGGACCCCACTGATTCTGCACTGATTCAGTGCGATTTCCGATATTTCAAGGGTTCGTACGATTTTCGCACTGATTCCGCATTGTTGCGTCATTCATCGCAACTACACTGATATGACACGATGTTCGTACAAGCGGATATAGTACTGATTCGACACGATTGATACATCCATTGAAAACGTATGAATTCAGCACTCTTTATAGTCGTCAAATGTCGTGTTTTAATCGTCTTTAAAACTACACTGATTCAGTGCGTTTTTCGTGCGACATCATCTTTTTCCATATCTAAATTTTATTTTCTTTCTATATCTAAATTTGATCAAAATAATATTATTAAAAAATATAATATAATATAATATAAAATATAAAATAATTACTTTCCTCACTACCCACTTCAACTACACGGAAATTGCCCGCACATGCGGTGGGGCCCACCATAGCTAACCAAGCTCTATCGCCAACGGTGGGATTTGAACTCTCAACCTCCCGGTTGCCACCCAAGTTCCTAACCACCAAGTCACCTCAAACTCTTCATGCATAGAATAGAACTCCAGTGGTAATTATCAAACTTTTATTTTCATCGGACTTTGAATGTTTTTAACTATGTGAAAAAAACTTTTTTTCCAAAACTTTTTTTTGCACTAGATTATGCAGGACGTTTTCTATATCTAGGATTTTTTTCATAATTTTTTGAATTTTTTAAATTTTTGCCAAAATCGTGATGGCAGATCAGCTGTGAGCTGTTTTTTGTTTTCAGCGGACTTTGAATGTTTTTAACTATGTGAAAAAAACTTTTTTTCCAAAATTTTTTTTTGCACTAGATTATGCATGACGTTTTCTATATCTGGGATTTTTTTCATAATATTTTGAATTTATTTATTTTTTGCCAAAATTGTGGTGGTTGTGAGCTATTTTCTTTTTTGCTCCTATGATGGAAAGTACAATGATAACCAATAATATCAAATTTGAATTCTAAAAATATAAAATGTCATTTCTTTGAAATTTTAATGTGTATTGCTTCTAAACTTTATAAATGAAGATCTAAAAATGTTTTGGGAAATTAAACCGGAAGTATAATTTAAAGAAGATTCTTGGAATATTCCAACATAATCCAAAATAATATAAAATATTTTGAAAGATTCCGAAAGATTCCAAAAGATTCCAAAAATATATTAAAATATTGTACACGGATGTCGTACGAAAATAATTTGCATTATAATAGATACTGAAATCGCACGAATATAATAAATGGCATTAATATGATACGTATACGATACTGAATTCGCATTAACTAAAACCGCACGTTATCCGTGTCTTATCAGCCATGTGATGTAAATACACGATTAACGCACGGATTCCGTCAAGCACGACTTTCGTGCGGAAACAACACTTTTTTGATAATCATTGAAAAGACACTGCATCGACACTCTAGTAATGCATGTCACTTCCGTACCGTAACGACACTTCTAAATGCACGTATGACGTGCGGAATCAGTGTTTAACGATAAACGCACTGAATCAGTGCAGAATCAGTGGGGTCGGAAATTCCTGATGTGGTCTTCGGTAAAACGAATATGGAGATATCTCAATGGGATAAGCAATGAGGGCTTGGTCTACAAAGGAGATGACATTTTGCAAGTGATTGGATATTGTGACTCTGATTGGGCTGGAGATCCGGAAGAAAGGAGATCAAGAACTAGCTATGTTTTTATGTTAGCCAATGCAGCCTTTTCTTGGAACAGTGTGAAGCAGAAAGCTATTGCTCAATCAAGTGCCAAAGCTGAATATTACGCAGCAGGTGAAGCAACCAAGGAAGCTGTATGGATTAAACACATTCTAGAGGAAATGGGGTTTCCTCAGAAAGGGCCTATAGTAATTTACTGTGATAGTCAAAGTTGTATAGCTATGACTAAGAATCCCGAATTTCATGAACCCACTAAACACATTGAGTGTAGGTGTCATTTCATTAGATCCAAGGTTAAATCTAATGAGGTGGAGTTTGTTTATTTGGGTACAGACCAAATGGTGGCGGATACATTCACCAAAAGCCTACCTAAGGCTAAATTTGAGTATTGTAAGAGTAGACTTGGAGTTCTACCTATCAAGTCACTTAAGAGGAAATTAGAGGACTTAGAGTAGTACTAAGTTATAGTAAATAATGTGGCACTGCATTATTATCTACTTTAGGTGGTTCTAACTATGGGGGAGTGTTGGAATTAAGTTACTCATGTAGTAATTAAGTTACTCATGAGGGAACTGATAGACCAAGGGTCTATGCCTAAGTTACTCATATGGTAATTAAGTTACTTATGAGGGAACTGATAGACTAAGGGTCTATGCCTAAGTTACTCATATGGTAATTAAGTTACTCATGAGGGAACTGATAGACCAAGGGTCTATGCCTAAGTTACTCATATGGTAATTAAGTTACTTATGAGGGAACTGATAGACCAAGGGTCTATGCCTAAGTTACTCATATGGTAATTAAGTTACTTATGAGGGAACTGATAGACCAAGAGTCTATAACTCCAAGTTAGTTAGAACACCAAAGTGATACTCTAGTTAGTCTGTACATATTCTAGGTATGTAGACAAACGGTACTAGAACTATAAGTGTGGCTTGGAGGGTGAAGGAGATATAATTGTCTATAGGACAATATCTCACTTCTATGGTTGGGTGGCAAGTCACATATCAATAAACTTTGTTTATTGTTTACCTTCTGTGCACATTATCTTTCTTAAATCTAACAGTAAGCATTTTGAAGGTCCACGGCCTTTGGACTTTGGCCTCTAGTGTGAAGGGTCGAGAAGCCGAAACCATGGTTTATTGCAATTTGATTGGTGGAAATCGACGGCCTCTCGACCTTTGGCCATAGTGTGAAGCGGCCCTAATAAGCTAAGCCACTGTGGTGGGGAATCCCCAAAAGGGTTCTGATTCCAAAGTGTCTGGTGACAACAACATATACTGTGGCCCACAGTATATATGCCAGGCTTTACTAATAATTATTATTTTCAAAATATTGTGGTAAAATTCATCCAAATTGGATGAAACCTGGTCAAATGGATGAATGTACCCAAACCATTCACCCACCCACAGTACCACAATACAATAGCAAGGTCGTCAAAAAATCATCCAAAATAGAAACGTAAAAAAATTAGAAATTATGAGGACACAGAAACAAAAATAGAACAAAATAATTTTAGCTATATTTAGCTATTCTTAAACCATTTTGGACCATTTTGGGCCATTTTAAATCTCTTTCTTTCTTCTTTTTTAATGCTAAAAACCGAAAAATTATTCGCGTGATGAACCTTATTTTTCAAAAAATAATAAATATTCATTTTGGGATGGCGACCCTGCTATGGTACTACAATATATGGTGATTTTGATGTACCTTATTGAAATTAGTAGAAAAGGTGGTGCTCCCCAAGGAGATGCCCAGGCAAATTCACTGTGCATGCGTGGAATTGGGCATGTGCAACTCCATGGGCAATGCCACCTTTTCTACTAGTGGGGTGATAACCTATTGAACTCTGTGCTTATCTTTACCATATTATCATCATGATCATCATAATCACCACCATGTTATTATACACTCACTTTGCAGTTCCCAGATCTCAGCAGGTGGTCTTACTAGTAAGAAGTTAGATGCCATGAATCATGGGCTAACGCAGAGTATGATGATGTGGCCAGAAAAAGCTCCCTTGCTCTGCCAGATACAGACATCACATATGACATAATATAAATATAATAATAAACTCCTCCACAGGTGTGGGGATAAGCATGAAACTCCCTAAAGTCATCTGTTTGTGCCTAGAAAAAGTAATGCCAAATGATCCCATGATGCCAAGCGAAAAGCCATCCCGGCCCAGGCTACACTCAATAATAAAGGTTACAGTGCTTTTTCTGTTTTCCATTTAAAAAATATCCTCACCAGTCGACGACATGGACCCATGTTTTCATATTCGCATCATTAAAAAGTCAATTTATTATTGACCACAGTAAAACCCATTGCATACAGTAGGCATGACAAAAATGAAAAATAATACTTTACGCGCCGGTCAGCCGTTTTGCAGATAATTATGGAAAATTAGAAGCATGGAGTCTGAATTTTAATAAATTCGAACATGATCTTTGAATTAAACTTATATATAATGTTTGTAGTTCTTTGTGAAATTTTAAATGCCACAATTCATACATTTTTCAAATTTTTGAAAATTAAGAAATGACATTTTGTCATTTCAAAATTAAACTATTTTAACACACTAGTGTTGAAATTGACCTAAGGGTACAATAACTGTAAGTCAACCCCTGAGTGACCGAAAAATCATTTTATGGTCATTGCCCTTTTTTTTAAAGGCCCAAGATGAAAATTTATTTTTATAAAAAATAAAAAATATATTCAAATAGGAAATCAAATCTAATGTCCAATCCAATTTGATTCAAGTTAGTTTGAGTTAAACTCCACCGAAGATAATTTTCAAAGACAATGACCTCAATATTGTCCTAATGCTATCAAATTTACTATTTGGGGAAACTAACGATATTATCTTCTTTGAAAAAAATTCTTTTCAAAATTTTAGAATAGAATGTTTAGTTTTAACCAATCATACCAAATTTAAAATTCTAAAAATAAAAATTTGAAATTTTGGTAAATATTAAATGATAAATGCTTCTAAATTTATTAAATGAGTATCTAAAACATTTTTTGAAAGTTTGACTATACGGATAATTACTAAACATCATGCTTCTCATTTTCTCTTTTGGACCAAACTTCATCAAAGTTGCAGAAGTAACATTTTAGAACACATCTAGGTTTTGCCATTACCCCCTCTGTCATTTAGGGGTTAATAGAGTTTGCTCAAACTACACAAGGTGGAAGAGCCTAGAACTACCCCCATGTTTTTGACTTGGTATAATTGAATTGAAAGAAATGACTATAATATGTTTTTCACACTACAATAAATTAAGTATAAAGTGTAGAAGAAATTGTTTTCTTTTTTCTTTTTTGGTTTAGAATCAAAAAATTAGTTGTGAAACAACAAGTTTAAAAGGTTGAGGAAAAAAAATAAAAAATAAGGCAAACAAAGTTTCTTCTAAACCTTAACTCCTAAAAGTACAAAACTATGATGTATTATAAAATGTGACTTCCATAACTTTGATGAAGTTTATCCCAACAAAGAAAATGAAAAACACGATGTTTGGAAAATATTCATATAGTCAAATTTCCAAAAATATTTTTAGATCTTAATTTAATGAATATAGAAGCAATCAACTTAAAAATTCACAAAATTTACATTTTATATTTTTAGAAATAAAAATTTTGAATTGTTGGTTGAAATTATATTTTGGAGGAGGGTGGATTTTTGTATTTTTCTTAAAACATCATTTTGGAGTTCAAAATACTATTCGTTTGACCAAAAAGACCTTTTAGGGTCTCTCTAACCTTTAATTCGTAAATGCCCACAACCCTCTCCAAATTTGGAGAACTGCGAAGATGCATTATACAATACCACTAAGAGAGGTATTTTAAACTTGATGTATGAATTGAATTTGTACATTAATATGTATTTTAGATTCTATCCATACAATTAGATCTATGATTGCAATCACCGATATTTTGTATAATATATGAAATTCAAAATTCAAAATTCTTTTGTAATTTGATTAGAAATAAGATACTGACAATCTATGTATAAATTTTTTTGTGATGGGTTGAAACGTAATACTCTAAGTGTAGTGAACTTTGGAGATTTTTAGGTTGCTTAACTTTACAAGTTGATTTTTCCAATAACACTTTTGAGCTATGATCTTAGAATTTTTGGAAGATGAATTGAGGCATAAAAATTTCACAAATCATCCCCTTTCTAATCGGTTCACACATGCATGAAGCTAACTTCCCATAAAATCTATAATAAAAATTTCACATCGTAGAAAGTGCATGGTGGATGACAAAACGGAGTTTGATTCTGTACATCATTCAAAAATTGGACGCTTGGGGAGTTAGGGGTTGAGGATTAACCTCTAGAGGTACTTGAGGTAGTCCAAATTTTCAAAATTGTGAATATGAGTTGTGAATATGAGTTGTAAAGTACAATTTAGAAAAGTGATTTGATTATGAGTTTCAAATAACATTTATAAACCATGACCATAAATTAAATTCATACATCTGGATCTATCATTACATTGACAAACATTTATTTAAAAATATTGACAACAAACATTCTAAATGCTTTCTAAAATAGATTTTGAATTGAATACTAGTAAATTTTATGAGATTATTATTTTCTAGGTGTTTGAAATGTAAAAGTTAAGTATGGTTATGTTTAGATATTTATATATTTATACTTGCATTGAAATAATTTTTGAAAGGCCCTTTTTAAACTACTAACTGAGTTTGTTTCTTGAAGGTGAAATATACATTGAACTGTAGAGTATTTTCAAAAGGAAGTTATCTTGTACAAATGTACAAGATAACTTTTAAAATTGGTACAACTTTTTAGGAAAATTTGGATTGATGAAATTGGCCATTTCCATGGTATGGAGGGGAAAAAACAATCCAAATTAGGATGATTGGACAATCAATGGTTATTCTCTAAAAGTAGACCCTTTTTGCTTTTTAGCATTTTTTGGACATGCATGTTGTTATTCTATGATTGAATTTTTTTCATGTAGATGCATATAAGAATTAAGATAGGAGAACCTAAAACCAACATTGTACCTAATTGCAACATAATTTAGACCATGCAATCATTTTAAAACGCAAATTTAGACACATTATAGAGGCCATATTGTATGTTGACCAAAATGATAAGCTATTTATCTTTTACCTATATTTACGTTCTAGAATGACTATCGTGCCTAGATTCTGTTGCAATTAGGTACAGTGTTGGTTTTAGGTGTTTTTACCTTACCTTGAATGCAAGCCAAATTTCGTGCAATTTGAATAAGCAATTACAAATTTGTGTTCAATTTGCAAAGGTGTGTACAATTATTTTTCAACTAGAGCATCTAATTTTATTTTATCTTGTTCATGAATTCTCAATTGGGTTTACAAACACATAATCAACTGACCCAAAATTATAAGACACACACATTTTGCTAAATGTTTTGGGAAAGATGAACTACTCATTTGCAGAGGCATGTAAAATACTTTGTAAGAGTTACCAAAATAATTTCACAGTTATATTTAACATATTAGTCAAAATAAAATGTTTTTACTTACCGAACAAGAAAGATTTTATGCTCCCTTTGTCTTTTAAGCGCATTCCAAAAAACAAGTAAATATGGAAAATGACAAAATTGTAGAAACGTCATGTCAAAGAGGGCTATTTCCTAATCAAACAATGCAAAAATTGTAAAAACGTCACGGTTGAATGATAAAAAGATCCTATGTTCAATGAAATATCGACAAATGGACCCTATATACGTCAAGGTTTAAACCAACTTTAATCTAAAGTAGTCACTAGAATTTTGTCTTGTCACAAGCTTTTTCATTTCAAATTGAAAAGTGCATTTTCATGAATTTGATACATTCATGAAATTGCATAATTAATCATAACATTAAAAATAAATTATATTTATTAAATTCTAATAACTATTTATGGAAAATATCAAAAAAATTGTTAGTTTAATTTAATTTTAAAAAATTACATATTAAGTATTAATATTTCATAATATAATGGAGCATTAGCTTCTCATCGATGTTGGATCAGTTGAAAAAACCTATTTCAAACAATATTTACTTAGAATTTAATTATTATGATCCACAAGTAATTATAACTAAGATGATTTGTAAACCAACCATAAATTTTCATGATTATATTGATTTAGAAATTTACATTTTTTAGAAGACAATCTAATTTTATCAATCATACTTAACATTGAGTTAAAAAAATCAAATACATAATTTTAGTTCATTATTGAGCACAATTTATGTAGATTTGTATACTAAGTATTTAAAGAAGCCTTATCATACTTTTCATGATTGTGTAAATCGCTTTTATAGTTAAAATATGATATAAATGTCAATCTGATTTATGTATAAAGTTTTCTTATATTTAAGAAGTATGTTGAATGGTTTTTAAGGAGGAACAAGTTCAAAGAAAATATGATGAAATTCTATGAAAAACTAAGGATCTCTCTTTAAATATATATTATGCATGTGCTTAAATAATCTCATTCAATTACGATAATATGCTATAAAATTAGAATTTTAGTGCTATCTTTTTTTAGCAATGATGACCAAGTTTAAAGATTTATGATTTTCCATGTGTCATATGTCAAATTGAGAATTCAATCAATGTGCCACTTGAAGTGCCATGCCATCTTTGTTCATGTTTAGTTTAGAAGTTTATGCTCATCATGGGCTTATCCTAATTGACATTGGTTTTAGATAAGGTGAGATTATGAAGTTATGGGAGAGAAGATTGGCATTCTTTGAAAGTATATTTCTTACACATTTTTGTGATTGATTTTATGTTCTATTTGTTGTTGGTCATTGGCACTTTATTTGTTGTGATACACGATTGCTATTTAAAAGATGATTAAAAAATTATTATATTTCCAAACGAACCATTCAAAAATCAAATTCAATAGCCTTCACCCTATATTTGTTAAGGTAAATTTTGTAATTTTTTGGCCATTTAAAATATTATATTATTTTTGATAACTGTGTACAACTGCTCTTTAAAGTTTCCATATTTTTAGTTTTCTATTTTCAAGTGTTTTATTTTTCAAATTCCACAATATAACCCAATTTTCTATTTTTTCAAATTCTCAATATTGAATTGAATTTTTCAATTTTCAATTTATACATTTTATTTATCCAATATTTTGTTTTATAAAATTATCCAACAATCTAAGTTAGCAATTTTTTAATATATCAACTTGTCAATTTGCCAGTTAGATGATTTTTTAGTTTTTAAAATTTTAATGATTTTTTTGGATTTTTTTTAAAATAACTAAATTTTCTATGTTATATGCTTTTTTAGGAATTTATTTTTGGGGAATTTTTCATTAATCAGAACTTTCATTTATCGATTTTCAAGTCTTTTAGTATTTGAAAATTTTAATCAATATTTTTAGTACTTAATAAGCGGACCCATAGTCGCTCAAATATTGAGAAGCGGACCCTATGTATATACATCAAGACCTAAATGAGCTTTGACTTAAAGATCATCAATTGAATTTTGTATTACATATCATATCATATGTTTTGATCCCTAAATGTTCAACTGTCGACTGACATGTGGATGACTAATGTCTTGAAAAGTTGCACTTCATTCAATATCTATTCATTGAAAAATCATGTAATAAAATCATATTGATATATTGAAGAAATAATGCTCTATACTAATCAATGACAACATTACAAGAGAATTTTTATTATTAATTATAAATTTTATAAATTGATCTTCCTATCTTAGATCTTATCAGTTTGATACTATACATATATAATTTTAATTTCTTGACTAAAATTATTAAATGCATGATACGATATATATTTTCCAAATAAACATGTTTAATTGAGATTGAATGTTTATTTAGATGTAACAACTTTATACAAAATAGATTTTGCAAAAAAACATGTCGAATATTTTTAAAATCACTCGTGTTCTTATTAAATGTTCTTATGGTATTTTTAAATCACACTTTGCAAAATGCATGATCCACCTTGTATTCTATTCAATTCTTTACATTTTTTAAAATATTAGTGGTGTTTTAAATCATATAATTTGCTTTATCAAGTCTTAAATTTTTATGTTTACATGAACAATATTAAGATTAATTATAAAAATGGACAAAATCGTGCATCGTTTACAAACACAATTGCACCTGGATCGATTATGATATGTGTACATTCCAAGCAAAATTGGAAGTCACCATTTTGGGTATAATTCTAGTATCTATTATAGAGTGGTGTAAAATTTTAATTTTAATTTTATGAGTTGACATGATATTTCAAAATAATATTTTAATTTGGAAATGAAATTTCTTTATTTTGGGCTAAAATTTTAATGTTTTGGAGTATTTGTTTTTCCCTTGGCGTTATTCAGAAAAGTGTAGGTGGACTTGCAATTGAAATGTGACAATTGCTTTGCGAGCTTATCAAGTCATATATCATCAACAAAGAGCTATATGTTAATTGTGCTTCTCGATGCATAATTAGTCACTTCTTGGTGCTATTTCCTATATTTCATGCACACATCCTTCGTTTTGAGATTTGGCACACTGTAGCTTGCTTCTACTCAATTGCATAAGATTCACAAAATCAAAACATAAGAACCTGTAAGAGGTTAAAGTTAATTATTGGTATACAAGTAGGCAACGCTTCGAAAATTCATACATTAATCATATGGTGTCCAAATAATGCAAATCAAAGTGTGTTGGAATTTTTTTTCACTTGCCGCTAAAAGCCTCGAAGGCTGATTCAATCGATTTAGAAGTAGTGTTAGGAAGTGGAATTGGCCTCGCCTGTTGCTCATGTACGTTTGTGGAAACATGACAAATTCTGCATGTTCGTAGAGACAAGGCTAATTCTCCACATTACTCAGTTTTTGATGCCATGGGACATGCTATTAGAAGCGGATTCTGACTTATGACGGCTTGTTCGATGGTACAATAAGACATTCCTTTTAAATAGTAAATATGTTAAATGCTATTAGTGGCTATTATGTATATATACATACATTCGGGTCGCTTCATACTATAGCTGAAGGTTGAGAGGCCATCAAATTCCACCAATCATATTGCAAAAAAGCCCAAAGGCCATTGCCTTCTAAAATGCATACATAACAACAATTTTTGACTATTTTGGCTTGAAGATGACAAATTGTCAAGCGAGAGTTGGATGGGACAAGACTGAATGGAAACCCAAACTATGGTCGAGAGGCCGTCGAATTCTTTTGATATACTAATGGGATTTTTATTTTTTATTTTTTTAATCAAAGGTTTGGCGATCAAAGGCTTGGACTTTGGATTTGGCCTTAGGAGCTTCACACTATGGCCGACCGAAAGCTTGGCCTTTACACTTCTGAAATGGGGCTTCACACTATTTTTGTCGATAGCTTGGATTTTGGACTTGGACATTTGGAGGCTTCACACTCTAAATGTCCAAGTTGAGAGTCCATGGGAGTTCATGGTCAAAGGCTTGGATTTTGAACTTGGCCTTTAAAGGCTTCACACTATGGTTGGTCGAAGGATCCAATTTCCATAATAATAAATTTTAAATACATTTCAAGCCCAAATCTTTGGACTCTCAACAATTTTTAGCCATGAACTCCCCGTCGACTTGGACGACCATAGTGTGAAGCGGCCCGCAATGTGTGGAGATGAGTGTCTACAATTCGAAGAGCGAATACCCATAGTAAAGTCTAGATTGAAGTGTGGAGATGAAGTAATGTCCGGGAAAAGAAAAAGAGGACAGAATTTACGGGGTGTGTCAGGAGTAGTTTGCCTCATCCAACTTCCAAGGGAGCCAGGGCACGCCAGGCAACGAGGCAGAGTGGGACCAAGGGAGGGAGGGAGGGACCCAGCCAAAGTGGGACCGACAGAGAGGCAGGGGGGACCCGAAGAGAGCGGAACCAAGGGCAAGGCCGGGCAGAGGGCGGGCAGGGGGCAGGGCAGGGGCAGGCGGGCAGGGGCGGTCGGCTCGCCGGGGGTGGGGCGCAGGGAACGGAACGTGCCGGGTCGCCACAGCCGGAATGGCTCACTCGCTGGGGAAGGAAGGAAGTTGCGTTCACTTTCTCCCCCAAATTCCTGGCATGCGGCATATCCGCCATCCTCGCCTCTCTTCGTCTCTTTCTCACTGTCTCGCAGAGTCTCTCCTCTCCGTCAGGCAAGCAGCAGCAGCGCACCCTCACTGTCCTACCTTGTTATTTACCATCCCTTTCCACGCCACCTCGAGCTCATTACTTCATCGCCCGCCACCCGCCACCCTCTCTCTCTCTCTCCTCTCTCTCTCTCTCTCTCTCTCTCTCTCTCTCTCTCTCTCTCTCTCTCTCTCTCTCTCTCTCTCTCTCTCTCTCTCTCTCTCTCTCTCTCTCTCTCTCTCTCTCTCTCTCTCTCTCTCTCTCTCTCTCTCTCTCTCTCTCTCTCTCTCTCTCTCTCTCTCTTCTCTCTCTCTCTCTCTCTCTCTCCTCTCTCTCTCTCTCCCTCCTCTTGCTCTCGTCACTTCCGTCCTCCTGCACCCATCATTTCCTCGCTCTCTCTCTCCTCTCTGCGTGCTGTCATCGCGTCGCTCCTGAGCGGATCTGTCTTCTCTTTCCATCTCTTGCTCGCATCTTTTCGTGCTGCTACTGTTCGTCGTTTCTGTCCCTCTGTGTGTGTTTGTGGATTCTCGTCAGGATCTGTTCCTGGAGCTTGTTTGCGTGTGCTCTCCTTTTCCACAGTGCGCGAGACCGAACAATTACTGTTCATCTTGTCTGAGTTGCGAGTGGTCCCTGCCTTCTGTGGGTCTTGCTTGTGCTTTCTTCGCTGGTTCTTCGGGTTTTCTAGTTCGGCGTGCGAGAATTCGGCTGTGCTGTGTTCCTCACTATGCTGCCATTTTCTAAAGCCTGAAGGAGGACTCGTGGTCATCATCTATCTTTCTAGAGCCTGAGTTTCTGGTGCTCGGCTTGCGGTAGCTTGGGAGCTAGAGGGATCGTGCTCTTAATTCCAGGCCAAGCTTCCACCTCGATGCAGTGTGCAGTGTCAGTAGAGCCCGTCGCTCTCTACTCCATCGCGCTTGTCGCTTAAGTCAACACTTCGGTTCTTGGAAGTCTTTGAAAGGGCTTGCTGGAGACTGTAGGTTCCGAAGACCGACCGCAACCATGGACGGACCTGAGGCTAGCGTTGTTTACTAACCGAAGCGATCGGTTCCCAATTGTGAAGGTATCTCAGCCGCCCACTTGCAAATTTAATTTTCTCTTGGCACGCTGTCTTTTTAGCTACCTCTAGCGTATGCATTTATGTAAAATCAGAGTTTCTGCAAAGAGGGTGATCCTTGTTCGCCATATGTTGCTGAGAGTGAGCACTAGATTTTCTAGTGGTAAAATCTAGACCAAAAATCTAGTTTTTGCTGCATCCCGTTTTCTAGACTGGCATGACGAGATGTGACTATGCAAGCAGCGAAGAGTTGAGTGCTCAGAAAGATGTTGAATCCCGTGCAGGCAGGAGAGTTCCGAAGTGGAGCAAGGTTAGCACTTGGAGCACATGATTTACACAAAAGCCAGCACAAGGATCATTGTCAGGAGGGCTACGGGACCCATGACCGTGACTGTTGGTCGCTCCAGCTTCACTTAACGGCAACTTCCTCCTGCCTGAGTACTTGGTGAGTATTCCACATATTTTTACACATTTGGTGCATGTGTCTAGCATCATCTTGGATGTCATATTGTGGCAAAACAAATTCTGACGGGATGGTGGTGCTCGGATTTTGGATACTCTGCAGGGGTACCAACGTTTCTTGGGGACGTAGATTTGGGTTACTCAGGCAAGAGTGCGGACGAATTTTGCCGTTCAGACAACGTTGTTGTGTGGGAGGGGGATTGTCTGCTGAAAATGAGTTGCAATGGATGCCGTGTCCTGCGTAAGGGTTGCAGCGAGTCGTGTATACTTCGTCCATGCCTTCAGTGGATCGATAGTGCGGATGCCCAAGGACATGCGACCGTGTTCGTGGCCAAGTTTTTCGGCCGGGCTGGTCTGATGGGCTTCATAAATGCGGTCCCTGAAACTCAACGCCGTGGTATGTCAAACACACAATCATCAAAGCACCTGTTTGTTTTAAACATAGTGCATGCATGTTGATATGGGATAATTTAATGGATTTTAATAGTAGTCCTCTTTTGGTGGGGTGATATGTGCAGCGCTGTTTCAGTCCCTGCTCTACGAAGCTTGTGGAAGAACGGTGAATCCCGTGTTTGGAGCAGTGGGGCTGCTGTGGGCTGGCAACTGGCAAGTGTGTCAGGCCGCAGTGGAGACAGTACTGAAAGGAGGCTCCCTCAAGGCACCGTCGCCGTGTTCCCCGACGTTTTCCAGTCTGCCGCAGGGACCTCTTCATCCTGCCAACCCGGGAAAAGAGATCTCAGCGGCAGCATCCAGGGGAAGGGAGAGCCTGCTTCCGAGCATCACCACCGTGGTGAAAGAAGACTGTACCAATACCAGCAGTCCAGACGGTCTGTGTAAACCAAGGGTGGGAACCGAGGTCGTGAACCCGTTTCAGAGGACAAATGGTTACGAGAGCAAGGATCATGCCGTGGTGATGGCGAAGTCGAGCTGGGATCACAAGTGGGATGCCATGCTGCAGCAGCAGCAGCAGCATCATCAGCAAGAGTGGCCAGTGAAGGGAGTCGCTGCTGCAGCCAAAGGTAATGTGGTGAACTCTAATGTCATATCTTGGCCTGAGGCTGTGGGAAACAAAGTAGCACACAAGGTTGGGGAGAAAAGAGAGCGAGACTTTGCTGCAATGGGGCCGCTGCAGGTGCTGGCCCCGGCTGCTCGCAGAGTGAAACCTTACAGTGCCGGGCTGGGTGAGGCGGGTGTGACCCTAAAGGACGCCAAGTTTCTCTTCGACGATCAGGAAACTGTCGTCGGCTCCACGGAGCATCTGGACCTCGGTCTGACACTGATGGTGAAGGACGGCAAAGGGGGCCAGATCACGGGCCTGAAGAGGGTGTACAGCCCTTCCTGTGACTCTGTGAACTCCGAGGGCTCGGTCACCAGCCTTGACACCACCCCTCGCCATGGCCATGGCCACCACGCCAGCTTCTCATCCCCGATGAACTTTGGTGCGGACCACCTGGCCGGTCACATGATGAACCGGAAGCTGCTGCCGCTCCTTTTGTAAGAATGTGTAGTTTATTACTCTCTTGCTGTGACTAGAGTCACGAGTGTGCGTGTGACCTCTTGCAGTGAAGAGAAAGGAAGTTTTTTTGAGAGTGGTTTTCTTTAATTTCTTTTTCCTGTATTCTCTGATATCCTTGATTTACAATTTTCCGAGTTCGGTCTGGCTCTAATCGAGTTTATTACTAGTACTTGTGCAAAACAAAACTTATAGTGAAGCATGTCGAAAGCCGGCTTGAGGTGTTGTGTGGAGCCGATATAGGGGTTCAGAAAAAAGGCCGACTGTTTGAGCCTTTTTTTCTGCTATTTGAACTTACAAGTCTGAATCATGTACAACATACGGCATGAAACTATCAAAGTGCCCACTTGTTTTGATGACACCAGTGTCTGCTAATCTGCTCTTGTAACGTAGTCAAGCTGGTGAGCCATTTGAATAATAAAGGGTACAAGTACAGAAAAAATATATCTCGTCGTTGGTTTGAAAGTTTCAGCTTTCACCAGCCTGTAAGTGGTTATGTGTTTTTTTTGATAATTTCGTGTGGTATTCTGCTGTTGTCTTTTAGGGTGTCCCTTTGGGAAGTGTGAGTGACTACGGTGCACAACATATCGAACGCAACTTACTCGCTTACCAACTTCTGGGACATTGAAAGTCCTTGACGTTGTTGTTGTTGTTGTTGTTGTTGTTGTTGTTGTTCAGTTGGTGGAATGTCCATGGAGCTTGCTTTCATTTACCTTGGAATGTAGGATAATGGACCAACTCCTTTTCCTTTTCCTTCATCTGCCGGAGTGGTATGTGTTTTGCTGAGTGTTCTGTTGGCTTCTAATTGATTTTTATTTGAGTTGCTTCCAGGTCCCTGAGGAGTTGTCGAGAGCCAGTACAATGATGTTCTCACAGAGTTCGTCTCAAACTGTTGTCTTTCGTCGTGTGCTCCAATTGTCGACGGAAGTGCGAGTCCTTCCGCAGCTTGAAAATATGCTTGCAAGGAGTCAAGCCAGTCTCGTTGTTATGTCTAATCACGCACTATCAGTTATATATATGTTGGAAATATGAGTCACAATTTGGTCATCAACATGTGACGGTGGCCACCACACAGTTTATCGATGCTCGCAACTTGGAGATACCGCTATAAAGGTATATTGTAAATTTTCTACGCATGTGCACAAGTATCGACATCGGGATCTGGTGGAGGTAAGTGGAGGTAAGTCGAGTAGGGAGTATCCGTTTCTATCTCCTATGCATTAATAATCCACTTTATGGGGTCCAAAGGAACAGTCACTCAGAATCATCAATCTGTTTGAGTTTTTCAACTTTGCAGCAACCCCCTAAAGTGCCCTATCAACCATCTTTTCTGTAATGTAACATCTTTCATTTGCATTTCACTTAAAATTAGCGGGTTATCAGAAATCTCATGTCACGTTCCCATTCGTCATGCCAAATTTTAAAATTCACCATTGTGATGCCAAAAATGTTCCGATAAAAGTCCCAGATTTTCTTAAGATATTTTTAATAATGTCAGTACAGAAAGAAATTTTCCAGATCGTGTTCTCTGATCATTATACTCTCGCAGAGGTTCCTTTTGCAGGATCCTTTTTTCCTTTAGTGCAATGGAGTTTCTCTTCATTTGTTGTTGTTTTGTGGGAAAAGTAAAAATACAATGAATGAATGTTCTGGAGAATTTTATATATTATTTGCGTTTTGTACCTGGGCAGGTGCAAAGGGGCAAGGCGAGGTGATAAGCTTCGCTGGCTCCTAATCTGGATTGAATCCTTGCACAGTAGTGTACTGTCGTGTATTTGGTTTTGACAGGGTCTCGAGCGGGGCGCCCGGAGAATAGAAATCTGCAAGAATCTATACCTTTGGTGAGGAGGGAACCTTGGGGGATACCGAATAATAAGTTGGCTGGGGAACCAGTTTTCCAATGACTGGTGCCGAGGTTGTAACTTATTATTATTATTCCATTTCAGTGCTGCTCATGCAGTGAGCACTGAGCACCTCAGGCTGCCAGAATAATATCTCTGGGTTGACGGAGATCAATGGGGCTTATATAATTGATAATCGGCTGGAGTGCTGCACCACCAGTATTCTATATTTTACCCTGGTGAAGACTCGGCCCTCAAATCCTCAATCATCAGGTCCAGCGGTTTTTTTTCCCCGGCCCAAAAACAAAAACAAAGAAAAAACCCCCATCATCAAGCTTTTACTCCGTTACCAACTACACTTGCTTGCAAGTCACTCCACCGTACACACAAAAAAGTGCAAATGTTGTGGGCACCGCTAACTCAAAAGAAACTGCTTTTTTTCGCTGCAGCAGTTTAATCCACATTGCTTTGGAAAAATTTCACAACTGTAACATTCTAACGGGCCTTCCAGCCCCCCCACCCCCCCCCTGTAACCCCCCACACCCATTTTTTTTCCGCCCCCCCACACGTACACACCGCCCCTTTGCCCCCACCTGCCCCGAGGCCATTGAAGAATGTTGTGTCTCATTTGAAGATTCTCCATAACATTCAGAAGCTTGTAGTGGCTCAGCCTTGCCCCACAGTAGACGGTGCAGCATATTCCACACCCAACAAGACCAAATCAGTAGCTAAGTGGAGTCCCAAGGTGATGCATGAAGGGAAGGTAGAGAGCATGAAGGCTACTGAATGTCATGTCCTACCCACAATAGAGTTAACTTTAGACTCAAAAAGCTTTGAAATCTATACATGAAATTTTATTGCAAGTTAGTTTCTTATCGATTCATGTCCACAACCATTCAAAGTTTGATTGTTGAAATCTTGTAATCAAAAAAGAGTTTGAAACTTTTTCGGCTAATCTCTTAAAGCTCTTTGAGTGCGTTTGGTTAAAATTGCTTCCAAAAACCCTCTTTTAAAACAATGCTAAAATTTTCATATCATTTAAATTTTTGGTAAATTCAACAATATAATCCTTTAATCAACTTGTTGAAGCATGTTCTAAAATTTCAAAGGAAAAAATCCTATTGATTGCAAGATCATATCAGAGATGCTTTTAATTCCAACTCTAGTTTTTATGTTGTGTTTTTTTCTTTGACCTCCTATATGAAAGTGTATTAAATCATCAATGAAGTACATTGTACCATTCTAGACTAATTAAACCCCTACTGATTCAAAAAAATTTAACCCCTAAAAGTCCAAGGGGTATTGGACAAAATATAGATGTGTTATAATATGTGCCTTCCATATGTTTGATGAAGTTTGGTTCACTAGACAAAATGTAGGGCATCATCTCTACAAATTATCCGTACTGTCAAACTTCCAAAAATAACATTAGATAACTTTTTTAATGAATTTAAAAGCATTAACCTTTGAGAATTTGTATAAATTATAATTTTCACTTTTAGAGTTTAAAATTTAGCATGATTGGTTAAAGTTGGTTTATCTATTGTAAATTTCAAAAAAGCATAAGAAATGATGGAGGGAACATCATTACTTTCTCCAAATAGCAAATTTTATAACACTAAGATAATGTTGAGGTGATCGACTTTGAAATTTTCTCCCGGGTGGAGTTTAACTTGGATCGACATATTTCAAATTGCGTTGGAAAGTAGACTTGATGTAGTATTTTAAAATATTTTAAAATATTTTTCTAAAACTTATACAGTGACAGACAAAACTGAGTATCAATTTGAAACTTTTCCATTCAAACAACCATACCATGAGCATCAATGGGCAGAGTCCAAAAGTGAATATACAAAAGTTGTAGTGTGCGACATATAACACATTACTACAGAAGTTTGAAGAAAAACTTAATTGTGATTTGGAAGAAAATGGATTTCAAAGTTAGCCATGTCTAAAACTCGGTTTTGTGCGATATAATTCGGAACTACTTTAAATTTTGTCAATTTTTTTTTAGAGCTTCAAAAAAACTTTTTGTGCCTTGGCATGTTGGTATACATTATTTGAGATTGTTGTACACAAAAATTGAAGGAAGTTGATATTTATAGAATTTAAAATATTTACAATTTGACAAACATGCAAATGATGTTGGTTCTCACGATATTTGAATTATTTTTTGGAATTGAGAGCATGGGACTGCATTGGCCATTGTATAGAGAGTATAGGTTGCAACATGAACCATTGTTACATCTTAATGCCCTTGCATTTGAAATAGTTGTTGAATAGGCCAATGCATTCAATTTATATATTAGAGTTGTATAATGCAGTTTTTTGGTCTAACTTTTTTGTACAAAGTCTAGAGTTCATGACGCACATACTCAATCAACCAATTGAACAACTTTTTTTTTTGATTTGTAGGATTGATTATGTGCGTCATGAACTCTAGTTTTTGAACAAAAAACCTAAACCAAAAAACTACATCATATAGCTCTAATATATAAATTGAATGCATTGGCCTATTCAACAACTATTTCAAATGCAAGGGCATTAAGATGTAACAATGGTTCATGTTGCAACCTATGCTCTCTATACAATGGCCAATGCAGTCCCATGCTCTCAATTCCAAAAACTAATTCAAATATCGTGAGAACCAACATCATTTGCATGTTTGTCAAATTGTGAATATTTTAAATTCTATAAATATCAACTTCCTTCAATTTTTGTGTACAACAATCTTAAATGATGTATACCAACATGCCAAGGCACAAAAAGATTTTTTGAAGCTCTAAAAAAAAATTGACAAAATTTAAAGTAGTTCCGAATTATATCGCACAAAACCGAGTTTTAGACATGGCTAACTTTGAAATCCATTTTCTTCCAAATCACAATTAAGTTTTTCTTCAAACTTCTGTAGTAATGTGTTATATGTCGCACACTACAACTTTTGTATATTCACTTTTGGACTCTGCCCATTGATGCTCATGGTATGGTTGTTTGAATGGAAAAGTTTCAAATTGATACTCAGTTTTGTCCGTCACTGTATTTTGTTCCAGGAAACCTGTTACAAACGGGTAGCGACCAAAAAATGGTCTCTTCGGAGCTTGGGGGTTAATCAAGTCAATCATTGGAGGTATAGGATAAAAGATATGAAGGTTGAAAGTTGATAGCGAGTTCATTTAACTTTGAAAGTTGCATGAGAAACAAAGTAAAATATATCCCATTAGACTAGTTGCAACCTTGCAAATTCAAATGTACACACCTAGCTTGGCTCTTAGCTAGCCCTAGCTGGAGGTCTTGCTGTATTTGTATCTCATTTTTTGCAGTAAAGGTTCTCTTTATTTGTGCCAAAAACAAAAAAAAAACAAAAAAACAAAAAAAATAAAAAATGTACACCCCTCCCAAGGTATTGGAATCTTTCCTAGTCCATCTTCTGATTAAAAGAGGAAGATTGAATGAAATGAAACATGAAACTCAATGTGATGTTTTTGATTAGCGCTTTGAGTTTGGCCACTTTCATTGATCCTTTAATTAACGTTTTGAGTTTGGACATTGGTTGCATCAAAGACGTGAGATACTCTGTATGTGTCAATCATTTAACCCTTTAGTGCCTAGCAAACCACATTATGGTCACTACAACGTCCGAAATGCAAATAGCAGAGAATCCGTGAAGAATTGGAACTTCAGTTTTGAAGTTCAGATTTGCGCACATACATTACGCACCTTCCAGAAAAAGAAATTTTCAATTTGGAATTGTACAACTATCAAAATACCTATCAACAGAACGCAAAAATACTGCAAATACTTGAAAATACAGTAAATACTTACAAATACAACATATGTATTGTGTAGTATTTATTGTGTTTGGAAGTTTGTTATCTTGTTTTATTTTTTTGGATTGTGTTCTCTTCTTCATCTTCCATTAGTGTGTGTAATCCGATCTTGACTAATGTACCCACTCCTGTCAATTTTCAACGTATAAAATTTTGTCCTAAACCGTACATGGACAAGTCACTTTCACTTATAAATCTCACAATAATTATGTGTGAGTCTATTTTTGATATGAAAGATTGCAACGGAGAGGTGTTGACATAGGGCATAGCTGAACTTCTTTGCTTTTATTTTTGAAAATTTACCTCAAATTCTATTTAACTTTGAAGTCACACACCCTCCAAAATCTCGTTTTTGAGCGTGCATTATACAGTTCAAATACATACTATAATCTTCTGATCCCACCATCAGATGATTCTCAAATTTTAATAAAATGTGTGCTCTCGAGTTGAGAGTAGAATTATACGGTTACTTTCTAATTTAACCCATTCTATTTTTGGTAGTCTCAACCACAGTGGAAAAACCCACTGAAATCCAGAGCTGTCTGCTACAGTACCCTAGGCACTAAAGGGTTAACCTCTATATGCCCACAACCCTCTTCATATTTGGAGAATTACAATGATGCATTATAAAATGCAACTAAAAAGGATATTTTGAAACTGATGTATGAATTAAAGTTGCAAAAAGTGCATGAACTTATGAAGAGTTAATGGAATGCTTATTACATAGTTTCATATCTGAATTTGCATAATCTACAAAGAAATGTGTGAATATAATAATGATAAAATATTGTTTAATTATGTTCTTGAAAATTTGAATGATGGACATCAATATCTAGATGAAATATCAATTTTTTTACACTATCAGATGTTCGAAATCAAACTTTGTGTGAAGTTATAAATTACCTTTTTCAAACTATAGTAATTGCAATAAATGTTGTAGCTTTAAATCCACAAAGTATAAACTTTTTGTGTAATGAAATTGGTGTTTTGGAATACATTTATCACCCTTGTAATGCAACTCCTTGCACTACGTCCCGCGTTGCCTACCTCGACGCAGCTCCTAACACTTCACTTGCACAAGCATCACACAAGTTAGTGTTAAATTCAGCTAGACTCCCACAACCCGAGATCACGACCCCCGTTGTGTTAGTCCAGCTCTTGGGGTCTCACCGATTTACACCCACGGGTCTCGCCGCGTGACGACAACGTCACGCTGCGGGTGCGGCTTTCCCACGCGCCACCGCGTGCTCTGAGTCCATCGCTGTCCTCACTGCGACGCTGCGGGCCCCGCCCGTGACGCCACCCTTCATGCCCCATTCCAGTGCACGGGCCATTCTACCACTCGTATCGGTCCTCCCGCCCGATACGAGGTCCCAACCGGATTCTGCCCTCATCGCGGGGCCGCGACCTCCAACTAGATCGCGCACCCAGTTCTCGTGATGCCCCTCCATATTGAAAGGCGTTACACCTTCCCCCACTCTAAGGAACTTGGTGTCCTCATCAAGTCTCAATATGGCACTCCCATCTGTCTTAGTCCAAGCGGATGAGTTTCGCCGTCACGTGCTCCGAGGTGACCAACCCCTTCACGTGATGCCCTCGCTGCGTATCTCCCGCAGTTTGTATTTCCTTTGCGCTTATTTGTCCTTCAGTGTGACTCGGACTAAGTCCCCACTGATACTTAGTTGTCAATTCCCACCAAGGCACTCTCATTCACAACCTCACTTTGCCAAGAGTGAGTGATGAGCATTTAGTAATGCCGGCAGGTAGAATGTGTTTTGGAGTTAGCCAGCTCTTCTTCTCGTTCACCCAATGGGACATGGTCGGCTATGTTAACATGCGTTCGTGCTCCGAGATGCATCGTACGGTGGAATCCCACCACGGCTCGATGCCCACACCTTGTTCTCGCCACAAACAAGCTTACTGTGATCGAAAGGTAGTAAAGTGTAAGTCCCCTTAGTGGCGCTCATTGCTACAGTTCCTCCTTATGTTCCCTTACTGCACTCAGGCTCTCCACCTTGTCTCTTAGACCTGGGTATCTTTCCTTCTCCTTCACAACTTGTTGTAATGAGTAAGAAAATTCTCGGAGTAAAACTTGTTTGCCTCGCACTTTTGAGGAGAGAAGTTGAAAGTTTTCACTTTCTTTTTCTCCCCCCCATTCAAAGTATGATGTCCCCATCATCTTCTATTATGAATGTGAGTTGTCTTGCGATGCTTATTACGCTTTGGTTTGCCTTGAGGAGGTTCTTCCTCCTCATCAGACACTCTCCGAATGTCTGTGTCATCAATTAGAGCCACCGGTGCTTTACCTTTGGATTTGGTCTTAGCTAATTTGACATCAGCTGCTTTCTTAGCATCAAATGCCGTGATCAGGTGCTTAACATGGACCAAATTACTCACATTGATTCATTTGTACTCAAATGGGCTATACCCATGAAGCAAACACTTGTATTGTTTGCCCTGCCCCTGTACTTGTCTTGAATCCAAGATTGCCTCGATCCTGCCCACCATACCATTCCAAAGTTCATACTCCGGCGGTGGCGTGGATCCTCTTGCCACAAGTGCAAGTTCTTGTCATCCTTATAGTACTTCTTGAGTTTTGAAACGTGGAACACTGGATGCCAATTCTTACCAACCCTTTTGTCAATGTCTAACACATAGACATCTTGGTGAATCATCTTTTTCACCGGGAATGGTCCAATCCACCTTGCAAACCATTTAGTTGACACTTCCGTAGGTAGCCCAAAGTTTCTTGAATCCAAGCAAACCTTTTCTCCAATGGCAAAGTTCTCATCTCTTCGATGCTTGTTCACCGCATTTGCATAACGATCTTGAGACTTGGCTAGCTTTAGCCTTGCATTTCTCAAGATCACATTACGCCGTTCTACCCATTGAACCGCATCGTTTGAGAAATATCCTAAGAGCCTTTCTTGGTCGCGGTACCACTCGCTTCGACCAGAGGACAAGTCAATTGCTTGCGTTGCCTCTTATGCATAGTACATAAAGAATGACGTTTTGCCATGAGACACCGTTTGTGTTGTGTTGTAGCACTATAACAAAACATGGTAAAAAAAAACCGCACTCAAAATCGATTTTGAGTGCGGTTTTTTTTACCATGTTTTGTTATAGTGTAGCACAACTCTGCTATTGGTAACAACACTGGCTAATCCAACTGGTCACCTTCACAAAATGACCTCATGTACATATTGAGGATGGAGTTAATCCTCTCAGTTTGCCCATCTCCTTGAGGATGAAAAGCGGTTGTCATCGTGAGGTTCACACCTGTCTTGCGTATCATGTGTTGCTAAAATGTGGTTTGAAAAACTAAGCCTCTATCAATCACAATGTTCCATGGAAACCCTTTGTGCCTAATCCAGTTGTCAAAGAACAACTGGGCCACCTCATCCGCTGTCATCTTCTTTGTACAAGGCACAAAAGTTGCCCATTTCGTGAGCCTATCCACAATCACCATGATTGCATCCCACTCTCCAGACTTGGGGAAACCAGTCATGAAATCCATCGGAACTGATTGAAATAACATCTTTGGAATTGGTAATGGCAAGAGCTTTCCAATCTTGGGCTGAGTGCTGTGCTTATTCATTTGGCACTTAACACAAGACTTGATGTATTCCTCCACATCAAATTGCATGCAGGGCCTGAAGTAAGTACTTCTTCTTCAACTCGGCTTGAGTCGCCCTTGCACCCTTGTGTCTCGCCAATGGTGTATCGTGATAGTCATGAAGAAGCCTCTTCTTCAAGTACCCCTCAGGAATGTAGAGGCAGTTTTGCTTAAAGTAATGCAAACCGTTCTTCCTCTTTAAACTCATTGTCCTTCTTCCCCCTGGGTACCACAGTGTCTTTGTACTACTATGAGCTGGTCTCATGAGTCATGACAGAGAGCTCATTGTTGAGGATTGCATCCGCGTCCGTCTTCATGGCTTCCCTCACATCTTGCAAGAAGTCCTGCTCGACTTCTTCCAAGTCTTCCTCAACTATTGTGAGGAGGCAAGGAGTGATCAACTCTTCCCTCCTACTTAGTGCATCCGGCACTAAGTTATCTCTTCCCGGTTTGTGAATCAAGTCCACATCCATTGAGATGATTGTATCATACCATCTCAACTCCTTTGGCGTGGCGTGTAACTTAGAGTCTAAGTACTTCAAGGAGATGTTATTCATGAAAATCTTAGTTTTCAATCCCCCTACATAGTGTCACCAAGCCTTGAGGCAATGAACCACGGCGTACAATTCTTTCTCATGAGTTGGCCATCTTAACTGGCACCCCGTCAATTTCTTGCTTTCATAAGCAATGGGGTGCCCATTCTGCATGAGCACCCTCCGATTGCAAAGTCACTCGCGTCTGTGTGGACTTTGAATGACTTGTCAAACCCTGAGTACTTCAACACGTCCGTCGTGGACAAGAGCCGCTTGAGTTCACTGAAGGCATCATTGCATGCATCAGTCCAATGCGAAACTTTGCCCTCTTTTGTGAGCAAGTCAGATAGCGGACCTGCTATCTTGGAGAAGTTCCTTATGAACTTCTTATAGTAATTAGCCAATCCTCAAAAGGATCTCAGTCCCTTCTGGGACATTGGAATCATCCATTCCAAAATGGCCTTTATTTTCTTAGGGTCCGGTCTAATTCCTTCCCAGTTCAAGACATGGCCCAAAAACAACTATTGTAGAAATAACTCACTCTTTCTAACATTTGCCAATAACTTGTGTTGTCTTAACTTCGACAACACCTTTTCTAGGTCCCGTGTGTGGTCCTCTTCTGTTTTGGAATACACTAATATGTCATCAATGTACACCACCACGCACTCATCCAACTCTTTATGAAACACCGAGTTCATCATGGACATGAATGTTGCCGGTGCATTGCATAATCCAAACGGCATGACCAAGAACTCGTAGGACCCGTGTCTAGTCTTCATTGCCGTTTTGTGCACATCAGACTCATCAATACGAATTTGATAGTACCCCGACTTCAAGTCTATGCGATTGAAGTACTTGGCACCCGCCAACCTATCCAAGAGATCATCTACCCGCGGCAATGGATAGTTGTTCTTCACTGTTACTTTGTTCAGGGCCCGGTAATCAATGCACATTTGCATTTGACCATCCTTTTTACTCACAAAGAGTATCGGCGCCCCAAATGGCGATTTGCTAGGACGGATGTACCCTCTTTCCAAGATTGCATCCACTTGTCTCTTAAGCTCCTTGAGTTCCACTTGATTCAATCGATACGGAGCCTTGTTCTGAGGCTTCGTCCCTGGTATCAATTCTATTTTATGGTCCACTTCCCTCTTGGGAGGCAACTCTAATGGTAGCTCATCAAGTCATCAGTCAGAACATTACTAAATTCATGTAAAACTTTGGCACACATATGAGATGTAACGGAAGGTGGAGTTTCCACAATTGTATTCATATCGGAGTCATCCCTCCGTAGGACTAATACAAATTCCTCCTCGTAAAGCTCTTCTATCCCTATCATGTTAATTCCTAATCCACTCAGGCATGGCATCCTAGTGAATGGCAGTTGCTTGGATTTCTCCTTCTCATCAACTACCACCACATGCAACTTAGGCCTTTGTCTAATTTCTATTCCATAGAAATGTAAGAATGTGTTTCCTAACACGGCATCCACCCTGCCAATTTCACACACGATGAAGTCTTCTTGAAATTTGCTCCCATCCGCATGGATCTTGACATCCCTAACCACCTCTGTTGCTTGAACCGACCCTTGTGCGAAATTCACTTTGACAGGCTGCGCGGTTTGCTCCATCGGCAGCCTCAATCTCTTCGCACACTCCGGAGTCATGAAGGAGTTCGTGGCCCCCGTATCAAGCAACATAGCAACATGAGAACCTACTACCTTAGTCCAAAGGTAGACTAATCCCTTCTTACTTGGGTTGATTGTAGAGAGAGTTGCTTCAAAGCCGCCCTTTCTCACAGTCATCCTCAAATTGATGCTCTTCAACATCCTATTACCTCTTTTCAAAGGTAGCTTACTTTCTGCAACCTCATCCTCAACACTTAGTTCTAAGGACTCACTTGAGATTGGCTCAACTTTAAGAGTGGTGAGTTCCATCACCTTGTCATTCTTGCCACTTGCTTTGCAATCCTTCGCAAAGTGACCCGTTCCTCCACATTTGAAGCAAGTCCCCTTTTCCTTTGCCGCCTTGAGGTCCACCTGTAGGGCCTTCTTCTTGGAGAAAGGCTTACCTTCTCTACCCTTGTGGTTCTCCTTGGCTTCAAACTGCCTCTTGTGGAACTTACCCTTGTGAGGGCCACCCGAATTGCTGCCAAATGCCGCTCCCGACGTCTTGTTACCCCCGTGATTTTCCTGCTTGTCCAAATCTCTAGCATCCCCTAGCCGGATGACAATGTCCAAAAGTTCTATCATCGTTTTAGGGAGTTTCTCACGCTCCCACACCTTCCTCCAAATGGTCTCATCAAGGCTCGCAAGAAACGCGCCCATCATTCCCAACTAGGGATCCTCCTCGCATTTATACTGAAGGTACTTTGCCTTGTACCACTACTAGAAAATCCAACTAATCTATTAATTCGGTCGCGTTGACTGGGACACTTTTTTTGTTGATTTGGTCAATTTTTTGTTCAAATCAACAGAAAAGTGTCCCGATCAACGCGACCGAATCAACAGATTAGTTGGATTTTCTAGTAGTGTACTCTTCACCATATCTCGCAAGGCTTTGATCCGACTTCCATTTCATTGCCCCCAATGATGACACATCCAGTAGGTGTTGATGTGGCTTCCTCCACGTGACAATTGCCCAAGCCTTTAGGTTCTTCCAAGAAATTGCTCCGGGATGCGTTGCCCTCCAAGCAGCAAAGGTAGCAATAGTTCCTTCTTTGAGAAAGGAGCCAAAACTTCGCACCGGCACGTCATCCTCCAAATACCCCGAGGCATCACAGTACGTCTCGTACTCCGTGATGAAGGTTTCAATGTTCCGCCGGTCCTTGGTGTCCAACACAACCGGCTTAGGAACGTTCTTCGTGTAAGTCACCTTGGCAGAACTAGCTGGCGTGATGACCTGCTTGTCTTTTGCCAAGTATCCCGCTAGGATATGATTTTGCTCATGTGAAACAGCCAACATCTCCCTTAGTTCCTCCAACTCTGTCTTAGGCGACGGAGTTGGAGTGAAAGGTGTCCTAGTCCTTCTGCGACGAGGTGCCTCACGTTTAGAGTCCTTATCAGACTCATCACCGCCTTGCTCCTCACCTTGCCCCTCGTCACTGGAATCATCACTGCTTGGGTTGCCGTCTGGTTCTCCTTCCCCTTGCTTGGGTCCTCCCAGGCTCTCATCCTGGTGCTTTGGTGAGGTAATGTCTCCCCCCGAAGTGGTGCCCTCTTGTTTTGCTGCAACAGTTTCACCTTGCTGTGGCTACTTAGCAGGACTCTCACGAGTCTTCTTTTTGGAGGCCCGAGTTTTTTTACTTGGGCCCGCCTCGTCTGCTGTGACTGGAACTTCTTTCAAAGTCACCATTGCAAGCTGCTCCCTAGCTTGCAACTCCAATTCTCGTCGCGCTTCCTTATCAATGTTCTTTGCTCGCTTCGCAGCAGCCATGTGAACTCAAGTTTCCGGCGTGCCTTGATCTAGCACATTTAAACTCTCCAAAGACCGCGATACCGAGCTTGCTTGCCTTGATACCACATGTAATGCAACTCCTTGCACTACGTCCCGTGCCGCCTACCTCGACGCAGCTCCTAACACTTCACCTGCACAAGCATCACACAAGTTAGTGTCCACTTTAGCTAGACTCTCACAACCCGAGATCACGACCCCCGTTGTGTTAGTCCAGCTCTTGGGGTCTCACCAATTCAAACCCACGGGTCCCGCTGCGTGACGACAATGTCACGCTGTGGGTGCGGCTTTCCCACGCGCCACCGCGTGCTCCGAGTCCATCGTTGTCCTCACCGTGACGCCACCCTTCGTGCCCCATTCCAATGCACGGGCCATCCTACCACTCGTATCGGTCCTCTCGCCCGATACGAGGTCCCAACCGAATTTTGCCCTCATCGCGGGGCCGCGACCTCCAACTAGATCACACACCCAGTCCCCGTGATGCCCCTCCATATTGAGAGGCGTTACAACCCTCAATGATGATTACTTGATGAATGTCCAGATGTATATTAATAACATTGTCTACTATGGCTAGTGACGTACAAACAAGAGATCATTAGAATTCAACAACATCAAGATTTTTGAAGCTAAGTTAATCAACTCCAAGATCTGTGCACTAGAATTAAACAACAAGAATTATACATTGGAGTTCAACTTCAAAATTTGTGAACTAGAATTAAACAACTCTAAGATTCTTCACTAGAGTTAAACAATTCCAAGGCATGTGCACTGGAGTTAGACAAATTCAAGATCTACGCATTGGAGTTAAACATCTCCAAGATTTGTGCACTAAAATTAGATAACAACACGAGAATGACAAGTGCAATGAAGTTAAACAACTTCAATTGAATAACAAATGTTTTGGAATTAAACAACTCCAATATGATGACATGTGCAATAGGTGAGTAAGTATGACAAACTCTAAAAGATGTGCCTTGTAGTACTAATATGTGTTGTGATTTTTTGACATATGCCCCAATCTTGACTTTTGGACGGAGGGGGAGTGGGGGAGGGGGTAGGGGGGTTTGACCTCATATAATCAAAAGGGCGTGATCTTTGAAGGGGTACAAACCAAACAGATATGGAAGGGGTGCGATCAGAACCAAACGGATATTGAAGCGGGTCCCTAAAGGAATGCATAGAATGTGGCCCCTAAGGCATGTAATCAGAAAGAGATGCAAAGCATGGGGCTTTCAAGGTATGCAATCAAAAGTGTGACTCCACTACTAAAAAATCCAACTAATCTGTTGATTCGGTCGCGTTGACCAGGACACTTTTCTGTTGATTTGGTCAATTTTTTGTTCAAATCAACAGAAAAATGTCCCGGTCAACGCAACCGAATCAACAGATTAGTTGGATTTTCTAGTAAAGCTCTGACTAGAAGAAAAGGGCTGGTAGACATGATGCAAGCTTCAAACAAAAATATGTCTCCCATAATGGATCTTTTATACAAAATCATACAAAGAAGCCATCTCCACCATCTGCCTTGGAAGGTGGGATTCAACGGGTTACGGCAGTCCAAGAATCCACCATCAATGAGCAAATTTGGCACATTTCACGACTGCCAAAAACATCTGCCAAGTTGTGTTGGGCAATGAGAGCAGTTACTAAGAAGAAGTGCGATGCGAAAATTGTCCGGAATGCGACTAGTATCCCAGCTCCAACGTACACTGGTGAATGGCTCAACGTGAGGGTGGGCAGGGAAATGACGATACGATTCTTTTTTATGCTCTGATGATATCGCGAGGTGCGTGAAGGGCACTCAACGCATGTGGGTTATTCACTATTTGCCCACGGAACCAAGGCTGCCTATTCCGATGTGTGGCCGATGAAGCTAAGAACGAATTTCAAGCTCAACGAGACTCAAGCGTTTGAAGCTGCAGGATTTCAGTTCCCACAAAAAGTGAAAGTGTCTCTCAAAAGACTCTTCTCCGATGCACCTTTCCCCTTAGATATGCCCGCTGTCCCCATGCCATGTGATAAGGACTGATATCCTAGAAAGTGAAAGCCGAAGAAAGTTCGCTGTTAAGCCAACGTTCCCATCTCCAAGCACTGTCTAAGCATTGAATCCTCCAAGATTTTCAAGGTTAGAATCCACAGTGTTACGATGGTACCACACCCGGGCTATGGGTGCATAATTGCTCTGGACTCCGGAACTCCACCTAACGTGACACGATACCAAATTACAGTGAGCTCGGAACCCACATGCACGTGTTGTGCTTTGAAACAAACGATGGTCAAATTCGGTAAGAAAGGTGGATATTTCACCTACTGCAAACATATTTATTACGTTTTTATCAATGTGTGCCAATGTGATCTCAAAGCCGACCTATTCATGCATACCTCGACTTTCAGCTCAACAAAATTAAGCTCCTCCACGAAAGTAGAATATGGACCCGTGGGTGATTGCAAGCTACGGTCTACCAAATAGAGAGTGCAGCTTGTGCAGCTAAAGGCCGTGCAGCCCATGCACTAGCGTTGTAATGCGCACCTCTCAACTTTCAATTAGATCAAAAATTTCACCATCCCAAATAGGGTTTTTGCTAATACTTTCACTTTAGCAATTGTTAAGTTAATTTCAAGACTTTGTGCTTTATTCCACAGCCTTTTTTGTTTTTTACCGAGTAGGGGTAATTAGAGCCTTTTTTACATAACATCCATAGCTAGGTTTTATGAAAAATGCAATTTATATCCCACCTCTGAAATTGGATCATTATTTCATTTTCAAAAAAAGAATTCAAAAAAAAAAGTTTTAACTGCACGAAAATCTTAAAAAACAAAAACATTTTGAAACAATTAATTAAAAAATAAGTAAGCGTGATACCAAAAATAATAAAATATGGTAGCTTTGTACATACTTGTGTTATGTTCCTATAAATTTGTGAAGTTCAAATTTGACCCCCTTCTAGCATTTCCCATAAAATAGGTGCACTTTTGACAAGCGACACGCTACCAAATCCAAGTAGAAATGATTAATTTGGATAGAGAGATTGAAATTTTGCAAACTTTTTTGTGGTAGACATCCAAACTTTGGAATTCTAGAAACAATGCAATTTGTTTCGTCACAAAATTCCATCCCAATATTTATTGATGATTTTCCAAAGATTGAAAAAGTGCAGCAATGCTTACACTGCGACAAAAAATGTGGGTGACCGTAGCTTGCAATCACCCCCGTTCTAAATCATAGGACTATGTTTTAGTTTATGGATGTAATTGATGTTGTTTGTTAGTAGTCTCGAGTAGACCTTTTCTCAATTGTATAGATCATGATTGATCTCTATGTATTTCTTAATTTTGATTGTCCATATCCTCGAGGCCAAGGACCACTTCCCACCACTCTCAGACCATCCGATCTGTACTTTTTGATGACTAGGTCATAATGGTCTTTGTGGGGGAGTTCTATTTCTATCTCCCTCAGCCCTTATCCTCTGGTCTAGTTCAAGTCACAAAGGTTGTGTCTAGAATTGAGAGTGTTAATTTTTCATTAAGTGAGGCTGTGGTTTCATGATTCGTGCAAGCATCAGTGGCAACTATATTGTTTTTATTGTAGTGTAAAACAACAGACCGAGATTGCCAGTAGATTATTGGAGAGGCATATCATTTGAACTGCATATCTATATGTTTTCGTTGTCTCTCCTCCCAATGTATGAGATGTGCATGTCCCTTGAGATTTGAAAGGTTTCTAGGGTGGGATTGTGACTACATGGAGAACCTAGAAGACATGGTGGTCAACATCACTTGTGTGAGCGATGACGTTACGCCATTTCAACCTGCTGCAGAAGTGGAGTAGCTGAGCAAAGCCAATATTGCTGTACCTTGGTTGACTACAAAAAACATGGTGTGAAACTGGTTGAGTACGATGAAAAAGAAGTTGCATTTGATTTAGATTACAACGACAATGTACGCTTTGTCCCACATGCATACTCGAAGGTTGGAAACATTACCCTTGGTTCATATTCGAGGGATTTGTTGCGACACAAATCTGATCCTACAGTGTTGAAACTGTCCCAAAGAGATTTTCACTTGTAAAGATGTTGACCGTTAGGCTGGTAGAGTCATACAATCGAAATGCAAAAGTGACACGTAGACCATACAGTTGAATGCAAAATCAAATTCACATTGTGAGATTGGACAATGTGTATTTGAACTATTAATAAATAATACGTTTGAAGAGTTCATTTCTCACCTTTCAAAATGATGCTATCTACTGGGAAATTAAAAATTACCTCAGTAACTTCTGTATAAATGATTCAATTCAAATAATTACTGTGGTAAAAAAATCATATATGGAACCAAACTTACATACAAAATATTCAAATATCCAAGAGAATATTTGAATATCTTATTAAAAAGATTCTAATTTTGGTAAAATTTTGACTATTTTCCGCTCTCCGCTCGTATGGTAGCCGCCCTCTCCCGTGCATTTGATTAGTGACATTGACGCCCCTCATCTCCTTAGAGTAAGTTTTATGGATGGGTGAAGTGCCATCGCTACTCGACACTATTCACCCACCTCCGCACTTTGCACTCCACTCCAAGCAGTGGTATGGGCTGGAAGATAGAGGACAATAATGTCACTCGATTGCAGTCCACCCATATCATAGTTGCAAGCAATCGAGATGTGTGCATATGCCATGCGACTGTTCCTTGTGGACACTGCACAATTTTTTTGTGTTGGTGATGCTCGTGACTGGGGAGACCAACTCGGTTTCCCCGCACCATGCCACACCTAAAGATTCCTTTTGAGCAAGGTTCGACAACAGCTTTGGCGCCGTGAAAAAGTTGTCGGTGAAGACAATATGGTGTTGGTCCTTCAATCCATCCATAAGATGCAAGACCACATCATATCCCATCTTCACCTCACCATATGTAGCCGCTTGCAATGACACAATCAACATGACACCAATGTAGACTTGGAAGGAATAGGCATATTTAGACACTGCATCAGCCAAGTACCAGACTTTCATGCTTCATTTGATGGGCTTCTTTGGCAAGTACTCACGAATAGGGCAAAAAGGACCCTCTCTAGCAGTTGTAAGAGCTCATCCTTCTCTACAATTCTTCATTATAATTTAGGCAATCAAAAATGAAATAGTGAAAGGCTTGCATTCACTACTGTGCCTGAAAGGCAGGGTCAGTAAAAAATTGATTATAAAAAGAGAAGCCTAAATTTTTAGGAAATTATTTTTTGAATTTTTGAATTTTCTATGGCGAAAGAAAGAATCTTAGTAAACATCTTCATAATCTTAAAGAATATTCTGATCGTTTTGGCAAAGAATATATATTAAACATGAGTTGTCGACTCTACCTTCCGGGTACAGCACATCTAGAGAAAATGCACATGGCACTCCCTTGTAGAAAGCTAACCATATTATTTGGAGTTTGGAAGAGAAAAAGAATGTTTTAATTTTGTTTTTGTTGATTTGTGTCAAGAAACAGAGGGCTCTTGGCACTGTTGTTGTAAAAAGTAGAAGTGACTAGTGCTACAAAATGTGACAAATGTTCATGCCAATGTTGATATCTACATTGCGTAGTCTGGCATTGTGTATCTATTCTTTATTAAAAAGGTTGCACTAAGAAAAATCTTACTAGAAACAGGGCCAAGAATTCAGCTACTTGAAATTAATTGTTTATTTTCAAATGCAAAGATGATAACTTAAAGACTATCAGCATGAATGGTGTAGAAATGGAAACTAAACAATGAAAGCAAGAGTGTTAATAAAAAGTAATTATTGCAATCATCTATGAGGCCAAGGCCCGACTACATAAGGTAAGCCCACCCTAAAATTTGTCGCACAACTCGAAAGTCATCCTAACTATTTGTGCCACTATGTACCAAGAGTGTCCATATCAGAATTTTAACTTTACATAAGACAATGATACATTGTGATCACAAAGTGGCACAAACTCACATGACACTAACATGACATTCAATAACTTGTAGTGTCTCTCCCGTGCCCCACAGTAGATGGTGCAGCATATTTCACACCCAACAAGACCAAATCAGTAGCTAATTGGACAGGTGGAGTCCCAAGAGGATGCATGAAGGAAAGGCAGAGAGCATGAAGCCTACTGAATGTTATGAATAGGGTGGTTTACCGTAGATGAGACTTACGAGGATTTTAAATAAAAATTTAGATGTTTTATTTGCACTGTATTATTCTCACAACCCTGTCCAGGGCTCAAATTTGTTTCTAACGGCAATTCAGCACTGTGGAGGGGATTGGTACGGTCCATAATTTCCTTGATGGGCTCAACCGAATAGGATCCCATGGGATAGTCATACAGAGAGTTTACTAAACACAAAAATTAAATGGGATGATAAACTGTTACAAATCAAATACGGGTCGAGATGAGAACTTGGTGGACATGGCTGAGATGCCTGCACACGAGCTTGCCCACCGACACGCAGCCTCCTGGGAAGAATGAGCCTGGGGAGAATGTGGAGCCGACAGAGGCCCACTCAACGTCATACTGTACTGAGAGTTCACCGAATTAGCTGCCAACGCTAATTTGTGGCTACATTTCTCAGCTCCTTCAAATTTGCCCACCACTGCATTATTCTCCACTGTAAAGCATTTCACCTGTTGCACATGAACATCCATGCGCTCAGGTTCTGCACGCGGCAGGCTTGTCTGTGGTTCTGGCAACCTCCATGGCTGCAGAGTTAAATTCACATCGCTAGTCCTCTTGCCCTTCTGACTACTGGAGCCAACCTCTGGAGAATCATTCTCCGAGTCGTCCAGAGGACAATTCTGCGGTGAATGTGCAAAGGTCGCACATGCATGGCATCGCTCCGGCAGTCCCGAGTACATCACCTTGCAAGTCTTGCCCCTGTAGTTTCCGATCTGTGGAAGTTCAATCCTCTGCGGTAATGCATTCAGATCCTCGGTGGATACCAAGATCCGCACGCGCAAACCTGCAGCTTGAGCTCTGTTGGCTTCGTCTTCCTCCACTGCTAACACCACGCCAATGTGCTTCCCAATCTCAGTCAAACACTCCTTGGTTCGCAACAACGCGTTCAGGCCACAGAACTGAGCCCAGATGGCGTACGAGAAAGCGTTGACACAGGCCGGATCCTCGGGCTCGAACGAGGGTTGCCAGGGGGAGAACACAACCTCGAGCTCCCCCAGGAACAAGCCACTGCGTCGCAGGGTGTCCTGCTTGCCATCCGGGGAAGAGAATGCAACTTCGAAGTAACCCAGGCCTAGACAGGTCATGTGCAGAAACGTGGCATGCAGGTGCTTCTTACACCAGGTGGCAAGCTCTCGTGCTGAGGGTTGGTTTCGTCCCTGCAGCTTCCCCAGCAACATGTGCTCTGCCGCATTGGCATACTGCGCTGCTAGTAACGTCGCCAACGGTGTGCTCAGCGTGACGGCACGCGGTACTTGCCCCGCTAGTTCACGAGCCTTGGATGATGTTGTGTCTGTGCCCTCATCCAAATTCCTTGCAGGTGGATGCTCAGCCATGCCGGCTATGGAGAACATCTCGGAGGCACTCACGAGGACGTTAACGAACGCTATTGTTTTCAACTGTCGCAGTAGCTAACTGCAAATTAACTGTGGGAGCCACTTCCTCGAGGGACCGACGGCGAGAAGGCGAAAGAAGCAGTCGCTGATTCATGCCCACGACTCATGAAAGCCCTTCACACACACCTGCACAGTGAAAAGCAGCTCTAATACATCGTAACGACTACGTACGTAATGTAAACCAATCGATCGCCATTCGATAAGTAGACACTGAATGACTTCTGAGAATGCTGAAATGATTTTATACCCTGAGAAAACGCTTATCCGATCCTCCCACTTATAGTATAAACAAAACATCAACTTCTGTCATGAGAATCCAGGTGAGATATTAGAAATCAATCAGTTCTCATGGCTGATATCAACTGACGATGGCAATCGTGCTAGTAATGCAATGTAAAGCAATCGATCGCCATTCGATAAGTAGACACTGAATGACTTCTGAGAATGATATTTATACGCTGAGAAAACGCTGATCCCCCGGCTGATCTTCCCACTAGCCAGTATATATAAACAAAATATCAACCTCTGTCATGAGAATCTAGGTGAGATATTAGAAATCAATCAGTTCTCAGGGCTGATATCAACTGAAGATGGCAATCGTGCTGGTAATGAAATTGTTTTTAAATATAATGGATTATAATTGATGTCAATGGTAGCTCTGATGAACTAACTCCAAACCTGGGATCTCTGATTTCATATATATCGTTATATGGCATCAAGGATCGTTGAAAAAGCGTGCATCCTAGGCGTCTTCAGTAATCCACTGGCTGCTTACATATTACAATTCAAACATGGGTATTGTTGACCTCCCAAATATAAACCGCCTAATATCCTTCTCTCCATTAACATGCACTTAATATAATCAGATTAAAGATATGCTCATTTTCAGCTCATGAACTCGACAGCAAGGCCGTGTTCTGGCTTTAGTACATTTGATCGATCTCTGGTAGTTAAAATGAATGTTCACAGTACTCATATTGGGAGCTGTCATTTCGACTTGAAAGCAGACGAGAGTAATTATTCAATGAAATATCTGTAAATTGATCAAATGGCTTGGTCCCAGACTCCCAGTGTGTGAGTGATGAAGGCAATTGAAGCGCAAGTGGGAATTGCTTGCGTCATATTAGGGTGAGAACATCATGAGCCCTTATATCACAATTCCTGTCTTTTTGAGGGGGTGATTTTTTTTTTCCATTCTTCACTGAAGAAAATCTTTTCAATGTGAGCTTGCAGAGTTACCTCTCCTGATTGGACGAAGAGGCCCTCCCAGGGCTTTCGGGCCCAAAAACTGGTATTTTGAGCTCCAAAATAATGTCTTTAGCCTAAATTAATAAAAATTATCCCCTTCAAAATAGTCAATATTACGTGAGGTATACACGTCAAAAAAATTGCATATCCTAAAGTCAACTAATCTTTGACCATGCATAATTTCAATGAGGTTTTGTCCAATCATGTTATTTTTTTTTTTCAAGTCTGTCAAATGAATATTTTTTTGTTTTGGTCTTTTAAATTTCTAATTTTAGATTTATCTTGTCATCCAAATTAAAGAAAAAGCAAAAATTGGTCTTATGAGCACTTTTTGATGATCTACTTTGTAGCAACAATTTTTTATTTATTAATATGGTGTGCACTATAATGTAAAAAAATAAAATCTCAAAAGAATGAAAGAAAAGTAGTGAAAATAATCCTCAAAAATGAGAAAACTATATGTCCTTTAACCCTAAACGTCCAACTATTTAGAAAGTGAATGACGTACAAAATCAAACACGGTTTTTCATCCGTCATTGACTTTTTGCAATGTGGATTTTTTACTATATATTTTATGGGAAGCTACCTTTATGCATGTGTGATCCAATTGGAAAGGGGATGATTTGTGAAAATTTTATGCCTCATTTCATGTTGTAGTGATTCACAAAAAGTTTGGAAGATTTCAGTGTAAAAAAGCTCTTAAAAAATTCAACTCATAAAATTTAGCAACCAAAAAATCTCCAAAAGTCACTACACTTAAAGTATTACATTTCAACCAATTACAAAAGATTTCATGTACAAATTGTCAATATCTTATTTGTAATCAAATTACAAAAGAATTTTCAATTTCAACTTTCAACTTTTATACAAAAATATTGGTGATAGCAATTGCAAACCTAACCATATGAATAGAATCTAAAATTTATAATGTACAACTTTTAAGCATACATCAAGTTCAAAATATCCCTCTAGGTTTCATTTTATGATGCATTTTTGCAAAACTACTAAATTTGGAGAGGGGTGATAACATTTAGGGGTTAACTCCTAAAGGACCATAAGGCCTCCAAGTTCGAGTTGTTGGGCTGTGAATTGTAGGGTGAGCAACAAAGAGACCCATGCTTTTTTTTTAGGGTTGAGTTCATGAGTACTTCATGATCGAAAATTCATGAAGTGTGCGATTTATGATAATTAATTTTGAGCTTGCAAAGAGGCTATCTAAGCGTCACTTCAGACTCTCCTATCTTCCTCTTCACACCTCCAAATTACGTGAATTTTTTTGTGCACATGTTCAAAATGACGATCTCTATTATGATCTCTACGTGAAATTTTCTGCACATGTTTGGAGCACTTTTGAACAATCCGATTTCAACATAAGTACACAATACTCTCAAGTCTGAACGAGTTCCATCAATCTTCTCAACGGTGGCATTTTCTCAAAAATTGTGCGATTTTGTCGATCCTTTTTTCATAAGAAAGCTACATAAGTCTTCTTTAATTTCAACAGTGTCGATCGTCAAAATTACCCCACACCAATGAGGAATTAAGCTTGTTGCAAGAACTAGTCAAGAAAACAAGAGCTAAGTTCAACACCGGGCCTCACACAATCTTACATAGTAGACCACAAATTCTGCTAAATCTTTGTATTGGCCCATCTAACTGATAGACCATAGTCGTAGTTCACTTGGAGAACAGATCCTCGAAATCAAGTATAAGTAACTCTGTAGCTGACGCAGATTATTTTTAATGCTCCGAAATTTGCAGTAGAATTCACGAAGCATAATGTATATATTCTCTAGATCAATTTCAGCTGAGAGCTCGAAGAGTTCCAGGGACGTCGAAACGTTGGGCCCTCACTCACTCGTGCGCTAATTTCGGTCCATTGGAAGCCAAATGAACAGTCCGCTCGTCTAGATACGAATAATATTATTCATGAGTATTCCAGTTTTTTTCTTTTTCATTCCGAGTCGTCTGCAAGTCCTCAAGATTCCATGCTGACTGCAGATTTCAATTGAAATCAGAGCCTGATTCCATGTGAGACCTTCTCTGTCCACATTTCCATTTAAATGCTTAAATCAGCCTATCATGGCATTTGTTTTTTCTTACCATAGTAGGTTGGGACGGGGCTCACATGTGGGTAGGTCCTTAGGTAATAAAACCTAAAGTGAACAAAATGGCATATGACCAAGTAGAAACTAGAAAGAAATATAACTGAAAAATAATTATATTGTAAAAATATAGCGAAGCTTAATTTTACAACATGTTCTAGGGTGACAAATGAATGTGTAAAGAATCCCCTTTTGCATTCAAAACCATCTATAATATGTCAATATTGTCCGGAATGACCTTAAACTACTTAGGTGACAGTTGGAGGTGGGCTCCCCTTAGATGTGCTCATTAGCACCAATGGGGGCAGCGGTTCGATTCCGATCTGATGCACGTCGAGAGGGCTAATACCTCCTTGCTTGATAGGAACCCCGTGCATGACGGAGATTGCTCCCGGGCCTCATGTTTACCGGTGGGGGCGTCGCTCTTAGTAGGATTAGGAGCATAGGATCTAGTCCAGATATTGCATGAAGAAAATTCCAAAAAAAATCACCCACAGTGTGATGTTTGTAATTTGTTGTTGTGCAACAGAAATAAAGCATCCATTTTTTCAAAAAAAGAAAAAAAAAAGCCATCCATAATATCTAACCTGGCAGAACCTAAATGGTGAATAAATGAGATGGTTGGATCCCATGGGTTATCTACCACAGTTTACATTTTTTCTGTATTCATATTCATTGTTATTTTAATTTTTAAACTTGAAAGAGTGGAACCAATCGACATGATATTCATTGTTTTGACACTGGAAGGATGTAAATGCTTTTTCTAGCACTTTACAGTGATGTCCATATAAGCAATGGTTACCGTGAAAGGTGAAGAACTCCGAGCATGAATTAGGGTGCTCCCACATGTAGATTCAAAAGAGAATCACAATACCGGTACCCCAAAAGCATGCGCTGAACAGTATAACCGTTGATGGTCAAAGAAGAATCCTGCATTTCAGCAACTTCCGTCTCTTTTTTTTTTTTTTTTTTGCACAAACAAAGGAGACCCTTTATTGCGAGAGACTTCCGTCTCTTTTCCATTAGCTAGGAAAGTCTTACTATTACTACCTTCGATCAATCCCATGTACAGGTTTTATATTTGGGCTTCGATCATGAAGCGCTGGAAGCAGATCACGGTCAGTGATTTTCTTTGGTGAGGGAAATCCAACTTCGTCCGTCGGACCTGCCCTAATTCTTGGCCCTCCCCGGTTCTAAGGGCGAGTCCCCATGGGCCACCCGTGCCCACTCTCTGCAGAGAGAATAAACCAATTTTAGCTCCTACTTTGGATTAGAGGACGGGTGCTAGAGCGATAGGACGGGCTTGGCACTTCCTCAAACCAAGGCCGCTGTCTTTTAGAGACCCGCTCTCACTTTTATTAGAGAAGAATCAGAGAAGGTTGAACAGTGAACCGGTTGTCTATTATCTGCAAGAGCGGGGACGGGCGGCCCATGGGGAGAGGCTCTAATATTACGCCGGCGTAGATCCCCGGGTTTGTAAGGATCCGTGGACCTTAAAAAACCTTTAAGCAATGTCCTCGGGCTGGGGTTCTGCGATTGCCTCCACGATACCGCATTTCTTCTTCGATGCCTTCGTCTTTCATTAGCAAACTTGCCCGGCCCACATTTAGTATCTCTTTCTTTCATACAAGAAATTTTGATAGTAATTAAAGCTAATGCAAATGAGTGTCTCAAAGTGGAAAGAAACTTTATATTCACCTTAGACTCGTTTTCAGTTCAAAAAAACTCCAAAACTAGTAGACCATGTGAGTTTCCAGAGAATAATCTAAAGCAAGGCCCAATATTGCCTATGGTAATGGAACTTATGACCTCCCCAATGTTTAAGGAGAGTTCCCACCAGAGCCTGGGAAGAACCGGCGGTTAGTTACAAGTTAGCCAATTGATTTTCCAAAATGACTAGTTGAATCTCAAGAATAGAGGCAAAAAACTGGACTAAATGACTAAAAATTAGTTATATTTAGTATGTATAAAAACAAATATGGGATATATTCTTAAAAAACGGATTGGTTTGGTAAAAGAAAGGAAATTGACTGGTTGGCTCAAAAAGTATCTTGAATAGTGGTTCCCACAAGTTCGGGCCCTAAACCTAATAGAAGGATTATTCATGAAGGGATCAAGGGACTATGCATGTGCAATTTGTGTCAGAATGGATAATATTGGCTCGCAGACTTTGCATTGACTCAGTAGCAAGAGCTTCTTGTTTTCGGTTAACTCAATTAATTATATAACTAATTCAATGGATTTTTATTTATTTATTTATTTTGACGAAACTAGTGTCTGTAGAATTTGAAACGTAAAAAAGCTCTTGTATGATGGACAATGAAAATGAAATGAATTGTTAAAATCCATTGGGAGGCATGTGGCTCAAAGAACTAGCAGACACAAAAACAAACACCCTATGATTGGTGCTCTGTGTTATGCTTTAAATTTTTACTGATTATCTTGTGACAATTAGATGTGAACTATTGGATAGCATTACTGGAGCACAAGATATGACATCATTTCAATGTTCACGATGTAATGTGACAACTCTCAAAATAAGGACTTTCAAAGTGCTCAATATAGGTTTTGAGTTGGTCTAAAATCTAGGCTAGGTATAGATCTAAGATTTCAAATCAGTGATTGAATTTGCTTAATTTTTAAAGTTGTCTAGCATAATCATATCTTCACACTAGTAGAAAGGCGGTCTTTGGGTACCAAGGAATAGTGTCAAAGGGTTATGTCCAAGGCCCATGTTGGCATCAAGCTAATGCCAATGTGGGCGTTGAACACCCTGTTGACCTTTGACACTATTCCTTGGTGCTTAAAACCATTCTTTCTTTTGGAATGACCTACTTTGATGATTGCAATTTGCAAGAAAACTATTCGTGGGTTTAGAAACTTGATGCAAGAATGAAGTTTCTTGCAAATTCTCAACAAATAGATAATGCATCAGTCACAAGCCAGTAAATGTAGAATGTAAGACAAGATGTCATCACATACATGTACAATCTACTACAAGAATTCAGTGTAAGAGGGTGGCTTAAAAAGTTCGGTAGATTGAACGAGGGTGACTTAACGAGTTTGGTAGATTGAATGCATACGAAGTGTTGACTCAAGTTCACTTTCACTTCAAAGAGCCCGGTTGTATGTATATAAATGGTCACATGTGATGCCTTACCGGGCAGATTCAGGCAGAAAGTGTAAAAATCATTGACCAAAGCTTCCTTAGTGAATGGTTGCAAAATCCCAGCTCGAATTCAATTAACTGACGTGGAAGTAGGACAGGTCTTGCGCACATATGTTTCAGAGCACCAAAATTGCGCCAATTAATGTCACTGAAATCCGCCATTGGAACGAGATGAGAGGACCTAATGAGGTCGGTGAGGTCTACGTGAAGCTTGAATAAGCCGAAACTTTGGAATGCTGTTAAAGGATTAAATGATATTAAGGAAATAGGAGATGCCCAGTCCAATATAGAAAGGGTTCATCATTTGGAGGTTGACTCTTGCAGTTGACACTGTTGCAATGGCCAATGGGAGTGCGAATCTCTTGATATCTGCACACGATTGCCAGTTTCGCTCCCCTTGATCGATAGCTCCGGATCTCCCTATATATGAATCTTGTTTTCATTGTCAAACCATCGCTTGCTTGCCTGATCGTACAGCTAACTCTGACTTCCCTCCAGCGCCTTAACTTCGGACAGTCATCGTGAGTCAATCGACCTGCATTTTCTCTTGATCAGACATAGTTCAATTACTTACAGGATAGTATTGATTAATTAGTTGCTAGCAATAAGTTTGATGAGCATGAAGAATAAGCATTGATTTTTTTGGATGAGTTTCTTTTTCCTTGTTCTTACCTCATCTTAACCGTTGTCCCTCAGAGAGCTCAAAATGGTTTCGCGTGTTGGATCTCTGGTGACTCTCGTGGTCCTGGTATGGGCAATGAGCTCGGTCAACATGACAGAAGCAAACAGCGGCCTTGTGGAGAATTTCTACGCCAAAACTTGCCCGCAAATGGAGACGGTCGTGTACCAGTACGTGGCCAAGCTGTTCCACTCTCCGAAGAACAACACCGCCATCTCGATGGTCCGATGGGCTTTCCACGACTTCTTCAATGTAATCACACGATATATTCTCCTTTGTACATGAAGTAGTCAAATGGTTGCATTGCTAGCTAGTAATTAGTTATATGAATTGCAATCTGACATCTGAGAGATTATATTGATCATACTACATGATATTGCTGTGCAGGGCGCCGATGGATCATTCCTACTGGATTCCAGTCAGTTCCCGAGCGACACATCGGAGAAGAACTCTACTGCCCAATTCGGCATGCGGAACAGCAAGTACATTAATGACATCAAGGTTGCCGTGGACTACGCCTGCCCTCAACACGTTGTGTCTTGCGCTGATGTCTTAGCTGTGGCCGGAGCTGCTGCCGTCAATGTGGTCAGTGATCTCGAGCCATTGTGATTCATCTCTTCTCAGGCTCAGTTACTGTATTGTTCAGTTGAGAAACGTCGAAACCTTCCATCCGTCATTGATTAAGCCGATTGTATGTGTAAAACCACAGATGGGAGGACCCTATATCAAGGTCAAGACTGGCCGAAGAGACACCCGCATCAGCTTGAAATCTTCAGCAGACACGCTTCCCCGCTCTTATGCCAGTGTAGATCAGTTGTTGTCATTCTTCGCGGGCATTGGCATCAACACTCCAGAGACTGTTGCACTCATGGGTAAGTGAATAACCAACCACCAAGCTCAGAAACCTCATATTCGTTACAATGGCGGATTCCAGTGCAATTGGCGACAGGCTCAGATCTGTACCTACAGTCCTAGTTTTTAGAGCCCTTACTTGTTTTCACACTCTGAAACACGCCATGACCATGTAATCAATCAGAGTACGAGTCTTCATTCTGGATATGGTACGATCGATCGCAAATTAGGGCACATTGTCTTCAATCCCAACCTGCTCAAATAATATTCAGATGGATTGAGTTTTTCTGTGTGTTGTGTGCAGGCGGGCACACGGTGGGAAGAGCACACTGCAAGAGCTTCTGGAACAGACTCTACCCAAGGTTTGACAAAACATTGACGCCCAAGTTCGCGGTAAAGTTGAAGACGCGATGCCCAACGCACCCGAACTCCACGCACTTCACGTACATCCGCAACGACCCGTTTTCGCCTCTGACGTTCGACAACCACTACTACATCGTCTTGTTGAAGCGGCAGGGCGTCATGAAGGTGGACGACAACCTGATCTGGGACCCCCGAACGCTGCCCTACGTGAAGCTGTTCGCAGCCGACGCCAACGCCTGGAAGAAGACGTTTACCATCGCGTACCAGAAGTTGAGCGAGATCAAGCCTCTCACCGGCGTCCTGGGCGAGATTCGCCTGAAATGCTCCCTGCTCAACAAAAAATAATAGATCATCCGGCCACTGAACTCCACCACCAACAAGTGCGCTGACCGTGAATAACAGATCAACGCATAGACCTATTCATGAATTGGTTGGACCTGTCAACGATCGAATCAACGATCGTTCAGTGTCTAGCTTCGATCTGTAGGTGTCCAGCAGATCAGTTCAATTCGTGTCAGAGTTGCAGTTATTTTGGTACTGGCGTTCACATGTCCAATTAGTGTGGGTAGTATATATAAGTAGGGTAGGCTACCTTGGTGCTCTGATGATGAAGGAGAGAGGTATGCGGATCGAAGAGTCTGTCTGTTGCTTCTAAAGCCTGCTAGATCGACACAGGAAGTTAGTCTAGTGAGAGGTTCCACAGATTCAATTTATTTTGTACGAACGGTACTATTAATTGATCGATGTACGTAGGACATGTGAACCGGTATAGTTGTACTAGTAAGGCCAGAAAATTACTGTTAGTGTGTTCAACAATTAATCAGGGCACTCAGTTGCTGGTGGATAGATGATAATTATTTGTCATTGGTATCATTGATTCAATGCTAATTAATTAATTAATTATTAATTAATGTTAAGTATTGGTGTTACTGATTTCTGGCTCATTGAACTCGAAGCATGGAATCATTGACTAGTAATGCACAAATGCTGGAGCTGTATTCTAGCAGTGACTGGTGACCAGCACAAGGGAAAAAACCACCTGCGACACGGTGCAAGTGTGCGGTTGTGGAACCTTAACCGTCCACACTACACTTACCCTGTCAAACCTCATCAATTTCTCACATTTTAAAATATGTTATATTTTCTGGTATTTTTTTCTCAAATAAATTATTGTTAAACCTATTTACTCTGATTTTTTCATAATTATATAAAGAAAAATGAATTTTATAAGATTTTTCAAAGTTTTTTCTTCTAAAAATCATAGTAATTACAAAAATTCTTAAAATAGTATGAAAATTTAGCAAAAAGGTAAATAATAGTGATGAAAAACGTAGTGTAGGTGGCAAGCTTCTTGAACTAACATAAAAGGAAATTCGATGAAAAAACATTTTTTGCAGTGTATATTGGAATTTTATGGTTTTGAGCTTTAAAGTGTAGTAAAAAACGCAATTTTAACAATTTTGAAGAATGATAAATTGAACTAAAAAGTAAAAGATAGTCCCCCACACTTTCTTAGTTGAGACCATTTTCATTTTCATTTTCATTTTCATTTTCATTAGGAACTAGATGAAAATCATCGTTTGACTGAAAAATGGCCAAACATAGCCCCATGGGGCTCCTTGCATGCTTTGAAAATTGATGTATAAGAGAAATTTCAACTCTTTTTTCTGCAAATACCCAGGATGTTAACTACAATAATTCTATGCCCCCCTATGTTTTATTGCATTTGGTATATTTTATCCAACATTGCTTTAGAATAATTTCTTCCACACTTTTTGAGGTTTTTAAATCTAATTTATGTGTTCATGATAAAAATATAGATTCCAATTTCTACAAACTAGGTTGATGGATACATGATCAAAACTTAAATTTGTCTTAATTATTGCAATCATATAATTATTCACAATAATTATGTAATGTATTCTGAAATGTTAAAAAACAATAAGGATTTTTAGAAAGTAGTGTCTAACTTTTATGCAGTATAAAAATAATAATAATTAGAGACCATTGTGAATAAAGAGTCCGTTGGAGGTAGACTGTTTACAGGCTATAAATGCCTTAGGGGTATAGGTAGCAAGGTCTATCTTTGATGCCTTATTGTAAAGGTAGACTCTGACTATACATTATACATAATACATTTCACCAATGTTAAAATATTTAGGCATGGAATTCTAAATAACTAAACCAAGTGTCACAATGTGTTTTTTGAGTGGTACAACTACCTCAAAATCAAGATCCTTAACCCTTTAGTGCCCAAGGTGGTTCTGGAGAAACCACAGTTTTTGGGAGATATTTTTTTAAAACTTTCTCTGTTGAAATTATAGATACTATTAATAGTATCCAACCGTATAAATGTAAGCATACCTTAATAAATTAGTGTCGGTTACATCTTGGTACGATCGGACCGTTGGATTGGAAGATCGTAGTGTGTCTTTGAATCGTATAATGCACACTCAAAAATGAGATTTTGGGGGGTGTGTGACTTCGAGGTTAAATAGAATTTGGGTTAAATTTTCAAATATGAAAGTGAAGATGTTCAGCAATGACCAGTGCCACCACCTCTCCATTGCAATCTTTCATGTCAAGAACGGACTCATACATAATTATTGTGAATTTTATAAGTGAGAGTGACTTATCCATGTACAATTTAGGACAATAATTTATACGTTAAAAATAAGAAAGGAGTTGGTACATTGATCAAGATCGGAATACATTCACTAATGGAACATGAACAAGAGAACACAATCCAAAAAAAAAAACGAGATAACAAACTTCCAATCTGTAGAAATACAACATAGTACATATGCTGTATTTGTAAGTATTTGCTGTATTTTGAGATATTTGCAGTATTTTGGTGTTCTGTACATAGGTATTTGGATATCTAGGAAAGTCAGATTCCAAATTTTCTTTTTGCATCATCACTAGAATCAAAAGTTACACATCTGAACTTTAGACACCGGATTGAAATGGTTCACAGATTTTACAGCATTCCATTTTCTGGTGATCTAGTGACCACTTAGCAGTTACTTGGGCACTAAAGGGTTAAGAAATTTAGGCCAACATACTTAATAATATATTACTGTTTGAATGAGCAATATTTAATTTAGATTTATCCACTTTGATGAAATCTTGGGTGAAATCTCAAGGGTGAAACATGAGCAAAGTCCTAAGTTCTAAGATTCTAATATGTTATTGACTACATTGTATCCAACCTACATAATATTCTCTTGACTGGTTTCCAAGCCAACTTGTAATTAATACTATTGAATATCCAAATTTAAGAGTTTGGACTTTGAAATTAAATTTTTGGTAGTATGTTCTTTTGTAGAATTACACATGTAACATCATGGTTGTTCAAAAACAATGAATTTTCTATGCTATAGATCACTTTAAATTTGGTATATTATCATTTGAGGATCATTGCAAAAACAATTTTATTATTTTGTATCACACATGAGAGACTTAGTTAGACTGTGTTATCTTAAAATTAAAAGGCATATGAGTCACCCTCTTTTTTAATTGAAATTATGCCATATCATTCTTTTTTATCATCCCTTTTTATACTAACACAAAGTCAACACTTATTTTGAAATAAGCAAAAAAAAAAAAAAGCAATTAATATAGAAATGGCTTTTTGACCAAATGCAAAAAAAAAGAGTAGGTGCTTCATAGTTCATTCAATATCCCTTACCATGTACCATTTTGATGTTTAACCCTTTAGTGCCCAGCAAGCCAGATTATGGTCACTGCAACGTCGGAAATGCATATAGCAGAGAATCCGTGAAGAATTTGAACTTCAGTTCTGAAGTTCAGATTTGCAGATTTACATTACACATCTTCCTGAAAAATAAATTTTCAATTTGGAGTTGTGCAACCATCAAAATACCTATGAACCAAACGCAAAAATACTGCAAATACTTGAAAATACAGTAAATACTTACAAATACAACACATGTACAATGCAATATTTCTTGTGTTTGGAAGTTTGTTATCTTGTTTTATTTTTTTGGATTGTGTTCTCTTGTTCATCTTCCATTAGTGTGTGTAATCTGATCTTGATTAATGTATCCACTCCTTTCAATTTTCAACGTATAAAATTTTGTCCTAAACCGTATATGGATAAGTCACTTTCACTTATAAAATTCACAATAATTATGTGTGAGTCTATTTTTGATATAAAAGATTGCGACAGAGAGGTGTTGACATAGGGCATTGTTGAATGTCTTCACTTTAATTTTTGAAAATTTAACCCAAATTCTATTTAACTTTGAAGTCACTTACCCTCCAAAATCTCATTTTTGAGCGTGCATTATACAGTTCAAATACATACTATAATCTTCCAATCCCACCATTGGATGATTCTCAAATTTTAGCAAGATGTGAGCTCTCCAGTTGAGAATAGAATTGTACGGTTACTTTCTAATTTAATCCATTCTATTTCCGGTAGTCTCAATCACGGTGGAAAAATCCACTGAAATCCAGTGCTCCCAGCTACAGTACCCTGGGCACTAAAGGGTTAAGTGCAAATAAAGTTACCATTTGAAGACATATTGAACTTTTTTTTTTTCTTTAATGTGTTGACACCTCTCACTATTTTTACTCATTTTTTACCATTGGTGACGGGCACCATCAAGTGCTCTTAAAATGGTTCTATTATTGTTATTGTTATTCTATTTTTTTCCACATATTTTTTTTGCATAATTGCATTACTACATGTTACAATTGTGAATTGGGAAGAGGTTTACATGTCCAAGTTTTAGGTCGTTATTTAGGGCCTCTTTACACTAGAGGCGAGAAGTCGTGAGGAGAGAAATTTCAGCCAATGAGAAATTGGTCTTCTCGGTTTCTAGGCCTCCCATTGGTTGAAATTTCTTTCCTCACGGCTTCTTGCCTCTAGTGTAAAGAGGCCCTTAATATGACACCTTTTGTTATTTAAGTAAAATTAAGACTATAACACCATGTCAACAACATCAAGAAGTGGTACACTTTTTTAGTTTTTGGGCAATGGTTTGATGTGGGTTCTAAAAAGGACTATCCTACTAAAACATTGTCATTTTATAACTCATTCAATGTGTGCTACAAATCACACAATTTCAATTTACATGAATTTAATGAAAAATTCATAAGTTATAACACTCTATCCAAAATACTGTTAGGCAAGAAAAATTGAACATTTTTTTTTTTCTTTTCATTGGCTTATGTTTTCAAATCTAGCAACTTTGTTCTAGGTTCAAATTTGTGGCAAAAGGAACAATCCAAAATACCAATTTATAGCAAATTAGTTCATAAAGATGAAATTTAGCTAAAAAACATATATGTTTAATTTAACTCTTAATCCCTAAGAGTAAAGAGATTAAGCAACTGAATAGTGGTTGTTTGTTGATCAAACCTAATTTTGACTTTGAAGATGAATTTTCTTGCAAATACACCTTTGGAACTAAAAAAGTGAAGTCTATGAAGTTTAGTTTGAATTTTAAACATTCCAAATATTTAATATTTTATTGTAGTTCCATGCTTTGTAGCTCAAGGTCTGTATTACGCTACAAACACCAACTATAGATACTCAAATAGTATAGAGGATGTTTACCTATCAAATTTCAAAATTTAAATCAAAATTTTTTGTAGCCAGTTTATCATGTGATTCTCCATTGTAACTTGCATGTGTTCCAAAATAATTATATTTTTTTGAAGCTTTTTCTAATTATTATGAATTTTTGAAGTATTTGACTTAAGTTTATTGTAAATAGTTTGTTTTAAATTAAAAAAATCTGAAAATTTCAGGACTAATAGCAAACATAATTATGATCTCATGCATGAAAAATATTACAAAATCTATTTTGATAAATCTTGAAAGCTAAATTGTATATCAAAGCGTAGTTTGACTTTTCTACAAAAGTCTTAGTCCCTTAGAAGTTGATTTGATGTATTACTATATTTCCTTATTTATGAGAACTTTCAAAAATCACATATTTAATTTTACACAATTTAAAAGGACTATGATTTCTTAACACCTTCGTCCTAAAACCACATGATATACTTAGAACACACTTTTTTTTTTAAAACAGACAATCTATTATATCCGGACTTTGTTGAGATAGGGACCACTCTCCATCACTTTTTCAGTCCGAATTTAACAAATTGCCATTTTTACTTATATGCGTGTTTTAACTACAAACTTAATAAAGTGCAAGACTATTTGTTTTCATAAAAAAAACCTTAATTTATACGTAGTCCTTTCACTACTATAGGAAAAAAATCAATTTTCAAATTTGACCTATGTAGCACAAAATTGTTGTGGACCAATACATCATGTAATTTTTGTAATTTTCCAATATTTTTTCATTACCAAAAGAACATTTTTTAAACCTCCGGAGAGTCCAGGAAGTGATACCCTGATGAGACCAAATGTTGCCCTTTTCTAACACCCTCTTAACAAGTAGAAGTGTGTTATTTGTTTTTATATCGTACTATTCTCACTCATACATGTGAGGATTAAGAGGTTGTGATTGGTCATGATTGGTCATGATTTGCTATTTGAAAAGAGTGTTTTGTGGCAACCACTAATTAATCCTGCACTTGATGTTAGATTCATTAGCAGTCATTTGATGTATATATCGTTTAATGAATTCAAATTTTGTTGTTGTTCCATTGAGGATGGTACAAATACTCATTCCTTCCATTAATTAGTGTGAATAAGTGGGCATCATAGATTTGATTACACAGCCAGGCTTCTAAGATACACTTAAATAAACGGGCCACAAGCCCCATGCATCTGTTTAGAAAAGAAAAAGATCCCTGCCAGCAGACAGCAGTGACTTTGAAATTAGAAGGAGATGGAATACAGAAACAGAAAACAGCTAAACAAAATTTACTCAACAGAAATTCACCGGGTTTAATTCCAACATTTGTCAGCAGGTTGAGATATATCGCTTAAATCGTTATGACGTACACCAATATCATGGCTTCTCGGAGAGCTATCTATAATAAACAAAGTTGTGAACTGAACCAGTGATCAAGTAGGTACCCTTACAACAATATCAATATATATCAATATATATATATATATATATATATATATATATATATATATATATATATATATATATGTTTTTTATTTTTTATTTTTTATATTTTTTTCTAGAAGGAACCTTTCAACCGGCGGTGCAAACAGTGAGGTACAACTTTGCGAATTAAATACAGATGGAGGTTTCACAGCCTCAAGCACTTTCATATATTCGTTTCATAACAATACATTGAGAAATGGCCCAGACGTTGAAAACTTCACAAAGGAAACCAAGCATACAGCCGAATTGAATGCATATATTGCTTTAAAAATTGCAGTATTTACAGATTAGGGACATCAGAGATTGATATATCCCTTGTACAAGAAGGGAGTTGCCGCTGCGTTATCATGCAGTGCCTCCATCCAAGGTAAACAGCGACATTGATGGCCGTGGTCCATGCGACTTGTAAGCCATTAATATATTGGACTTGGGTAAATCCAACTAATCAGCAACCTTCAGGTACAAGAACAGGTAAGGGCAAGATGAAAGATCTGCCTGACTCCCTCAATGCCAGCTATGAATCCTGGCAAAAAATTTGACAAGCTTCGCAGGTGGCATAAAGGGAGCCAGGCGGTTCCCATCAATCAATCCCCACTGCATGCGGCACTGCCTATGTTGTTAGTTGCTTCAACCCAAGCTTTGATCCAAGTACTCTACATAATTATATGGAAAGGGGACCAGGGGAACACCTGCAAGTGTGAAACTAGTCCTCATACATAATTGTGTACGTGTTGCAACTGACGAGCTGGAACTTCTAAGACAATGTCTTAACTTGCAAGAAATTACTGGTTTTTGGTATTCGAAGAGCTTGACTTTTAGCCCATGAGCCCATCTGATCTTCGCCCTTGGTAATCTCTGAAGAATCATCCATTTGATAATCATGATCAGATGCAAAAGGTCCTTAACATAGATCAATTCATTCCCGATTCGCTGAAACAATGAGATGCTCGTTCCGCCAATATAATTGGGCTGCACTCGAGATTTGAATTGCATCATCTTACGTTACGGTCTCCACGACGACTGCAGTTTGTCCTGTGTCAAAGCAACATATACAGTGGAGCATTAATCTTTCTCTACAAGTTGAACTACGAAACTAGATTCGATCAACTGCCTTGAATGTAATCTTAAACTGAATTAGTATCACCTGGATGTACCGTAATATAGTAGTAGGTACCCACTATATATATACGTCGACGGCACAGAACTGGTGAATATTTAAAGTCTGCTTGACTCCCTGAATGCCAGCTATGAATCCTGGCAAAACTTTTGACAAGCTTCTCAGGTGGCATACAGGGAGCCAGGCAGATCCAATATCACCTATTCTGTACACAGGATCGCCCTACATTGGTAGCTGCTTCGTAGATTTCGTCCAACTGCAAGTCTGCAATCAGATAGCTGAGGTCGAACGCTGCAGCCTGCTGATCGCCACGAACACTCGTTCAGAGATGAAACGTTTGACGACAGAGACAACAAGCACATCAAAGTGGTAGACACATAAAACTGCAATGAATAGATGGATGTGGTACTAACCTCCAAAGTCTGTCAATTTAAACCCTCGATTCTCGAGAATGAGGTGAGGTTTTGAACCATCACAGGTCCGCTTGACTCCCCGAATGCCAGCTATGAATCCTGGCAACACTTTTGGCAAGCTTCGCAGGTGGCATGCAGGGAGCCAGGCAGATCCATCATACTCCAAACCTCTCTTCAACCAGCTGCGCCTTCATCATTCTCCTTGCATTGATATATGGCCGCTTCGAGCTCTATGTATGGAGTGGACCCTGAATGCTCAATCGTCAGAATAAATTAGCTCGACAGCAAAATTAAGATTCATGCATGGCAGATAATTATATGTATATAATGGAATTAATTAGCTGTGGGCTACTACCTCAATTGGTGGCAGCGATCGAATACATGTTGGTGGGCGCATGCAGGATATGGCTAGATTCTTAGCTGTCTGTCTGACTCCCTGAACGCCAGCTATGAATCTTGGCAATACCTTTGGCAAGCTTCGTAGGCGGCATGCAGGGAGCCAGGCAGATCCAACAGAATCCTCCACAACCTCTCAATGCCCGGGTCTTGAATCCCTGCGTCTCCGTGCATTGATAATTGGATGAGTTCTTCCCTCGGGAATATATATATGTGTGGATCGACCTTTCCTGTTTGGTCATGACTGCTCATCAGAAGACGTAGATCATCAATTCTATGCTCAACCAATCAGCAAATCACCTCATGCATTGCACATGAAGGTCATGGAATTAGTGGGTTGCTACCTCGATATATGGTGGCCAGTGAATGTCGATCGGTGGGCGCAGGTTATGGCAAGAGTCGTTGTCTGTCTGACTCCCCGAAAGCCAGCTATGAATCTTGACAAAAGCTTTGGCAGCTTCGCAGGTGGCATTCAGGGAGCCAGGCAGATCCAGTATCTCCCCATGATGCTGTACTGCGCTTCTTGTTCCCAAGATCGATAGCTAGCTGCAGCGCTAGCGTGGATATCGGTGTTTCAAAAGTGACCATAGGGGTCCTCGATCACTGGTAGTGGATGCGCATTGAAGAGGCCGGTACGTACCGGATAATCAATTGATAGATCAGGTCGCAAGGTGTACAGAAAACTGCAGAGATTTGACAACCTTGACATGTGCTATCAGTCAACAACTCAACATTGACAGGGCAAAATCACATGCTGTAACTCTGACTCGGTTCTTACATGTGTAGTTACCCTATACAAAACTCCAAATGGCCCACCGTCTTTTCGGCCACGAACTTCTCACGATAATACTACAATTTGCATGAGATAGTATCGAAGTACAGTGAAGTACGACATGAGCAAACGCATGTGAGGTAGAATGCTTGGTATGGAACCGAATTCATCCTCGAAGAGAACCACTGAGTGGCACCATGGCACCATCATATGTGATCATATCGAATGAGATCCAGCTAGGCTTCCGTCAGGCACATTATCCTGGCAGGGTTTAAGGCTTTTAAATGTGGCTCACTATGCGTAACTATCAAACTCCGAGTATATTATCTCCCTTACTTTCAACGCAGTACGTACATCCTGCTGGGAGAAATTAAAGTAAATGCTTTCACAGAATGCAAATTTTGGGATTTGTCAGCAGTGACGATATATCTGTATCTGGTTTCTGCTAACTCGGAAAGACATACATGGCTAATTCTCAGTCTCTATTGTCCTGGACAATGGACAGATGAGTGTGGCTGATACTCAATCCTGGGAACTACCATGGATCCGCTTGAATGACTTGTGTCATTTTCTCAATCGTCTACACTTATTCCCCAACCCACGGATTAGTTTAGACGTACAGGTTAATTCAAATAAGTTCTACTTATCTTCAGTAGTACATATCATTCCACAACTCAAGAAAGGCTGGTTCCTTCGCTCAAACCAACTGAGAAGCCGATCCTCCCACCGCGGCACTGCATGTTTCTCCATTCAATGCAAAAATCTAAGTCGCTCATAACTAAAACTGGAGTACTGGACAAAGTACACACGATTCCGTACACAGACACTGACTTGGGCTGCCCTGGCCTCCCATTTGCCCAGTGCACTAAAGTTAAGATGACTACTTGGATCCAACTTCAACAACAACTGGGCATATAGTTACGGACTTTCAGGACCTTGCAAGATCGGTGACAAATTGAATCTTAGTTTGTCCAGAAGCGTCTGAAAGTGGGGAAGACCGGTTCAAACCTATGCTAGGGTTACAAGTACTCCCTAGCTCGTACTTTTTCTGGCCCCTAATTGCTCTTACAGCGCGAGCCAACTTGAAAGAAGAGAAGAACTTAGTTCCCAAACGCGATGATTGGAAGGCTTTCAATCTCAGTCATCTACCAGACCATTCGATCGAGCAACGCCAAGCCAGCAAAGCACGCCACGAAATCACGTACAGCTGGTTCAAATCAAGAGGCAGCACTCCAGAGCCAATCTAGAAGCAAGCACCTAAGTTCAAAAGCACGCTCTCGGTAGGACTGATGGCGTTACGTTCTCCTGCGACTGCACGTTGGATGCTGCCCCGACATCAGTCAGAAGCTTCTGAATCACTGACAAGCAGAAACCAGCTGCATATATCTACTCGGCGCACGTACACACTAGCAAGAGCGAGCGAGCGAGCGAGCGCTGGGTACATGACGACGACGACAACCAAATGCAACCAACACGTGACACTTGCATACAAAGGTTCCAAACCAACCAAGAGACCCAGCCACGAACACTGTGCAATCAGAACCAGCACCAGCACCAGCAACAAGGAAGGAAGGCAAGCATGATGATGATGATCTCCTTCGGAAGCGCGCAGCTAGCTAGCTAGCTAAACCACGTCGTCACAAGGCGCCCCAGGAACAAGTGAGCAACACTACTGAGTGAGTGAGTGAGTGAGTGAGTGAGTGAGTGTGCAGGCACTGAGTCGAGTAGTCAGCTTGTCCACGGGTGAAGAGAGTGAGGCAAGCTAGGCAGCAGAGGAAAAAGCCAAGAGCCAAGGATTGAAGAATATGGGAGTGAACACTATTATAAGTAGTCGTTGCTCGATCGTCTACTTAAGCTGCAAATCGACGCAGGCCGGCATACTTAGATAGCAGTACGTACCACTACTGCTACGCCACCCGGCTACTCTTAGTACCGGTTCTTCACTCAGTTGTTCCTCTTAACTTACTGCAACCCAGCTCTGGTTACCCCCACCAGTTAACTTAGTGAATCAGAGTTCCCAAATGATCGGCCCGCCCTGCCCTGCCCTGGCCGTAACTTAACTGAGTAGTCCGTCAGACAGACAGACAGACAGACAGAGAGACACACACACCCCAGGCAGGCAGGCGGCTTCCCCTGGAACCTCCAGGCCTATGCTAATTCCCTCTCTCCAGTCCAGTCCGGCTGTCTGGGCTCTCTGATGAATGATCCTCCTCATCCCCGCCCATGCCTGAAAGTCATCCGTCCTGGACCACTATGTACTTTTCCTCTCATCGGAACTCACTTTCTGTTAACCCCTAAATGCCCAGAGCCCTCTCCAAATTCGGCAGTTTTGCAAAGATGCATTATAAAATGCAACCTAGAGGCATATTTTGAACTTGATATATGAATAAAAGTTGTACATTATGAATTTTAAATTCTATCCATACGGTTAGATCTATGATTGCTATTACCAATAATTTTGTATAAAATTTGAAACGTGAAATTCAAAATTATTTTGTAATTCAATTACGAATAAGATATTGACAATCTACGGATGAAATTCATTGTGATTGGTTGAAATGTAATACTCTAAGTGTAGTGATTTTTGGAGATTTTTTGGTTGCTTAATTTTATGAGTTGACTTTTTTTAGAGCACTTTTACACTAAAATCTTCAAAATTTGGGGTAAATCACTACAACATGAAATGAGGCATAAAATTTTCACAAATCATCCCCTTTCTAATCGGATCACATATACATGAAGCTAACTTCCCATAGAATCTACAGTAAAAATTCCACACTGCAAAATGTGCATGACGGATGAGAAATTGTGGATGAAATCTGTACATTGTCCAAAAAATGGACGCTCAGGCAGTTAGGGGTTAACCCCTAAACGCCGCCGAGACCAAAAAATGGCTTATGAATGAAGTGGACCGTTCAATTCCAACTGCTGCGTGAATGATTTTCATCCAATTCTTTATGTGAAGGGCTTTGCTTGGTGATGCCACCCCTTCAAGTTAAATTCAATTCATTCAAGCAATTTTTAGATTTTACATGGGGTCCCAACTACAAAAAGAGTCGTAAAAACGGTTCACCGTGTAGTGTATTTTGAGTTTTTTTGCTTGTTCTACTTAAACTAAATTTAGGTCATGAAAATGAGTTCCATTACATTTGAGTTTAACTAACAAAATGAAGCTTGCCAAGTCTAGTTTCTACTTCACTTTGAATTTTTGGGAAAATTTGAAAATTGAGTGTTTTATTGTAGTTACAAGTTCGGTAGGTATCACCAAGGTGTAGCAAAATTTCTAAATTTGGATACACTGATGATTTTCATCAACTAAACTTTTCTTCATTGTAATTTACACCTTAGGTAAAAAAATCGGAATTTTCTACTACATTTTGTAATTGATATAGATTTTCTTTACAATCACTTCATAAAACCATAGTAATTTCAAATTTTCACCAAAATTTATGAATTTTTTTTGTTTGTAGTAGACATGTGACTTCATTTACTAAAAATATAAATTTGAATTCTTGTATTATTTTTAGTAGCAAAATTGAGTGTGACAGATAAAACATGATTCCATGGTCATAGGCCCAACCTTTAGGGGTTAAACCTCTAGTAGCACTGTCTAACACACTCATGAATAGGTCCCTCCTACCATGAAACCTACGACTGCTCATTCTCACCAACCTCTCACAATTAGAGAAAGATTCAATTTTGGCCTTCACCGTAACTTCACATAATTCTTTGTCAAATCAAATAATCTATCCGTGCCTCCACACTAACCTTCATGCTCACCCAAAAAAAGTGTTTTGGTAGCTTGTAACTGATAAGTACTATTTGAAGGCTGCAAACTCTGACCAACAAACAGGGTAACCCCCTTTTACTTTACAGATAACTCTAACTTGTTGCTATTTTTAGAATTGGATATCAAATCAATAAAAATTTGAGACGAATCCAATGAGACCATACCCAACTCTTGATTCACAAAATTGTTCACAACATGAGTGATGGGTATGCTCACTTTAAAAGTATTATGTGTCATAGTTGAAAGTCATTTTTTCCAATGTTTTCTATTCTTCTAATAGAAAATAAAATCTAAAATGAACATTATATTCTAATGTAAGAAAGTCAATGATCTAAATATTATAATACATAATTCTTATTTAAAACATATTGTTTGTAATGTTGTAGAATTTTTGGATTTATGACAATTTCATTATCATATTCTTTAGAAACTGCCACTATTGTTGCAAGTGCATGATGCGGTTCAACCATCTTTGTTTTCTAGCTATCGCATCCCTTTCAAAAGAATGCTCAAACACCGTGGTGAGCAAAGGAACCTCGGGAATGACGTTTCGGGCCTTGCAAGAGACAAGGTGGGGACACCAAGAGGTGTTCCAAACAAACATTTAAACATGAGGTTTTGTAGGAGGCTAAGATGAGGGCATACCATATATGGTTGGAAATCTTGTGAGAGCACGCACCCATGGGTTCAAAGAACGTGTAAATTAATTATGTGGGTCATAAAACATGGCTCTTTAAAATTAGGTGTGCCTTAGGGCACATGAATGAGTATTGAGGGTGGGACTCAAGGTTCCCGATGACACCCTCAATGAAATGGTGCATGTTATATTTTGTTAGAAAGTTAAGGAAAAAAACTCTCCGGATTGCTAAGGTTTATAAAAATATAAAGGACAAAGAAAGGTTTTAGAAGTTATGTCCCAACAAAGTAGGGGAGAACCAGAAAGCACCACCTCTTAGAGATCCAAATTTTTGGGAGGCTATAACTCCCTCAATGTTATTTGAAATGAAAAAAGTAAATACAACGTCGTCATCCACTCAAAGAGTAAATCACAAAAATAGGCTCGCGTTTGAGATTTGAATAATTGAGCTACAAATTACGCGAGTTGGAAATTTAGAGGTCCTTAGAGGGACAATTTCAAGACAATGATAATGAAGTGGGTCGTCTTCCAAAACAAAAATGTGTCTAGGAAATCCTTAAACCAAGATGATGACAGGGCTTGCCAAATCCCGCAGAATACACTATGAGGAGGGGTGGTCTCCCTCCTCACTCCTGGATGCATTCACAATTAAACAAACAAAGGGCGATTGTATGGTACGGTCCACTAACTCCTCTTGGTGAACTAACTACAGTACCCACCAATAAATTTACGTTCATTTAGTGGGATTCAGTTTTTCAAAGAATTGAATCAAATAATTAAATTTATAAAATATATTTATATTTATATTTATTAAACCATTTGAAGTGTGAAAAATTACTTCTTTGGACAATTTTTGGACCAGATATTAAAAAATACAATATTTATATTTAAATTGAACATTTTTGAACTAAAAACCTTCAAACATTGATATTTTAGTAAATATGACTCCAAAACTCATGAATTTTCTTTTAACATGATTCTACAAAGGATTTGCATCCTTTGCATTGAAATTTTTATAAACCATAATTAACAAAATCTGTATTCATAGTTGTTTGAATTAAGGGTAAAAAATGAAGGTTTGATTTTCAAATTAAAATAGATTTTTAAATTATCATTTATTATCAAAACTCAATTGTATGTCTGGTTCATCTTGTGCACTACAACTTGTCCAAATTAGGCTCAAAGCTTATAATTTTTGTAATTTTTATTGGCAATTCTCTAAAAAGTTGAATGAACGTTGAATTGTTGGTGGGAACTCATTTTGGTGCACATTTGTGCACTTTGAGCATTTTGTTTAGAAAGCTAACTTTCAAACCAATTTGAAAATTATGTAACAATGATTAAATGAAAAATGAGTCAACCAACTTCTAGATTTATGTACACATTATCCAAAAAATAAAATTTTAGAATGTTAAAATGATTTTATGCTGAAGATTTTGAATATCGAAACTCCCATTTTAATAATAGTTTTACCAATTTATGATCAAACTTTGAATGTAAATACAGTTCATATTTGATTTTATATTTTAAAATCTAAAAATAAGCCAACTTGCATAGTTTCATTTTCAAATACATTCAAAAAGAGATCCACCAAAAAAGTTTTAAAAAATAGAGAAACTACTAATTCCTTCCAAAAATAGGACATTTTATTATTTGAAACTTTAATCAATTCAAAAAAAATTGGAAAAAATGAAAGATATTTTTCTTCACATATTTGAACACTGGAAAAATTCATAGCTCAAAATTCCATCCACTACACTCTGTTCTTTTTCACTTTTAGAATTTAGAGTGCATATAATGCACTGTGACAATGCACTAGTTTATCCTTTGTTTCCTCTTCCATTAAAATATAATGCCAAATTTTTAATTTTCTATCAATTTTGTTTTCTCTTATATTGGTACGGTCCATTCTACTACTTTAGATTTCAAAAAAACATTTTTCTCTCTCCGTAATGGATTTTTCAAATTCTCAAAATCCTCAAAAGAGTACACAAGGACAAGAATTCTAGTGAACTGTACCATACAAACGCCCTCAAGGGCGCCCAAATCTAACGACTCTTGATGAGTGCTTAGGAAATTATATCTTCAATTTATGTAGATATTAGAAAAAATAAAAGGACATTTTGAGTGCTTAATAAGCACATTTTAGTCCTTATTAACGATTGGTTATAGCCATATTTTAGTGGTTTTGGAGTACCAATAATTTCTCAAACATCCTCAACATTCAATATATAGTAGAATGACATAATATATATAGTTACTAATTTATATTGCATTATCAATTCAAATGATTAAGTTATTGCTTAATAATTCATAAAATAATTATTGGTTATAGTTTTCGTGGCTCGTGTTATTGTGACAATGATTGGATTCAATAGACACCACTGAGGACACTATGAATCTAGAGGGTATGTGCGGGCTAAGTTTCTAATGCACGGTACCCAAAGACCCACTTTACACGTAGACAATGTAGTTTTTGCATTCTTGCACAACTTCAAAAAATCATTGTGCTCAATCTGCTAATCCAAATCGGTTGAAATTTCTTGGAATGTTTTAGAGAACCCTAAGTTTCCTGTAGAAAAAAATTGAGTCCTAATTGCATTTTTGGGGGTACATTCACCTTCGAAGAGCTGTAACTTTTGCAAAAAGTATCCAATGTTAATGAATTTTTTTTTTTAAAAACGAACCGCATGATGTATAGAATGAGTGGTAATAATTTTAGATCAATCCGAGATGTTTTGAATTTTTGGTGATCATTTGAAAGTAGGGGTCTTTTTTTTTGGACAGTTTTTGTGCATTTTGATGGCTGCAACTTCGGGGGCTTGTATCTCCTTCATCCCATGTCCGTTTTCAATAAACATTATTAGATTGGATTCCCTTTGAAGTCTAATTATCATGGTAAAATTCTCATGTCAATCCATGTTTTTCGGAATGTTTGGGAATCATTTTAGTGCACGGGTCTAGTTTGGACACTTTTTGCTTTTTGGGTCAAATCGGTCACTTTTCGGGCTACTTTTTGACATTGCAAGGCCATTTTAGGGCACATTAAATTTTTTTCATGAGTTTTTTTTGGTACCAATGTGTTTATATGATGATTTTGAACTACTTTATAGTTCAATGTTTTTTAATTTGAGTAATTTTGAAAACGAATTTCACCTCTAATTGTGTTGCTAGGAAAATTTCAGCATCCTTTTTTAACACTAAAACATTATGATCTTGCAATCTATATGGCCAAATGACTCCAAATTTGATCCACATGATCTACAACATGTATATTACAAGATTGAACGGTAGAAATTTCTATACCTCACTTACATTTAAACCTATAACACATCAAAAGCAATGATGATTTAAAGCCCAAAAAAGCTAGGGACGCTTAGGGGTGAAAGGGGTCGAGAAAGACTTGTAAATGTAGTGTTGACAAGTACTTTTGTTTTGGACAAGCTTTTGGGCATTTGGCATCTCAAATGTTGATAATTTTTTACAAACTTGGAGTGGAACTTTAAGTTATGATATAGAAGGGAATCATGCTTGTTCCATGCTTGTTCCATGCTTAAATGATTACAAATTTTAATTTATAGTATGAGGCTTCAAACGTGTTTTTGGACTCTTTATTCTTTAATTTGGAAATTAGAGTATGTACCCTAAATGAAAGTTGGTCACTTTAATATATAGAAAGGCAACATGTGCTTTTTGGAGAGATATATCCTACGTTGGGCTATATTTTATTTTTTTCAAAAAAAAGCCATAACCTAGTTGTGACTACAAGTGTGAAAGTAGTTCTAAAAGTGGTTTAGGCCAATAACATTGTGCCATGTTTTGATAGAGATTATAACAAAAGGTGTCACTGTTTTGTGTGAAATGAGTCAAGTAGGTACTTTTAGCACGTTTTCACCCTCGAGTACATTTTCAGCACCATGCAACTCACCGTTCTTCATGTGGGCTTTTTAGACTATTTTTCCTTTGCATAGGTTAACACTTCTTACATGTATAAATTTTTTTTAAATCTTTCAAAAAGAAAACACAAAAAAACCCTGAAATAAGTGCCAAATTTTTCAAGTCTCTTAAGTATTCTCTAACTAGAATGCTTATCGCTTCAACTATAACTCCACTTCAACAATCCATTGCTTTCATAGAAAATGACTCTTTCTTGTTCACCTCAAGCTCGTCAATATATAAACAACGCTACATTCGAATATACAACCAAATATAATGAATGGTTTACAACCTTTGTTTCAATACTATTGATCAATTAAAAAAAAAATCTTTTGTACCACTCTATGCCATTGGTATTAGCCAAGGTATTAATGATAACACTATTATTCACTTACTTCACAATAAGTAGAAACCGGTTTTCTTTGGAGGAGTATTATATTTCTTGCAACTCCAAAAAAGTCTATTGTATGTTACGAGAGTTGCACACAAGGTTATCTCGAAGGTTATAAACACAACGTACTCTAATATTGACTCTACAATGGTCCTTTAAGGAGTACAATACATGTATTTCAAGCAACACTTTGAGATATGATGTACAACAACTTTAGATATACGCAATTTGCCAATTCCTCCCTCTACTTTGTCTTAAGCAATAATGGAAGATTGTTTTTGTCTAAAATTGTCACAGAGCAATGGCACATCCTACAAACATTGCATAATATTCCAAAGGGGTCACTATGGAAAAAATAGAAAACTACATGAGTTCAATATAGGATTCATTTTATTCATTAGGAGGTAAAATTTCTACCTAATTATAAAATTTTAGATGTATTATAGGATGCTTTAAATTAAAGTAAGGAATATTTTTAAAATCTACTTGAAATATACCTCAAATATTCTAAATATGTAATAGCCCCCATTTAAATACCTTTTGCACACATGTGTATCTCAATTTACACAAGGGGTGATCTCCCAAGCATAATAGACTATGTCACATTAACTCCCAAGGGGTGCACTCTATATTATGTTTGAGAATCATGTGTGTTTATGACCCCCTCTAAAAATCCCATGTATACGAGGGGTTATATGTTTAAAAACTTTTGTGTACATATCTATTTTTTCCTAAATATATGTTCAATGTAGGTATACGTCAATATTTTCAGCTCTAAATATATTTATAGTATATATACATCGTACAAAAATGTTCAAATTAATACCCCCTCCGTGCACGCACGTATATTTTTACGTGCACCCCCCCCCCCCCCCCCCCCCCCCCCCCCGGGCATTAACTACAAAGTTATTTGGAACTTCACAACTAGTTGAAGGCATTCAATCCTAAATAGCTAATTCTTCATTAGGATTGAAAATGACATGCGTATATGACTATGAAAAATACCCTTCTATATACTATATATGAATGTCTTTAATTCCTAAAGGACTAGAAGTGTTTTTGCTCCGAAACTCATTAAAACTGCCATTCTAATGCATCAAGCCAAAATAATATCAAAACACGTTTTTTTCATATCTATCTGTAGGATCTTATACCAAATTAGTATGTAAACATGTGGTAAGAATTTAAGAAACTTTAACCACATAAATTGCAAGATGTTAGCATTTGAATTGAATTGTGTTCACCTGGGCAGAGTGTTGCATGACAATGTTGTTGTTAATTTTGTGAATTAATTTTTTTAATTATATTAAAAATATATATAAGGGGTGTTGTGAATCAAGTCAGGAATATAAAAATCATAAATCAACATTTGCACATGTGATGCCTCTTATATTGACCTTCCAATTGAAGTCACTTTGTAGACAATGAATTTTTAAATTTTTTTCTTTACATAATTTAGTAGGTATGAGCGGGCATACATAGAATAAAAATGTTTTCAATCTTTGTGGAACATGTCCTACGTACTTCATCAGTGTTGAATTCTTGCCAAATGAATTTCTTTTTCAAAACATTCAATATTAGGTAAGTCGTTCCCACAGACATGAAATTCTCTACCAAAATATAATGACTCTCAAGATGCAAACTTACACAATGTTGTCACCAATTGTCCATAGAATGTACTACCAAAGGATGACCGGAAACGATACAATAGAATGATACTACTAATGGCGTTCATTAGTTGTTCAAAAAACGAACGCTTGGTCTTGTAGAAATTATCTCCTATTATACATCTATATGTATTTCTATATCCCTTTTGTACATATATATATATAGTTAAATTTATACAAACTATGAAAAAAATAATACTTTCACACTATATGTACAATTTATTTTAAATTTTCCTAATAATTTTCCTCGATACATTCACAAAGGTACATATGGGGTTCAAGCACTTAATTCCCCCAAAATCAAGATATTTAGTGATCAATATAGATCTAACAAATCGTATAGATCTATTATGGAAGGGATGCTACACTTGCAATGTGAAAAGTGCACATGACACAAACAATTATCATTATGAATCACATTGTAAATTTCATAATACTAGCAATTTGTGAACCATCTTATTATGCAATTTTTAAAGTTTATGTTGTGCATTAAAAGATATTACCAATCATCAACCTCTTTATCACACAATTTTCAATTTTTTTAAAGTACAAAATTATTTTGCACATTGCACTTGCATTTTTAACAAAAGTAATGTCTACTGATTACATAATTTCATTCTTCTCAAATATATCTACTTTAGTAAGTTAACATTCAACATTACATTATATCATAGTAGAATAACATGGTATTGAATCACATTCATATTTAATACTATAGTGATAAAGACATGCAATGCTAGATGCAATGTTGTGTGAAAACATTAAATTTTATTTTAATTAGTGATTTGGTGTATGAAAAGAACTATTTCACAACTTTGAAAGTTCTCCCTCCAAGTCTCCAAATTGTAAAATTTTTTGTTTGTTTCTTTCAAACCTAAATGAATCAATATATTTTTCAAATGTAAAAATGCATGAAGGATATTTCTTTAACATAAAAGCTCTTATGGTTGCAATTCTTTTATTATATTTTTTCAATGTTAAGAAACATAACCAAGGGGTTTTCAAACTAGGGGTAAATTTTTTGTAACATAGAGTTATCTTTTAAAGTCACCTTGGGTACAGGCAAGCTGTGGGTGTCAAATGAGACTGACTTACAAGCTCAGAAAGCAAGACATTCCTATTAGCTTGCTTGTACCCCAATCTACACATTAACTCTTAACCATCCACAATTACCCAGTCAAACCTCATCAATTCCTCACATTTTAAAGTATATTATATTTTTCTGGTATTTTTCTCATAGAAGGCATTGTTAAACCAATTTACCCTGGTTTTTTCATAATTATTTAAAATTTAAAAAAATTATAAGATTTTTCAAAGTCATTTTCTTGTAAAAATCATAATAATTACAGAAAAGCTTAGAGTAGTATGAGATTTTTAGCGAAAATGTAAATAATAGTGATAAACAACAAGGTGTAGGTGGCATGCTTCTTGAGCTTACATAAAAAGAAATACAATAGAAAAACTTTTTTGGCAGTGTATATTGGAATTCTAGGGTTTTGAGCTTTAAAGTGCTATAAAAAACGCAATTTTGACAATTTTGAAGAATGGTAAATTGGATTAGAAAGTAGAAGATAGCCCCCACACTTTCTTAGTTGGAACTATTTTCATTTGAAATTAGGAATTGCGTGAAAATTAGAGTTTGACTAAAAAACAACCAAACATGGTCCCACGGGGCTCCTTGAAGGCTTAGGGGTTAAGCTATCCCTAGATGGAATGTTCAGCAGTTCTCGAAGCCATGTTTACTTCTTGTTGGGTACCAACAAGCTAAAAGGAATATCTTACTTTCTGAGCTTGTAAGACGGCCAAATTATATCTTGTTTGTGCCCCCTTGAATTTGAATAAGATACCATGAGTTTTGCTTTTAGTGTACTCTTATTTGTTCACTCCAAATAGTTATAAGGCACAGTAGAGCTTAGTGATCTCTCATTATTAAGTGTATAAGATCTTGATGGTCTCTAAACTCAAAAAAAACTAGTTTTTCCGTCCTTTTTATTACCAGATCAATGAACCTTAGGTTCATGCCTCTAGTTTCTTTCTTCAACACAGTAGTTTGATACTTGGGCAATAACTTGATAGCTAAGGCTCAACACTATAGTTTGATACAAAGGTTCTTGCCTCAACACTGTAATTTGATACTTGGGCAATAATATGATAGCACAACAAGTCAATACCATGAATACACGTGTAGAAGTTGCTTAACCCCTAAACGTCCTCACCTTCTCCAGATTTGGCAGTTTAGCAAAGATGCATTATAAAATACAACTAAGAGGGATATTTGGAACTTCATGTATGAATAAAAGTTGTACATTATGAATTTTAGATTCTATCCATACGGTTAGATCTACCGTTGCTATCACCAATATTTTTGTATAAAATCTGAAACTCAAAATTCAAAATTCTTTTGTAATTTGATTACAAATAAATATTGACGATCTAAGAATGAAATTTGTTGTGATGGGTTGAAATGCAATACTCTAAATGTAGTGGTTTTTGGAGATTTTTTTGTTGATTGATTTTATGAGTTGACTTTTTCAAGAGCACTTTTACACTAAAATCTTCAAGAAATTGGTGGAACAATGTGGCATGCAATGAGGCATAAAATTTTCACAAATCATCCCCTTTCTGATCGGATCACAGATGCATGAAGCTAGCTTCCCATAAAAAATTCAGTAAAAAATCCACACGGCAAAAAATACATGATGGATGAAAAAACAGAGTTCAAATCTCCTCATCGTCCAACATCTGGATGGTTGGACGTTTAGGGGTTAATACTTCAGTGGTGTTTACTAGTCATAATACCTCGGGGAATTCACTCAATGTATTTTATGAGTATCACGTGCGAACAAATCTTTGACCCCCTATATTACATTGTAAATAATCAATCAAACAACTTGAAAAAATTATAGGATGTTTCTTTATGTTGAAAGTTTATATTGTGAATTTTTGGAAATTTTCTTTATTCAAATTAATTACTTATAAAATTTTGAAGTGAATAAATGCACTATTCAACTAGTTTTTGTGTTTTTAGAGCTTGTCTCGATTGTATTTTTAGAGCTCGTTTTGAATATAATTGAAACAAGAGTTTAAAAAAATAAAAGATACAATGAATATGTGACCACACTAAAAAAATTGGAGCTAAATCAAACTTTATTAAAAAGTATATAGGGGTTGAAAATCACTTGTTCGCACGTTTTTACGTAATATTTGGAAGTGACCTCCCCGAGCATAATACCTATAGTAGACATGCCAATGACCGCACAGTTTCACCGAACAATTCCAATAGAAATGAAAGGTACTGCCCAATCACCACATGCTATGTGGTGCAGGGCTCCAAGTGAACTTCCATTAAAAATCATACCCAATGTGTTTGACATGCAATAAAAAATATTGTACAAAACATTTTTGAGTGTGATTTTTTCAATGTGCATTGCAATTTGTCATACCACAATCTTTCAAAATTTGAGACGGTGTAAGTTTCTACATTGTTGCGGGGAAGGATTTGGGTATTGCATGTCCGGTCATTGGCATACATGCCTACCTTATGTCATTCCATTTTGCTTTAATAGTATAAATAAAGGTGATAGCCAAAAAATGCTATTTAGCATCAATTTTTGGGCTAGCAAAGAGAAAGTGAGAAGTGTCAAGGTGGTTGATTTTGAGCAAGAAGTCATATTGAAAGTAATAGTGAGTGAAATTAAGACAACTTCCTATATTCATGTGGTTTTTATAGGTCGTTGTGTGTAATACTATAATAGAATGTTTTATGTAATCTTAAGTTTGCTTTGCAACTTTACTTCATGGGTGTTTTCTTGGAAGCAAATTTTTTTGTGTTTCAATACAATCTTCTTAAAGATTTGACCATGAGCCATATTTTTTATTTTTAAAAATATATATAATTTTAAAGTGCCTACAAAAAACTGCTTCAAAAGAATAAGAACGCAACAAATAGGACACATTATTCTTGCAATCACGCATGCATTAATATTTTAATCACATATCTAACATCAATAAATCAACAATAGTTTTTATAGAACCGTATACATTTATATAGAAGTAGTTTACTTAGAAAAATTAGTAAAGTGCGTCATATAGATGATAATGTTTTTTGAGGATTTTTTTATTTTGGAAGCTTATAATTGATTTTTTGGTTCTTTGTATGGGGCTTCATGGAATACACAAAATCAAGCATAAAATAGATATATTAATTGATTCATTTGATCAAAATATCTTAATGGTGCACTCTATGTATGACTTTACTTGACATCATGTGAGTGCACAAATGGATTATTAAATTAAAACACCGATATAAAATTATATATACATCAATTGGGCATATTAAACTATATAGAAAGCACCTTATGTATACATTAAGCATATTAAATTTCATAGAAAAGCATGATACATGTACATTAGGTATGTTACATTTCATAAATTGCTTTTGTATGTAGGGGTATTTTAGAGGGGCCCAAGAACACATATAATGTGGAGTATATACAATCATACATTAGGCTCACACCTTGAACAAAATATGTGTGAGTTGGGTGTTCTCATAGCACGGGTGTCAATTTGGCCTCAAAATCAAGTATTACTTTTTGAAATAGCAAATGTAGTGAATGTAGTGGTAAAATGTCTTTAATTAGAAAATATTTTCAAATACATCTTACTTCTTCTCTAATTATGATATCCATCAAGTTTATTTTTTTCAAAATTACCCATCTTTAATGCATTAAATTTGATTTGTAATAACAATGTAAAAAACTTATTTGTTGCAAAAAATGATATTTTAGTGGTTTTTACCCTTTCCACACTATTTTTGGTATATAAATTTCATGTTTCACTAAATCACCATATGTATATGTGTTTTAAGAAACAAACCCTTCATATGAGTTTCATAATCTTGTACATTTCTCCATTCTTAGGTTTTCAAGGCTTATTAAATATCATGGAATGGAAAGATTCTAAATTTAGAATATAACTTTGTAATTATTCAACATCTAGTCGCATGAGACCATGTAAAAATTTGACTAATGAAATTCTAATTATTTACGATCCTTTTGACACTACATTCAGTTGAAACACTGCATCGTATTTTCTACTAATGTCGTCGTAGCGGGGCACTAGCCGAAAAATTGACTTAGCCAAAAATATCATTTTGTGGATATCCCTCATACCGTACCATGAGAACTTCCAATTGTGACAATTGTGCAATAATGTGGAGAACATTAGTTCAAATTACTTTAACCCCTAAACAACAAAATCCAATTTTCAATCCATTTTGAAATTTGGGCAACCCATTGTGAATGCAAAATGTCATTTTATTTTTATTTTTATTTTTTTAACATATTTCTGATTTACTTATAATACCATAGCATGGTGCTACAAGATCATTAGGGCATTAATCTACTGCCCAAATGGTCACGTGGCACCATGCCTCAACACTATAGTGTCGTGCCCTAGGTACCCGACTTTTTAAACTAGTTTCTCTTTTTATATATATATATATATATATATATATATATATATATATATATATATATACTTTTCGCCTAGTGCATTGTTGCTAAGTGCAAATCTTATTTTTGTAAAATGTAGTTTGAAAGTTACAATCTTCATTCAAATAAAAAGAAACCAAATTGTTAATATATATTAATCAAAACAAAGTGTTGTACGTGGTGCTTATTGTGCAGAATAACATATTTTGATTTGGCACAATGATTCCAATTTTCCAATTCGGAATTGGAAGGGGAGTTGCACATTACATTCTATATTAGTAGGGTTTTGCACCCTCTATTGCTTCGTTTGATTTTATTGATACAATAACTTTCCTTGGAACTAGAGTGAAAAATGACCCTTGCCATTATATGAGGGAATTTAGTACTAGGAGTCAAGCAAGTAAAACAAATTCAAGATGTGAAAACAAATAGCATCCAAGAACATCGGAGAGAATCTTAGAAACCTTAAAAACCTTAGTAGGAGTACAATGAAAGTCTACTTAGGGCTTAACCCCTAAAGGACTGTAAGGCCCCTACGCGGCTTCTGAAACTAGAAAGTGAGGAAATTTGAGTTTTTGGGTTGTGAATTGTAAAGTGAGCAACAAAGAGGCCCCTGGCTCTCTTTGAGAGCTGAATCTGTAGGTACTTCCAGATCGGAAATTCATGAAGAGTGCAATTTTTGGTGATTTTTTTGAGCTACAAGGAGGCTATCTCGGGGTCCCTTTAGACCCTCACATCTTCCTCCTCACACCTCCAAATTACGTGAATTTTTTTCACATGTTCAAAGTACCCTGAACGAGTTTCATCAATCTTCTCAACGGTGGCATTTTCTCAAAATTTGTGCGATTTTGTTGATTCTTTTTTCATACTAAAGCTACGTAAGTCTTCTTTAATTTCAACGGTTCCGATCATCAAAATTACATCACCACTAAAGAATTGAGCTTGTTACAAGAGCTAGTCAAGAAAACAAGAGCTAAGTCCAACACACCCTGGTCCTTTTAGGGGTTAACAATGTTATGCAAGGTCTACTTGCCTACAGAAATCACTACCAACCCACTGAAAAGAGTGCCCCAACAATCACGATGTGACAATGGGAATCAAACATCATGTCCAAAACGAAGTGCATATATATTCCATAAAAAAATCAAGAAATAGACAGAAATCACTGCCCAGCCCCACCAATGAAGAGAGTCAGTGCCCCCAAAAATCACCATGTGACAATAGGAATCAAACATGTCCAAAATGAAGAATATTCTATCAGGTGCAGAATTTTCAGTAAAAATCAACTTAACAGAAGAAACATAAACTTCAGAAGTATACAATAATAATAAGAAGTTCAGTTAGAACTGAGTCACGAGACTATGATGTGGGCAATAAACATAGGCACAGACTTTTGAGTGAACATCATGAATTGATGGTAAGTTGACACACCTTGCCAAGCAGCATCAAGAACCCAATCACTGCCTACATGGTCACCACAGCATTGACTTCCATTATCTGTGGTGCAAATTGGTGAAACAATTGTAATCTTGGAAGCTAATGAGAATAAATTCTTCAATCAAGATTCGAAACACATCTCGTAGTGTGCAGCATGAAGGACTTTCAATGTGGGTTTACGCCAACAGAATCATTTAGATGTTGTTTTAAAATTGCGTACATGCAAATATAGCAATCCAAAGTGCCTTCCAGAGATTCTTGGCCGGGGTTCCAAATATGTCCAAAGAGGAGGCAAACTCCTAAGGACAATCCCAGTGTCCGAGAGCCATGTCATTTCTTTTGTTGGTCTCGCTTTTCAATGCAAAGACATCATCAGTGGGACCCAAGTTATAAGAGAATTATGTCAAATTTAGCATAGTTGAGGGCTCCACAATCCCCTTTATTCCTTCAAGAATATATATGCACAAATGATCAAAGTTCCATTTGTAACCCAAAACAAAATGAATAAATAAATAAAAACAAAAAAACATGTTGGGCCCTCGTTTGTGGACATGACAATCAAATAAAGATATTCTAGGAAGTTTTGGGATAAGAGGTATTCTTAAAATGGTACTTTTGTGTAGGATTCTTTAACCCTTAAAGGACCACAACTATGTTTCTCTCCAAACACTCCAAAGCTGCCTAAAAGTACCCCTTCTCACAAAAAGGCAAATAGTTTATTATCTAAAACCTTTTTGACCAATTCAACTGTAAGATATTTCAACCAACTTGAATTTATTAGCACCTACAAATTTTCATCTGTTCCGGGTTCTTCAATAGTAAGATTATAAGCTACAAAGTTGGTTGCACTTTGTTTTTTGGCCGAGTTTGAAACTTTTTGCAACTGCCCAAAATGTAAAGTTTAGTCTCAAATTTGGTAAAATGAATTTGGTAGTTGTGTATACGGGGTGTAAGCTCATTGTGTACAAAAATTCAGATGCATAGCTCATAGTATAAAAACTTTTAGGAGTTGCCGCAGTTAGGTTTTCACCTTTACATGATTGTATCTTTTGATCTATACATTACCTATGTACGCAAATTACCATCCCATCCTTGTTACAAAGAGTAGAATCACCACAAAAAATCTCAAAAATTGAGGATCAATACTCATTCCACACTAAGCTGACCAAACTTGGAAAATCGGCCTTGGTCCTTTAGGGGTTAATCCGTTCACACTCTTGATAATTACTAGTTAACAGTAAAATAGTTAATATCAATGTTGTTTGGTTCTAAAGTATATTTTGATTTACCAAAAATTTCTAAAATCTTAGTTCAAAAGTGTTCAAAAGTGCTCTTGAAAAAGTCAACTCATAGAATCAAGCAACCAAAAAATCTCCAAAAATTAGAACATTTAGAGAATTATATTTCAACCCATCCTAACAAATTTCATCTACAAATTTTCAATATCTTGTTTGTAATCGAATTACAAAATAATTTTGAATTTTAAGTTTCAAAATTTATACAAAATATTGGTGATAGCAATTATAGATCTAACTGCATGGATAGAATCTAAAATTCATAATGTACAGCTTTTATTCATACATTATATTCAAAATATCCCTCTTAGTTGCATTTTATAATGCATATTTGCAAAACTGCCCAATCTGGAGAGGTTGTGGGCATTTAAGGGTTAATCTGTTCACACTCTTGATAATTACTAGTTAACAGTTAAATAGTTAGTATCAATGTTGTTTGGTTCTAAAGTATATTATACATTTAATTTTTTTTATAAAAGTAAAATTATGTTGAAAATTATTTTTATTTTCTATTGAAAGATTGTAATCAATTTTGCATTTTTTTAAAGCTTTAGAATAAATTAAAAGGTTTTGGTGGATTTCCAAAGAATAAATTTCTAAAATAATACACCATGGCACTTATAATGTGCTTTGTAATTAGCCATTTGAATAAATTTGTTTTTTCAAGTATTTTAGCTAATTAAAGATTTTGACCTTATCATATGTTGAGATCTAGCACATATTGTAACAAATTTAATTTATTAGCAATACATGATAGAACTTTGCAAGTTAAATAGAAAGCTTGAATAGTTTAAAAAAAAATGAAAAAAAAAAAAAAAAAGTGACATGGATTATGATGAGTTCGTTATGAACTTGGCAATTGAAACTTGTCACACAAAAATCAAATTTTGATTTTGATTTAAGTATGTTGAAATTACCATTTTCAAAGTTTAATGACACATTGAATATTAAAAATGATTTAGACCAAAGCTATACTATTATATCAAGTACAAAGAGGGTATGATATATAAATATATTGGTATCACATACCAGATCCATCTCAAACACATTGTCTTAATTTCCAAATGGTAATTATATTTATTCCAATGGCTATATCCAATATTATAGGGTTGCACTGGTATATGAATGCAGGATTTTGATTCTTGTTCAATATCATGTTCAATACGTGTATACTATAAGAAAACTTGGTAAAAGAATTGCACATGTTTTTAGGCCACTATGAACTGCATATGTAAAAAATGCGCAAAATTTTCATTTGCTCACTGCAAGTACAATTTTTGGAATTTGGAGGCTTATAAGTTATAATATACTGTTGGGAGCGCATCTTTGAGAGCTTTCCAATTGTAAAATATATTTTAAGCCTCCTAATTCCAAAAATTACACTCTCACCAAGAAAATGAAAAAATTGCAGATGTTTTACATCTACAGTCCATGGTCGTTTTAAAAACTACACATGACAAACATGTGCAACTTCTTTTTACCGAGTTTTATTATAGTGGTACCAACCTGATTTTGATTTGAAATAATTTTTTTCAAAAATAGATTGAATACTCTTGTAATTTTACATACACACATAAACACACACACGTCTCGACACACGTATATATATATATCCATCCACATGCATATGCATATACATATACATATACTAGCAAACACCATGTTGCAATGCATCAACATTGCATTGGTAATGTGGGAATCAATTGGGAACATAAAAGGAACATGGGAACTTCGAGAACATAAAGAGAACTTGGGAACATTAGGGAACGCTAGGCACATGAAGGGAACGCTAGGGAATGTGATGCGAAGCTTTGGAGAACATCATGGGAACTGTGGAGAATGATTTGAGTACATGATGAAAAGGCATGGATGTGAAATGTGGATGATTTCATGATATAGTATAGTGACGATGTGTACTTTTCATATATATATATATATATATATATATATATATATATATACAATGTCAATTAAATCATTGAATTCATAATATATTGCACTAAGGAGTAAAAATATATATTTAAAGACAAACACTATAGCATAGGTATAGGTATAGGAACTCGTAAATTTTTCAAAGAGTTTCTAATTGAACCAAACATCTTTTTTAGAAGCTTTTAATTTCTTCCAAGTTTTTTCAAAAGAAGCTATCTAAAAGGTGCAAGACCAAATCTTCTATGTACTTGTAAACAACATCTTTTTTATACCTTTTAATAGTATTTTTAAGTAACTACTAAAATTTTAAAGTATTACTATATGATGCCAATCCATTATCTCCTTCAAAGATTTAGTTGTTATTAGTATAAATTATTCTAAGTAAGAAAATAGCATTTTATTGAAAACATGAATAGTGGTCAGTTATGAATTATTGTTTATCAAATTATTTATATTTTAAAACTCTATTGTATGTCATATCATTTTATCCAATAATTATTAATTATGATAAAGTTTGGAAAACAAATGCATCTTGATTGATATAAGAAATATTTTGTTTTTGTAAGAACAAAATATGGACAATCTCTACTTTCTCCATCTTATACTTTTTTTCATAATATTTCAAGACATTTGTGTAAGTCATATATTTTTGGCACAACTAAGTTATAACTATTATTTAATGTGTATAAAAAATATCCAAATATCAAGCAACAAAGCTACCAAATGGACATGTTTGTGACATAATTGATTGTCAAAAAAATTGCTACTTGTAAGTGGGGTATGCTCAAAATTCCCTAAGTTTATACTTAGGAATTAAGACGGTAGGAATGTATCGTAAAAATTGATAGTGTAGGTTAATAATTTTTTCAACACTGATATGCCAAATAATTATATATTATTTTTGAATTTTTGAATTTTGAATATTGAGGGATGACACATTCAATTGATCATATTTTATATCACCAGAATCAAAGAAGATCATTGCATGTGTAAGTCAAAAACAAATAAATTGGAATAAAAAAGAAGTTTATATAGGACCTACTCAAAACTGCTTATAAAATAAAAGATGTCCAAATTCAGGCAGCTTCCAACTTGATCTTTGAGGGAATATGAGACATTCCACCTTACTAGATACTAGCTTTCATGAGTTATTGATGAGGTGTCAAATTTGTCGTTTAGGGCCAATTGGGGGTTAAGCAACGGTACGAACACTACAAGCTAACCCGTCGTTCCTCATTCCCGAGAGTCCGGAAAGTATTGCTTCTCATTCAAGTGCGTGAACTGTACATGCTTGTCCTATGTAATGTTTCGCACTGACCTCCTCTGACATAATGAGAAGTGGCACGGTTTCACTCAAAAATGGAATGAAAAACGACACCCCCTCCCTGTAATGGAAGCTGCAAGTGCAAGGGACGTGGAGAGGCTGGAAGGAGAGGAAGAAGCAAGCACTGGAGGCTTGGACACTGAACAGACCAAATCTCAGGTATCAGCATATAAGTCAGGCGATAAAATATTGGGTTAAGGCACTCTTCCCCGGATAGATGCTGTGGAATGTTGCAGCCCTTTAGAGACAATGTGAATGTCATATATGTACATGATGGCCATGTTCAGGCACCGCATCCCGGCATCTTCCCACTTCCAAAGGATTATTTTATCACAACTGGGTCATGACTCATGAGGGAGCGAGGGGGGCCAAGTGGCACATTCTAACTTGTTGTCAGAAAGGAGAAAATTGATATAATAATAATAATAATAATAATAATAATAATAACAAGCAGCTACGCTACGAGGAGCTCTGACCAAATAGAACAGGTGAAGGACGAGAATGCATTTCAGTGGAATCATGGACGGAATATATTTGCTACAGTGATATTTAGCCCAAAAATTTGAGTGTCCTCGCAATGCCTCTTCCCTATGGTCAGAGCCAATAAATAAATAAACTAATTAATAATGTCCTCCAAGTCAGACAGACGGACGAACAGAGTGACAGGTTTATGGAGATTGAGCAGTAGTAGTAAGGGGTCATAGGAACTTGTTTGGCTGGTTAGCGTTATCTGGTTGAGAATCGGGCTTGGGCACAAAGAAGATACATGTTTCGCGATGGTCGTACAACTGAATGATGGAAGCTGCTATTGGAGGGCTCCGCGACCTAGTAGAATGGTACTACTACTTCGTCAATCTTTTGAAGGTTTCAAAGATATGGCAACATCCCATGGCAGAGGGACGAAGTGGCATGTGGAAGATTCACCTCTTTTTAAGTTCACAATTGTAGCAACCGTAGACATGGACATGTGACCATTCTCTGCAGCACTAGCAGGCCTGGCCTGGCCTGCCCGGGCCGGGAGGGAGCCTCAGGCTTTTCCAGGGCTAGCTACCTCAGCCTCCATGGAGCCCCCACTCAGCGTAAGTAAGTACCTACCTGCCTCGGCATTGATATATCAATTCCGTACGTAACCTTCAATTCAATATATGCAGCTACCTACCTCATCATCTCAGAATATATATATATATCTCCACAAAGGGCAGCCCAACATATATCATGACACTGAGGTGCTTTGCATCAATAGTGTCTTCCATGCACTGTGCATGCAGATTGGCTTGAATCAAAATGCTTTTGAAATTAATCCAATTCTCCACGAAATTGACAGAGTGTTGTTAACAAACTTCTTGATTGTATGGGTCCCCCCCCCAACCCCCGAAAACCCAAATCCTCCTTTTTGTAACTAACCTTTAGTTCTTCGGTCTTTCATTCATGCATATCGTACACGTAACTATGGATGAAAAAACAAGATAAGGGTCATAAATATTATTTTAATTTACCGCCAGGAAACATGTGTGCTCGCTATATCGCCTGTTGCAAATTTTAAACACAATTTAGGTCAATATGATGAAGACCAAACTCAGGTAAATATAATTGTGTACTACATGAGGGGTCCAGAGAACTCCTCTTTAGAATATACGAGCAGTCTTCCTCCGTCACCAGATTCATTGGCAAAAAAAATTCAGTTTTTATTTGTTATATTTTATATTTTTATGGGGAGTCAGGGAACATTGTCGGAAATGGGTATGGAGAAGTGTCTTGTTGTGTCAACTTTGACTTCAATTCTGGGTTACTTACAATACAGTAAGTTGATCTCAGTACGTGTTGTGTGTTCTCACCTTGAAAAGCATAGATAGAAACTCTCACAAATATAAGTGACTTGGCTTGTGAAGACACTGACTGACTGTCTGGAAGTTAGTAAGAGAAAACTGATGAAGATAAAGCTTGTGAATGCGCTCCATGGAATTTGTCAATACACGGTGTAACCGCCATCCATCTAGCAAAGTAGCAATAGGGACAAGGCTTTTTGAGGTCTGACTGGACAGAGCATGATCCAGCTGTGCATGAGATTGGTTAAGAGAAGAATCAATTTGGGAATGGGAATAAGGTAACTACACCTCATTCATTTGCCGCCTTTACCCAAAAGCGGCCCCTACATATACACGGTTTGAACATGAGAATTTAGGGTCCGATTCTAGATATACTCATATTTTGCACTTTGAAAACTCATCATTTCTTTATGATGCTTTCAAAAAATTATATGTTAGCCCTTAACCCCTAAAGGACAAGATGTGTCCAAGAATAATTTTATTACTTTAATAAATTATTTGGGTTTCATAATTTTGACTCAATTTTAACTAGAGAATTGTAAATGTCCGTTACGAGAACATAAAAATCCTTCAAGATTTGCAATTATGTTGGTCAGTTTATCGGGAAAAAAACTAAAACATTAACGCAGGTCAACTTGGGACATGGTAGTTAGGGAGGTTGATGACCTAGAGGGCGTTCTCACACTAGGGCATCACATTTGTCAAAAAAAAGGTGTACAATATGTAAAACATGTGCATCTAGTGCATCATTAACACTATATAATAATTATAGAAAATGTTTAAATATATTTAAAATGGAATATTTTGGAATCTTTGAATTATTTATTATATTTTATAGTATTTTGGAATATTTTGGAATATTCTAAAAATAAATTTGAAATCTCTACACATTTTATGCAATATAACAATTCATAGCGTCACAAACACCGGCTCAACGAGTCACCAATGAGTCACTTCACCCAAACATAAATCTCTGAGAATCAATCATTGTTGTGATATTTAATTTTAGAACTTCATTTTTTGTGAGCACCTAGATACAATACATCTTTATACACTCTTGAAATTTCAAACGGTAATCATGGTTCTAGAATTTATGAGAATTTTTGCAGTGAATAACTCATTGATTTTGCTCAATTTTTTTAGTAAACTCGTGATCAACGTAGAATTTTAAATATCTTTTAATTTTCTCAAAAACTTGTTTTTTTTGTTTCGGGCAAACTGTTAAAAATGGGAGCAACCAAAAAACGATCTCTTTGGAGCTTTAGGGATTAATTGACATACTAAGCCTCTTTGGCTTGGTTTTCCCAGTTTCCAAATCACTTTGACCATGAATTGCTAATAATGGAGATTTTTTTTATGAATTATTTTCAAGCATCATCCGTGACAAGAATAGTATGTACCTACATTTTTAGAAATTTAATTGTTTCTATATTTTGAGGTTAAAACTAAAAAATACTCCTTTCTTTCTATATCCTTTAAATTGAGTTAAGATGTATTGGAATCATCTTTCAATTACCAAGGTCTTATTTGAATGCTTTTAGGTGTATAAAAGTTGTGGATGGATTGCAATATCATACTTAACCTTGAAAGTTCCAAAAGATCATTTATTGGTCTTTCCATATTTTGAGGAACAGTTGATGTATAAACCCCTAAACAACCCAGGGGGTCATTGATAAAATTTGTGTCTTATAACCTCATTTCTGAAATTTCTCATCAAAAGTGATTATGTTATGCATCGTGAATAGACGTTATCCAGTTAGTCAAATTTGAAAAACAACTCAAGGGGTCTTTGTAAATATTTTTTAAATCAATTTCAAACAATTTTACTTTGAAAATTCACCAAAAATTCAATTTATACTTTTAGCATATGATTTTTCTTTATAATTGGCTAAAATTTCATTTTACATTGGTTAGCAAGAAAAGGCCAAAGATTTGATAATGAAACTATCATTACTTTCTTCTAATAATTATTTTAACATTTCAATATTATTGTGCACTTTTTGACATTTTTGTTGTTTTATTCATAAACAATTAGGCAATAGCAATTTAAATTTTTAGTCCACCCATAAAATTTTCACAATCCATTGCACTATGCATAAAATTTTGAATTTTTTTTCTTACCACCTGGAAACATTGCCCAAAGTGAACAATGACAAAAAAATAGATGTACTAGTCATTGGAGATTAAGTTCTTATAATTTCTTTTTCACTCATTTTCAATTACTTTTTTTGTATCTTAGAAAGGGAACTAATTCTAATTACAATACAACAAGTTTAAAGGCAATCCAAATAAAAATCAAACAATATATGTACATTTTTAAAGGGACCTATTTTGCAAATTAAAACTCTTGCAAAAATAGTAGACACCATAGTTGAAAATAGTAAAAGTCTTGCAAAATAGTAGAAAATTGATTCTAGTAGTAACACTTATTACTTGATGAATTGAACAATCACATTAGTGGACAAATAACAAGAAAAGAATATAATTTAACGCCTCAAAAGCATTTGTCTTTGTATCTAGACCTTGGACAAGAAAATTAATGGATTGTCCTCTGGCGAGTGTCATGTGTATCTCTTGGATTTATTTTTTTATATTATCAAGCCAATTTTCAAGTCAAATTTGTTCTAGTATACTACTTTATGTTCAACACTTGATTTTTTACTCTTTAGGCAAGATTATTTTTATAAGCATTTGAATTTTCATTTATTACTTAGTTTACACTACACATGATTTATTTGTAGCTAGCTTTCTTCAAAAGTTATGCTACTTTAGCATATTGTTCCCCAAACAAAAGAAAAGAAAACCTCAAACTTTATAATTTAAATAAATTTTTGGCTTTTATAGTTTTAAGTGATAATTAGATAAATTTAATCCAATGCCTTGTCCAAGATTACAACCTAACTGAGTAATACAAGAGCAACTACCAATAATATTTTATTAAATTGATATCATTTAGTGATATATTATATATTAAAATATATTATAGTATGAATATACAAATCTATGATACTATTATAATATATTATACAATGATTTACTATACAACTTCCATATTAACTATCTTCTTTTAGCATTCTAGCTTTGTACTGAACTTCTAGTAAAAGTAATTGAGGAAAAAATTGGATGCTATGTGTCTTACCAACCTGTAAGATGCAACTCATGTGAAGTGTGTTGTATTGGTGTTGTTCTAGTAAATTAAGCCATGTGCAAATGCGCATATTGCTATATATTGTACAATAATATTAATTTTTAAAGTACAAATGGTTTTTGAAAAAAACCCATTAAGCATGAATATTTATCAATCAATTCTTATACAAAAGGGCATCAAAAATATTGGAAAAGGCATAAGGTTCTTTATCTCTTCTTTGCAACACCTCAGGACTAGCCACTATTTCCAAATTACTATAGCAAATCCCTGAATCATTGCAAATCCACATCATCTTTAGCTAAAAAAGTTGGGTGGTAAGACATTGTTGAAGCGTTTACAAATTTTGAAAAGGGTGGACTCCATATACTACTAAAGAACCTTATAGGGAGTGCACAATGGTCTCCTTTTCTAGCTTCAATTACCATGTTAAAACATAATAGATGTAACATTGAAGGTTTTACTGGTAATGTGATAATAAGAGGAAAAAACATATATATACAACTTTGTACAATTTTAATAAAATTGTTGTTATTTAGTGATTTACAAAATAGAGTGTATTTTAGAATCATTTTCAAAGAACCATACTAAAATCATGTGATTTGTTTTCAAAAACATAAATATAAAGGTATTAGTATACAACATAAATTATTGCAAAATTTAAAAGAAAACTTCTACACAAATGAATTGTTTGTTTGTAAGTAAATGAATTATTTGTTTGTAAGTAAATGAATTTTATAGATGACTACCTTGTCTACTTAGTTAAATTGTAAGGTTTTGGTAAACACTCATTTTTTAATTTATCAATGGATGTTTCAACCAGACTCAACCATGCTAACATTTCTTGAAATGTTGATAGATTTGTAAAAAGAAAAAAATACTTTATATGTGTATACATGTGTATGTATTTATCAGATAAAATATAGAAATTTTTTATTGTAATAAAGAGACTAATGGCATAGGACCTCATTGATCATCAATTCATCATAGATACACTATAGGTTGCATTTTTTTTTATTGTTGTTATATTCACTTTGTATAGTTTTGGAGATACATGTCATATTGGATAATCATAAAAATATACTAAATATATTAAGAAGTCATAGAGAATTCACATCCAGTTCATGCACCTAAAAATATTGATCTCTAAAAGCTTCTACTTAGTACATTCATTTGATGTTGTTCAATTCTATTCAACATTTGTAAATTTTTGACAAATTTTCTACACATGACGCAAATTTTGATTTAAAATGTTGGCGGAGCTTTCATTGATAACTAAAATGTTAGGATTGGATGCTACTATTCAAGAGTTTTTTTTCCTGAATACATTAGTCAAGACATTGGCAAATATACATTTGCTTCTCTTGACCATTATACTACACCAAAATTGTCTACTAAAATTGTCAAAGATTGAATACAACCCATCCACATTTGCAAACCAATTAACCCCTAAAGGCCCCCAATTTTCATCACAAAAATAGACACCTTGTCAAAGAAAGTGCAATTCTAGCTTGAGAAATGAGATCCACGGAAATTCACCATGGAATAGTGTTTATATCTGTAATGTATAGGGCTCTACAAAATATTGGAAGAATTGATTGTCTAACTTACAAGATTATAATGTTCAAAGTTTGCGTTCAATTTTTTTTAGGGACAGTTTGACACTCCTTGGGCACACATTTACTTCTATGTCAAAAACATCTTTTTGGATCCTTTTTTAATCTATAAGCTGAAAATATGAGCAATTCTTCTACTAAAAAGTTAGTTTTAAAAGAGAATAATGAAACATGTTAAAAGAATATTCTGTTGTTGAAAAACACTCCTTTGAGATTTGTATAATCACTTCAATCTTTACCAATTTCATTATAATACTAGTAGAAAGGGTGATCTTTGGGCACTAACCAATACCATAACATGGTGTTCTATGTCACTATTGGCACCAAACTAGTACCAAAGTGTCAATAATGGTTTTTTGGCACCAAAATTGAATGTCTTGTCCTTCTCAAGGAACACTCAAATATCATGGTTGTGCAATGGGGACTCGGGGGGTGATGTCATGGACCTTGCAAGTGATAAATTCCGACAAGGTTCAGAAACCAAGAGGTGTTGTAACCAAAAAGCACGTGAAAATGTTTTGTGTGAGGCTGAAATTGAGACGTGCCATGTATGGTTGGAAACCTTCTAAGAGCACGCACCCATGGGCCCAAAGAACGTATAAATCGGACTTGTGAATCAAATTCAATGACTCTTCAAAGTTGGCAGTGTCCTCGAGATACATAACATAATGAGTATTGACAGTGGGACTCAAGGTTCCTAATGGCACCCTCAATAGAATGGACACAATAAATTATACGTCAATGTTGGAAAGCTAACATCAAGGATTTAGGACCCCACAGATTTTAAACGATTTTTGTACGAAATTTCCGATATTTCATGGGTTTGTACATTTTTCGCATGGATTCTACACGGATTTCACCCTAATTCCGCACGAATTTTGCACTATGTAAGATAAAAAAAAAAAGTGAATGTAGAAGCCGTGCGGATTCAGTGCAGAATTAGCACGAAATCCGTGCGAAAAATGTACGAACCCATGAAATATCAGGTGTCGCATGGAAATCGTTAAAAATCAATGAGGCCTAAATTCCTGATGAAAGGAAAGAGCTCTTCATAATGCTAAGCCTCATAAGGAGCAAAAGAAGGGCTTAGAGATTATAGCCCAATAAAAGAGTAAAGAATCTGAAATACAACCTCGTAGAGAGTGTAGTTTTTGGGAGGTGATAACTTCCTCAATATGGATTGGAATGAGAAAAGTGAATACAAAAATCATGATTTACTCAAAGTGTAAATCACACAAATGGACTTGGACTTGAAATTTCAATTGGATAATTGAACTAGAAATTATGTTGATTGGAAGTTCGAGGATAATTAGAGGGGCAATTTCGAGATGGTAACAATGATGTGGGTGGTCTTCGAAATCAAAAGTGTGTTTAGCATGTGTCTTAGACCAAGAGGATGCATGGGCCGAGGGGCTTCCCAAAGACCGCAAAGAATACTCTATGAAGAAGGGTCGTTTCCTTTCTCATCCCCGCATATTGTTATTGTGAGGCTCCGCGGTGGCTCCCAAGGAGTCAAGCTAGTGATGTGGCCTCACTCCTTCACATTTGGCATTGTGAGGTGCTCAATTGCACCTCTTGACACCGGTTAGGAGATGTCCCGTTTTACACTAGGCCACTACCAGAGTGTCCTACGTATCGAGTTCTGCATCATAAGACTTGTAGTGATTTTACTAAGGGCGAGCGGAAAGTTAGACATCAACTAAAAGCGGTTAATGTCGGCAGCAAATAGTGCCGTTTTCGGGCTTTTAAACATTTGTAAAAGTTATGCCTCATGTCATCAAATGACATATATGAACGAATGCACACTAGGGTCAACCAATTTTTTTGTCTTGATGCACTAGAAGTGACAATTTTCAAATTTTCAAAAATTTATAGACAAATATAAAGAATTAATCTTAGTGTAAAATTAATTTTAGGTGATTTATGAATGTTAATTTTGTGTTATCAGCACCAAAATTTTCATAAAATGGTGATAATATACTCTCGTAAATACATTAGATTCCTTAAAAACTCTGCATGTTCCATGCGCAAGTGCACCAAATTTCATGAAAAAAATGGCATTTTTGATTTAATCTTGAGCTATAAATTTTTCCTATATTCAAACTTGTAAAAATAAACATCCTCAAAGTTTTCAAATTTTTTTGAGGATATTTTTCAGTTTTTAAGTATTTAAACTAAATACTTTTGTAATTTTAGCCAATTTAATCATTTAAAAAATTGATGTTCTTTTATTTGGATATTCTTTAAAATAATATTTTACAAGTGGGAGTTTTAATGAATTTTAGAATTTAGAATTAAACATGAACAATTTAAAAAACCAAAGTTTGAATAGAAATCTGGATAGAAATTGGTCAAAATGGTATTAAAACGGTAGTTTTCAAATTAAATTTTCTTAAGATAAATCAATTTTGACAAACTAAAATTTGATTATATGGTTGATATATAGTTGATGTGTACTCATAGTGAATTTTATTTTTCACTGTGCCAATGGTATATATTTTAAAATTGGTTTAGAAACTAGTGTTTTTAATAAAATGCACAATGTGCACAAAATGCACTGAGGTTCACTAAAGTGCACTAAATCTTAGCGGGATTTTATTTATGAATCCGTAGACCGTACCGTGCATTTGCCCACATGGTTGTCTTGTGGGAGCTAAGTGTGAGAGTTACATGGTGTTAAAACTTAGGACAAGTATAGGAATTAACATTATGAATGTATGCATAGCATGTGCAGTGTTAGCAAGTCGTGTTCATTACCATTAACCCTTTAGTGCCCAGGGTGGTTCTGCAGAAACCAAAGTTTTTTGGGTGATGTTTCTTTAAAACTCTCTCTGTTGAAATTAGGAATACTATTAATAGTATCCAACCGTATGAATGTAAACATAGCTTAATGAAACAAGTGTCGGTCAAATCTTGGTAAGATCGGACCATTGGATTGAAAGATTATAGTGTGTCTTTGAACCGTATAATGCACACTCAAAAATGAGATTTTGGGGGGTGTGTGACTTCAAGGTTAAATAGAATTTGGGTTAAATTTTCAAAAATAAAAGTGAAGATGTTCAGCAATGGCCTGTGTCAACACCTCTTCATTGCAATCTTTCATGTCAAGAACAGACTCATACATAATTATTGTGAATTTTATAAGTGAGAGTGACTTATCCATGTACGGTTTAGGACAAAATTCATACGTGAAAATAAGAAAGGAGTTGGTACATCGATGAAGATCAGACTATATACACTAACGGAACATGAATAAGAGAACAGAATCCAAAAAAATATACAAGATAACAAACTTCCAAACACAAGAAATACCACGTAGTACGTGTGTTGTATTTGTAAGTATTTGCTGTATTTTGAGGTATTTGCAGTATTTTGGTGTTTTGTACATAGGTATTTGGATAGCTAAAAACGTCACATTTCAAATTTTCTTTTTGCATCATCTGCAAAATCAAAAGTTGCACATCTGAACTTCAAACATCGGACTGAGATGGTTCACAGATTTTCCAACATTTCATTTTCTAGTGATCTAGTGACCACTTAGTGGTTACCTGGGCACTAAAGGGTTAAGGAGTTGAGGTATTATTTATAAACACAAACAAACTTCATTAACAGGGTGGGGGTGTGACACTAATACTATTCCCTAATGCCCAAATTTCACCTTCATTAGTGTAAGGTAACTAAACCCATATCCATACACATCCCAAAAGCCTTCTCATATGTACATGAGAGAACATACTGTGATATATACTACAGGAGTCCTAGGGACACTCATGGAAGGGGTAAAACGCAGCTAGATATTTGTAAACCGTCACTATCTACTGCAAGGAGACATTTCAACACATAAAATAATTGTACTACTGGTGAGTTGTATATCCGACTACTTGAGGGATGTGGAAATTGACTGGTCTGGTGCAAAGAGTGGCTAAATACAGAATGGATGCTGAATGTGGCCATGAGCGAGACCATATTGGGAGGGTACCGATACAATAGTATGGGGGAATTCATGACTCTGGCATGAGGACAGAAAGGCAGGCTATCACTTCTTTAGGCTCGCATACATGGAGCAGACACGAGTTTGAGTGGGCATTTGGATTTGACTTGAGGGGCGACCGGGTCTTTGGAACTGCTAAGTTATGCACTGCCAGTGTACACGCAGCAGCTGCAGCTGCAGCAACAGCAACCCCCTGCCTGCTGCCAAGTCCAGCTCCAGATTTGATTAGCTTTTATGGCGCTGTACCTGCTTGGCGCTCTGAGCTCATCAGTGAGTGTTTTTCCTGCATTGAGTGCTCCTATCATTGCAAATTTTATGGGGTTTGTGATCACTAGCCTCTAAGAGCATTCCCACCCATGCCACCCATGCACGCTAGGACTAACTTGCTAAAATTATTCATCTACATTTGAAGGGCCCTTGCACTCACACTCTCCCACCCTTGCACGCCCCTCACATATCAAAAGTGTGCATCAAATAGTCAATGGACCAATCACAAGTAGAATGTGAGGATATAGTCAACTAAATAGTGATTTGAAGGCCCAATTTCTAACATGCTAGGATTGAGAGTCAAGAGGTATTTTTGAAGGGCCCTTGGCACTTTTCATCTACTTCTTGAGTGTGAGAGACTCTGGGAGGGCGTGGGTGGCCATGCTCTAAGAGCAGCTCCACCGTAGCCCTCCCAGAGTCTCTCACACTCCAAAACTAAATGAAAAGTGCCAGGGGCCCTTCAAAAATGTCTCTTGACTCTCAATCCTAGCGTGTTAAGAAATGGCCCTTCAAATCACTATTTAGTTGACTATATCCCACATTCTACTTGTGATTGGTCCATTGACTATTTGATGTGCACTTTTGATGTGTGAGGGGCGTTCAAGGGTGGGGGAGTGTAAGTGCAAGGGCTCTTCAAATGTAAATGAATAATTTCAGCAAGTCATCTCTAGGCTCTAGCGTGTAGGAGTGGAGATGCTCTAATCAGTCATGCAGTTTCGAAAGTTCTGCTATGAATTGAAGGAGATTGGTGATCATTAACCCTTAACTCCTAAATGCCTAGAGTCTCCAAATTCACCAATTTTGCAAAGATGCATTATAAAATGCAATTAAGAGGGATATTTTGAACTTGATGTACGAATAGAAGTTGTACATTATGAATTTTAAATTTTATCCATAGGGTTAGATCTATGATTGTGATCACCAATATTTTTGCAGAAAATTTGAAACTCAAAATTCAATTTTTTTTTTTAAAAAAATTTAATTTTTTTTTTAATTTTTTTTTTTGTAATTCGATTACAAATAAGATATTGACAATTTGTGGATGAAATTTGTTGTGATTGGTTGAAATGTAATACTCTAAGTGTGGTGATTTTTGGAGATTTTTTTGGTTGCTTAATTTTATGAGTTGACTTTTTTTAAGAGCACTTTTACACTAAAATGTTTGAAATTTTTGGTGAATCACTACAATATTAAATAACGCATAAAAATTTCACAAATCATCCACTTCTCTAATCCATTCTCACATGCATGAAGCTAACTTCCCATAAAACCCATAGAAAAAAAAATACACACTGCAAAAAGTGCATGACGGATGAGAAAACATGGATGAAATATTTATATTGCCCAAAAAATGGACGCTCAACATTTAAGGGTTAACTTCACATGCGTCCTTTTTTTGAACGATGTACAAATTTCATCCACGTTTTCTCATCCGCCATGCACTTTTTACTATAGATTTTACGAGAAGTTAGCTTCATGCATGTGAGAATTGATTAGAAAAGGAGATGATTTGTGAAATTTTTATGCCTCATTTCATGTTGCAGTGATTCACCAAAAATTTCTAAGATCTTAGTTCAAAAATGACCTTGAAAAAGTCAACTCATAAAATCAAGCAACCAAAAAATCTCCAAAAATCACTACACTTAGAGTATTACATTTCAACCCATCACAACAAATTTCATCTATAGATTGTCAATATCTTATTCGTAATTGAATTACAAAAGAATTATGAATTTTGAGTTTCAAATTTTCTACAAAAATATTGGTGTTTGCAATCATAGATTTAACTGTATGGATAAAATCTAAAATTCATAATGTACAACTTTTATTCATACATCAAGTTCAGAGTATCCTTCTTAATTGCATTTAATAATGCGTCTTTGCAAAACTGCCCAATTTGGAAAGGGTTGTAGGCATTTAGAGGTTAACTTTTAAATGGCCCAAAAACCATTTGTGGCCGTATAGTATATTCTGTATTTGGTGGTATTTGATCAAAATGACAACAACCAAACACCTTTCAATACAATTTTTTTTGATAATTGTGATGATATGTATCTAAAAATATATCACAATTCATATAGTAAACCACAATTGAATAATTATAATGCTAAATACAGGTTGTAGAGAGGGACCTCAAAGGCCATTTAAGGGTTAAATATACTAATGATGTGTTTTTAAAAACAAAATTGCATGAGGAGTTTAATCCCAATATGACTACAACCCTCTCCACATTGGGCAATTTTGCAAAGGTGCATAATAAAATGCAATTAAGGGGGATATTATGAACTTGATGTATGAACAAAAGTTGTACATTATGAATTTTAGATTCTATCCATAAAGTTAAATCTATGATTGCAATCACCAATATTTTTGTAGAAAATTTGAAACTCAAAATTCATAATTCTTTTGTAATTCAATTACAAATAAGATATTGACAATCTATAGATGAAATTTGTTGTGATGGGTTGAAATGTAATACTCTAAGTGTAGTGATTTTTGGAGATTTTTTGGTTGCTTGATTTTATGAGTTGACTTTTTCAAGGTCACTTTGAACTAAGATCTTAGAAATTTTTGGTGAATCACAACAATATGAAATGAGGCATAAAAATTTCACAAATCATCTCCTTTTCTAATCAATTCTCACATGCATGAAGCTTACTAAAAATCCATAGAAAAAAAAAATACACACTACAAAAAGTGCTTGACGGATGAGAAAAAAGTGAATGAAATATGTACATCGTCCAAGGAATGGACGCATGGGAAGTTAAGGGTTAATGATCACCAATCCATTTCAATTCATAGCATAAATTTCAAAAATAGATGACTGATTAGAGGTTAGTGATCACAAACCCCATGAAATTTGCGAGGAAATTTGTAAACGAAATTCATAATCATAATTTTGTGTTACATGTATTTTCCGTCTTGTATGTAGATTTTAATAAAAGTGGTGATATTACAAAAGGCAGTTTGTTTTGTTTGTCATATTGAGATGTCACAAACCATTGAATCTATGGGGGTGCTTGAGATATTATTAGGATTTTGACAAAAGTAAACACACTAATTAAGTTAAACATAATTTTAATTCACGAGTTGGAAGTGATTAAACTTCTAAGAAAAAATCCTCATTAAAAAAATGTAACCAAAAAGAATAGCAAAAAAGTTGAATTTTTTCACCAAGTACTTTGCACAAGCTATCACAATAATTTTTGTCAATAGCATGTGCCATAACAGTAACGTACTAAGTACCATAACTAGTTTTTTTAGTGATGGGATTAATAATTAATAAAACATCCAAGGCACATATATTATGGTGTTATATAGAATAAAAGCTTAAATTATTACTTAGTAAGTTTGCATAAGGTACACTTCAATTTGGTAGTGGCAAACACAAGATGCTACAATCTTATAAATGTTAGAAGAAAAATTGACCAATCGCAAGACTACACAATACCGGAGGGGGAGGGGGAGGGGGGAGGGAGGGGCAATCTGACTCTGTTGGCCATTTTTGGCCGACCATCGTTGGGAATGCTCTTAACCCTTTGACATTGATTTTAAAACGTCTGATCACTACATACAATGACATTTTTCATTTATCCAAAGTTCTGTTGGTTTTTGCACTAATTGACTTTCCATTATACAGTATGGGTCTTTAAAATAAGATATTGTGATTTATTTTTTAAATAACAAAATTAGTTTATGTCAAGTTTCATTCTTAGTTCAAAAAGTGATTTTCCAAAATGAGTAGAATCAAATAATGGAAATTGCACCATCTCATAGTACATATTATTCCAAATTAATTACAACAATTTTTAATTATTTTAAAAAAATTTGGGATTTGTAATTGAATTTTAAAAGAAAACCTTGAAATTTTATTAAATTTTATTAATTATAAATAACATAAATCTAGATGTATAGATGTGATTTCACATTGACATGTACAACTTTTATTTGTATATCAATTCCATGTTTGTTATTCATCAAACATTTTAAAACACATTTTTGAAATTAGTGAATCATCTAGACCTAAAAGGTTGAAAGGTTAAATTTCAAAATTTTAGTATGGTTATTTTGCAATTAATTTATAAACTAAAATTTGAAAATTCATCAAAATTCCATATGTTGTTATTAAAATTTGAAATTGAAATGATCAGTTACATGTAGAAAGCACAAGAAAAAGCATCTAATATGGTAAACAAGTGCAAATTTTCCATAGTGTAAGGCTTTTTATATTGTATATTTTATAATCCTAAGACGTTTCACTCTATTTTATGTATTTTTCATTTTAAAAAAGTTTCACCATATTTTGGAATAAATCAATCCACCAAAGAACCTCAATAGTGTATGGTCATTTCTTTAAATTAAAGTTTCTATTAATTTTTTGAGGATTTCAATATCTTTTCTCTTTTAGTCTTTGAATCTTCAATTTATTTATTGCTTGTATTTTTACTCAAGAATCAAGGACCTAGCTCTAACTTTATTTATCATAATTGTCCAATCAACCTCTACAACCTTCATTTTCATGTACACGCCATCAAGATGAATTTGAAGCTAGTGAACATCCTATACGGCCTCATTATAATCAACATGAATCTTCAAGGTGATGCTTAAGCAATAGTAATCTTATTGCAAGTCGGAAGTGTCAAACCCGATGGTTATAAAGTACTTTTCAAGAATGTTTTGAATGACTCAATAGAGATCAATTGTTGCAGTGACATGTAGTATAAAAAAGATATTGTAGTTACAATCATTGACTATAAGGACTTATCAACCTTTTGAATAGGGGTCAAATGGTTGCTTGTATTATATGAACTATTCAACAAATCTATGAAAACACAAACGGGTATGGATACTTTCACCTTAATTATTAATATTTTTGAAGAAATAAGAGCATGATTGATACATGTTCTGAAATTTGGAGTCAACTATTGTGTGGTGCGGGGCTAGACGGGTGCGGGTGTGGTATATTCCCTGAGTATTCGTGGGATGTTAACAAAAGTATTCTCTTCACCCCTAAAGGATCAAGAAGCCTAAATCAAGCCTCATGTTTTTCTTAGCAGTTTTGAGTAGGTTCTATGTGAACATCCTTTTGTTTAAATTTATTCATGTTATGACGAACACATGCAATATTCTTTATTGATTCCAGTGATATAAATTTGGTCTCATTTGAATTATATTTTTCATGATATGATCAATTGAATTTGTCATTTAAACCCACGAATCCTTGCTTCTTTAGGGGTTATTCCCAAATTCTAAATCCTAAACTGTCGCATGGTAGTGCCAACGAGACAAAATATTCCACATCCGTACCCCTGCACCCCACACTCCATCCCTCACTACGCAGTAGCCGGCCCCAATACCAAATAATAGTATTAGCGCATTGTAGCCAAGGTCAATATTGGCACTAAATTAAGGAAGAAGTACCTATTACCATCGATTTAAGCTTATGAACACCTTGGATAAATTTTTTATTGCCACACAAATTTTTCAAGATTGATAAATCTAAGTGGAGACAGATCGAAATGAAATCATATTTTTTTTAACAAAATTTGTAATTTCTATGAATTTTAAAGTGGTATGCTATGAAATACAAGACCATTCATATGCAGGGCCCAGGAGCATCTCAAAAGAAATCCATATACAGACATTGTGTGACCTATGGCCCATTTATGAATATCTTTGAACTATCCAAAATACATCCTAAATATACTTCAACATAAAAAAATACTTTCCAACAAAACCAACTAAATAATATACCATAATCAAATGCATAAAAATGCTCATAAATCAACAACACATAACTCGGCATCACCAACATAACCATTAGTTATTGAATACTCTTGATAGTTACTCCCTCTGTCCTATAAAAGATGATGTTTTTGAAAAAAATCAAAATATTAAGCAAATTAGAATAATTTTATCAAATCTCTAAAATCATTAAGTTTCTATTTTGGAGTAGTTTTCTGTTGAAGCAATATCATACTGCCTATAGTATGTGGCATATGGTATGTGGAAGCATGGTGATGTTCGTTGCAGTGTGTTATGTGATGCTACGAACATATGCTAGCATTGATTTTAGCTAGCTCATATATTGTTTGTGATTCACACATGAGCAAGGACAAGCTTCACACAAAATTCACTTCATGTGCACTTGTCTTGTCGTTTTGCTTTGTTAGAATTTGTAAAACAACAACTTCAAATTGAACAAATGTTTTGCATCAAGTAATTTGGGACAATTATTTCTCAAGAGCATCATCTATTATGGGACGAAGAACAATATTATTTATTAATTATTGATCTATGTTGTAGAATATATTTTAAAATGGAACCACCAAATGTAACCCTCACTACTCATATCAATGAGGCGTGACTAGTAGAACTACCTTTGACAAACTCTTTATTTAAGATGATTCTAAAAAAAAAACACACATTTCGTAGAATAAGAGCAGTGTAGAAAATTGGGGACGTATCCCTATTGAGATGGGGAGCACTCTCCATCACTTTTCTAGTCCGGTAGTCCAAATTTAATGAAATGTGCGCTACAACGTTACTATTCTTCTTTTTAAAACTTATAATGGGATTTTTTTTTTTCTTCACTTGTTACTGAAGCGTTGATAATGCCTAAAGTAGAAACACCCAATTTTGTCTTTGCGCCCATTCCCGCACTATAGACTTGCTCTAAAGCCATCACCCCAATGTGCTTTAAAACCATCTCCAAATTTAACTCTTGTTGATTGAGTTTGAATTTTATAAAGTTTGGTGATTATAAAGTTCGGTTTTATGACAAGTTTACGGGACGGTTTATGTGGTTTAAGCAACTTCTACTTTCAAAATTCGTAGCAATTATGGTATGAGATGACCCTATACTACCAAGGTGATCATAGTCGTTTGACGTTTACTAAAAGTTGTTATATACTAGGAGTCAAGGTCATCAACACTTGAGGTTGTTTTGGAAAAAATATAGCGTTGAAGCCAAGAAGGAAAAAAGAAACCCTCACAAATTAAGAAATGACCCCAAGACCATGATTTGACTTTTCATTATTGAAGGACATATTTTCATGGCCTTGGGATCATTTCTCAACTAATCTTTACTACATTATAGTATACTATCGACCCATTAACATGCAATTTTCAATAAATGTTTGTGATTTTTAATATAAAACTTTGAGGTTGTCAAAAACTTCTTCACTAATTGCAAAGAGTGGATTTAACATCTCCTTTTCTCCCAAATGGTTTGAATTCTTGGTGTAAAGTGCCCTTAAGCTATAATCGCCCACCCTCCCATTTTGGTCTTTTGGTGTCCTCAACATCCCCCACTCAAGGAAACTGAATCCAACCACTTGTAATTCCTAGGGAACTTAAAACCGACCACTATCAACACAACAAAGGCTTCTACAAGTGGACAAAATTGGGACATTTAGGATGCAATTCATGATAATTTTGTATTGGACAAAACATCACTTTTATGTCACAAGTGGAGTATGACAAACTTTCACTTTCAAATTTTATATAAAATAGTAAAATACATTCTAGTTGAGTTTTTTTTTTAAATAATTTTTTAATAAAAAAATTACTTTAAATTATCAGCCAAAATAGTCTCAAGCAATACGATTTAAAAAAATTCCCAAGCACAACAACTTAAATGGACAGTTTAAGGGCAATGTACCTCACAACATTCTTTGGGATATTGCACCGCATGTCCGCCTACTGCTTGGCGGGCTACTTGGTTGATATTTTACTCATATAGTAACTTTCCTTGAAACTAGAGTGAAAGATGACATTTGTCATTATATGAGGGAATTTAGCAGGAGTCAAGCAAGTAAGAAAAACTTAAGATGTGAAAACAAAGAGCATCCAAGACATCCAAGAGAATCTTGGAAACTTTAGTAGGGGTACAAAGTCTAGGGCTTAACAAAAATGTTATGTTAAGTAAAGTCATATCAAATATTAACTAATTAGGAGATCCTTGGACATTGTGGCCTTGGTAGACAAAGGCAAAGGGTCCTTTAAAAAAAAAAATGCAAAAACTGAATTTTCCAATTTGAAGGGAAGACGGTGAAGCTCAGTTTTTTTTCAACGGGGTTCCATTGGCAAAGTAACCCTTAACCCCTAAGTGACCGATCGACCATTTTTTGGTCGCAGCCCAAACAACAGTGATTGCCCATGGGCAAGAAATGGCATTTTTCAAGTTTTTCTTTTTTGTTTAAATTAGGGGTCGAGATCATGTTCTAGTGCTTTTTGATACATTTCATTTGCAACATTGAGGTTCACTAAGGAATTTTTCAAAGACAAAGACCTCAATATTGTCCTAGTGTTATAAAACTTACTATTTCGGGAAACTAATGATGTTCACTCATTTGAAAATTTTTCCTTTTTAAATTTTAGAATAGAATGTCTAGGTTTAACCAATCATACCAAATTTCAAATTCTAAAAATAAAATTTATAATTTTGGTGAATTTTAAATGGTAAATGCTCTTAAATTCATTAAATGAGTATCTCAAACTAGTTTTGGAACTTTGACCGTACGAATAATTACTAAACATCATGCTTCTCATTTTCTCTTTTGGACCAAACTTCATCAAAGTTGCAGAAGTAACATTTTATAACACATCTAGGTTTTGCCTTACCCCCTCTGTCATTTAGAGGTTAAGCGTCCACAGTACAATTATCCCGTCAAACCTCATCAATTCCTCATATTTCAAAATATATTATATTTTTCTGGTAATTTTTTCATATAAGGTATAGTTAAAACTATTCAACTTGATTTTTTTATATTTGTTTAAATAAATAAAATTTATAATATTTTTCAAAAAATTCTTGTAAAAATCATAGTAATTACCAAAATGCTTTAAAAAGTATGAAATTTTTAGGAAAAATGCAAATAATAGTGATGAACAACAAAGTGTAGGTGGCATGCTTCTTGAGCTTACATAAAAAGAAATTCAATAGAAAAACCTTTTCTACAGTGTATATTGAAATTTTAGGGTTTTGAGCTTTAAAGTGCTATAAAAAAACGCAATTTCAACAATTTTGAAGAATGGTAAATTGGACTAAAAAAGTAGAAGATAGCCCCCAAACTTTCTAAGTTGAGACCATTTTCATTTGAAATTAGGAACTAGATGAAAATCATCGTTTGACTGAAAAATGGCCAAACATAGCCCCATGGGGCTCCTTGCATGCTTAGGGTTAACCCCTAAACGTCCAACCGTCCAGAAAGTGGACGATGTACAGAATCAAACTCAGTTTTCTCATCCGTCATTGACTTTTTGCAGTGTAGATTTTTTACTATATATTTTATGGGAAGTTAGCTTCACGCACGTGCGATCCGATTAGAAAGGGGATGATTTATGAAATTTTTATTCCTCATTTCATGTTGTAGTGATTCACCCAAAATTTTGAAGATTTCAAGGTAAAAGGGCTTTTAACCTCTAAACGTCCTCACCCCCCTCCAAATTCGGCAGTTTTGCAAAGATGCATTATAAAATGCAACTAATAGGGATATTTTGAACTTGTTATATGAATAAAAGTTTTACATTTTGAATTTTAGATTCTATCCATATGGTTAGATCTGCGATTGCAATCACCAATATTTTTGTAGAAAATTTGAAACTTGAAATTCAAAATTATTTTGTAATTCAATTACGAATAAGATATTGACAATCTAGGGATTAAATTCTTAAGTTTGTGATTGGTTGAAATGTAATACTCTAAGTGTTGTGATGGGTTGAAATGTAATACTCTAAGTGTAGTGATTTTTGGAGATTTTTTGGTTGCTTGATTTGATGAGTTGACTTTTTCAAGGTCACTTTTGAACTACGATCTTAGAAATTTTTGGTGAATCACTACAATATGAAATGAGGCATAAAAATTTCACAAATCATCTCCTTTTCTAATCAATTCTCACATGCATGAAGCTTACTTCCCATAAAATCTACCATAAAAATTCCAATCTACGAAAAGATCACCACAGATGAGAAAATGGCAAATGATTCTGTACATCAAGCGTTTTCTGCTTGGTTGGGCAGTTAGGGGTTAAAAAAGTCAACTCATAAAAATAGGTAACCAAAAAATCTCCAAAAATCACTATACTTAGAGTATTACATTTCAACCAATCACAACAAAATTCATGTACAAATCGTCAATATCTTATTCGCAATCAAATTACAAAACAATTTTCAATTTTAACCCCTAAAGGACCGTGGTTTTTCTTATTTTTGAGCATCATTTTCACCTCTTTGTATTCATTTTCTTGTGAATATTTTTTTTCTCTTGATAGAAAATACCAAATTAAACATTTGAATAAAGTTTAAGTATTTTTTTGACCAATTTAACAATTTTCCCCATGTCTTCAAAGACGGTCAAAAAATATCCAGAAAGACTGCAATTTCATCTTTTCACTTCAAACGCTATAATCTAGCAATCTGTACGGCCAAATTATATGAAAAATTTTACCATGCACTCTCTTGGTAATCCATAACAAGATCCTACAGTTGAAGTTGAAAAATAATAATTTATGAGGTTTATTTTGGACCTTGCCTGCACTGCCCATTCTCCCCCCAAAAAACCCCTTTTGCTCCATAACTTCCACTTAAAAAGTTGGAATAAAAATAAATAAATTAGATCCCCATTTTTGTATTGGTATACCGAATTCACATAATTTATTTCAAAAAATAAAAATAAAAATTGACACCATGGGAACCTACCCGAACATTGAAATGTCCTAGTTAGGACACTTGGTCCTTTAGGGGTTAAGTTTCAATTTTTATACAAAAATATTGGTGACAACAATCATAGATCTAACAGTATGGATAAAATAAAAAATTCAACTTTTATTCATATAACAAGTACAAAATATCCCTCTTAGGTACATTTTATAAGACATCTTTGAAATTCTCCAAATCTAGAGAGGGGTGAGGTCGTTTAGGGGTTAAGGGCATTAAAAAAAGGTTTCAAGCTTATCATGATCAGTCATGGATGAGGGGATTGATTAAAGATCTTAAACATGGGCCACAAAGTGCCAAAGACACCATCTATGCTGCTTCCGAGACTCTAATCAACATCAACATGATGAATCCTGGATAGCTATCATTGTGAGTGGGGACCGACTCACTGTTCTGAACCTAAATCTCAAGTAAATGGTTTTTGGGTATTAATAATAAATTTTGTATATATTGACAGCGGGCCATTGGAGGATGAACTGGACAGGCAGGGAGGGAGGGAGGGAGGAGAAGCAAAAATTGCTGGTGGTGGCTGGTGCTGTAGTAAGCCTTACACAGGCCGCAAGAGACAGCAGAGCATGTTCCCAAGTGCAGCCAGTGAACCGTGTGCGCAACTCTGCTGTGCATGGCCAACTACAAAAAAAGGGCTGATGATTTACGAGCTAGGGGACAGGCTTCCAAAAGCTACCGGCCAAATATTGGGCATGCTGGCTGCATGTCTAATGCGAAGCTGACGAGCAAACGGAGTCTGCTGCATTTGTCGGGTCCAAGTGCTGACACTCTCTCTCGCAACGACTGGGCCTTTGAACAGACCCTGTGACCCTTCCAAACGGCGGGTTAACCCTAACAGCTAACTGCCTGCCCACCCCGTATCTACTTTTCCTAAAGTCTTGGTATACTTTTTTAGTTCAACTTAGGCTCACTTTAGATACCGGCCCTCCCTGGCTGGGCCCAAATTAAAGTACGTTGGTCCCTGTGAGAATGAACCATCATGTAGTATACACCAACCATATAACTTTAAAAAAGTTGGCCGGGTCGGGTCGGGTAGGATCCACGCGATTGGGTTGTGGATTTTGGAGGTTCGTTTTACCTAGCAGCAGTCCTCTCTCTTTGCCACCTATTTGACATGTTGGAAGGCATGGGCATTCGTCTAAAGTCGAGTTGGACTACGAGTCGTTGTTGACGAGTGAGAATGCTCGATTCTTAGCCCAACTTGCTTTTGGTCCTTCATTTAAAGTGGTTCTCCGTTGTTTTCAATTTGGAAAAAAGAAATTGAGAAAGAGGTTATTTTTTTATCCAAGTCATTTGAGAAAGGAAGAACCCATTCGAAAGTTTTATATCGGTTTCCATAGAAAGATGTTGAAATTTGAATGACATCTATATGAGTGAATCAAAAATTAGCAAAACTTTTTCTTTTTTTCTAATCCCTAAACGACCCTTGGGCTTCATATGTATGATCACTATATGTTTGTTCATATAATATGTCTCATGTACTAAAATACAATGATGCATTTAGATACTTTGTATACTCGAATACAAAGTTGTATTAAAATATATTGGTGTAGCTAAATACGACAACAATCACTTGCTTCTTTGCATAAATACATGACTAGAGTGCAACTTTAAGTCATTTAAAGGTTAAATCATTTTTGAAGAGATTATCTTATACCAACTAGCATTAAGAAGATATATATACTTTATCATTTTTTAGAACTTTTCAAATGTTGAGTGAAAAAAATACATTGAAGCATTAAGATTCAATACATTGGAAGACATAAATTATAATCAATTTGGATTTTTGTACATTTTTATTTCACATTAACTTGTTGATTTTAAGACCATTACAATACATGCCCAAATACTTTGAATTTATCATCATGGTAAATAAGGTAGTAATGGTTATAGATCTAATAATATCTACATTGTCTCCTATATCAATTGTAGGTGCTTGGTTGATTCTATTACCAAATGGTGTAATCATCAAATAAAAATAGAAAATTGGTGACTACCATTTTGATAGAAATGGAGGTGTTGAATTACAAGATAAGATTTAAGCGGCAAGTGGGCTTCTTGACTAGTATATTAAGCAATCTAGTGAGCAAACACTAGATTTTTTCAAATGTTTGGTTTGCCAAAACAGTTCACAGTACAATATGTCATATAGGTGGGAGAGAAAGTAAGATTCATTTGATAAAAAATGACTTCAATTTTTGCGATGCACAACTATCAATGAATTACGTACTAACGTACGTGGGTGCATAGTAGATTGCAATGTTGTTGTTTGTTCAAACATGGTTAATGGATGCTCGCAAGCTTTTGGAATTGATGATTGTATTGCGAAATCATTTAAGAGGTGCTTGCCAAGGACAATGACTCTTCCATGGCATGGGACACCGTCAAAACAATATGGTAGATTGTCGGAAGGCCCACTTACAATGACATTTGGCCATCATGTTTCCCAAACGATAAGCTTAGGCGACAAACTTTGCATGGAAGGCGATATATTATTTGATGCGTCGGCCATGTTGAATCCCGGAGATTGCGTTGGGTGTACGTTCTCTAGCTCACTCTATTGCCCTCCTGTAAATATAATTGCAGTACTAGCTGATTTTCACCAGGCCTGTTCACTACACAGAAACTCATCAACATAGGGAACTTCACCAAGATTCGTCTCCTACAATGCAGTTCAATTTTTGATGAACCATCCCTTCATATCATAGTCTTGTGGATTAGCGGCATTATCAATGCAGTGCATAGAGAATTAAGCTTAATTGACTCAATCCCACAGTTGATTTGTTTTAGCAAACTCAATCCCCTGGACACTGATTCAATACACAGGCCTATTGATATCAGTTTTCTTGCATACATATCCAACTCTACATTATGTTCCTTGCACAAGACGTATCACACCATTATCTGCGCATACTAGTTGTCATACATGCACTACCTTCAAAACATACATAATTCACATACAGGGCCTTTGATTTGCAGCTACATGTCCATCACTTCCTGAGCCTAATAAGTAACAAGAGTTCAGAAGAACGCGAAGCTGCTGCTAATGGTCCAACTGATGAAACTTTGTGAATTGTGATTTGGGGTGCACGCCACATCAAACTTGGGTTCACTTCTAAGTACCGGGGTTCAACCGGAGACAAGAAGAGAAAATCGTGGTTTGAAGATACGAGTTTTTGGGCTCGTCTTATCTTCAACCTAGGTTCAAGTTGCTAACAATTTTTTTGGGGGGTTGAAAACAAAGGTTGACAATTTGAACCCGCGTTGAAGATAGGAAGAGCCCAAAAAAGGCTCCTATCTTCAAGCCACGGTTTTTTCTTCTTCTTGTCTCCGGTTCAACCTAGGTTGTTGAAGTGAACTTAAGTTTGGTGTGACATTCCTATGAATCCTAATTCACCACTTGGCTTCAAAGCCAATTGAAAATGGAATTGGATAATCATGTACGTAGCTATTAGATTGTCGTTATGGTTATAAAAGTTTGACACACTTGTTCAAGAAAGTCTTGACTAAGGGCACGTTTTCACTTACCCAGAGAGGTTTACAATGGCCTACAATACAATATTTAGATGAATGAAGCAATGTGTTTGGTCAAAGGATGAAATGTTATCTATAAGGCTACACACTTTGTTTCGTAGGCCACAAGACAAGAGATTTGGCAATTGATGACATAGACACCTATGTAGAAGCACTTTTTGCAATACGGTCTTTTTAAGTTTGATATTGGGTGGATGCATGGTTGGGTGTACCTTTTCTTCCACCGTGTTGCATTAGAAGGTGCAATTTTCAAATTTTCAACACCATAAACAAATATATAAAATTAATCTTAGTGTAAAACTATTTTCAGGTGGATTAGGAATAGTAATATTTTGTTATCAGTACCAAACTTTTCATAAAATGGTTATTGTATTCTCATAGATACATTAGATTCCTTAAAAACATCACACCTCATAGTCTAGGTGCACTCCAATTTCATCCAAATTTCATGAGAGATATGACATTTCATGTTATATTGGGCTATAATTTTTTTGTATATTTAAACATGTAAAATAAAAATCCTCGAATTTTTTCGGATTTTTTTTCCAATTTTAAAGTATTTAAACAAAATTATTGTGAATTTTTAGCCTATTTATTTATTTTTAAAAACGATTTTGATGTTATTCTTTTTGGGTGTTCTTTCAAATAATATTTTCAAGGTTGGAATTTTAATGAATTTCAAATTTAGAATTAAACATGGACAATTTTCACAATCAAAGTTTAGATAGAAATTGGTCAAAGTGTTATTTAAACAAAATTTATGAAATTTAATTTTTTTATGATAAATAATTTTTTACAAATTAAAATTTGATTATATAGTTGATATATAGTTAATGTGTATTCATAGTTCATTTTATTTTTCATTGTGTCAATGCTATACATTTTAAAAATTGGTTTGAAAATCAATGCTTTTAATAAAATGCACAATGTGTACAAAATGCACTAAGGTGTACTAAATCTTAGCAAAATCTTTGTCCAAGAGTTGGTACACCTATCATGCATTTTCCCTATTTTGTGAAATGCTTCTAATCCATTAGTGTACAAAATGGTCAATGAGACAAGTTACTTAGCTTAATTTGTCCTAATCATTTTTAATGTCTTATCATATATCTTGTCTTATAGGTTTTTAAAAGCATGTCTGGAACAATAGTTTTGCATGTCTCAAAGACATCTCCACATAAATGTAAATCTAAAGAAATGTAAATCTAGCCTATGGTCCTTCCATACTCATTAGAATAATGTTGGGTTTGTAAATTTAAAAAATGCACCCTATAATATTTTTCATAATAAAAAATTTGACATTATCAGGCCTCTATTTTATTTCTAGAAGATTTCAAAATTGTACCTCAAATGATTTAAAAAAAAAACAATCTATTTTTTAACTTACGTCATTTAAAAAATTTGCGAGTGCCTCCCCAAGGAGAAATGCTTACATGTGATTCTAGTTCGAACAAATTAAAACAACTAAAGCACATAAAATTAGGTAATATTTAGAAAGCAACAAATACCAACACACATTATTTAGTCCTTTAACATCAAATTCCTTTTGTGCATAGTTGTAAAGGTTATCAAAGAACAAGCTATGTTACCTAAATAATGCTAAATTTTCATTGAATATTTTACAATGAATATTATACATCATACTATATAATTTCTTTAAATTTTATTTTTTTTGATATCATATGTGTTTTATTTTATTTTTGGAATAATTTACAAATGAAAAAAAAATTCAAGTACAAAAAAAATAAAATTGAAACTTTGAAAATGCCATAAAATCATAATATTTTGAGAGCATTCTAAATTTCAACATGAAGACATGTGTATATTGAGAATTTTTACTTTTTAGGGCTTATTAGGATTTACAATTGTACCAAATAGGAACATAAACTTAAAACTCTTTTTGCTTTAAAAAAAAATTAAAAAAAGATTTTGAGGTTTAAATGCACCAATAAATGATACTAAAGTCCATGGCATTTTTCATCAATATTGTCAATAAGGAATTACATTATATTTTATATCTTTGTGTATTTTTTATATTTTTTTAAAACATATAAAAAAATGTAAATTTTGAATGTTTGGGCTCGTGTTTGGCCATCAAAAGGTTATCAAATTGGATAATATGCCTTTATTCTAATTCTATATTCTATATATATGCCTTTATTCTAATTCTTAATTTGTAAAGGACCCAATATTTGTAGTTATAAACGAACAAGTTGATTTAATAATACCGTAGCATGCAAAATATTTTATTTTTACAAAAATGTTTTTGGAAAAAATCAAAATGATAAACACCAAAACAAACATTCAAATTATTTACAAACTTATGTGAATTTAAAAATAAATACCATCTACAAATCTATTTGAGCCACAAATTAAAAAATATTTTATTAAATTTATACAAATTTATAAAAATTAGCAAAGTGAGCCAAATTTTATAAATTGTTGGTAAATCTCCACACAAAGTTCATAGAACTTAATTCCACGTGGACCCACTAACAAATTTTCATCTCCGCGTTTAGCGGCCCGCATTTTACGGCCAGAAAACAAAAATATTTTGGGGTCATAGTTATATTGTATTGTCTATATTAAAACTAAATCTATATAATTTCAAGTTGGTTTCAAATAGAGTGACTCTACCTTCTAACAACAACTACTTCTATTAGCTTTATTCCTTCCAACAAATTACTCTAAGTATACTAATCTCACTAAGTTAAATTGATTTCAAAAAATTGAATTCTAGTACATAATATTGAAAATTGTACATAGGACTGCACTTCATAGATAATTTGTTTTTTTATGAATTCCAAATTTAAAATCAAAGGTAAAGATAAAGTTCAATTGTGATTGTCAAATATGGTACAAATCTACTAAAACCCATAGAAATACTTTTTACCAATCATACAGATTTTTTATCTGACATTATAGATGATGTGTCTTTCATTTTTCTCAAGTTTCAAATATCGGATGAAGGTAAAGTCTCAGGTAAAGTTCGATTGTGATTGTCAAACACAAATCTATTGGGACCCATGGAATATTTCCTACCAACCATTAAGACTTTCTATCCGACATCATAGATGATTTGTCTTTTATATATTCCAAGTTTAAAATCTAAGGTAAAGATAAAGTTCAATTGTAACTATGTCAAACACAAATCTACTAAGATCTATGGAATATTTCCTACCAATCATTGAGGTTTTCTACGCGACATAGAACATTTTCTATCAATCTGTGTAGATTTCCTAACACAAAATATATTCTATCAACCACTAGGATTTCCTATCCTATTTCATGGATGATTTTTTCAATATATTCCAAATTTAAAATCTAAAGTGAAGATAAAGTGCATGTATAGCTGTCAAATATAAATCTACTAGGACCAATGGAATATTTCCTATCAATCATCCAAAATATCCAACCAATATAGAATACTTTTACCAAAAATAGTAAATTCACAAGGGTATGAAATGATGAGCACACTCATGTAATATATTATTTCAAAAGTTCCCTAGATGCAATAATTTTGATGGAGATGCAAGTGAACTGCAAATAAACATCCATCTCCACCAAACATTGTTTACAAAGTACTACTGTTGTGAAATAACCAACCACCCCTAGGAATGCTCGAAGTATCCAACACCATCTACGAAATGTATTCCCATGCCACATCCAATTGCCCCACAAGAAGCTTACATGCTAAATCTTCATCTTACATAGGTTACACTAGAGTTCAATGCTTTTGTTTAGGATAGTTGAGACCCCAACATTTTAGGGAGAATCATGTTGCAGTATGAAAATGAATGAATAATTTTATTTTTTTAAATTAAAAAAAAATTGTTAATTTTCTATGATTTGAGTTTATATTATTCATTGGATATGACAAATCTCTTTATACTACTTCTACAAACACTTTTCAAAGGAGATCCGTTTTTTTGAATTTTTCTTTATGGAGACCTTTGGGTTATTTTTGAGAATTTTGAATTCACCTCATGATATCACCTGATGGAATTTTGGGAACCTATACAAGTTCAAAATAGGGGGGCAATCTTTTGATGGTAACACTAATTTACAGAACTCTTGAAAGAATGACCTCAATGACGTTCACCTAACCTTCACAATAGTTGTTGAATTTAGATTCTTCTAAGGTATGTACACCTAAAAGTGGCCAAATAAGCATCTGAGCCGCATGGTTGCTATTTTAAGAATGTGTGAAAGACTTCCACGCATCTTACGGACACTGAATAAGTTGTAACGCATAATTGACCGTGGGGGTGGGTTCTAGGTAAAAGTCATAATTAGATGTAGGTACCTTACTGGTTGTTAGAAACAAAAGTATGGGAAACATTGTTTTGGGTAATTATGCTTTTTCCTTTTCGTAGCAGAAGATTCACAACTTATACCTCCTCATTCCTCGCCTTGGGATGCAAAATCCAACTGATTTGACTCAATAAAGGTCCCAAATCTATCCAGACAAACAAGTTGTGCAGATTCCCTACCCCTTCAGGAGCTTCGTACACAGTACACACCAAGTTCGCAGTATACAATCAGTCTGTCATCCAAATTTTTATACATTCCTCAATCATGAGAATGAACTAGAGTTCATTAATTAAGAAATATAGTATTCATATGTTACCATTGAACGGCACATTGAACGGCACTCAGTCATACTTAGCGTCTTTGGACCTCAATTCATTCATCTGCAGCGGTTGCTGAGTTCCCAACTCGCAAATCATCTGAGAACATCTTCTGTAGTAACAATTGTAAAGAATATCAACATAACATTCAGTAGCATGCATTGTCCTTGCCTTGGCTCTACAGTAGATGGTGTGGAATATTCCACATCCAACAATACTCCATCAGTAGCTAAGTGGACATGTGGAGGCTCAAGGTGTTGAGCAGAGTGCATGAAAGACAGGCAGTGGACATGAAGGCTACTGAATGTTATGAAAGCCAGAATCATTTAGAGCCCTCTAGCAAGTGCTATTCTACTTACCCAATAGCTGCCTTCTACTACACCTCTAACCATTTGATCAAAAATTCCCCCCAGCTCAACTCAATGCAAATGACAACACTAACCATTTGATCAAAAATTCCCCCCAGCTCAACTCAATGCAAATGACAACATAGCCTATCCTTTCAAATGTTTTCAAGAAACTTGAACACGATCAAGCGTGGAGCACACAAACAATTTGAAACAGAATCCACATAATTATTTTCTCCATTGAGTCTCCAATTCCTTCCAGAGAGGAGAGGCGAGTCCCACAATAGTGGGAAAAACGTCCTCTAACATTGTGGCACGATAATTTCTCCAATGTGAACAACCAAGCTCATAATCTCTCTTCTTGTCATTGTGTCAAGATACCATTGGACTAGAGGAGAGGGATTAGAACTGATAATGCTAAAGAGTATTTACTTCTTAGAAGGTAGCATGCATTAACTCTTCACCAAGAAGCAAGCCTGACTCACTCTTTGGACTCTACATGCATGTTCAACTTCACTTTTTTCTTTGCTTTTTCGTTCAACTACCGCATGATCTTGAGATTCAATGGCTCGAAGTGACTTGCATTGAGATTATATTCGGTAATTCAAAAGCAGGCAAGACTATGGAGATAATCGCAGGCGAGAACCTCCCTCATCATTGCTGTGGCTCGGTAGATCCTGACGTGCGATTATACCTCATAGTCTTGCCTACTTTTGAATCTTGCCTACAAAATGTGGATGGGTCACTGTACAAGTGTCTCAGGCACAAAATGCCTAACAACAATGTCTGTAGCACATTGAACCTGGGTACTTTTCTGCACATCACATCGCAAAATGTTACCTCTTCTCTTGCAAAATTCACGGTAACACTCTCTAATATCACACAAGACCCCTCCATTAGATTGACAAAGTTCTCACTGTTCAGTTGTTAGACATTAGATTTTATATAGTGCCCTCATGTTGAGGTAATATTAATGTTAGTATAACACATTTGGAGTTGACATTTGATGGCACTGAATCTGAAATTATGAAATTTTCTTTGACTGCTTAGATTCCAGCTTGGTGCAATTGATGCAACTACCAAACTCGTGCGGTGATCAAAGAAATATCCTCAGTGGCTTGCCTTACATCCACCCATACGTATCTCTTGTCATCCAGGCATGATTTCCTTAACGATATTTGCTTTGAAAAGCTTCTCAAATCAACATGCAGAATAGCTTGATAACGTTTTACTTCCTCTGTTTCAGAATGACCGTCCCATTTGACTTGCATATTTTGTTCCAAAAAGATTATCCAGGGCATAACGTGGTTCATTTATTTGTAACACCTATTGCTTTTATCCTTCATAACTTTTGCATATAGTATCCAAATAATGTATTATTTTGTGCCTTGTAATTTTATTTTTTCAACTGCTAATAAGAAAAATATTTTTTAAATTATTATTCTAATCATAGTAAACATAGGTGATTGAATGAAGAATCACATTTTTAGTATTTTAATAGTTTTTCCACCACCTATACTTTCTATTTTAGCTACAAGGGTGAAAGCACGGTAAACTGAACCATTAAAGTCATCCTTAGTGTTGAAATTACAATTTTCTTGATCAAAAGCCATAAATTATGACTAAAAATTCATATATTTAAGTTCTAATTTGGACGAGCCCTCCATAGTTCTATTAGGTACTTCAATCCAAAGTTTCAAATTAAAATATTAAAAAAAGTTACTAAAAGTAAAGCTTGAAAATAGATGTTTAAAACAAATTTTGGGAGCAAATCAAATGAATCGAATTATGTTCAATATGAATATAAATTATATATTCTATAAGTTCATTGTGCACTCGAGGGCTCCAAAGAAAAAAATTCTTGAAAAAATAAATATTTAATGCAATTTCAACATGTTTTATATCTACTTTTCAATTCGGTCAGAACTATTTTTCCAATTTTAACCGCTTTAACCTTACTATAACACACAAATACTTATTGAACATGTTTTTTTCAAATTTTTTGGTTAAACTTTGTTAAAAATTGTATCTTTTATTTTATCCACAAAAGAAAATTCACAAAAAAACAAAATTTAATGGATTTTTGAACCTTGCATTGTTACTTCTTCACAGGGATCACAAGTGGTTCAATTTACCATGCTGTCACCCACAAGGATGCATCCAACACATGCACTACATAGGTACTAATCATTTTCGCACTTACCCTTTTAGTCTAGAGGAAAACCATCAAACTAGATTGTCATTTTAGAACGGGGGAGTAGTATTGCCTATGCAAATAGACATGTTCGCTTGTTTGCAAAATAATTGAATGCACCCACTAAGACGAACAAGTGCCAAAATGCTATTTAACTAAAGTGCCATGACAAGAATCTCATAAAAGAATATTCTAAATTTTGTTTGCTAAAAGGGCAGATGGGAGCAATTGGGGAGTCACGCTAGGGGTTCCTTTAAGCAAACTCATTGAAAATTATGAAGTGTCATATGAAGAGTGAAACTAGTAACATTAAGTTTCATTCTTCACATGCCACCTCACAACTTTCAACAAGGTTCGCTTAAAAGAGCCTCTATTGTGACTCCCTTCAATATTCAATACTATTGTTTAGAGTGAAAGTTTCTGGACGCGATTTTTGATCCATTGCATTCAAAAAACTTTAGGGGTTAAGAACGGGGTTAAGAAGAAACATTTAATACACTAATGGAAAAAAGAAATCTTGCTTTACAATATTCAATAGCAATAAACACACTCTTAGGATTTACTATTATTAAATATTGAAGAGTAAAGTGTAATTTCTATTTTTATGTATTTTTTGTCTATTTTAGAGTCCATAGCATTAAGTTATGTACACCCAAATGAGACCTTTTGTGTTTTTCAACATTTAAAAAAATCCACTTAAATAAACACCAAGTTGACCCAAAATTGATAAAAGTTTTTAGTAACTTCCAATGAAGGTTGTTCATTAACCCTTTAACGTCCCGATTCAACATTGTTTTCAAAAATTTGTTATAAAATGTTTGATGAAAAAAAAATGGAGTTGATGTACAAAGCAAAGTTGTAAATGTCAATGTGAAGATAACATCTGTACGGTTGGATTCATCATGTCTATTATTAATACTTTTTAATTAATTTTGCAAGGTTTTCTCTTGAAATTCAATTTTAAATCCAAAATTAACACAAAAAAATCAAAAAATATTTTAATGAAATTGGAATAACATGCACTACAAGATGGTATGGTTTCCAATATTTGATTCTACTTGTTATGGAAAATCATGTTTATAGTCTCACTTTTTGAACTAAGAATGAAACTTGACATAAACCACTTTTGTTATTTTTCAAAAATTCACATTATCTTATTTTGAAAATCCATACCGTACAAATGGTAGTCAACTAGCACAAGAATCAAGAGAATTTTGGATGGATGAAAAACATCACAGTATGTGGTGAAGGGACGCGTCAGTAATCATCCAGCGTCCAGAATATGGGCACTGGCACATCAAAGGGCTAAAAGAGAGTCAAATGATATGTATAGGTGTTTTATGATTTCAACTTTGTAAATTTGTAAAATATCACTTAAGTGTCAAAAATTACAAAAAAATTGAGATTAGAATTCTCTTGAAATCACTAATCACCCCCATCCAAAAATAAGTAAGTATTTATTTCTTGGCCACGAAGATAATTGGACCAAGAAGAATTGTTGTTTATTAAAAAAGAACATCATCAATGAGACGTTGTACATTATCACTCCTATAAACAATACAACATTAATTTTGACTCTTGGGGGGTGCACTCTACATTATATTTGAGAATCATGTGCGTTCATGACGCCCTCTAAAATTCCCCCTTATGTGAGAGGTTATATGTTTAGAAACCTTTGTATACCATTCTATTCCGTTCTAAATATATGTTTGGTGTAAGTATACGTCAATATTTCCATCTCTAAATATGTTTATTGTATGTATATGTCATACGGCAGTGTTCAAATTAATACCCTTTTTTCCACTCACGTATACTTGTAGGGCAAATGCACAGGTAGGATCAACCCGTTTTTTTTGTCCCGGTGTACTAGAAGTGGAATTTTTCAAATTTTAAAAAAATCATAGACAAATATAAAGAATTAATCTTAGTATAAAATCAATTTTAAGTGATTTAGGAATGTTAATTTTGTGTTATCAACACCAAAAATTTCATAAAATGATGATCATATTATTGTAAATACATTAGATTCTTTAAAAACACTCCATATTCCATGCACAAGTGCACTCCAATTTCATTCAAATTTCATAAAAAAGATGGTATTTCATTTAATCTTAGGCTATAAATTTTTCCTATATTCAAACTTGTAAAATAAACATCCTCAAATTTTGAGGATTTTTTCAAGGAATTTTTTCAATAATGAAGTCTTGAAACTACATAATTTTATATTTTAAGCCTATTTAATCATTTTTTAAAAAAAATTGATGTTTTCTTTATGGATTTTTTTTAAAATAATATATTTTTTAGAATTAAACGTGAAATATTTTAAAAATCAAAGTTTGGATAGAAATCCATATAGAAATTGGTCAAAATGGTATTAAAACACTAGTTTTGAAATTAAATTTTCTTAGGATAAATCACTTTTGACAAACTAAAATTTGATTTTATGGTTGATATATAGTTGGTGTGTACTTATGGTGCATTTTATTTTTCATTGTACCAATACTATATGTTTTAAAATCGGTTTAAAACAAGTGTTTTTAATAAAATGCAATGAGGTGCACTAAATCTTAGCGGAATCTTGGTCTATGAATTGGTGGACCATACCGTGCATTTGCCTTGTACATGTTTAGTACAGTGCACCCCTCCGGGTTTTGACTATGTTCGATTCATCCAACACATATACACAATGTGCACATGATAAATAAGTGATATCTCAATTACAAGTTCTTTTATGAAAAGCATATGACAAGATACTATCACAAGTTGAATCTATTACCTAAATTTAATCCTAGAAGATGATTAGGATACCATAGCAGGTTTGCTAAGAAATAATTCATAAAAATAATAATAATAATAATAAATTAAAACCGTAAAAAATTGGAAATTCTGAGGACAAATGAATGAAAATAGGATAAATTATTTTTAGTTATATTTTGCTATTTGAAGTTATTTCGGGCCATTTTGGACTATTTTGGACTATTTTTAATCATTTTTTTTCTCAAAACCAAAAATTTAAAAAATCGTTTTTTGAGGAACAAACATTATTTTTCAAAAAATATTAAACACTCGTGGGGTGGCGACCCTGCTATGGTACTACGGTATTCCCAATCCTCCAAATTGTTTACATTTTAGGTGCAAATTTCTTTTAACTAGGGACTAAAAATAGGACTAGAAATAAAAGGCATCCATATCAAGGACATTGATTAACCCTTTAACGACCTGATTCAACATTGTTTTCAAAGATTCGTTATAAAATGTTTGATGAAAAACAAAAATAGAGTCGATGTACAAAGCTAAGTTGTAAATGTCAATGTGAAGATCACATCTATACAGTTGGATTCACCATATTTTTAATTAATATTTTTGAATTAATTTTGCAAGGTTTTTTCTTGAAATTTTGCAAAGTTTTCTCTTAAAAATCCCAAATTAACACAATTTTTTAAATATGTAATGAAATTGGAATAACATGCACTACGAGATGGTATGGTGTCTATTATTTGATTCTACTTATTTGGAAAAATCATGTTTAAGGTCTTGCTTCTTGAACTAAGAATGAAACTTGACATAAACCAATTGTGTTGTTTTTCAAAAATCAAAATATCTCATTTTGTGTTATTTTATCTTATATGGACGTAGGCGCTTCAAAGGGTTAACCCTTTAACACTCCTGCATCCATATAATGAACAATGAACACATTGCAACCTTTCTTTTAACTACATGTACAGTTTTTCATCTATCCAAATTTTCCTTGGTTTTTGTGCTAATTCACTACCATTTGCACGGTATGGATCTTCAAGATAAGATATTGTGATTTTTTTTAAATGACAAAATTGGTTTATGTCAAGTTTCATTTTTAGTTCAAAAAGTGAGACCTTAACAATAATTTTCCAAAATAAGTAGAATCATATCATGGAAATTATACCATCTCATAGTGCATATTATTACAAATTTTTTATAATTTTATAATAAAAAATTGGTAATTTGGGAGTTTAAAGGAAATTTCAAAAGAAAACCTTGCAAACTTAATTTAAAACTATTAATTAAAAATATGATAAATCCAACCATAGAGATGTGATCTACACATTGAGATTTACAACTTCTCTTTATATATCAACTCCATTTTTGTGATTCATCAAACATTTTATAACATATCTTTCAAATCGGTGGTAGATATGGACGTTAAAGGATTAAGTTACTGTACTTGGAATTTTTTGAAAATCAAATTGGTACTATTTTGGTTGATAGATAGATAAGATTTATGAGTAAAAGTGAAAAATGTATATCTTTATATGAATTTTGAAACTGAAAAGTCACTCATATAGGTTACGATGGTTTTCTCAGTACCATGAATTGCATCCTAGATGTCCTAATTCCGAATAACAAGTGGTCAGATTTAGGTTCCTTGGGTGGCAGTAGTGGAGTTATCCAAGATGAATATATTCATTACCACCCAACACCCAATTATGCCCTCATGTACTTTTGGTGTACATTCTAAACACAAGTAAATACCTCTGATGGGCGTTTGTATGGTACGGTCCACTAGAATTCTTGTCCCTATGCACTCTTTTTAGGATTTTGAGAATTTGAAAAATCCATTTCAGAGAGAGAATTTTTTTTTGTGAAATCTAAAGTGGTAGGATGGACCGTACCGATAAAAGAGAAAAAAAACTTGATAGAAAATTAAAAATCATGCATTATATTTTAATGGAGGATGAAACAAAGGGTAAACTAGTGCATTGTCACAGTGCATAATATGCACTCTAAATTCTAAAAGAGAAGAACGGAGGGTTGTGGATGGAATTTTGAGCTATGAATTTTTTTCAGTGTTCAAATATGTGAAGAAAAATATATTCCAATATTTTCAATTTTTTTTGAATTGATTAAAGTTTCAAATTTTAAAATGTGTTATTTTTGAAAGGGATTAATTGTTTCTCAATTTAAATAAAAAAATTTGATGGATTTCTTTTTTTAATGTACTTGAGAATGAAATTTTGCAGGTTGGTTTATTTATATATTTTTTAGTATAGAACCAAACGTGAGCTATATTTAAATTCAAAGTTTGATCATTAATTGGTAAAACTATTATTAAAATTGGAGTTTTGATACTCAAAATCTTCAGTATAAAATCATTTTAAAACTCTAAAATTTTATTTTTTGGATAATATGTACATAAATCTAGAAGTTGGTTCACTCGTTTTTTATTGAATCATTGCTACATAATTTTCAAATTGGATTGAAGTTAATTTTTTAGACAAAATGCTCAAAGTGCACAAATGTGCACGAAAATGTAGTTAGTTTACCGAGGGGAGTTAGTGGACCGTACCATATAAACGCCCTGATACATGAGAGCAGGATTGTTAAATGGATGGTAATGGGTATATCTACCTTATAGGCGAGAATGAGGAGGGCAATTTAACCCTTAAACGCCAAGAGGGCCTGGGCGGGGTAGCCCGGAAGGCATCTAAATTTTCGGAGGCGAAAAAAAAAAACGGCTCTGCTGGCCAGCAGTGTTGCGGCACTGTAGAACTGCGGCACTTTTCAAGAAAAGACCTCTGCTGCCTAACCTCAACTCGTGTTCATTTAGATAACTTTGATTGCTTGTCAATGACTCCACAATCTCCCAAATGAGGCGCAAATTTGCAATCTAGATCGCTTTTTCAGTAGCTTTTCAACGCACCAATCCTCGCTTGATTTGGTTGAGAAAATCTACTTTTTTCCTCAATTATTCCTTTATAACAAGCCCGTGGGGCTTGCTTTGACATTTAAGGGTTAAGGTGCTTCCACCTAACTTTACTAATTGTTGCAGTCCAAATGCACTAAGTGCATGTGTTTGATGCAGTGCAAACATTTAAGTTACTAAATAATGTAGCCAATTCTTTGTTCTTTGAACTCATGTCTTTATATCTTTCCAAACTCTTCTCAAAGTAAGAGCATCTGCACACTACCACTGAATTTTCAATTCACTTTTGAAAAGTAAATAGAAAGTGCTTGTATTTAATGTTGTATATTCAAAGCAGGTGAGAGAGCCAGAGACTATGAGCAGGGTATAGTGATATCTCAATACGCCCCTTTATAGTTAATTTAAAGGTCTTGCATCAATAAACTTAGGAAGGGTCATCTTGATGTCAAAATGACATCAAAATGACATATGTCACGGTGATGTAGGGATTAGTGCCATTTTGATGTCATTTTGATGTCATTTTGATGTAAACTTAACATGAAAAAGATACATGTTAACCTTACATTAGAATGACTTATACCACATGGATGTGAAACTTACATCAAATTAACATCAAAATGGCACTAATCCCTACATCACCAAAGCATATGTCATTATGATATCAAGATGACCCTTCATAAGCTTATTGACATCACAAAAAAAATTAGGCCCCCAAAAGGCTGCTAATTCAGCCAAATTGCCATGCAAAAATAATAAAATAATATTTTTTTTAATTTAAAAATATTCACAAAAAAATTATAAAAAATATTTAAAAAATCCAGACTGACGTGGGTGAAATGGTGCCTCGTCATAAATGAATTTTTTTAACATTTTGTGATTTTTTTATTTTTTTATTTTATTTTTTTTAATATCATTATATCATTATTTTTGCATGGCAGTTTGGCTCAGTTAATGGCCTTTTCGAGGCCTGAAATTTCTTGTAATGATGTGGTATCCTAAATTGATGGACAATAATGATTTTCCATATATAGTGTTTGTGATTGGTACGAAGCAATATTTTAATTACAACGTCCACAATATTAACCTCTAAACGTCCTCACCCCTCTCCAGATTTAGAGAATTTTAGAGATGTCCTATAAAATGTAACTAAGAGGGATATTTTGAACTTGGTATATAAATAAAAATTTTACATTATCAATTTTTGATTCTATCCATATGCATAGATCTATGATTGTTGTCACCAATATTTTGTATAAAAATTGAAACTTAAAATTAAAAATTGTTATCTAATTTGATTACAAATAAGATATTGACAATTTGTATATGAAATTTGTTGTGATTGGTTGAAATGTAATACTCTAAGTGTAGTGATTTTTGGAGATTTTTTGATTGCTTAGTTTTATAAGTTGACTTTTTTAAAAGCACCTTTACACTAAAATCTTTGAAATTTTGGGCAAATCACTACAACATGAAATGAGGCATAAAAATTTCACAAATCATTTCCTTTTTAATCGGATCACACATGCATGAAACCAACTTCCCATTAAAAAATTAGTAAAAAACCAACACTACAAAAGTCAATAAAGGATGAGAAAACTGTGTTTGATTCTGTACATCTTCCACTTTTTGAACGGTTGGACGTTTAGGGGTTAAGTTATGTGAACTTAACCCATACAGCCCACGCAACCACATTGTGGTTGCAGAAGCATGATTTTGCAACCTACAATAAGATTTACTACAAGCATCAATGTTTATGGCCATGGATCATTGAATGGAAATGAAGTTCTACTATCACTTATACAATTGCATAAGAAATTTATACCAAAAATCTCTTTACAACTTTATACATCTAGTTTAGAGCCCGGAAAGAACCGGCGGTTAGTTACAAGTCAGCCGGTTGATTTTCCAAAATAATTGGTTGAATCTCAAGAATAAAGGCAAAAAACCGAACTAAATGACTAAAAATTAGTTATATTTAGTATTCATAAAAGAAATATACGGGATATATTTTTTTTAAACCGATTGGTTTGGTAATATAAAGGAAATTGATTGGTTGGCTCAAAAAGTATCCCGAACACTGATCTAGTCCAAAAACCAGGTTTGTAAGGTAGGAACATCCAATTCTGTCTTTGCACCATTTCTACACTGTATACTTGCTCTAAAGGCCTCCTTCCATATATTCGTGGGGGCATTACAAAAAAATTCAGGCCTCGAAAAGGCTCCGAACTCAACCAAATTGCCATGCAAAAATAATAATATAATAATATTTAAAAATTAAAAAAATTAAAAAATAATTTTTTCCACAAAAAAAATATTTAAAATCCAATCTCACATGGCCAAAATGGTGCCACGATAGAATTTTTATATTATTTTTGGAAAAAATATTTTTTTAAAATATTATTATATTATTAATTTTGCATAGCAATTTGACTGATTTAGCAACCTTTTGGAGGTCTGAATTTTTTTGTAATGGTCCTAGTAAGTTTGACGAGACCAACACCAATTTGGAAAAGCAACTTCTATGTGCCTCTGCCATCTGCAATCTATAGTGGATGCTCGGATTAAAATTAGCAAAAGTGCGGAAACCAACCAATCACTAGAGCTACCAATGTCATACCAAAATGGATGAACCCAAGAGTTTGGTTTGAATTCTTGCAGACACCAGTGGCTCATCGGTGGTTTTTAACCCCTCAAGGACCAAGGCTGATTTTCCAAGTTCGGTCAGCTCACTGTGGAATGAGTATTGATCCTCAATTCTTGAGAATTTTTCTGGTGATTCTACTCTTTGTAACGAAGATGGGATGGTAATTTGCGTACGTAGGTGATGTATAAATCAAAAGATACAATCATGCAAAGGTGAAAAACCTAACTGCGGGCAGCTCCTGAAAATTTTCATACAATGAGCTATGCATCTGAATTTTTGCACACAATGAGCTAACACCCTCATGCACACAATTGCCAAATTCATTTTACCAAATTTGAGACTAAACTTTGCATTTTCGGCATTTTCAGAAAGTTTCAAACTTGGGCAACATGCCAAAAAAAAAGGTGCAACCAACTTTGAAGCTTATAATCTTACTATTGAAGAACCTTGAACGGTTGAAAATTTGTAGGTTGTAATAAATTCAAGTTGCTTGAAATATCCTATGGTTGGATTGGTCAAAAAGGTCATAGAGCAAAAAATATTTGTCTTTTAATGAGAAGGGGTACTTTGGAGTGTTTGGAGAAGAACATAGTTGTGGTCCTTTAGGGGTTAAGATTTGGTTTCTTATCTTCTAGCAGCTTTCACTAGGCCAATCCTCACATGGAAACCATTGTACAAAAAGTTTTGAAACCATCTTCAAATTTAGTTCTGATCATAAGGTTCTTAAGCCCTTTGGGGATCACACCCTTTCCCTAGCATGGTAGTGTACATGGGCCAACCTTATAAAAATATAAAAACACTAGAAATTTGCTCACCCAAACTCTCTCACCCACTCTCCAACTTAAATTCTCTAATGGAATCCCTTATTATGTTGTTTGGATGCTATTCTCTAACAAATCCTCACTAGGATTCGGAGGTGAGCAGTTTGCAGGCTAAAAAAACCATATGATTGACAGGGTTTGGATTTTATAGAGTTTAGTTTTATGTAAGTATATAGGATGGTTGATATGATTTAGGCAACCTGCACTTCAGAAATTCATAGCAATTACATCGCTTATCCACAAATTCTAATTTTTTTTCTTGTAAAAGCACCATTTCCAATTGATGATACTACAAAAATATTCTACAATCTACTGAGTAGAAGAGAACAATCACATACTGCTTCAGGAAAGCACACAGTATTCAAGCTTTGAATGGAAGAAGCAATTCATAACTTCCCAAATAACAGATAACTCGAGACCCAATTCCACAGTCTATAACTGACCCCCAATTTCACCTTGAAGTTCAAGTGAACACTAGACGCAATACATAAAACATGGAATTGGGTGGAAGTGAAACAATTTTAAGCACTCCAATGAAAGAGGATGAGCACACAAAGTAGGAGGTTAAGCAAATTAAGACCATGATAGAAGCAATTTAGCAAGGGTGATAGTTGATAAAGAAGTAGCACTATCCCATTCACACCCAATTCCATACAAACTATCAGACGGACGTTAGCTAAATGTGATCAATGAAAACTTGCGACCCAGAAGTGCACAAAGACATGACAATGCTGAAAGTGATCACTGAAAACTGGTGACCTACAAGTGCACACAACATCATAGTAAGCTCCTTCCATGGGATTATACTTCAAAAGCATCACAAGAGTATTTAATCCACACGTCATCAAAATGGTTCAATCGTCATCAAAGTGTCATTCACTGAAACTGAAGACGATGAGTTTTAAAAAAGTTTTGGAAAGAGCATTGCAACTTTGGAGTTTTGGAAGAGCATGTACATGATCGGCTGGTCTACAAAATTGCCAAATCCACTATTGTACAAGGTAGACACTGAGGAACAGACAAGGGATCAACAGAAGAACATGGAATGTTCTGGTTTGATCTTGAGAGCTGGTAGAGCCTGTACAGGTCCTGGAGCACCTCCTCCTCCACCACTCCTCTGCGAAGTGGTATCAGAACCGCCTCCAGAACTTCCTCCCCAGGTGTCCACCAGCTTTCTGTATCTCATTGCCACAACGTGGGCATATGCTGCTGGAGCCGCTGCAATTATGAAACCAAAAGCCCATCAATTAGAACACAAAGCCGAATGAGAAATGCAAGCAAACAATTCCCTTGAATAAGTGACATACCCATCGATATTGCAGTAGTGCAGCGGCCAAACGTGTAGCAGAGATTGTTTGTTAGTGTCTGGATGTCATCAGGCGAGAGCTTGTTCTCATTCACCAGGACGTGATAATGAGTCGGGCGGGAAGTGCCCTGCACTCGAGCCAAAATGCACATTCTTAGATACGAGGGAGAATTAGAGAGTGCAATCAGAAATAGATTCTACATGATTGGTAAGAAGTTAAAATTCTGACAGTTATTACTATTCCTACACCATGTAAGAAGTTTGAAGAAAATCTTACAATTAGCCCTGCTTGCGAGACAAGGAAAAAGTCGTAATTGTGCGGATGGCACGCATCCTTATCAACAACAGTACCTGCCTCAGCACAGAACCTCAGCACAATCGTAAGTGCAAATTTTGGCAAATTCAACACCAAACAAGTTAATTTTATGAGACTAAATTGCAAAAAAATTATAAGAGCTATCAATTGAGTTGTAGGGAGGGACCTATGTCACCCTAAACCAAAGACTGAAGCAGGTGACGGATTTAAAGCTGGTGTTAAAGATTACAGACTAACTAATTACTCTCCAGATTATAACTCCATCAAAACAATTGGCTTCTATTTCCAATTACATCAGCAATGTTACTTCACTTGCCAAATGTACAAAACTAAGATGCATTTCTCATGTCAGGGATGACCAATACCTGGCATAACATTCCCATTCTTCATCTTCTCGTTGCTCTGTGGAAAGAAGCGCGTATTGTGACGCTTCTGAGCAACAATGAAGGTGATCCCTGGGTTATACCCTGGCTCAAGTTCTTCACACGCCTGTGAAATAAAGGAGGTCAGTGCTGGTATCTTTAGAAGAGAAGAAGTCTTTCAAAGACAAGTCTGCTTAACATGGAAAAAGGGGAATGACCATACCCGTTTGAAAGCAGTATATTCAACTTCCAAGCATTTGGCAAACTGGCTTTCACTAACTCCATCCCTGAAATGAACAATCCAACTTTACACTTAAGACACTGATATTAAACCCATTGAAATTGTTGAGTCTTAATTGAAACAATTAGTTTTTTTCATTAACTTCCTTTGAATTGTAGATTATGACAAAATGTAATAACAGCAAGATAGAATTTCAGAGATAAGTAGCACAGAAATGTGAACAGGTCAATAATACCTGTAGATTATGATTTGGGAGGGTTTGCGCATGTTGAGGTTTCTGCATGTGCTGTAATATGCCTTCAGACACTCTCTGTCAAAAAAATTCAAAAATTAGTAATCAAACATTACAACTTCATCGCATACTACCTTACAAACTCATCCCAAGGCAAAAATCAACTTGACCACTTCCTTAAAACGAGACAACGGCAGGAGCAGCACATAAGAAAATCATTGCATGGAACAGAGAAAAGTTTGCAAAGTTTGAAACTCATACTTAACCATGCCACCTCCAGGCTCATAGAGCCCCTCGATCATCTCCACCTTTGATGGCTGTGTTCTCACTTGCGTAGTATAATGGAACACATCTGGCCAATTCTTTGTTGCCACCACGGCTGCAATTGAAGGGACATTCACATCCCCAGGCGATCCGTGCGACACATCCATGCCGAAGATGATGGTGGACTGACCGAGACAGGAAACCATCCGCTGACTCAGTGGCGAGTTGAACCCTCCCATCTGTGTACAAAATCAAAGAGTCAAAAAATAAAATACACTGATGTATATATAAGGAGCCCATTTTCTTCATTTTTCAGAGTGCTAAACTGGCAACACAAAATAATAACGGTAGAACCACATATTTCTACATTAATCCACATTTCGGATAGAAATTTTTTCATCTACATTTTAACACCATTTTCATACAAATCTGGCGATTTCATCCAATATTTTATAAAAAATTGAAGATATTTTGGCGATCTAATATTGAGTTTTTGGTCGTTTTGTAGCCAGATTATTTTTTACTGGTGCAATCTGGCACTAAAAAGCCCAAAAACAGGACTGCATATAAGTAATCATGAGTGTCGATGAAAACCACACGCACCTTAAGATTGATCTTCAATGCAAGATTCCCAAGGTACTGATCGTTGATTTGCCGAGGCTTCACCATGCATTGTGAGATAATCCCGATCTTCATTTCACAGAACCTCTTGAATGGAACTGCCAGACGATACAGAAACCTGTTAATTGAGTAACACTTCAAAGAATCGATTAAAATGCAAGGGAGGAATCACACGATGAGATTTACTTACCATAGATGGGACTGTCTTTGTCTGGTAAGATGACCAAGATGAACACAGGCTTGTGCGGTCGCAGAGCGGTAATCATCCGCTCAACACGTTGCTCGGGAGAGTAGCCCATAGCATTCGGGGGCTCCTTCTCCACCGCTATGGCCTGCCGCATCCGCATTCCTCGTCTGGTGCAGCTCTCCAACAGCTGCTGTGCTACACGCTCCCCATCATGGCAGCGGCCATCAAACACAGCGACAGCCCATGGATCTATTTTAACTCCCTGTTTCATCAACTGTATTCCAAGTATTGGAATTAGACTACTATTCAAGCAGTAAACACTCCAACCACAGTTATAAAATTTGAGAACATGATTAGAAGAGCATTTCTGAAAAAGCAACCAGATTCTGAAAGAACACTAAACGAACCTTGTTGTTGAAGTTCCACCGCCCTTCCCGCGGTTCCTCAGTCCGCCCTTCCCCAAATTCCAGCTGTTGGCAGAAAAGAGAAGCAAAAAAAATTAACAGGAACGACTTTGACAATATGATGTTTGAAAAGGATTTTTGGGCTGGCTAATTGATACAAAGGATTTTTGAAAAAAAAGAAGAAATAATAGCCAGATTTCCTAGATGGAGTCAAGATGTGTAGCCTCTTTAAACCTAGGTATCACCCAGGTATAGCTTAAGTAGCAACTAGGTAGCACATGTGTATTACCCTGATATTACCTATATACTAATATGAAAAGAGCATCCAAGGAGCCTGGACTGCTCTTCAAGCCATAGAAAAGTAGCAAAAATGTTAAACTGTCTCCTAGCAAAAAAAATCATTGGTTCCAGCACTAAGATGAGTGAAGTAAATTACCTGAGGAGCCGGTAGCATTCTCCCTGTAACACTAGCCAGCCTGTTTTGGAATACCAGCCCAAACTCGGCAATGAGCTTGTCAGTGCTGTACTTGCTGACTTCCATTGCATTTTCACAGATCCTCTGACGTTCCTGTGGACCCTGCTTGCAAGCAGCAATCTGTTTCGATCTCTGGTTACTCGAGAGGGATTTCGTGTAGCGCTGTCCTTCCCTGATTTTGCACAGCTGCAGAAAAAAACCAATGCCAGAGGTGAGCCAGAGTAATGAAAGCACATGAAGATACAGTTAACGAATAGCATGAAAGCGCTATTAAAACAGGAAAATGAAACCTGGAAAGTACCTCTAACGGGATGAACGTCGGCTTCTTCTTGTTGCCTACATCTAGTGCTGGAAGACCGGGGTACTTCAGAGTGTAGGAGTACACCTCAAAATAGTACTGCTCCACTGACATTTCCTGTTCTTCTATATTACCCTCACCATGTCTAATCTTCTTCGTAAACCTGAACCAACAACAGTATACATTAGCGAAAGATCCTTAGTCCACAAGATTTAGTTTAAGCCAGAGTGACCACACTGCAAAAAGAGTAAGAATTTCAGAGAGACATCCTTACTTGAGATCACGGATGGCCCGGTCACTGAACCCTGAGATCTTGTGGGTTCGCGAAACCTGCATATGAATGGTTTCAACCTGGACATTTTTGAGGACGCTTTTCGCCTTGGTCCAGTCTCTGGTTTGCATGGCGTGGAGGTCTCGGTTGAATCTTTCCTTGAGAAAATCCTCCACAAGCATGGGCTTTAAGACAGTGGTCATGGTAATGTCAAGGTTAAGAGTTAAACCTAAGCCAGTTGGCCGGACACTCGAGTGGTAGCCTCTCCAAGCCTCCACTCCTTCACCCAAATCGCCCACGGGACCCAAATCGCGATGGAAGAAATTGTCCCTGACAAGAAGGTATCCTCTGCAAAACAAACCATCACAAGGCAACATTTTTTTTTTTACATCTTGAATAATTCCGAAAGAACATCACCGTTTAAAAGTGGCCAACATGAGATTATTCACGTACCTCTGTGAAGCGCTCTCACGCAAAACAATGTCCAGAACACGCAGAGCATCAAGTGCTCGTACTTCCTGGTCATGGTCACCCCTTCCCATCGCGCCATTCATCATATCACTGATTGCCCTCATCCGAATTACCGCCGCAAATTCGATCTTCACGACGAAGTCTCGCCCTCTGGCTATGGTCCTCCTCCTCTTCGGAACAAGCTCCTCATTTGGACTCCCTGCATGACAAAGTGAGAAACACAAACATCACCCGACAATAATCATGCAAAAGGCTTCAACAAATCATGAAAAAGGCTATTAACTTACCTGGCGGTGGGCTTTGTGTGGGCGGACTATCACCAGGCCTTGTTCCCCGGTCACCAGGTCGGAACGAGGGACCTCTGCGGTCGTCCAAGAAGATCGGAAACTCTTTTGTGTTGAAGGGGAGACTCCCGCTCGTGAACAGGGACTTCTCGCCATCGTAAGCACCTTGCTTCCCTCCGCACTCAGCGTCTCCAAATGTCTCCCTCAGCTTCTTCATAATCTCCCGGCACATATTCTTGTTGGTCTGGGGTGGCTCGATTGACACCTACACAAAAATAGCCACAGAGCAGCTCGTCAATGGACCACAAACGCTTAAGCCCAAAACCCCCGAGAGCAAGATGATGGAGAAAAGCTCACATTGTAATGAAAAACGTCTTGGAGGTTCCTGAGTTCCGCCTGGAAGTGGTTGACGACGAGCTTAGTGGGACGCCCCACCCTGCCAAACGTGGGTCTTGTTGCTTTCGGCGGAACAGGCACCAGCGCAAGTGCTGCCAAGGCTGCGGTGCCGCTACCGCTGCTGCTTCCGCCATTGCGCCCACCGCCATTGTTCCCTCCGTCGCCCGATCCGCTGCCATCGAAGCCTGGCGCTCGCGCAGGCACGGCTCCTGCCGGCACCGGCGGTGGTGGGGGCAGATTTGCATCAGCGCTCGTCTCACCTTCCATCGCTGCGATCTTCTTCGACACCGACCAAGAATCCCTCAAACAAAAATGAATACAAGCATTGCTGGTTGAGAAGAATTGCTGGTTAAGAAGAGAAGGAGAAATGGCGAAGTGGGCGTCGAGGGCGATTGAAGGAGACAGGCAAGAAATGGAGAAGCGACAGCGCCATCACTCCTCCATCCTTCGCACTCACAGCGGCCGCCATCTCACTCTTAACTTAATTACGGCATTTTTACCATTCTTACCGCATCTATTACCGGTACTTGTACTGTACAGTCTACCATCATCATTACTTCACACTTAGATTCAGTACTTCTCCTCCTTGGGTACCAAGCATGATTATTCACAAAATTCAAAACAAAAAAATTGAACCCGTCCCATGTTCAAAAGCATCCATTGATATGAGGAAAAAAAAAAAAAAAAAAAAAAAAACACTTGAACCCGTCCCATGTCCAAAAGCCTCCATTGATGACAAAAGGTAAAATCCGTCCCACGTTCAAAAGCCTCCATTGACACGAAAAAAAGTTGTACCCAACCCCAAAACCAATCATTTGAAAAATGAACATGTATACGGACCGATTGTTGGAAATAAATAAATAAATTCCAAAATCGATTTTTTTTTTTTTAAATGACTTCTCCCAATCAAAACAAAAGATGAATTTGTAAAAAAAACAAAACATTGAAAAGTGCAAAATGGGTGCCAATAGCCCAAAAGCAGGGCACCGAGCAAAGTGACGAGTCCATTGTTGACTATCACATCAATCCGGACACCCGGCCTTGACCCAACCTCGACTATGTACAATTGTGTGCACAATATATTGTTCTACACTTATGCGGCACTTGCATGTCTATGTAAGCTTGTAGGACTGTCTATGTTGAATTGTTGAGGTTTAGTTAATATTATTTCAGCTATTCGTGAGTTGTGACCAATGTGCATTAACCCTTGAAGTTCAAACACTCTTCTTGAGATTCTGGATCAAAAAATGGTATTTTGAGCTCCAAAATGATGTTTCTAGCAAAAAAAAATTAAAAATCATTCTCCTCCAATATTGCCTAACCCATCTATAGTAGTTGTTGATTTCTTAAACTAGTCAACATTAAGTGAGATATATACATCATTTTTGTTGATATTCTGAAGTCAACTAAACTTTGACCATGCATAATTTCATGAGGTTTTGTGCAATCATATTATATTATTTTATTTCAAATTGTGTCAAATGAATATTTCTTTGTGTCGGTCTTTAAAATTAATAGTTTTAGGTTCATCTTATCATCCAAATTGAGTAAAATCCAAAAAGATGATATGAGGAGCACTTTTTTGATGAACTACTTTGCAGCAATGAAACAATTTGCAAATTTGATCAATTAAGGTAATAAATCCCATATTTTGCTTCATTTTGGTGTACACAATAATGTGAAAAAAGTAAATTCTCCAAAAATAAAAGGAAATTTGCAAAATGACCTTCAAAGATGAGAAAAATTGCATGTTGTTCAACTTCTAAAGAATGTCACCCTATTTCAGAACAATTGTTCACGAATTTTTATTTTTATTTTAAATCAATTTTTCCCATCTATTTCACAGTTTTGTTTTTTAAATTGTAAGCGTAGGATCATATTTATGTGGCCTAAGTAAGCAAGAATCCACTCGGTGTTTGTTCATAACTCCCGGGGATGCATTGTACTAAACACGTATAAGTATACGCGAGTGCACAGACGGGGTATTAATTTGAACACTGCCGTATGACATATATATACAATAAACATATTTAGAGCTAAAAATATTAACGTATGCTTACAGTAAACATATATTTAGGACGGAATAGATTTGTGTACAAAGGTTTTTAGACATATAACCCCTCGTATAAATGGGTTTTTAGATGGAGTCATGAACGCACGTGGTTCTCAAACATAATGTAGAGTGCACCCCTCCAATCCACAACATAACAAAATGGATCATATTTTAGTGATTGGTCATCGTTTAGGGGCGTTGAAAATGTTGGGCTTGGTGTTTTTTCATTAATAATCACAAAAAATGTATTTGATGTTATTCCAAAAATCTTTAAAAAGTATTTGAAGTGAATGTATGAGATATGCGGATCCTAACTCATGAAGTTGATCTAGAAAGTCTACATTGATATACAAGTGGTGAGCCTTGTAATATAATGTACTTCCAAAAAAATCACTAAGAAAGGATTGCCCATCCAAGTAAAACGTAATGAAATAGAAGCAAAATTTTCATGCTAAAATGAAAGTATACCAAACTACAAAAATTGCAAAATTTTCATAATTGACACTGTATGTGATTAGTTTTTGGAATTAGAGACGTAACTACCCATAAAATCTTCAATAAAAAACTGCAATGAAAAAAGTGAAATATGGATGAGGAAAGTTAATTTGTTCATTAAACAAAATATGCTTAGTTAGGTGATTAGGGGTTAAGGGTTAAGTGACTAAAGGGCAGAGGTTTGTGTTTTGACAAGTGGAATTCTTGTCGGTTGATGAAATTCTTGTTAGTTTAGGATTTCTAGTTAAATTGTGAAATTATTGTTGGTTACTAAAATTAATTTATGTTTAAATTAGAATTTTTTGTTGAACAATTTAGAACTATTGATTGGAAGGATAAGGTGAGAAGATGTTAAAATTAGGGTTTCAGGATTTGAAATTTATGAATTCAAGCTGGGTTTAAATCGATGTCTTCTACTTTTGTTTGCAAACATGTCATTGCCTCTGTTTGGGGTGTCCAGGCAGAGAAGAGATGGACAAAAACAAAGTATTTTACACATGTTTTGTCCATCCTCCTCTTTGTATAAATGAATTCCAAATTCAACTTTTCCTTGTGCATCAATTTGAAATTGAACATTCAACACTACTTCTAAATTTACGTTTCTAATAAATAAATAACAAAGGTTGAAATTAGAAAGGACCAATCAGATTGAGACCATTAAGGATTTTTATTTTTTAAACCTTTCTAGCCAAATCTTTATGGAACAGAAGGCAAGTTTCCATTGAGTTTCCATTCAATTTTTTGATTCGATGTGTATACATGGGAATGGAAGCCTAAAAAAGGTATTTTACCGTACTAAGTATACTATAGCCAAGGTGTGTGCTGAGGTTTCCCAAAAATGTAGACTCCATCAATTGTTGCAAAGGTGAGATTATAAGTAGTATTTTGAGCATATATTGCTACCTAAAACTCTCAGTTTTCAAGTGGGTGTCGATTTGAAGTTAAATAGAATCTATCATGTTTTTTTAAAATCTATAAAATGAAGTTTAACTATAAGAATTATTGTGGGCTTTCCCAAAACATATAGTATGTGTCAAGATTATTTGCACAAAATTTACTATGGTTTTTCAACCACCATCTATGTTTCACCTTTACGGAAGGTACATAAATTTATACACAAGATTTTAGAGGAATCTCCTGCAAAAAAGACAATCAATGTTCATACTAAAGTACTAGGGAGAACAAAGAAGAAGGTAGTAATAAGATTTTTCTTTGAAAAAAAACTTATTTCTAATAGCAAGAAATACCACAATATATAATTTGTGTATTTTGAGGTATTTTAAGTATAATCAGGTATTTTGTGCAATACAACTTTGTGTATGCAAGTATTCCAAAAGCTAGCTAGGATGCTTGAGATGGAACGGTTTTTTGCATTACATGCGCATTAGATATTACCACATTTGAAAACATTCAAACCAAAGCCAAATTCCTTAAAGATCTTACAATACATGAGTTTCCATCATAGTTTTTTTATGAGTTTCCGGTGTGGCTTCTTAGGCACTAAAGGGTTGGTGAAGTCTTGTCCACAACAAATTTTAAAAATAAAAATAAAAAACAATATCAATTTTGTGACCACTTTGTTTTGTGAGGCCAATCAAATAACAAAAAATGATCAAAATGTTGTGATATTCTACATGCACATTTCTGATTGTAATTTCTTTTATTGAGCACAAAAAACAATTTTTCCAATATATTTTCCATTATAATATGCTTTTCCAAAGTGTGTCATGTTTTTTTAATTGGCCAAATTAAACTCCAAACTCAAATATTTACTAACTTCGTCGGTCAAATGGTTCTAATTTTTTTAATGTGCAAACTTTCAACTAAATCTGTGATAATATCTTATCGTTCCATTTTAATTAATCGTGACCTTTAAAGAACACAATCATGGTCCTTCCATTTTTGATGATTTCAAACAAACCATTATAAAAGACCATGTAAAAGAATCTTTTGAAATTAATGTGTGAGTTAAAAGTTGTATATTTTAAATTTTAGATCATATGTGTATAATTAGATATTTTGTTGCTATCATTTATATTTTTAAATATATCTTAAAACTTGAAATTCAATATTCTTTAGAAATTTGATTAAAAAAAAGTATTGATGATTCTTGAGTGAATTTTGTTGAAATGGATTTGAATTGTAATGATCTCGTATTCTTACTATAGTAAAAAAATTAAAATTAAATTGGTTGCTATAATCTATGAGCTTGTTTTTTCAATGCCGCCTTTGAACTAAAAGTCAATTGAGTAAAATTGTGACATGTTTCTATTTCCATAAATTTTCTAAAATGTACTACTAGTATCATTAGATCTAACTATTGCACATTAAGGGAATCTTACCAAGCTATTCTAAAAAAGAGTCACACCAAAAAATACTTGTGATTGTGGGTAATTCTTTTTTGAAAACATTCAACAATGCAAAACACGTTGATACTTTCGAAATAAAAATAAAAACAAAAAACCTCAACCTGTTGATGGTTCTGGTGCATTTTGAAGGTACACAGCTTCTTGGGCCATTAGGGGTTAAAGGACTAACTTTGATACATACCACTTAGCAACAAAAATTTTGATAACCAAATGATTAATTTTTTATGTATACCAATTTGTGACATGTAAAAAAGGGTGTTTTGGTGACTCATTCAAAATTGTATTGAACGAAGTGACTATGGTACAAAAACCGAGACAAAAATCCACTATGTTCATCGATTGCTAGGTTCATCAAATGCCAAACAATTTCTTAATGGAAAATTAAGCCACATACAAAATAAAACATATTTCAGAGCCTCTATAAATGAAATCTATCTTGCAGTGGTTGTCAATCAAGTTCATAATGTGTGGCCTTGACAATGTTGTACATTATGAAAAGGCCAGTGTGACAACATGGCAGGGACGTTTCTATATAATTTTTGCAGTGGTTGTCAATCAAGCTCATAATGTGTGGCCCTGATATGATTCAATATACAATGTGGCATGTTATGAAAGTTTGGTGTGACAATATGGCAAGGACATTTCCATATAATTCTTGCAGTGATTGTCAATTAAGCTCATAATGTGTTGCCTTGACACGAGTCAGTATAAAATGTGGCACGTTATGAAAGGTCGGTGTGACAACATGGCAAAGATATTTCTATATGTTTCTCATAAGCAAAGTCATGGGGGCACAATGTTTAGAAATTGACTGACATAGCATTTGCTATGACAACAAGTATTTGCATCCTAAACTTTCTCATATTCAAAATATCTCCAATTTTTAAATAGCACAAACTCTTAAATAATTCAAATATGCACTTTAATATTCTATTGTCAGTTAGTCGTACATGTGACCACGGACACAATGTTTTATTTAAAAGTCTTACGTCGGATTATTAAACTAAACCTTAAAAATTTAAGGCTAGATTTTATCCTTCAATTAAAATAAATATGGCTAGTGTAGGGGAGTGACCTCCTAATGAGTTACTTCCAATGTCCACATAATGTTCAAAATGATCAATTCATTGACATCGGGGTGTGATACAAAATACATGTATGTGATTCAAAGATTTGGTTGATGTGGCATAGACATTGATAATTTGTTCATGTTTAATTATAATCCTTGGAGGAAACTTCTTTTGAAAATAGTGAAAGCAAAATATATAATTTTTTTCTAATGGATACAATTGGTTTAGGTCGAAAAGGATTATATGTTTGAGGTGAAAAGGTTGCCCAACTTCAAAGCATAAATTTGTTGTACAATTTTGGTTCAATTTAGAGTATTTACTGTAATGGCTTGCATTATTTGTGCTCAAATATACACGTAAATATGTTTGTTGTTTGATACATGAGTAACTAAAAAGGAATGCATAATTGTCTTTCTAAAAAGGACCAAAAAAATAGGTAATTAAATACTGAGATTAGAGTTATTTTTAAGGTCATTCAAGATACTATGAGTTTTGTCCTCTTATTATCTCTTGTATCATGAGTTTTAGAAAAAAAAATAGGTACTAGAAAAAGAAGAATTTGGTGGTCCCTCTATTAGAGTCATTACACTACCCTAGAGTTAGGTTTGGCATCCTTTTGTTGAGTAATAATAATAATAAATTTTACATAGATTTTAGTAAAACAAATATTGCCCAAATTTCCTTTTTTTCCCCTTGTAATTAATTTTCGAAAACTAAGTGGCCTAATTTTTTGGAGTCTATTTTTAGAATCGTTTTTTGCTAAATTTAACATAGGGTATGGTATTAGGTGTGTAAGAGCTTGGTGGTTTTCAAATCCATGAAAAATTAGTTGTCCCGTCAAAAAAGATAGTAAAACTAGTTTTCTTTGAATTTAGAAACCACCAAGCTCTTTCATACTTAACCCCTAAATGTACCAGGGTGTCCTTGGAATTGACAATTTGAGAAAAATCATCATAAAGTACTACTTAGAAGAATATTTTGGAATTGATATACAAATGAAAGTTCTAGATTTTGAATTTTAGATTCCATCCGTACGGTTCGATTCACTAATACTATTACCAATATTTAATTATCAATTTTGAAAGTTAAATAAAAAGTTCCTTCTAAATTCAACGACGAAAAAAATTTTAATATATTTTGAGTAAAATTTGTTGGAATGAGTTTGAAATGAGAAACTCTTAAACGTGGTGATTCTTTGAAATTTTTATGTTCCTTAAATCTATGATCTCATTTTTGCAAGACCCCTTTTGAACTACAGTCAATGCAATTTTGGCTTGGTCAACGACTTGACAAACTTCTACATTTGTAATTGTAGAAAGCATGTACCCAAGTATTAAGGACTAAATCCAACCATTAGATAGGACAACAACTTGGTGAAGTGTCCCCAAAAAATTGGATGACTTTCATCCAAGCATTGATGAGAACGTAGGGTGGATTTGAATCTGTTAGTCGTCCAAAAACTGAACGCTGTGACGTTTAGGGGTTAATAACGGTTCTAATCAAGGGACCAAACTTTTCCATACCTTATAACTATTTGGAATGAACAAATAAGACGGTATATTAAAGCAAAATTCATGATATCTTATTCAAACTCAAGGTAACTTTTAGGATAATTCCATTATCTTAGAAGGTTTGACACCTCTATTTTGATAGGTTCATAATTACATCACATCTTTAGTAAAGTTGGTGATTGGTTAAACAATGCAAAGCACAAAGGCTACTTTGTTTTTATTTAAAGACTTCTTCTAATCATCTAAAGGATTATGTTGTGTCTTGCCTAAAATGTGGCTTTGTGTAAATAATCAAAATTGTTGTTCCTACCATCACATCGCTAGGCTCCTAAAATGTACAAAAGACAATTTTCTCGAGGGTGAAGTCTTCGTTGAGGTTTGAACCCCTTAACCCCACATGACAATGTGCATCACTTCTCATGATGTTTTCAAAAAGGCAATTGTATCTCTCAATTGGTGTTCATGTAGAAAACTTCACCGTTGAAGCTCAAAGAGCACTTAGTCATGAGATTGTATGTCAATTTTTAGAACAATATACCATATATATATTACATGATTAGAAGGTTTGATCATGAGCCGTGTTTTGATTTTTTGAGCAAAATCAACACGTCATTCACTGCAAACATTTTCATAAATTCTAGAACCATGATTAGCGTTTGACATTTCAAGAGTTCTAAAACTAAATACAACAACAACGATTGACTCCAAAAGATTTGTGTTTGGGTGAAGTGACTTGTTGGTGACTCGTTAAGCCAGTGTTTGTGATCATTATTAATTGTTACATTGCATAAAATGTGTAAAGATTTTCAAATTTATTTTTGGAATATTCCAAAATATTCCAAAATAATATAAAATATGTAAAAACAATTATAAAGATTCCAAAAGATTCAATTTAGAATATATTTTAAAATTTTCCATAATTATTATATAGTGTTAATGACGCAGTGATGACAAATGTTTTACATATTGTACACTTTCTTTTGACAAATTTGATGTCCTAGTGTGAAAACGCCCTTGACGTCATCAACCTCCCTAATTACCATGTCTCAAGTTCACCTGCGTTGATGTTTTAGTTTTTTCCTGGCGGATTGATCAATGTAATTGCACATTTTGTGTTCTCGAAACGGACATTTACAATTCTCTAGTTAATTTTGAGTCAAAGTTATAGAATCCAAATAAGTTATTAACCTCTAAATGACAGAGGGGGTAAGGGAAAAACCTAGATGTGTTTTAAAATGTTACTTCTACAACTTTGATGAAGTTTGATCCAAATGAAAAAATGAGAAGCATGATGCTTAGTAATTATCCATATGGTCAAACTTCCAAAAATATTTTTAGATACTCATGTAATGAATTTAGAAGCATTTACCATTTTAAATTCACTAAAATTATAAATTCTATTTTTAGAATTTGGAATTTGGTATGATTGGTTAAAATTAGACATTCTATTCTAAAATTTTAAAAGGCAAAATTTTCAAATGAACCTCAATATTGAAAATGAAATGTATCATACACCACTTGAACATGATCTCGATCCCCAATTTAGACAAAAAAATAAAAACTTGAAAAATGTCATTTTCTGCCCATGGGCAGTCACTGCTGTTTGGGCTTTGACCAGAAAATGGTCGATCGGGCATTTAGGGGTTAAAGTAACCATGTGTCTTCTTGGTCGTTTAGGGGTTAATCTAACCATGGGCCTACAAGTTGAAGCTATGAAAGAATTAAGAAAGGCAAGACTAGTAGGATATACACTAAAGGGTTTTGATGTATATTAAGGTAAAAAAAATTGTGAAATAAAATAATGAGGTTAAATGGGTTTACAAACCTCATTATAATGTAATAGTATCGTGGTGGTTTGGTTTTTGTTTATAGTCCTTTTGTGCATGTTCAATATCGTTCACCTAGTTGGTTTTCCAATTGACGAGGTATTGTACAATATCCTTCAATAAAATATGTATAGTAGGTCGAACAATGAAATTCCATCATTATCAAAATGGGATTTCACGCAAAACACTCGTCAGAATTCAAAATCCCAAGGTGCATTAGGTAGGTATTTGAATCTACTATTAAGAAATGACAAGTAATGGGATATTTTAGGATAAAATGCTAAATTAAAAAATCCACTTGAAAATTGAGTAGTTTTGGATTGATAACTTCATATGTTTATATCTTAGTCAAGAAGACTTTAAAACTCATGATTCTATTTTTCATACGATTCTAGAAAAGATTTGCATTCATTCCGTTGAAAGTTGAATATACCATAAGTAACAAAATCTTTATCCAAAATTGTTTGAATTAAGGGTAAAAATGAAGTATTGATTTTCATATAAATAGGTAAAGAAAGATAATTTTTTGATCAAAACTCAATTATATGTTTTATACATTTTGTGTACTACACCGTGTTCAAATTTGGATCAAATATTATAATTTATCAAGTTTTAATGGCAATTCTTAAAAAGACCAAAATTGTGTAACATTATTAAAGGGTATTGTATAATACCCATCAAGTTACATCAGGAACTTCAAGGTATGTGAACATGGTGCCATGATGGTGCATTGAAATGCAATTAAGATAATTTGGTGTCAACCTCCATACCAACTTAGTATGGATAAAATGACACTAAAATGACCTGTATGCGGCCTTTGGTGTCAAAATGGCACCAAAATTATTTGGCCCAACTTTTCTGATGTACGTTTGTTCAACTTTTTAAAGAATTTACAATGAAATTTACTAAAATATAAATTTTGAGTCAAATTTGGACAAGTTGTTGTGTACAAGATAAACCACACATACTATTGAGGTTTGATAAAAAAAAAATAGAAACGTTCAAAACCTATTTTTGTTCACATTCCAAACCTTCAATTTTTATCCTTAACCCCTAAAGGACCAAGTGTCCGAACTAGGACATTTATAGAACCGGGTACATTCCGGTGAACACATTTTTAATCAAATTTTGAAGGAAATTTAATAGCGGATTCTCCAATGTGCCACGGAAATGGGGATTCTTTTTTCTTGAATTCCGACACCGTATGTGGAAGTTATGAGGGGAAATGTGTTTTTTTCGGGAGAAAGGACAACAAGGCAGTAGAGAAATAGTTGAATTTTGGGGGGGCAACAAGTTGGACAGAGTGTGGAAAATGGGGTGGCCTGTAGGGGGCAAAAGACCACCCCACTTTCCACACTCATTAAAAAGTTTAAAAATAATATTTTTTAAAATTAAAAAATTAAAAAATTAAAATTAAACATTATAATTTTAAACTAAAAATTATTATTTTTAATTGAAACATATTATTTTAAATTAAGAAATATTATTTTAAATTAAAAATTCAAATTTATTATTTTAATTTTTAAAGTTTTTTTAATTTTTTAATTTTTTCTAAAAAATAAACAAATTGTCCAATGAAAGACTGCCACGTGGCAATCCACCTTGAAAGTTAGTGGGGTCATGAACATTGGAATGGGTTGGGTGAGGTGGCACTTCGATTCCCTTCTTCTACCCTTTATTTCCCCCTAACCCCCAAAATTCTTAGAAAATATGCTATATGTCTTTTAAAAATTAGAGTTTTTTTTTTTTTTTTTCAATTTTTTTTTCACCATTCTATAAAGGATGGAATGTACTTACGTTTCACCGCTCGGATTCATATTTTAAATTTAAAAAGTCTAAAATATTACAATTCCAAAAACAAAGAGTTTTTTTTTAACTTTTAAACCTCTAACAAGTGCAGGGTGTTCTTCAACATCCTAAACAACTCTAAACGCAACGAAAATTTGTACACAACTAAGTAACATCATATAGAATGTGAAAATGAAGTGCGACAAGTTTCGGTAGTGAGGTTTTTTTGATGTAGTCACGGTCAAACGCATCTGAAATTTTCGGGCATGTGTTTTTTTGGGGTGATTTTTTTCATCAAACACAATTATCTTGCAATCCGTGCGGTCAAAATCAACAAAATTTGTTGTGTATGTTTTTCAAATAGTTTAAGACAAGATCTTACGGTTAGAAGGTAAAATATAACATTTTTTGGGATATTTTCATGGGGGAGTAAAAATGGCAGCATTGGAGTGTTTTTGGAGGAAAAACGCTCTGGTCCTTTAGGGGTTAATTCAAATGAGTATAAATACAAATTTTATCACTTATAGTATACTAAACTTTCAATGGAAAGAATGCAAATCCTCTTTAGAATCAAGTGCAAAAAGTCATGAGTTTTGGAATCATATTAACTAAAATATCAAGGTTTGAATTTTGAAGTTCAAATTGCTCAATTTAAATGTAAGTTTTGTATTTTTTTTATAATTCATCCAAAAATTGTCCAATTTTTTTCTTTTTCACACTTCAAATGATATTATATTTTTTTTATATTTAATTTTTAAAAATAAATAAATAATTTGATTCAATTCTTTATGAAGTTGAATGAACCTTACTTTATTAGTGGGTATTGTACAATAGACCGATTATTGCCATTATTGTGAGTCACAATAATTCAATATTCCACAACGAATGTGATATTAGAACAAAAGTGCGAGTCACAGTAATTGAGAGTATTTAAGAATTTTAACAATAATGAACACATGTGCTAAAATTAGTGTGAGGATTGGTGTAAAGTCTCACACTAATTATGTGATTCATACATAACATAATAGAGTAGTGCAATGAACCCCGACTCAAAATCTCCCTCGGACGTTAATGCAAGCACTATTCACCCATGGGCCCCATTTTATGAATTTTCCATTTTGGGCACTCTAGGGTCTTTTTTTGGCATTTTGTTTTTGCAAATTTGGGAGCTATGGCCCCAAATTGGTCTTAGGGGATCCCTTGGGAATTTTAAACCCTTGGAAGAGGGGTTATTTTTTAAGGTGGGCCCCTACATGCACAAAATAGGGAGCAAATTTTGTCCTCTTGCATCAACGTCGGGGGGAGGGGGGGATTTAGAGTCTTTCGTGCAATGGAGCCCCCTTCTGAAAATTGGATCAAAAGAGTATCTTCACTTAGATCCATTCTTTTTAAGTAATGAAGGAATGCCATTTGTATTTTCCATGAATTGTGGGACTATCGTGTCATTGCTACGTACACATAGTTTCTAATTGTAACTAGACTAATCCCATTGCAATAGGGGGATGGCTCCCATTGAGGGCAATTTTTTTGGACAAAAATTTGCCAAATTGCACCATGAAAAAATATCTAGCTAAAAAATGGCCAAAAACCATGAAAATTCTTCGCCAAAAAACTTCAAAGTAAGAAAACATCTTGGATGAAATTGACAAATTGTGGATGAAAATAATACAAATTTATATGTGATATCTTCTAATGTGATATTTTTTATTCAATATGTGGATGAATGTTGAAACATGGAGTACCACTATAACATTTTATATCGCCACTTCAGCACTTCATGAAAAATGAAAAAAAAATTGCCCTGCTCCCATTGCTCTATTAATGCTATATATGTAGAAATGGCAATAATCGGTGTACAGGTATGTTGTAAAAAAAGAACAAAAACCAAGGGCCAATTACAGTAAGCCACATACAGCGCCGTCATTGGCGGAGGGCGACCGGTAAGGCCGGTCGAGGCCGAGGCGACCGGTAATATGCGGTCGTGGTGGCCCGCGGGCGACCGCCATTACCTTATGCGGAGACTGGCTATGCGTTTCGCTTCGCCTTCGATGTTTTGAGCATCTTCTTGTTGTTGCTTGCCATTTTCTTTGGGAGTCGTTTCTCCGTAAAAGCTCCCGCTGTGAGCTCCTCCGTCTCACTCTTTGCAATTCATTAGGGTTTGGGCCGCCATCGCAAATTTTCATTCGTGGTCGTGGTGCAACAGCACACGGTAAGCGAGCGGTTTTAGGGTTTTGGTTGCGTGATGGAGGAGGAGCACGAGGTTTACGGGGGCGACATCCCCGACGAAGTGGAGGGCGACATTGAGGGCGACTCAGATGGCGAGCCGGACGACCTCCTCCTCAAGGGCGACGACATTGCCACCGACGAAGTGGCCTCCAAGGTAACTTAGTCCGAAATGCGAGCAATCGTTTTCCTGTAGCTTGTTTGTTTGTGCGTTTTAGGTCTCACGGGTTGGTCTTGTATGATTCCGAATGCGTCGTGGCATTTTGTATTCTCTCGTGGTTTCTGAATACCGCAGATGATTAACCCTAGAAGCTCAGCATTTATCAGGGCAAGATTTTGGTTGAATGTTTTCTACATCCTCGGGAGCCTCATCATATGGATTTTTCAATGAGAAGAGTACAGTTACCCTAAGTTTCTCTTCTAAAATGTATAGCTTGGTATTGGGGACGAGTGCTGACCAGCCCCTGAAATTTACATTCATACACTGAGCAGAGGACTAGTGTTATTTACGAGAGTGCGGTCTGGTTAGGGTTTTGCAGCAGTTACGGAACCTAGGAGGGGTGATTTGCATTTGAATCTAGTCCTTGACTTATGGTTTGCTCTTAGTTGGAAATTGACGTGCCGAGTTCGTCGAGCTACTGTTTCCATAATTCAAGAGCGTGGTTTTTATTGTATAATTTTTTTCCGTTTTCTGACTTGGCAAGTGGCAAGTAATTTCTCCAGGGTTACCTCAATTTTGCTAACTTGTTCGACGTTATTAACCTGCTTTCTCGCTGCCCGTGTTGTGTGCTTCTTAGGAGCTAGAAGACATGAAGAAACGCTTGAAAGAGATGGAGGAAGAGGCTGCTGCATTACGTGACATGCAAGCTAAGGTTGAAAAGGAGATGGGGGTTAGTCAAGGTTCGGATTTCTCAATCCCTCCCATCTCTTAATTTACACATTCTGGGACAAGCCTGATTGTTAAACTGAATAAGATAATATTTGTGTCAGAACGTGAATTTGTTGAAGTGAGGGTTATGGCCTGAAGTTCGACTTGTGGTGGTCTTGCTGTACTATTCTGATAAGAATGCCGTTTAATCACCTGCCATGGAAAAGGTCATATGTACGATATAACTAATTGCCGTTTTAACGAAGTAACCCGTCCGCGAATTGAATTTTTCAGATGCGGCACTTACAAACGGAGCCCAGGCAAATCGAGAGGAGGCGGATGCTCGTTCAGTTTTTGTTGGCAATGTAAATACTCCATTCATTTGTGTTGGTGTTTGTGGCAGTCTGCGTCCTACTGATTATTACTTGCGAAGACATGTTTTTGTGTAGTAGATTAGCTTGTGATTCTGTTTCCGGTTTGATGAAACACCAGTCAGAGCACAACTGTTTTTTGGAGTCTTTGTGAGCGAGTAAAGCAGCAACTAAACTGAACTGAATGAGGTTTTTCTTTCCTCCCTTATAGGTCGATTATTCCTGCACTCCAGAAGAAGTACAACAACACTTTCAGTCATGTGGCACAGTGAATCGTGTCACAATTTTGACGGACAAGTTTGGACAGCCCAAAGGGTAATGCCTCTCTTCCTCTGGCATAACCGCTAAGCCTAATGCAGTGATGGTAAATAGATGTACTCTTGAATATTATGCAACCAGTGATCGCCTGAGTAATGGTTGAGTCTGAACAATAGTTAACAGCTATTTTGTAATGTGTAGTCTATATTATCACGATTTGCTAGTGTCGAGTTGTGACTGGTCTCTGACTCTGTCTTTTGCAATCAGGTATGCATACGTGGAGTTTTTGGAGGTTGAAGCAGTTCAAAATGCTATACTTCTTAGTGAATCCGAGTTGCATAATCGTCCACTCAAGGTTGTTTTTCTGCCATCGTCAGGAATTTGGAGTAACATTTTAATTGTTGTCAATCTTGTATTGTGTTGCTTTGAGGACCAATTCAAAGCTCACAAGGTTCTACGTACATATTTCTATCCTTTGTCTAGGATTATTTTTTCCCGAATGTTTTTCACACACATGACTGAAGTGAAGTGGCTGGGATATATTGGCAGGTCACAGCGAAGAGGACAAATGTGCCAGGAATGAAGGGATATCGGGGTCGACCTTACGCCCCGTATTATGGGTACCGCCCAAGGAGGCCTTTTTCAGCTCCCTATGGGTATGCTCCCTATGGTTCTGGGTGGTCTTCCTTAGTGGATTCCATTCTGACTTGTGGTGTGCATATTTCATATGGAGTTCAAAGTTTGTGGCTTCCCTGCATGTGGTAGTTGGTGTTTTGTAATGGTCTATCATCTTTCTAGTAAGATTGCAGATAACTACATGCTAGGACCCGCCATTTTGTAGTTGATAAGTTGATGGCTTTCAGGTTCACAAGAATATTTAGTATCAAATGGTATGGTCGAACTGGTTATTTATGACACTAACATATATGAGGTGTGTTGTGCAGCAAGGTACCAAGGTTCAGGAGGCCAATGCGTTACAGACCTTATTATTAGGCAATTTGTGCTTTCGGATATTTTATTTCTGGCTGTACTGTACAGTGGCCCATCCACATGACGTTTAGGAAAGGATTTGGGTGGTCAGCGGCTTTGTTGTCCTCGTTGAGAAATTATTCTGCCGCTCTGTTGAGGATGTTTTGACCACCGCTGTGGGACTACGGTATCCTCCCCTATCTGGAAGCAAGGGAGACTTACTTGACTGGAAAATATTGGTTCTTATGACAAAATGGTTTTGAGCTCCACTCTTTGAGAAGTTCCCTGACGTCCGTGTTCTTGAAGATACACTGTTCAAGTATAGAGTTTGTTTCCATTTAGAATACGTCGAGTGCAATGAAAAAAATAAGACTGACCAGAAAGGCGGGGAGTGGACAGATTAAACTTGGAACTGACAGCCTAAAAAGTTAATTTAAGTTTCACTCAGAACTGGGCATGTGGGAAATGTCCAAGTGTCCTATCACAGCTGTACCATCTTTGGGTCTGAAGTTTACTTGAGTTTTGGGCAACTGATGGACTACACTCGTTAGGTTCATAGGGTTTCTTTTTAACCCCTAAACGTTGGGCCTATGACCATGGAATCTTGCTTTACCTACCACACTCAATTTTGGCACTATAAATAAGATAAGAATTCGACTTTATATCTTTAGGAGACAAAGCCATGTGTGTACTACAAATCATGAACTTTTCATAAATTTAATCCTTAAATGTGCAAGGAGCCCTGTGGGGCCATGTTTGGTTGTTTTCCAGTCAAATGTTAATTTTCACCTAGTTCTTAATTTCAAATGTAAACAGTCCCAACTAAGAAAGTGTGGGGGCTATATTCTACTTTCTAGTCCAGTTTACCACTTTTCAAAATTGTTAAAATTGCATTTTTATAGCACTCTAAAGCTCAAAGTCTTAAAATTCCAATATACAATGTGGAAAACAATTTTCTATCGAATTTCTTTTTATGTAAGCTCAAGAAGCATGCCACCTACACCTTGTTGTTCATCACTATTGTCTACATTCTCCCTAAAATTTTAATACAATTTTAAGTATTTTTGTAATTACTTAGCCTTTTACAAGATAAATATTTAGAATTTTTTTATAAAATAAATATGTATTTAAATCATTATGAAAAAATCGGGATAAGTCGGTTTAACAATACCTTGTATGAGAAAAATACCAAGAAAAATTATATATTTTGAAATGTGAGGAATTGATGAGGTTTGATCCTGTAATTGTGGTGTGGACGCTTAAGGGTTACGTGAAAATTTGAAGTTACTATGATTTTTTGAAGTGATTGTAAAGAAAATTCATATCAATTACAAGATATACTCAAAACTTTCGATTCTTTTATCCAAGGTATAAATTACAATGAAGAATAGTACAATGAATGAAAATCATCCGAGTAAATTTTAAAGAATTCCCTACACCATGGTAATATCCACCAAACTTTAACTCCAATAAAACACTCAATTTTTAGAGTTTTCCAAAAATTCAAAACGGAGTAGAAACTAGACTTGGTAAATTTCATTTTGTTTATTCAACTTAACTGCAATAGAATTTATTTTTATGACCTAAATTTAGTTTAAGCAAGGAAAAACATAAATATCCAAAATACACTACATGGTGAACCGTTTTTACTACTCTTTTTGTAGTTGGGACCCCATGTAAAATCCAAAAATAGTTTAATCCTTAAAGAACATACTAAGCCCCTCGGGCTTGATTATGAGAGAATAATGGGGAGAAAAGTGGATTTTCTCAACCAAAATTGAAATGGATTGGTGCTTTAGAAAGGTACTGAAAATGCGAGGGAATATTCTCACTTTGCACCGGATTTAGAGAATGTGGAACACATGAGGAGTGTGTGATCCAAATCGAGGGGGGAAGAGGGATATTTTCGGGCACCAGTCCATTTCAATTTTGGACAAGGTAGGCATGAACGTTGACATTGTGCTTTAACTTATGAGCCCTGAAATAACTTTGGTTGTCTCTGACACTAGATTCATAAACCCTGAATAAACTTTGATTTACCCTTACATGTGTTTGCTCTAGGCGTTTGCTGGTTGGACGAGGTTGGTTGGATGTCCGTGACATACAATTAACCCCTAAACGTACCAGGGTGTCCCTAGAATTGACAATTTGAGAAAAATTATCATAAACTACTATTTAGAAGAATATTTTGGACTTGATATACAAATGAAAGTTCTAGATTTTGAATTTTAGATTCCATCTGTACGGTTCGATTCACTAATACTATCACCAATATTTAATTATGAAATTTGAAATTTGAAAGTTAAAATTAAAAATTCCTTCTAAATTCGATTACAAACAAAATTTCAATATTTTTTGAGTAAAATTTGTTGGAATGAATTTGAAATGAGATACTCTTAAACGTGGTGATTCTTTGAAATTTTTTAGTTTCTTAACTCCTAACTGCCCAAGCAGGCGTTTTTGGCCTGATGTACAGATTTCATCCGTATTTTCTCATCCGTCATGCACTTTTTGTGGTGTGATTTTTTTACTGAATTTTTTATGGGAAGTTAACTTCATGTATGTGTGATCCGATCGAAAAGGAAATAATTTTTGAAAAAATTATGTCTCATTTTGTGTTGTAGTGTTTCACCGAAAATCTTGAAGATTTTGGTCTAAAAGTGTTCATGAAAAAAAAACTATTAAAATCAAGCATCCAAAAAATCTCCAAAAATCACTACACCTAAAGTACTACATTATAACCCATCACAACAAATTTCATCCACATATTGTCAATATCTTATTCGTAATTGAATTACAAAGTAATTTTTTATTTTATGTTTCAAAATTTATAAAAATAGATTAGTGATAGTAGTCATAGATCTAACTGTATAGATAGAATCTAAAATTAAAAATGTATAACTTTTATTCATACATCTAGTTCTAAATATTCATATTAATTGCATTTTATAATGCATCTTTGCAAAACTGCCTAAACTGGACATAGGTGAGGACGTTTAGGGGTTAAATCTATGACCTCATTTTTGCAAGGCCACTTTTGAACTACAGTCAATGCAATTTTGGCTTGGTCAACGACTTGACATACTTCCACAATTGTAATTTTAGGAAAATATGTAATCAAGTATGACTAAATCCAACTGTTAGATAGGACAACAACTTGATGAAGAATCTCCAAAAAATTGGATAACTTTCATCCAAGCATTGATGAGAACGAGAGAAGGGTTTGAATCTGTTAGTCGTCCACTTTCTGAACACTTTGACGTTTAGGGGTTAAACCCTTGTCCATGGGCAACAACTTTTGAGGATGCCTGGAGAGAATTCATTTCAATATTCCTTTGGGCTAACGCCAAGGACGTTTAAGGGTTAAATGACCTTAATTTAACTTGAAGAGGTAGCATGACCAACATAAAACCTTCAAGAAAAAAACCGGATGAAAAATCCATCATCTACTTTGTGATACATCATTTCACTTTGGAAAAGATACATTCATCTGCCAGTATATGGTTGCAATGACAATTAAGGGTTTTAACATATGACACAAACAATTCCCTATTTTTGCACTTGGCCAAAGTGCAATCATTATGGAACCTAATTGTGCTAAAAAAAAAACTTTAACAAAAAAATTGACGAAAAAACATTGATTTCTTTCTTTGTTGAAACTTGTAGTATATTGCAATAAAACACTAATATTTAAAAAAATTCATAACAAAAATTTGAATTTCATTTATTTTTAATATTGCAAGATTGACTATTTATAAACTATTACAGATTATAAATAGATTAAGACACTATAACACCGCTGCCAAAGTGTATGGGAGAAGACATGATTTTTTTTTCATATTTTTTTTATTCCTTTTTCTTTGTGTCAAAAAGTACATAAGGGTACATGGCTCCTTCCTCCATCCTTCAAAACAACATTCAAATGCCACATACCCTCAGCCCCTCTGCCACGCTAATTTTTTATTTTATTTTATTTTATTTTATTTTATTTTTCCGGGTTTTCCCAGGCAGAGGGTCCGCGCGCGCGCACCCTCTTTTGTTTGTTATTTCCTCAATAGAGCATAAATATGTTCTCCCATGCTCTCATGGCCGCCTTACATACCAGTGAGGTGTAGAAGAATATATCTATGATTATCTTGAGGGTTGGGTGTGCTGTCGCATATCATCAACTCTTCCTTCACGTCCAAAAAATAAAAAAACAAAAAATAAAATATTTTTTATTTTTTATTTAAAAAAAAAAAATCCGGGTTTTTTGGGGCAGAGGGTTCGCGCGCACGGACCCTCTTTCGTTTGTCCTCTCCTCTCCTCACCTCAAAAAAACATAAATATGTTCTCCCATGCTCCCATGGTCGCCTTATATACTAGTGAGGCGGCTATGAGAGGGTGTGGAAGAACATATGCATGTTCTTTTGAGGGCTGGATGTGCTGCCGCATACCCCCAGCTCCTCCCCCACGTCCATTTCTAAAAAAAATTAATTTAATTTTAAAAAAAAATTATTATGGGTTTTCAGGGGCAGAGGGTCTACGCGCGCGGACCCTCTTACGTTCATCCTCTCCTCAAGAGAACATCAATATGTTTTCCTATGCTCTCATCACTGCAGAAGAAATCAAAGGGGCGGCTATGCATCATTAGCGACCCGCAAAAAGTAGTTAGATAGATAGATCGAGGTTTTATGATTTTTTTGTTTTGTTTTTTTGTGCAGGTGGTTAGGGGTGCATGGTCGCGCATTCTTTTTCCTCCTTTTCTTAGTGCGTTTGGAAGCCCCATTGGAGTTGACAATGATGTTGTTCATGTGAAATCCCATGGACTCTGTATAGGGGAGTGAATTGCTCGGCTCGTTGTTCTCACAAGTTTGTTCTAAGAGGTTGAACATTCTATTTGGAGGGAGGAAGCAACAATTGCAACAATGGCGCGATATGATTACTTGTGGATGAAACAAATCACTATTACAAATGAAGTAAAGTCGCACATACTTGAATATGTTGCAATGCAGATTGAAGGCATGGGTGACAAGAGGTTGCAGAATGAACTAGATGCTTACTAGAGTAGATGAGTACAATACTATATAGTATGTGGTTTTTTAGTTTAGTTTTCAAGGTACTGATTTAAAAGTTTGTACTATTCTTATAAATTGTAAACCTGTAAAGTGTTTTTGTGTACTAAAAAGCATATTTAAAACATATTCGTCTAACTGTGGCCTACTTCCAATTGCTTACAATATGTTTATATGGTTTTGTAAGATGTGTACTTAACTTGTTGTTTGAGGACTCCAACCTCTTGTATTTTTTGACAAAATATGTATCAAGATCAATTTCAAAGAAGAGTTTTGTTGCGTATAGAATCCAATTTGAAAATATTCAAAGCACAAGCAATGGCTTTTCAAAAAAAATGACTCGAGAATTTCCAAAAATTTGGAGTTTATCCCTTTTGCAACCAAATTTGTGGGAGAAAAAAAATGGCCAACTAATTTATGCAATTTCTACCGATCTGAATTTTTAATGCGCTCGGAAGCCAAGTTCATGATTATGTGGCCAAGTGCAAAAATAGGGAATTGGATGTTATGAGTGCATGATAAAAAAGATTAGATCTCAATATTGCCTATGGGTGCGTGATAAAAAACCAAACTTCAATATCTACAAAGTTTGTACATAAATGGAAACTCAAAAATTTCTTTACTTACCACTGTGAGTGATTATGAAAATCAATGTGAAATGCTAAGAAAATAGTGTGAGATAACTTGATGATGATGGAAGGTAGATAGTGTTAGAACTGACCCCATTATTGAACCAATCCTAAAAATAGGGTGTATCAGTTCAAGACTGGGTGCAAGATTTTAGTTTTACTTTCTAAATCAAGCCCAACGTGATTATGAAAACCAATAGTCGTGTCTAGAAGTTGTGAGATTTGAGTCTTGTTTCATCTTTGCAGCCCATTTGCCTTGTCCAAACTCCAGCACCTTCCTTACATAGAACAATACACCAGCTCACACTTCTATTGGTTCCACGGTTAGACCCACAAGTGCCCGACTCTAATGTCACTCTCCGGATTGAACGGTGGAAAAGGATCTTCAACTCATACAATAGATGTTGTGGTTGTTGCTCGATCCATAGCAACAACAATTCTTCTCCTTGGTGTCGTTATCACGGCCACTGCTGAAGGTCTCCCCTTGTGAGATCGAAGTACTTTTGAGCATCTGGATTTTGCATAGTTGCCATGATTACTGTGGTCCACTCTATTTAAAATTTATAATGAATGCCCAAGAGGCCCCTAGTATTCAGAAGTGGTATTTGAGACACCAGTAAACAGGGTACAGTACTGAAATCACCATATACTGTGGGTGGATAATTGTTGTGGGTGCATTCATCCATTTAGACAAATTCTCATCTGTTTGAACAAATTTTCATCCATTCTAACAAATTTCCATCTAATTTGGATGAATTTTACCACAGCATTTTGGGAAAATAATTATTAGTATGGCCGTTCAAAAATAGCGTGGGCCACAGTATATGGTGATATCAGTGTACAGTAGTGAGAAAAGACAATAACTTACTAGTGAGTGAGTCACGAACCCACTAACGTATTCACCGTGGCCGCCGCGTCGTCGGAGCGTGTGATCCGGCGATCGGATTGCATCGATCAGGTCACGCCCGACGAAGCCATCCATCTTCCGGGAAATTTCACAACGCGAGGACCGCTTGGCTGACCCTGAATTGTTCCGGATTCAAGCATTGAATTACTTGAACTTTGTCCGTCTCGTATCGGCAGGCATCAGTTCGTACTACCCCCTCCAGGCCCGATCTCTTCCATGTTACATGTAGATTCTCGAAGAGCCACAGATCAGTCAATTTGGTGGCTTTCTAATCGATCGGGTGTACAGTAGATCGGGTTTGACGGTGCGAGAAAACCGGCGCAATCTGGGTGCTGCTCGACGCTTGAGTGTATGTGAGCGGGAAGGATCGATCGAAAGATTGTAGGCTAAGCTGTGGTTCTGGTGTTGCGGTCGGGTTACATTCTAGTTCGTCGTGGAGTTGCTAGATGTATGGATTCGTTTTCTGATATTGCGCTGGTGTAGCAAGCAGATCAAGCGAGTTGTGACGATGGCAGTGGTCGATGGGCTACTGTCAATGAACTGGTTGCGTGAGATGCGAGATGCTGGGGCTGTGTGAGAGAAGATATCCGCGAGATGGATTCTCAAAAAGCCGGTTTGGAGGGGGAGGTCAGGAACCAAATGCAGGAGGTCGTCAATGCAGAAATCACTTCGTCAGCTTCTTCCGAGGTAACGTGATGGCCAATTCCGAATCAGCTAGCTTGGCAGTATCATACTTTGTAACGAGGACGCGCCCATGATTCATATTTTGAGCTGAACCTTGGAATAAAGAGAGTTTGCTGTTCACTCTATCAACGGGGTGGCGTTCTGTTGCTCAATCGATTTGCTGTTGCTACCAGTGCAGCTGGGTTGGTTTTAGGGTTTAAGTGCCTTAAACCCTAACTTTGGGGTTTATGTAGAATGTATTTCCATCAGTGTGTCCTGGTGGCTTTCGCAGGTTGGCTTTAGTACGCGACCCAGTGTATCAGCTCCGCAAGCCCCAGCTGGTCGACTTCAAGAGGTCAGCAGCACAAAGCCATGCAGCTCCAGCCAACTGCCTCCTCTCTCTGCCTCCAAGTCCGGGAAGAATTTCGCTTCGCACGGGCAAGTTCCTCGTCCGCAATTGCGATCTCGAGCGTCGCTTGAGAAGAACAAGATCAATATTGTTGTGACAGGATCTCAGACCTTGCCTTCAGGACTCCCACCGACACCTTTGGCAGAGAAGAGGGCATCCTCACTACCTGTGCGGACATTGAACGGGCATTCCTCGGGCATAAATCCAGAGTCCACCAAAGGGCATAGCCACGAATTGGCACACTCTGAGCTGGTGCGTTCTTACCCTACTTAGATTGGCACAGGTCGCAGCAACAAGCTTCAGATAAAATGAAATCCTACACTTCGAATGCTTTGAAAGGCGCAAAAATCATTTTTAATTTGCTTTGCCTTGTTTTGTTCTATGACAACTTTGCACAAGTCCAAGTAACAAGAACGAGCATGCTGACAGGTTCCTCTGTGGCATGCAATGAATTGGACACTTGTTACCTCAATTGTGTCAAAATGTGTTTTAATGCAATGGATTAGTTTAAGCTTGTTATCTCATCCCTAGTTCAAATTTTAAGCTTGTTTCGTTGAATTCTGCAATCTAAAGTCGCCCTTAGTGATCACCTAATGGCACTTGGGATTATTTCATTTTCACCATCAAGTGTGTTTCTGCTACTAGAATAGTTCTCCTGCGTATGGGGTACTCAGAAATTTGGAAAATGTTGCTTCTTTCGCGAAAATTGGGAGCGCATGCAGCAGCCTAGATCGAGTGACTAATACCGTAACAATTGTTTTGTATTTTCTTTACCCAAGTCTACCTGTAAGCGTAATGGGGGGCAGCATGGTTGTCAGCCCTTGCTTTTATTATCTTGGAAAGCAAAGAATCTGACCCGGGTTCATTTGTGTGGCTGCAGCCAGGGCATGAGAAAGTGAATATCATCCGATCATTCTCCACTCCTGCTATCGGGGACAAGGTCGAGAGTTTCCGCAGGGATGGCAAGGGATATGTGCTCCTTAGAACTGCCAGTCCAAGGACTAGTGTCGCAGTGCAGCCATCTGAAGCTGTTGATGCCATCAACGCACACATGTCCACAGAATTTGATGTTGAGAAAGGTGAGGATATTCTTGTTTTGAAAATCAACCACGTTCCAAGGTTTTCCACCTGTAGAATGATAACCATTCAACCTGTAAAATGACTACATTTCCAGCCCTAATCCCCCAAAGTGCACTTTCCTGCCTTTCTATACATACCACCTTATTTGCGACATGTGACTGTTAGTGCCACTACGTGATCACTAAGTATTAGTGTCTTACATTTAAAAATTCGATATGTACACTGTCGATACATTGTGGCACAAATACGTCATAGTGGCACAAATAGGGTGGATTACCTTATTACATCTGTTGTCCTTCTTACATGGGAACTAAAGCTAGAGGGGTCCACCCTGTTTCCCAATATATTTTTGTGCAAGAATTATATTTATTTCTAATGTGAACTTTTGGAAAATGTCATTTGGTTTAGTTTCTATTTCCTTGGATGTAGGAAAGGCATATATTCTGATCAAATGTGAGTCGGGAACATAAATGGCAGGCAAAGGATCCACCAAGGATGAGGTAGAAGAAGCCATACCTGAGGAAGAAGCTGTATGCCGAATCTGTATGGATTCGCTGTCAGAGGATTATGGGGAAACTTTGAAGATGGAATGCCGCTGCCGAGGCGAGATGGCTCTGGCACATAAGGAATGTGCATTCAAATGGTTTGGTATCAAAGGAGATCGAGTGTGTGATGTGTGTGGCTCTCTAGTAAGCAACATTCCAGTCACGGTGGTTCGCTTTCCTGCACACGAGATCAGCAATCACATCCGATCTATAGACGTACAAACTGTCAACAGGTATCCTGGGCTACCACTTTTTTTAAACAAAATTTCCCACTTTTCCCTCATTCTGGATCCTTGAAATACAAGTCCTTTTGCAATACTCAAAAACAAGCAGCTACACTACGCTATGAGAAGCTGTGTCCCTGTAGCACTGGCTTGTTTGCTTTTCGAGTAGCAACCTAATTCCTCACATTCACTGTAGATGCAGCTTATGTTATCCCCGTTTGTCCAGAGCCAATAAATGTTACCGAACTGACACTATTTGGGTGTGATACTATGCAGAGGTACTGTGTGGCAAGATATCCCTGTTATGGGGATAATCAACATGATGGCGTATTTCTGCTTCATTGAGCAGTTGCTGGTAATTATGGAACTTCATAATTGCCACTGATGCTGTTGTCTCTCAATATTTGACTGAAACAATGCCTGAATGCGAGCAACGTATGATTGTATATGGAAATAAACTTCGTCTCTGCTTAGCGGTTTCTTACTTCAGCAAAAGCCTGACATCTGTAACTAGTAGAAAACGCCTCAGAGGTATTCTAGAAAACTTAGCCGCATTAAACCCTGCCAATTGTAATGCAGTTGCTAATGTAATCCCTGCAAATTCTAACACGGTTAGGTTTTCTAGAATACCTGTGGAAGGTGCGTTGTCAACACGTTCTTTAGAGACTGCAGAGTTCATGCTGAACTTACAGTGTAGAAACAATTTATGTAAATCACCAAATCTGGTGTAGTGAACTTTGCTTTGAACTTCCTCATGGTTGCTGTCTCAGGTCAACAAACTAGGAACCAAGGCGCTGGCTATCTCAATTCCTTTTTCTGTCATCATAGGTCTTCTTGCTTCGGTGACAGCTGTTGCCCTCGGTGAGACTTTGACCATCCCTTCTTGTTCTCATTTTCTGTGTTTCTTTTTTCATTTATTGTATAATAATTTAATTTGGTTTAGGTGTTGATATGTTTCCTTTCCATATAGATGAGCAATCATTTAGGGCATCATGAAACACTAGGTGCTGAAGTTACAAGGTAGAAAATATGTTGAATTCATTATAATCTTGTTTCGCCATTAGCGAACCAGTACATGGATTTCATTCCTGGCTCAGTGTTGGGCAGCGTATCGACGAGACTGGTTACGTTTTCCCTTTTGTAACCTGGTGAGAAAGCGTTTACTAAGCGTGAGGTGGTGATGATGGTGTGCAGTGAGTAGGCGGTACATCTGGATGTATGCTTCCATTCAGTTTGCACTTGTCTGCTTTTTTGGGTTCATCTTTTTCTACAAGGTGGGTCATTTCAAGTTTTGAGCTCAAGAAAAAAAGCAAGTTGTGATTGACCTTATTCCTTGCCTGTCTATTCTCTATCGTCAGCCTACTCCCGCACTTTGAATATGCATGAGGTGGCCTTCACTACTCGTCATGTTTGTTAAAATGGCACTTTCTAGCTGCATGTATGGGACCTCAGCTCTATGGAGTCCATATGCATTAATGTGTGGATGGTTTTCCTGTGTCTTGAACAAAGGTGTAATTATCACTCAACAGTTTTATTATTATTATTATTAATTCTGTGATTAAATCATTTGTTTACTGTCATGCTAAATGTGGCTCATATGCAGACGGAGCTGGAGGCCGTATTATCAGTACTACTGGCAGCGTTTTCAGGGTTTGGGGTGGCCATGACCAGCAACGCTCTGCTCCTGGAATATTTTCACTGGAAGCAGTACACGGCTCGAAGGGCCCAATTGGCCGCCGCCAGTACTGTGGATGTAGAGCCCTCGTTTCGAACTCAAGACAATATTTCAAGTGGTGAACTGGGAGCTAACAATTCCCAGTGGTCCCGAGAGTTGGCCACTTCACAGGCTACCTCTCGTGACCTTGAGCTCGCAAGCGAACCCGCAACTGCCCGAGGAAGCCCCAGTGCCCGCAGCATGGCTGCCTCTGAGAGCCACCACTCCATGCACTGCTCATGACATATCATGCACTCACTCACCATGCCGCCGTTTCCTGGACATCATCAGGTACTCACAACACCCATTTCCCCCACTTCAGCATATATGTAACAGTAGAATGTTGGAAATGCTATTTTTCGCAATCACAACTTCAGGACATACATAAATAAATATCATGATTTTTTTGTGAATTTTTTTTGTGAATTTATCCGGATGTTTATTTCTGTCATGTAAGGTAAGGGCATGTTCATTAGACTGATATTGTGGTGGAGTTGCGGTCTCGTCAGAGGCCCCAAGTTATTTCAACTGACAATCTTTTTTGCAGTTGGATCTATTCATGCAGGAGCTTCCTATGGCCCTCAAGCTTCATCTGCTGTCTCTACTCCTTCACTCGGTTGTTGACATCGCATTTCATTTGCGCTCCTCTCAGAGTTTCTCAACCTTTGTAGTGGAAGGCATGAAAACCTGGCCAGATTTGCTTGGAGTGAGCCACTCCACAGGTAGACATTGTTACTCTAGAAAAATACACATACAAGTATTAATTATTTAGTTTGGTTCAACATTGACCATTTTATTCACTGCTGCGATATGTGGCCCAATATGATTTTTAGAAGTGACTCCAGGTACACATCCTTCAAAATAACTCAATTTTTGACAGAAAGTTTCTCAATTGCAACTCTGTCACTATTGGCACTTGTTTAAGTGGTATAATTTCATAATTATTAATTTTTCCAAATCTAGATTGAAGTGATCTTTCCAATTATGTGATTACACCTAAAAATTTCCACACATATTTCATACTTAATTACATCATTTCAATGCATTTTCATGTAGACAAAGCTCCAAGCTTTTTATCATTGTGAAATATGTGGAATGTGATTACTTTTTGTGGCCAAGATGTAATCTCCCTAATACTTTAATGCATCAGCTTAACCCTTTAGTGCCTAGGGTACTGTAGCAGACAGCTCTGGATTTCAGTGGGTTTTTCCACTGTGGTTGAGACTACCAAAAATAGAATGGGTTAAATTAGAAAGTAACCGTACAATTCTATTCTCAACTCGAGAGCGCACATTTTATTAAAATTTGAGAATCATCCGATGGTGGGATCGGAAGATTATAGTATGTATTTGAACTGTATAATGCACGCTCAAAAACGAGATTTTGGGGGGTGTGTGACTTCAAAGTTAAATAGAATTTGAGGTAAATTTTCAAAAATAAAAGCAAAGAAGTTCAGCTATGCCCTATGTCAACACCTCTCCGTTGCAATCTTTCATATCAAAAATAGACTCACACATAATTATTGTGAGATTTATAAGTGAAAGTGACTTGTCCATTTACGGTTTAGGTCAAAATTTTATACGTTGAAAATTGACAGGAGTGGGTACATTAGTCAAGATCGGATTACACACACTAATGGAAGATGAAGAAGAGAACTCAATCCAAAAAAATAAAACAAGATAACAAACTTCCAAACACAAGAAATACTACACAATACATATGTTGTATTTGTAAGTATTTACTGTATTTTCAAGTATTTGCAGTATTTTTGCGTTCTGTTGATAGGTATTTTGATAGTTGTACAATTCCAAATTGAAAAATTCTTTTTGTGGAAGGTGCGTAATGTATGTGCGCAAATCTGAACTTCAAAACTGAAGTTCCAATTCTTCACGGATTCTCTGCTATTTGCATTTCGGACGTTGTAGTGACCATGATGTGGTTTGCTAGGCACTAAAGATCATGGTCATAATAGATAGGGACAACTATGTCTTCTAACACGTTTTCTGGTAACAATCATTATGCCATTGTTTAGTTTTCACATGCTTGATTTTTAAGAGGAGTATCATAAAAAATATTTTTCTATAGTAAAAGGACCTCAAATGCTCAATTCAAGAATGTTGTGTAAGGGATTAAAGTCCCTCTATTAATAGTTTTTGACTTTAAACATTCATCAATTAAACATCAATAAAAACATGATATTATTTAAGTCTCGTATAATCAAAATTGTGATAGTAAATAGAACTACCCATATTCCTTTTGAGAAGTTTATATGTTATATTGCAAGAAACCCTACGACTGATGCATCTCACATTTTTTAGCATTCCAACGGAGAAGCACAACAATGGCAAAATCCAGGAAAGAAATGCGATATTAACATGTGAAAGTTGTCCTCCTGCAGCAATGTGCGTGCAAACCCTTGAAGTCAAAGCAATCCTGTCTAAGAGAGCAAACAATCTAATTGGAGTTCTTATTGTGAAGCAACCTACTAGAATAGAAAACCCCTGCAATAATCACATGTTCTAATTGTGGTTGTAGCCGCAGAAACGCACCTAACATTGAACGACTCCACTAAACACTAATAACTAGAAGTTAAGGCAAAACATCAAAGCATCGATCAACAATGATATGAAACCGCAATCTCATATTATCGTGTACAATCCACGCTAATCTTTGATGCAACGTCAACGATCAACCAATCCTTATCACATCAATCTACGATCAGTAATGCTTAATCGAGATCCCGATGGCGACGTTGTCACATCCAAAAGCATAACACTAGCCCCGAAAACCCTAGAGCTTGTCAATTTATTGTAGGTGACCCTAAACCCGATCTAAACCCAATCCGTGGTAGGTGGTATTGAAGACATGGTAAATATATGGGGTACGTATTGGAAGAACGTACATGTAGAAAGCGTATAGAATACAAATACGCAGAGGGAAGTAATAGGAGCATGAGAAAATAGGATCTAGCATAACACTATTTTGTTTTGGGCTGTATTTTCTTCGGGCAAATTTTTTCTTCATTTACCGCACAATAGTTACCCCGCCGCCGGTTTATGCTTTAACGCCGCCGGTTTATGCTTTAAGGATAAACTGTAAGAATAGAGATGACCAGAAACAAGCCCCGGAATTCCTTCCAACATGAGATATAAGCTTCTCCCATTCCTATTCACCATACTAGCTCTTAGAGGTGAACATCAAAGATCAATATTTTAATTCTATTTCTCTTGCAAGAGGCACATTTGACTCATGCTGATATGGCAATCACGGATGAATTCTCGTCAGCACTGACGAAGTCGACCGTGGATGCCGCAGCCACTTACGTGTCTATCCTCCTTAGCGTAAGCACCGCCTCCCGACCGAGAGGCAGCGCCCTCCAGTCGGCCCATATCCGAAGACCGTGACGTACCACAACCTGGGCCTGCGTCCGACGGACGGCTCCATTGGCTGCGGGTAACAAGTCACCCTTGTAACTTGTGGCTCTAGGAAGACCACTTTCATCCATACGCAGATGGATGAGGAACCCATCCAAGCCGTCAGATGGCAAAAGAGGGCCCATCTGGGCCGTTGGCGGCGTATGGCACCCGCAATGCGAAGAGCTTTCCAGTGCCGCGAGCGAGCGAGCGGGGTTTGGGTTGCTGTTCTCGATCATCGCGGGGAATTCATCGCTTCTCTCGTGTGCGCACCGATCGGGGCAGTTAGCCACACTCCAGCTGCATGGGAGCCAATTGAAGTAGAAGGCGCTTGAATCAATTGTTTGCATTCTTTCAGTTAGTTTCGTGAGGCGCAGTTGGAGGGGTTTGATTTGATCGTAGTTGGCGTGAAGGGGAGGGGCAGAGGCAGAGGAGCCATGGCGACTCTGGACGTGACGAGGGCGGAGATCGCTTTTTTGGTGATGTACCTCAACAAGGCGGAGACGCGCGACAAGATTTGCCGCGCCATCCAGTACGGCTCCAAGTTCGTCAGCGCTGGCGAGCCCGGCGTGGCTTCGCAAGTCGACAAGACCACCAGCTTGGCTCGGAAGGTGTTCCGGTTGGCCAAGGTGCGTCCCCTGCGGACTCCAATCCTCGGCTGATTTTCGGTGCATGCGGCGTGGAATTTGGTTGTGTAGCGATGGTCATTAATTTCTGGAGGGATTGCTTGCCGTCTTCGAGTGTGCATACATGCCATTTGAGGACTCGGAATGGCGGTTATCACCTGGAGCTAGGATGGAGAAATTTTGGATGAATCCGGAATTTCCATTCCCTTGAAAGGGCATTGAGTGATGAGAAAGAAAATTATGCGTGAACGAGTTTTGGCAAGGTTGAATAATTTACACGGTGATCACGTGCTTGTATGAGTTTTGTGGACGATGAGTGTGTGACTGTATCAGGTTACGGAGTGACATTTTTCGTGCAAGTGGTCCCAATTTGCCGAGTGTAGAAGGCTTGTTACTGGTTCTGTTCTGGGGTACTGTGCTGTTTGGGCGAAGTATGTATGTTTCTTGTTTGAGGAAGAAGATCATCCGCGTAAGAAGCGGCTGCAGTGTGGATTAGTGACAATCTGAAACGTTGAGGGCCGGTTTGTATTGTGAGTGTGGTGCGAACACTGATGCAGTGATGTGTATTGGGTTGCAGACGTTGAACGAGTTGAATGCCCTGCTTGCTCCTGCGCCAAAGGCAACGCCATTGCCGATTGTCTTACTGGGCAAGGTAAGTAACTGGTGGAGCTTACGTGATGTGGGTTTCTTGGTTCTAGGGGTTGGTGCTCATCAGACGGTTTGTGGGCGTATTTAAAGACGAGGCTTTTGGGTCTTTTGTAGCTGGTTGAAGAGTTGAAAGTCAAGGGTTAGACGAGAAGGTTTTATATTCCAGGAACATTTTTCTAGCACGGGCGTTTTGGTCATGATGTCTGGTGGGAGTGGTGTTTCTGGCAAGGAACGGGTTGCTTTGGAATGCCGTGTAGTATCCTACCGTGCTAGGTGCATCAATAGCCTTTAGGTCCATTGGTAGCATGCTGGAATGATAATCCAGCGCCTAGGTCACGCCTGTTGTGTTGTTGGCGATTATGTTAACGCGATGGCAATGACAATGCCCATGAAATGAGGTCCTTTCTGCAGTAGCCGGGATGCACATCTTAGACTCGCTTGAAATAGATAGTGGGCATGGGATACGTGGAGAACCTGTCATTTTTGGGACGAAGTGTTCGAGGCGCTCTTTCTTTGTTGGATTGTTGCTTAGCGTTTTAGCAGACAAGATGTGGGTGTTACATTGTCTGATGCGTATGAGGGATTGTGTAACAATGGATGCGGTTCAGGTTTTTTCCCAACATTTAACACAGTTTACATGTGTTCTGTGAATCGGCCAGGCAAAGAACGCATTGGTGGGAACCTTCTTGTTTCTGGATCAAATTGTGTGGGCTGGAAGAACCGGCATTTACAAGGTATGTTGTAGTCTTGCTAACATGCTGTTTAGCCCTATCTTGGACCTGTGTCCTGGCTGCTTATGTTATTGTTTGATTTTGCAGGACACGGAACGCCTGAACCTCATCTCCAGAATTTCACTCTTTTGCTGGATGGCGGGAACTTGCTGCACAACTCTTGTTGAGGTCAGTTGCTTGTGGAAGTATTTAATAGTCGGGCAGGCATGGGTCACGTCACTCTTGGCTACTTTGGTATTGTCATTCTTGGTCACGCAGTTGCAATTGTTCTGAGTCTCCTCCAATTTCGTTTTTGTCAATCACCATGTTTATGGACGATTTTTCGTCTGCACGTGTTATTCAGGCTGAGTTCCTTTCAATTTTTTTACTTTGTAGATGTTTGATGAATGCTGCAAGGATTAAAAGTGTGCATCCGATTTATACTAGAAGTTTTTTGCCCTCAGGTTTCAGAAATCACTCGTCTGGGGACTGCCACAAAGAAAGTGCAGAGGGAGTTAAAACGGGCGAAGGGTACCGGCAGCATTGAGGAATCGAAGCTGGTAAGCTCAAGTGCACTTCTGGTGTCCAGTGTGTCAAAACATTAGTGTGCGATGGCCAATATGATAACTGGTGGACGTACTCTGAGTTCATGACCAGGGTAGTAGTGGTCAAATGGCTGGTTTTTATTGGCAAAGTGGTCCGCTCGAGTATGATGTTGGCAGCTTTAAAATTTACAATGTGCATCTCTGCCATGATTGAGCACTGTGCTAGAGAGGAACCCAATAATTAGTCATGACTTGTAAGTTGTAGTGTCTGCTTATTACCATGTCTACCTTCACTTTCACTGGAAAACAAGCATGCAGAAAGGTTGTTGAATTGTGAGGATTGGGATTAATATTGCCATTCGTGAGGCTGTGGCCTGCCCATCCGTCTGGAGAACTTCCAGGAGGATGGATGGGTTGATTGAGGAGGGCAGTTAATACCGGTTCTGAAGTGCAAGGACTCACGCGTGCACCAAATACACGCCAGAGGGGTTGATTTTGATAGCTGTGAGGGTGAATCCTTTAAGTGCTATATGTTTGTGCTGCATTACTGAAGAGTTGCATATTTTTGCAGAAGGAACAGAGGAAAGAGAATTTGAAGAAGTCAAGGGCGAGATCATTGAACTTGATCAAGTCGGCGTTGGACATTCTGGTTGCTGCTGGGTTGCTTCAGCTGGCTCCTCGCACCATCACACCACGTGTCACTGGAGGCCTGGGTTTCATCACTTCCGTCATATCATGCTATCAGGTACTTCCATGAGGCCGGAGTGCCGGACTAGCTATATCTACGTGTGAGGAAGCAAGGGCATGTGAGTGTGATTGAGAGGGGTAATGTGGATTGAAGTAAGCCCCCGCGAAACCTTCGCTTGCGTAGGCAGCATCATCCGGTGATGGGGTGACTTGTGCTTGCATGCGAAACAGAGATGTCATAAAGGACTGTGTTCAGAAATTGCAAGTAGGAGTTTGGCTATATGTGCTACTCTGTTAATTTACGTAACACTGGAGCCTTAGGGATGTATACAACACAGTTATGATTGAACTGACGCGCCTGGTGTGGATTTTGTTGTGCATAGTTGCTACCACCACCTGCTGCAGCCAAGGCGAAGGACGTCTGAAGCAAGTCACGGTGACCCTACGACAAATGAAGTCTTTCTTTAACGTAACTCAATGTAATTATGGGTAGCCTCTTGGTGTCGTGCGAGCTTGGACGATTGTTGGCTATTGAGGTGTTAGACCACGCTACGAAGGCCTAGTTTGCTTGTACCTGATCGAGTGAGGCTTCCACTCAAGATTTTGGGAAGTGATTTATATTTGGCACACTTGATCTACTATTCATGCACTCTTGGCATTGAATGGTGTTGGACTCCATGTTGTGGTACACAAGTCGTTCATTTACTGTTTGATCTTTTTGAAGCATTGTAATGACAGTGTCGGATATTCGAAACATCTATCCTGTTGGCCCGATAGGATTTGGAATTGTTTCATTCTATACTAATTGGTGGGGTTTACCTGGTATTATTTGCATTGAACCAGCGACTGTGCACATCTTATTACAAACAAAGCAACACGGGACTGATAAATTCAATTAGAAGTATGTCATACCAACCTCTTCGTCCCTTGCATCTGTTGGAAGGGGTAGAGGTGTGCTGGCCTGGATTACCTCTTCAGGTGTTTCCTGCTTGGAGACGTTATTGTATGTGGGCTTTTCAATCGTTGATGAAACGTGTGCAAGGTGACTGGAACGGCTCCAACGCTGAGGCCCGATTCAGACCTGAACCGGCCGTTGTAGTGGACAAAATCCTTTGTTCATTGGGTCGTCCGCCTTTGTGTGGAGGAAAATTGCCATGTCATCATTGATTTTGTCCGTCTGATGAATGATTTCACCATGAACTGGACGTCCAATGAATTTGTCCATTAGCACCCACATGTCATTATTTTATGATTACCACATATCAAGTGAAAATTGAATGTGTACGGGGGTTTCTATTTATGTTGTGTGTGTGGGAGGTCAGTATAGTTTCGTATAGAGACCTTCTACACGACTTTCATAGGTAAAAAACGCCATGGTTAACCCCTAAACGTCCAGGCATCCAGTTTCTGGACGTTTGTTGGTCAAACCCAATTTTGATCTTGAAGACGACTTTTGTTGCTAATACACCCAACTAAGAAAATGAAGTTTATTAAGTCTAGTTTGAACTCCACTTTTCAAATCTTAAAAATTTCAATTATTGAGTATTTTATTGCTTGTGCAAGCTTTGTAGCTCAAGGTTTGAATTACACTACATAGGATGTTCACCTTTCGAATTTCAAAATTTAAATAAAAATTTTCTATGGAAAACATATCATGTGATTCTCCATTGTAATTTGTACCTGCTCCCAAAAAATATTAACTTTTTAAAGCTTTTTTGTAATAAAAATTATTTTTTGAAGTATTTGACTTAAAAATTTGTTAAAAAGACCGTATTAAATCAAAAAAATCTGAGAATTTCAAGACTGATAGGAAACATTCAATTCCATGCATGAAAAATATTACAAAATATATTTTGATAAATCTTGAAGGCTAAATCGTGTAGTTTGACTTTCCTACAAAGGAGTGTTACGTTTAAGGGTTAAGCAATGGATACGCAAGTTCAGAATGCAAGTATTAATAGAGTTAAATTATACAGTACATAATGCCCCATAATACATACAAAATGAAGCACTTACAATCAATGAATTTCAATCAAGTAGCGTAAATCAAAATAAAAGATTTATTGACGGAAACTGTCCACATAGAAAGATGCATCTATAACAACTCATTCAACATCAACGACATTCTTTGTAACAATGTGATTGTCCAACAACGTGAGAAAAAAAAATATTTTTTAAAGCATTTTTGCTCAATGCATTAGAAATGGTAGTTTTTGGCATTTCTGTAAGTACAGTAGGGGTTAGTAAAGATAGGTCCACCTTGCTACAGAGTTGGTGTAGTTGGAGCAATTCGAAATATCATATCTTCCTCAAAAATAATCCAATTCAAGAACTGTAAAGTGCGGTGGATAGGTCATTGAGTCTACTTTTCAGAAATATCAAATAACTCATCAATTTTTTTTGAATCAACAACTCATGTGTTTTCTTTTGCAATGCCAATGACCCCATGCACTGATATTTGTTCACACTAAACTCATGGCCAAAGAGAATCTAGGCTAATAAAAAAGGAAGAATTGGTCCAAGTCATTAACCCTTAAATCTATAGCATCTCACTCTTGGCTATGAACTTCTCATCTTGGCTTGCGTTATTCTACATATGAATGAGTTTTCTTGCTACTTTTGCAACGAGCTTTTGCAACGATCAAGCTTGCAAACAAGAATGTGGTCCCTATCTCCTTAAAGGCGGTGGAAAAACCTAGCAATTTCTATTTGCGAGAGGAAGTTAACTGTTTTAGTGAAAGTCTCGTGCTTTTGAGTGTGGATTGCGGGACGCTTCACGTAGGAACTGCGTACTGGAAAGTCTTGCCCAAGAAGCTTACACTTTGAAACCCCCTAATAAAAAAATATACCTCGATCTCTGGGGAGGAAGTGAAAAACCTCTTTCTTTGATTTTGATATTAACCCCCGAACATCGAGCCCATGACCACTAAAGAAAAGGAAGTAGTTATCCTATGACTCTGAAGAAACATTCATAGCCCAATTTAGATCCAAGAAAACTTATCATCAGCGTATCCAAAGTATTATTGGACTAAGCTGGAGGGTTTACTCCACTCAATCATGCATAACATTCAATAGCCTTCGTTGAGGCTGCCTTTTGATTTCCTGTTTGGGTTCATCCAATTTCATCTAAAGCACATCCTCCTTTTCTCAGTGGCCACTTTGGTCCTCATGACCACCTGATGAGCCTTTCTATAATTCATTGGAACAAGGAACAAGGCAAATAATTAACTACAGTGGATGTATATGTAAAAAGGTGGCCCATTGATTTTATTATGTATGTTACCCATAATATTAAAACCAATATAGGTTCCTCACTAGTTCCTACCAATGCTAGTTAATATCAAAACCAATGCAGGTTGCTCATGCATGAATTAAGTTAAGTTAAATACTGGCATGCCATTTAAATCAAGGTTGCCAGTAGTGAGCCTTGAGTTGCTTTTTGAATCAAACAATTACTGATTTAACAAGGTATTGTAGTCAACATTAAATTCTGACATGCCATTTAACCAACTCCTAGTTAGTTGTTCTTGCTTAATGCCACGTGCCCTCGTAGCTACTGATGGGATGTGGAATATCCCACATCATTTCATTGGGAGGATGAAATGATGCGGGATATTCCACATCATTCCATCCAGGGGAGGGCAACAGCCTCAAAAACTACTGAATGTTATGTGTGTTGAAATACATTTTACTAAACTGAGGGAATCAAATAGAAGATGCATTTAAATGACATGATCCTTGATTTAGGCATTTCGGACAATTCCAGAAATTGCTTTCAAAATGTGCAATCCAAGTGACATGGAATTAAACTCAAGCATGTAAGATACTCAAACTAAATGGAGAGCGAACTCAACCAAAAATAAGTAAAACTTTGCCACAACCTTATTAGAAGACGCCTTGCAAATAACTGACCGCATGTGCACTTTCATGATTCACACTATAGCAATCGTGAACAATGTCACAAAAGAAATCTCCATTGGGCAAGAATGGACTAGTTTCATAAAATTTGTTAGCGGGCAACCTCTCCTCCTCAATCCATTACATTGTTTATCTTAGGAAAGAGAGCCTCATAGTTCAACATTGTCATCAATGAAGATGTTGGATCCTCCAAGGGAAAAAGAACACATCCAAGAAGCATTCCAAAAAATCCTAGATGAAAGATCCTTCATTTACTTTATGAATCAAAGGTTCAATTACATCCATCTGTCAGATTTTGGCTTGACCAACATTTAAAGGCTAACCTTTTGGAGCCTAGGTGATCATTTTTTGAACATGCCTAATTTTAATCCTTGATAAATTCCTAGCATTTTTGACTATTTTAAGATCTTAACCATATAAAACAAAATTAAACTTGTATGTTTACATATAGTCTAATTTTGAAAAACATCGAACAATTATCTAGTGCAATCAAAACATGAAGGCATGACTATACAATACAAACTTCATTGTATGCACTTTCAACCTCCCGTTGCCTTTACTTTCATAGATGGAGTTCTAAAGATTAACTTTACTAAAGTTTGTTCAAAGGACCATATTCTAAACTCCAAGTCCTTGCACATGCAATTTTTTTTCCTTTTTTTTCGACATGTTTTGAATTTTATGCGATGTTTCAAAGCTAAACAAGGAAATTTTCATACGCTTCGCTGAGACTTTTGTATGCTACGAAAAAATATGTCTATAATAGGTTATCACACATTGGGACATAGCGTATGCAAGGATACTACTATGTGTACCTATCCGTTAAAAAAATAAAATATTAACTTTCAATATAGACAAACAAATTTGTAAACTACATTATTTGCTACAGTGCTCTACATTGGAGTATGTATTTATTTTTAGAGTCAAACTTTTCAGGGACACAAGAACTAGAATAGAAGATGTTCAAGGTTCAATCTTGCAAAGAGAACAAGAAATTTGATTGATATCTAGAATAATACAATAACTAGGAACAAAGCAACACATGGATTGCTCCACAACTCGTGTTGTCAAGAGTGAGGAATATCTTGTCTATTCTCCTATTTATACTATGAGACCTAAGCTCATGGAACCTTCTATGGAAGGTCTTGGGAGACTATAGAAGGTTCTAGAAGATCGTGGAAACTTCTACGGAAGGTTCTAAGAATGCATGTTTTGTACGGGGTTTTGTATGTCCATGACAAAACTTTCTCAATGAAAAGTTGACAAGTCCCTCATCTTTCCAAAGTACTTGAAATTAGCCTTGTGGAAATGATCACAAAAAACAAATTTGTTCTCTTCTTTTACATTATATTATGCATTTCCTTAGTTTAACCATATTTCATTGTACTCAAGGCACTCCCCATGGTCTGAATGCTTTGGTATTTTTTGCAACAATTTGGATGCATTTCAAGAGTACAAAAATCCATTCTATTGACACCAAAACCAAACAGCGCAAGTTATTCAACAAAACACTTCGGAAGTAACTATTTTTTAGTTAGCTAGGCTCCAAAGGGGTCAAACTCGTGTATACAAGGGTGCATCAATGGGCATAAACTCACTAAAATCTTTCATCCTTACAAAAATCTTTTGACGCAAAAAGACATCTTTTATGCTTGCTACAATTTGTCCTACCCTTTTAGAAGTGTGTTGAATGATAGTAGCATGACAACACATGCAAGGGTTAAATGGTAAATGATAGTGGCAAGACAACGTACTAGTGAATAGATAGGTACTATCAATTGTACAATGTGGTGAGGTTGCTAATGAGCATGTAGGGCAATCCAATTGGCTGAATTTTGCCACGTTCCCGAGCTTTAAAGGCATGTTCACGGCCAAATTTTGCCACATTCCCAAAGTTTTCGGTGTTATATGCATACTCAGCTCTGACGGCTGATTATGTCAACTAGTTATGCTTCAAAAACAATAGAATTGGTCAGACATGCATCTAAAGCAAGAGTTAAATGCCAGATAGGATAGGGGACTATGGAGTGGTAGGGACATCGGCAGGAAAACACGAGGATTAAGAAGACAAGTGTAGTTGAGGTGCATTGGGCAACAATGGCCCACTATGCAAATAAACTGCTATGACAACCATAACATCAAAACCTTATCCAACCCTTGTGTGTCAACCGATTCTCCTTCAAACAATTAAATCTCTCAACAATGTCGTAGCTTTGAAATCATATGCTTTACTTTTTTATGAACTCATGTTTGCCAACTTTGATCCACTATTGTAGGCTCTCACCTGCTGATGCCTGCCCTGACATGTTTTGCTTTCATACTTTAGTTCTGTCATGTCTAGAAGCAACCTCAACTTTCAATCACTTGTATATAGTTTCACTTTAAGACTAGTGGGAAGTGCGAGTCATTAGAAGGGGCTTTAGGACTACCATAGAAGGAAGCCAAGGTTGGCAAAAAATAACCAATTTCTAAAATTTATTGTCAAAACTTTTGGAAAATTATTTCTCGGGGAGTTCACTCAATGTATTTTTTGAGTATCACATGTGAACAAATCTTTGGCCCCCTATATTACATTGTAAATAACCAATCAAACAACTTGAAAAAATTATAGGATGTTTCTTTATGTTGAAATTTTATATTGTGAATTTTTGGGAATTTTCTTTATTCAAATTAATTACTTACAAATTTTTGAAGTAAATAAATACACTATACAACTAATTTTTGTGTTTTTAGAGCTAGTTTCAATTGTGTTTCTAAATCTGGTTTTGAATTCAATTGAACTAAGAGTTTTTAAAAATAAAAGATATAATGATTGTGTGATCACACTTGAAAATTTGGAGCTAAATCAAACTTTATAAAAAAGTATATAGGGGGTTGAAAATCACTTGTTCGCACGTTGTTACGTAATATTTGGAAGTGACCTCCCCGAGAATTATTTATCCAAAACAAGTTTTTTTAAGAATGAAGAAGGGAATCTTGGGGATTATTTAAAAGTATTCCATTTTTCAAACCTTATTCTTTGAAAATTATTAAGGCATTATCAAATAAGTGGAAATGAAGTGAAATGAAAAGTGTCAATTGGTCCTCACAAGCAACACATTACCACATGAGAGGAAAGGAATCATCTCTTTGATGCCGAAAGGAATCATCTCTTTGATGATGAGTCACACCAATTTTCTAGGTGTGGTTTAAATTACTTTAAGAATTATATGTGACACCTTTTGGGTTGACATGTCAAGAAAGAAAATTGTGGAACAATTCCAGACACTACTCCCTACTACTTGAAAATCTTTGACTTTTCAGAAGAGTAGGCCAAAAAAGTTGGGAGGAAAAGTTGGGAGGACCTACTCGGGTGGAACAACTGCCAGTTACGTTGTGTGGTAAGGCTCTTAAAATGTTCGGCACAGATGTGCCAATCCTGCCGAGTGCCCTCCACATACGATACAGTAAGTTCTTTTTTAAAATTATAGTTGTAGTTTTTTGAAACAATGGACATTCATTCCTGGGAGGCTGGTCAAGACTCAGGAACTTGATGGGCACACAGTTAGGCAAATGAATGCTTCAAAGAAATCAGTGTACGTTATTTTTATCAATTGTCAAATTGCACTTACATGCATGACTCAAGATTGCATGAATGTAGAGCAGCAGATCTGGAGTTCTGGACATTGGAGACTGGACATTGTATGATATAGCTTCACACCAGCTTCATAATAAAATAGGCAGAAGATCAGACATAGCTTCCTGAACTTTATGGCCATAAAGGATCATGGAATTGTTCCCCAGTGGACATGTTGTCTGACATGAATTCCAGATTGCTTACATAATCTGGAATCATTCATGATTTGCCTCAAGCCTAGAATGGCTTAAATTTGACAATGAATGAATTGAGCAATGAATGGTTTAAGGTGCTTCAACTCTTCCTTACTTTTGTAGCAAACCCGAGGAGATGTTGTGACCTGTGAGCTTCCTGGTTGTATCTGTACTGTCCTGTACTGTACATATAATTGCAAGCGGTAAAACCCATTTTGATTTGGCAGAAGAGTCTAAGAAACTAAGAATTCTAGGAGGCTTCCAAAACTTTGACTTGCCTGGTTACAATGTGAAGTGGACTAGAGATCTGCTGCCGGTAGGCACAGGCCAAAGAAAAAGCATGAAGCCTGTACTTCAAGCGTGGCGAACGGAAGTTGTTGGTGGAAGATATACGGTTGGTGCCCAAATTCATTAAAATGTGATGAACAAACGTATCAGTTAACCAGCTAATGCTATGCTTTTAAAACTTAACCTTAGACTAGTTGGCTGCTGTCCCTTGGCCGCAGACCAGCTTAGCAGACTTTTGAAGGACCAGAATGTGAAAGATTTGAACCATGAATCTTGCGTTGTCTGATTGATCACTCGCACTTTTCAAATCTTAGAATAAAAATTTCACCTACAGACCTACAGTATCACTGTAAGTGCAAATTTGAGTAACAGACAATATAGTAATTTAGAACATATAGTTTGAAACATATATACTCACTACATATAGAATGCAAGTTCCACTCTTGAAATTCAATGTAATTCTGTAGTGACGTAGTAACTGCGAGTCTGTCAGTCATGTGAACATTATGGAGGTTTATTTTGTATAATTGGACTCTTACTTCACGCCGGTCATCAAAAGGACAGGAGTTCTTTAGGGGAATGGCCTGATATGGGTACCACTTTTACGCGTCTCACATAGTGTGACTTATGTCTAACTCATTTACATAGTGTGACTTATGTCTAACTCATTTTATGTATAACTCAGACCTTCCGTCAACTTGAATAAGGAGTTTTACTAATAGTCTGCCTGGGAATAGTTATGCTAACTAATAAGTTAACTTCGGCCTTGCACAGTTTTGAAAACGTGTCAATACTGGAGCCAAAACCTCGGGCCAAAACCAAGGATCTTCAGTCAATTCAGTAATTAATACATACGTGAGACTCTGGCTGGTAATGTGTTCAGTAACTGCAGACTGTGATCTAACTTCCGGAGAATCTACCACATATATAACTTGTTGTAGAATACATCGGTACCACTCTCCCAACCATGAAAACTTGGCTGGCAGTACCTTCACAATGCAGGTTTCCAAGTCCAAATGCAACCAAGATTCTATTCATCAGGGTTTAACGCTTACTGTGGGGCTGTGTACTCGTACGTCTCATGCATTCATGCTTCTTGTGCCATCGTAAGTTTCATTGATAGAACACAAATTCACCCTGGCTCGTGAATTCTCAATTCCAAGATCGAGGTGAAGCGCAGACAGCTCACATTAATTCCAGCGACAAGATCGAACGAACTAACCTTTAACAGCTAATTACGATGTGATTCCACCAAATCTTCGCAGGAGATACCTCAACGAGGAGCTTCAAAAGGATCCCTGGCTTGTGCTTACGGCCATCTAGTACTGTTTCCTTCTCTCGCACTTACAACAATAGTACTTGTACTCCTCTTCAGTGCTATATATCAATCTGATCCTCGTTGTGTGCCACCGACTAAGTTAGTTAGACAACAATAGCTTGAAAATCGCCTACAGAGGGCTCCTATCTACTTGTAGAATCTATTTCCCATGCACGCACGGCGTAATCTGCAAGTCGGGCATTCTGAAATCTAGTTATTGGCTCAGCTGTCGCAATTACAGTTGTATGTACAGTACCATTGCTTCAGGAGTGAACCGTTGGTTGTTCATCTGAAAAGAAGCCACACTGTCCCGACTCTGAACTGATCGTTATTGTAAGAAATTGCAAGTGATCGTTACACTGGAATCATGGCGAAGTGGAACAAGCTTTTCTTTCTCGTGGGCCTGTTTCTAACGATGATCGGCCAACGCATCCACGCAGCAGAGATTTTCAGCGGTGAGTTGAATTGGAGCTCGCCATGGAATTAATGAGTCGATCAGTTCCAGTGCTAGCACAGAATAGGATCAATTCTATTCATTAAAGTGCCAGCTTTCAGTGATTTTGGCAAAGTTCTGTGCCATTCTACCAAACTCAAATCTAGACCTATCCTAGTTTTCTTTAGAAATCGGGAAACTGCTATTTCAATGAATGGAAGGACTCCTCGCTTGAGCATAGCTAGCCTTTAAAAGGAAACTGAATTCAAGATGGAATATAAGTTATAGTTGCGATGTCAAAGTGGGGAAATTGAAGAGTGCATGACATGTACGAGTCGATTCACAACATTCGTGACGATTTGAAACTTCGAATTCCATCAATATTCGTGTACAGGAAGAGTACTCAATTGTTTAATGACTGTGCGTATGTATGCACCAGACCCCAACTACTCCTTTGTGCATAATGCGACGGACGCGCCGCTGCTTCTTCGCAACTACGACTACATCATCGTTGGCGGGGGAACGGCAGGCTGCCCCTTGGCGGCGACTCTATCACAGAACTTCACGGTTCTTCTCTTGGAGCGAGGAGGTACGTGTGCTCGGATCCCGAAGCTCTGTATGATCACGTGGACGTAGACGAAACGAGATTGCACCAGTGATTTTTTTTTCATTTTTTCAAGGGAGTCCCATTGGCGATTTGAAAGATAGAAAGTATTTTTTTGGCGATTTACAATTTTGTTTACTACAAATACATAGCTTTCTATAGAATTGTTGGCTTCACATACCAATGATAAGGGAAGATTATGGCGATACATTCTATTTTTTTTACCCAACTTTTCTTATAGCAACATAGCAAGCCCATTTTTCAAATAGCAAGTTGGCGATATATAGCCACAAAAAAAAAATTCGCTGGATTGAGCGTGACCATGTTGACTGTAATGCAGGTGAGCCATACTCCAATAGACTGGTGGAGAGCCTGATCGGCTTCGAACCTGACCTGCAGATCAGCACTCCGACGTCCGCATCGCAGAGCTTTGTCTCTGAAGATGGAGTGCCGAACCAACGTGCCAGGGTCCTCGGAGGCGGCAGCGCCATCAACGCCGGGTTCTTCTCGTTTGCCGATGCTGAGTTCATTGCAGACGCCGGGTGGGATCCCGCGCTAGTGAACGAATCGTTTGTGTGGGTTGCGGATGTTGTTGCGCAGTTCCCGGACTTGCGCGTTTTTCAAGTAAGCAGGCTCGGTCATCTCAAATTGCACCCTGCTAATCAGTGGAACTTCGTTGATTGAATGTTTTTTGACCTAAAAAATGGGGACAGGTGAGTGCTGCTAATTCTGTGATGAACTTGTAGAGTGCCGCGAGAGATGCATTGTTGGAAGCGGGCGTGACGCCCTACAATGGGCTGACTTACGAGCACTTGATCGGCACGAAGGTGGGCGGATCGCTGTTCGACAACAATGGCTACCGCCACACAGCCGCCGACCTGCTCACATACGCCAACCCGAACAACATCGACGTCTACATCTGGGCAACCGTTCAGCAATTACTCTTCGCCTCTTCCCCCACCGGTAAGCACCAATTGATCCATCATCTTGATCAAGGCATTCGTAGATCATAGTCTACCCGGTTGTGATTCATATCTCCATCGTCGTTGTATTTGTTGGAATGGCCGTTTTCCAGATGCCCCTCGAGTGGAACAGGCTCAGATCTTTTCAGAGCTTTGTGCACGTGAATGCCACAATTTTGGCGCTTGGAAACACGCCATTTTAACGAATATCATGAGGTCCCATACTCCTCTTCATCAAGGAATTGGTACAAGCTCACTACAGATCATATTAGAGCCGGTTGTGATTGATATCTCCATTGCCACGTTTGTTAAAATGACAAGAATTCAAGAGATTGGCGCTTTTCCAGATGACCTCAGACGCATACAAGTCCTAGTTTTCAAACCTTTAACTGTGCACTTGAATGTCATAATTTTGGCACTTCGAAACCGGCAAAAATACAATCTATAGAGTCCGGGTATCTTTGTGACAGCCATCTTTGCGTGAAAATTAACGTTATTCATTTGGGAACTCCACTCATATTTCAATGATACCAGGCTTTGTTGAAGTATTTTTGACTGATATAATTTTAAAAAGTGAAATTTCAGTGTTGAACGAATGAATATGGGCATGCAGAAGCGCCGGGCGAGGTGGCGCAGCCACGGGCGATAGGGGTGGTGTACACGGATTTGAACGGGGTCAACCACACGGCGCTGTTAAATGACGACGCAGGGAGCGAGGTGATCGTGACGGCCGGCGCGCTGGGCAGTCCACAACTGCTGATGCTGAGCGGAATAGGCCCGGCGGATCAGTTGGCGGCCTTCGACATTTCCGTGGTGGTGGACAACGCGGCCGTGGGGGCGCGCATGGCGGACAATCCCACTAACTCATTCTGGATGCTCACCAACGAGGAGGTGGAAGTCACGTTGATCCAAGTGGTGGGCATCACCAGCTTCGGCTCCTACATCGAAATCTCCAGCGGCCAAGCGGAAGTTCTTCTGAGCGCTCTGGAACGCGACGCCCAGTACACGAGCAATTTCACAGACTATGGCGACAGCAACGTCGAAAACAACAAGCTCGGCGACAGCAACGTCACCGCGCAGGTGCTGCAATCCCGCATCTTGGAAGCCATTGTGGAGACTCCCGCCGGCGTGCTGCGCTCGCAGGCAACGTGGGGCGGCACCATCTTGCACAAGATCTGGGGTCCTCTCTCCTCCGGGGAGCTTCGGCTAACCAGCTTGAACGCGGCCGACAATCCCAGCGTCCGCTTCAACTACTACCAGGTCAGTGACTGTATTTCTTTTTTCGATATTTCCCAATGCCACATATGTAAATTTCCATGGCTCCTAAGTTCGTATTGATAAGGAAATAAGCAGATGCCAGAAAGCTTCAGGATTCACTCAAGTGGAAGTCATTATAGCTATCCTTTAACTCGAAAATTTTCCTGCCAGTACACACGCTATTCCTCACCTTCCAGGTTCCAAAGACTTGAAAGTTTTGGAGTTCAAGACAACTCAATTGTTGCATGCATGTCTTTTCGACTAGAGATCAAGATTTTGTTCTCAGAGAGCTCCATTCTCACTGAATGTATTTCACTCATTAAGGTCACTACACCTAATTCAGACAGGGTCTTTATGTGTACAATCTTTAACAATGAATTCATACATTTTGTTCAAATCAGTTCTAAGTCATTTACCAAAAAAAATTGAACCCTTTAGCATATGATTCTAAATATAGCACGTTCTGTTGCATTGTGTTAGAATCTTCTTGTAATTTCTGACACGATTTAAAAAATCAATTGACTGGTCAGTCAAATAATAATAACAATATAAATAGTAGGACGACACTCAAATCCGAATAATAACGTTGTAATATCACCTTCAGTTCTCGGGTCACTAATGTTTTTCATAGAAAGGCTTGCTTGATTCACCTGAGATCGAGGCGGCGATCAGATTCTCGACAGGCCTAAGATCGATCAAACGAGTTCATAGAAAAGACAATCTGTGCTGTCTGAGGGGTGCAGGTGGACCAAGACCTGGCAACTTGTGAGCAGGGGATCCGCATGGTTTGGGACACGGTCCAGGCGCCGGCTCTTGCACGTTTGCAGTACACCAACGACACGGTTCCGCTAGCATTGCGCCCTGTTTTCGATGCAGTTCTCAGCACCTGGCCGCTGCGCAACTTCACCAACGCTACGCAAGACTCCATCAACATTCGGCAGTGGTGTATGGACAGCGTGACCACCATTTGGCATTACCATGGCGGTGCCCTCGTGGGCGATGTGGTTGATCCCAGCTACCGCGTCCTGGGCGTGGAGTCGCTTCGTGTTATCGATGGCTCCACGTTTGCCCGCTCGCCCGGTACTAATCCTCAAGCAACTGTCATGATGTTGGGAAGGTATGACAATCATACTGCATGCCTTCATTGCTCAATCAAACTCTAAGCCTCTCACTTTAATCTCACAGTTTATGGAATGGGCAACGTTGAAACAAAATGATCACTTGTGCTTGAGGCTAATTAAATAAATTGTCACATATATTCGACATGTGTCACTTGAGAAATCACGAGTGTCAACTGAAAGATCGAGAATTAATGTGGTTAAACTTGCTACCGAAACTTTGAGGTCTGCAAGTGATCAACAAGGAGTGTCTGTGATATTTGAAAAATTAAATCTCATGTGGCTAAAAGTATTGCTAAGTTTAGATTTACCACTCGAGAATCCAAGTTTTTTGTAGTACGTTGTGGGAATAATAAAGAAGCAATGTTGTTAAATCTAGTCGGTTTTTTAACAATAAGATTTGTCACTGAGAGAATATGAGACACACTGTCATACCAGCACTTGGGAGAGGTGGCCCAGGGGACAAGTCTAAGACTTTAACCCCTAAAGGACCAAGGATTCATGGTTTTAAAATGACAAATTCAATTGATCATATCATGAAAAATATAATTCAGATGAGACTGAATTTCATATCACTGGAATCAGTGAAGAACAGTGCATATGTTGTCAATTAACAAACAAATTTGAACGAAAGGAAGTTCACATAGAAGATACTCAAAACTGCTGATAAAAACATTCAGGCTTCTTGGTCCTTTAGGGGTTAATGTCATGCCTAAATTAGTAAATTGCCACTTGGACACACACATATCATGCATTCACCGTACCCGTGGAATTTAAGCATTCTCTGTGCAATTAAAGTATCGTATCGCATTCAATGAAGTCTGAAGCTCACTATTAATTGTAATGTGAAAATGTAGAACTGCAGAGACTGCTGAATATTGTTCCATTGAGTTTGACTCAATGCAGGATTAGCTGAAGTTAAAGCTTGGACTGTCAAATGCAGGTACATGGGAGTGCAAATATTGCGGGAGAGGCTAGGTTCAGCATCAGGTACTTGATGCCGAGATGATGCAGTAAACCAGTTACAGTCCTGGTTTAGTAAGAAAGCACTTGACCTTATCAAGTTGGAGCTTCCTAGTACAACAGTGCTGAATTATCAATCATGTGGAATGTTAGTCTGATCACTTTGACTCCGCTAGCCCGAAGAGTTGCCAGATTTCAATTAGACGACCATGAATGATGTGAGACGACGGTACTGATTTGATTTTTAGTCCTCAGTTCACTGCCTATGTAATTTAGTGTCACAGTGTGGTGTCAATTCTAGCATTTACTAGTTTAGTGGACATGATTGTCCATGCCCTGGGGTGCCCTGTCATTGAGGTATGACCAAGACTGAGGGTCATCAAGTTAATATCTTTGAGGGCAGTTTGACATAAAGATTAGACACCAAACATATACATGTTACTATCGGTAATTCTGTACCTATGACAATTCTACCAGACTTTACTTTCCTCTGAACACATAAAGAATTAGTGTAGTACTAATGGGTTGCCATTCACAACATTACAGTAGCCTACATTATCATCAGGCTATAAATTGTTGCATGCACCTTAACCCTTTGACGCATCAACGTCCATATAATGGACGTCGAACAGATTGTAACCTTTCTCTTGACTACGTCCTGTATAGTTTTTCATCCATCCAATTTTTTCTTGTTTCTTGTGTTGGTTGACTATCATTTGTACGGTATGGATCTTCAAAACAAGATATTTTGACTTTTTTCTAAATAACAAAATTGATTTATGTCAAGTTTCATTCGGCTTAGTTCAAAAAGTGAGACTCTAAACATGATTTTTTAAATAAGTAGAATCAAACAATGAAAATCAAACCATCTCGTAGTGCATGTTATTCCAACTTAGCTTTGTACATCAACTCCAGTAATTTTTTATGTTATCCATCAAATATTTTATGACGGATCTTCGAAATCAGTGTTGAATCAGGACGTTAAAGGGGACGTTATAGTATATGAATTATTATTATTATTAGAATTGTTATTATTATTATTGTTATTTTTTTAATAATTAGTATTAGTATTAGTATTATTATTAAAAATTATTAAATTAAATTAAATTCAAAAATAATAAAATTGAATTGTGATTTAAAACAATTCTAACAAAATTGAATTGTGATTTAAAATATGCTCCAACTATCCAGCTTGTTGTATACTACATAACTTTTGTATTGGTATTGGGGACGTGGAAAAGGATGATGAAATAGATGATTTACCTAATAGTGTGGATCCGGAGAAAATTATTCTAAGCATTTCTTGGAGTATCGAGCCTTAAGGTTGGGCAATTGAGCAGGAGGAGGGGGAATGCTCAGTACTTACCGGAGGGTGAATGCTCTGGAGAATGTCGAGAAGCCGAAACTGGAGAACACTGTCTCGAGCTGGATGAGTTGGAGAGGTTGTCAGAAAATTTAATTATAGAGACGAAACTCCTCTTCAACTCCACTTCAACTCCACTTCAACTCCACTTTTTTTCTAATTGTGCTCTTTGCAATCTTTCTCTGTTTTGAGAGCGTCTAGGGTTTAGGGATCTTTTTGTTTTGAGACGTGTTTGGGAGCGTTGATACGGCTGTGCGTCTCTGTTCCGGACGAGTGCTTTGGAGGTTGTGCATGGTGTATTGTTTACGTTGTAGATGGTGATCTGCTTTTTGAGGGCTTTGTCCGGGGTTTCAGAGCTTTACCTAGTGCTTGCGGTTCCAGATCTCGTCCGTTTTGGTTTTTGCTGTGTGTGCTCGTGTGCAAAGTGCTGCGGGTGTGGAACATTTGAGAGCATTCGCGCCTGCAGCTTGAGTGCATGAGGTGCGTGTTTGCTTTCTTTTATGTGTGCTCGTTTCTTATCTTTTTGTGCGCGCTGTGTCTTTGTTCGATTATCTTGTCCGATTATCAGATGCTTTAGGTAGGTGAAGGTGGAGGTAGGATGGAGTTTGACTCCTCCTTACCGGAATTTATGCTATAGAGCACCTGGGTATAGTGGTCGACCTCTGACTCGCTCTCTCACTCACTCTCTCACTCTCTCCCCCACTCTCTCCCTCGATCCTCACTCGGAAGGCAGTAGAATAGCGCACAATGAAGGCGCGTAATGGATGGGCTCGCCGGTGCTTTCTTTCTTGACACTCGCCGTGGTTTATTTCTTTTGTGAGTTCACTCTCAAACCCTGGTGGGAGTTTCAAGGGTTTGTGGCGATGGTTTTCTGTTAAGAAGAGGGAATTCTTTCGGGAGGTTGTGTGGAGTGGTGAGGTTAGGGTTGTGGTCGCGGCGCCGTTTGAAGTTCGTGCTCACAGGGTTGGTTTTTGCGAAATTATTTTTCTGTTAGGGTTTTGTGGAGCTTTGGAGTTTGTTTGGAGTGGTTTTGTGAGTTCGTGAGTGAGGTTGTGTGATTTTCCGGGAGTTTTGAAGGACCGGAGATTAGGCGATGGAGTTTTGGGCTGGTTTGTTTTGAAATTATTGGTTCGTTAGGGTTTCTCTGGAGCCCCAGATTGTGGTTTTTGTGATGTTTCTGTGTGGAGGAGGAGAGTATTCTTTCGCGAGGTGGTGTGGAGTGAAGAGACTAGGGTTGTGGTTACGGTGCCGTTTGAAGTTCGTGCTCACGGGGTTGGATTTGTGAAATTATTGGTTGTGTTAGGGTTTCTGTGTAGCTCCGGAGCTCGTTTGGAGTGCTTATGTGAGTTCACAAGAGGTCAGTGAGCGAGGCTGTGTGATTTTCCGGGAGGTTTGAAGGATTGGAGAACAGATGGCACTACTTGGTGACGGGGAGGCGAGGTATGAGACCTCATCTTACAGCCATTTTCGAGAGATGCCGAAGCTTTTGAGGGACTACGGCATTGTTCATCACTCTTTTAGAAGCCTTTATGATTTCAAGAAGATTTGCAACGACTTCTTTGCAGACTTGATGGAGGGAGATATGGAGGGGAAATCGCAGTATTTGGGATTTACGCGTGTGCAGATGAGTGATATCTCCAGCATCGATGAGATCCGGGGTCTGGGAGATGTTCCGAAAATGACGATTTTATACGACTCTGGTGAGGAGGTTCTCATCCTGAAGTTCATGGTGGGTGTGACGCATGAGACATGCGCAAGCTTGTTGCAAGGAAGTTTTTTTGAAGCGGTTCGGGCTCGGGTTGGTCACATCTATTCTATGTATGGTTTGAAATCTGCCCGGTTTAGAGCTCCGTGGAGGATGAAGGAGGCTGATGACTCCTTCAAACCGAGGTCTAGGAACAAAGAGTCAGATTGGCCTAGCATTGTTTTTGAGGTGGGGGTGTCTGAGCTGCTTAATGAGTTGTGGCAAGATGTTCGATACTGGCTTGAGTGTTCGCCTGGGCAGCAGACACGGATTGTCATTGTTGCTAGTGTTAACAAGAGAGCAGGGACTATTGTCATTGAGAGGTGGCAGGCGACTCCAGCATTGCAGCCAGCTCGAAATGTCAACAATCCCAACCCTTTTGCTTGGCAGGTTGTTCCAACTTGTATGCAGAGTTGACTCTGCAGAAAGGTCAACATTATGCGGGCGCACCTCTTACTATCCCAGCTACTTTAGTTTTTGATGTTTTGCCTCTTTCACATGGCCCAGCATGGGGGTCCAGTGATTTTGAAATCACTGGCCACATGCTCAATATGATGAACGAAATGTTCTGGGATGGGTTGCATTAGGATAAGCGACAACATCCATGGTCTAGAATAATCTCTTAAACTCAAATTGCAAAGTAGATGAGAAGATGCAAACTGCAGTATCTTTCTACGTCTGGTTTTCAAGATGTGTGAGTTCTCGATCACAACTCAAGTGCTTCTACTTCAAAGTTTGATGTACAGTCTTCTTAAATAAGACCTTTGGTATTATTCAATGGTGCACTTGAAGACTGATTTTGTTCCGAAATTCTTTTTGGAAAGGAAACAATCTTTGCATATTCACATATTCTACACCGAACTCTGTCATAACATTCAGTAGCCTTCAAAGCCTGTATTTAATTATAGAAAGCTGTGCCAAAATGACGAAAACTTAATACCTTTGTGCTGAGCAGTTTCAAACACATGACGGAAGCCTTCCTGGACCTTCTCGTCCACAAAAGCCTGCGAGATTTCATGCCGGGTTTGGTCCACATCTTGCAGTGCTAAGTATGCCATCATGGGGTTTGAAACCAGCAGAAGCTCCCCGGCTTATACAATTCTATTAGAAGTGTATAATTGTTTTGAATACACGTATTTAATGATTGAAAAAAGCTAAATTATTTTCATGTTATTATGAATTTATAAATTAAAAAAAGCTAATACATATTTTTCCAATAACATTGTGAGTCCAACAAAAATATAATGGAGCCCTTACTAAGCAAACAAACTCTTAATGTATGCCAATTCCAAAAGGGGTCTTGAAAAGTTAGTTTTTTCTTACTTTTTAAACTTCCAAACTGAATTGAACCTTCTATTTAAAGATGTACACGGTCCATAACCATCTATGATAAAAAACATAAAAAAAACGAGCTTTACATTTGGATTCAAAAGAGACGTTCAATGTTTTTATTTCAAGTCTGTAGTGTGCATCATTCACACTAGTTGTAAGCGTCTAGTACATTCTAAAATCAAAAAGGTAAATGAAAACTAACTTGTAGACAGTCTGAAATTAATCAATAATAAGTTCTCAAATGACGTCTTCAGGAGTGACTTGAACAGTTACAAGAGCTAGGAAGGGCTATATTCTACAGATTGTTGGATTTGGGTTCTAGGATGTTTGCAGAGGTTAAGTGGTTTGAGTGTTGAAAAGGAGAGAATCTATGAGATTGAGGACGTTGGAAAAATGAATGAAACTATGTAGGCTAACCGGTCACCCAACTTCTCTTCCCTAGATTGAGCTATTTAAGAGCCCTAATCATGCCCAGTCTGACGACGCTTGCAACATTTGGCTCAGTTCCAGTTGTAAGTTCCAGTTCCAGAGCCCTGGCGCCCTGACGGAGCCAAGTTTGACTTAGTTCCAGTTCCGTTAAATCGGAAGCAAGCAAGCAAGAATAATGAATGAATCATAAGACTAGACTCAAATTATTGCTTTTGTAAAGCAATTCGACCATAATTACTTGAGAAAGGACTCCTCTTGTACAAGATGCACATGTGATAATTATTGAGAACCATCTGAACCAACGACAAGCGCCACTGACACAAATTGGTCACATACAATCCAGCACGTGTGTACACGCATTCTCAAACATTTCACATATAATTCATGACACTCACTACAGAAGTACTCAGAAGGGAACCTGACCCCAAAATTAAAGATGTTTCTGCTTAAGTAACAGAAGCTTACAAGATCACGACGACCACGATCATTCTTAACGTCCGAAGCCATCTCGAACAATTAACATTGTACTTGGTTGAACCGCCCTGCACTCTTGAATCATTTAGTATGCCATCACAGAGAATGCAGAGCAATTAGGCTCAACAATAATCAAGATTCATCACATGGATGCCTCATAATTATAAACCCTCAAATTGACCGATTTCATTACACTCTAGAATTAATTTCTTTGAAGAACTTCACAACCAACTCAATGAAATAATTATACCTGACTGTCCAAGACTTACAGATGCAATGCAGGCACCCGTGAGCACCAGAGGTTCCTCCTTGCCCAAAGCTAACGCTCCTTCAACAGACCCTATACTACCCAAAATCTGCAAACAAGAAAAGTTATTTAAGTTTTTCTTAGTTTTAGTTAGTTCGTTAAAACAACCCAGCTACATGTTTGGTCGAGAATCGTCAAATAGGGAGGCTCTTGAGCCTAACTAAACTTCCTGCTTCAACAAGATTAAGTTGACGTGACTTGCTGACACAAAGTAACTGGTATTTCATTGCTACTCGACATTTACATTGCAAATAAGTAGACCAAGTAAATTCTTACGTTTAATTTCAACTAGAGTTCGAAACTTACAAGAGAATGCCCCCCGGGGGTATCAATGCCTGTAAAACAGTTGCAAATCATCTCAATCACCTCACTCTGTGTAATGCAGCTTGGAGCATTCTTGTTTATATCAGTAATTCAATGCGGCCTTGTTTTCAAGAACGCTACAAATCCAAAAGGTTAGGCGTGGCCAAACAACTGAAAGTAAACAACAACAACAACAAATGAATGTTACATAGTTACCGTTCAAATAAGCCTTAATCTCGCTCAGGAATCCCAGACCCTGCTGCAGCAGGAGCAAATTGAGTGACAATGTAAACTGATGAGTCTAAAACTAAAGCTCCGGACGACCATTTTAAAAATGCAATATAGACGACGAATTGAAGCCTAGCTAGAAAATAACTGTGCTTCATGGCGGCAAATGTTGCCGCAAATGTCCATCCTGAAAATTCCTCGACTGCAATATTGATGATAAAGGCAGCAAGCCCTCTCCCTGCAAGCGCAGCGATCTCGTGTTAACTGCTAGGCGTATCACAACTAGAATTCCAATCATCTGCAATTTAGCATTTGAAGATGGATTTACCCGACGGAGGTTCAGAGCTCCAAACTCGGGTCCTCTGGAATGTATGCTACAACCGCCTGACTGTACGTGAACTCGTGAAGAGAGAGAGTCTTACAACTTCCTCAGTGACATGACATACGTGTCCAGTTCCAACCACCGCTTCGATCAATATTCCAACGTTTTCTTGTACGATCACTGCTACAATTTAACAAGAAAGAAACCATGTTAGGTGCAACTGTCAATGCTCCTCTGATGCATACTTAGCAAACTATTTAGCTGAGCCACAGTACGTTTCAAACGATCTTAAATTGAATAGGAAAAAAATCATTATTAATTAACGTTGCATAGATGGACTCTCATTACTTTAAAACCAAGCACAGTTAAAATTCCTATTGTAAGCTTTTTTCTTTGGCAAACTGCCTGATACATACAGTCTAAAGGACATTTAATAACTTACAGCGAAATATTTATTTAGTCAGATATGCTAGCTGCGCGCACCTGCTACCACTGGGGTTAAGCTTCATTCCAAGATCTTCTCTGAATATTTCGCAATAATTACCATCCAACAAAGACACGGCCGCCACAAACATATCATTCTCGCAAAGATGAATGTACTGTGCGCGATCCTTTGCAGAAGATGCCAAAACTAAGGGCCGGGGTACACCTGAACTCCTGAAGTAGTTACACAAGAGTCCCTGGAGAGACAACACGTACGTACTATGTCGACCAGTTACGTTCTTGTTGGCATGTCATAGACTTTGTCATGCCTTAAATCCGCACCTGTCCAATCAAAACTCTGCTTTAAAATCATGAAAGAATTAACTATCTAAGCTCTAGTTGCACAATCAAAACTCTGCTTTAAAATCATGAAAGAATTAACTATCTAAGCTCTAGTTGCAGTAACTGTGTCCTGAGTGACCACTGTAAGTAACTTACTTGGATTTAGTAACCAATCAACCGCTTCGATCACCAACTTCAAATCCTTCTCCCCACGTACTCAATTTCCAGAGTGTCTACCGGATCATGTATAAAATAAGCTCTCGACTCACGCTGATCTGAGGTTACACACAATTCATCATTAAAATTAATTGTCCCTAAGATGGTAGCCATATTAATTGCTACTATAAAACCTCCCTTGAGATCTTCCTTACAAGTTTGAACTTACAGTTGCCTCTTCATTATTTAGGACACTAAGTTCTGCTTGTACAAGCAAAGAGCTAGGGCTGCATCAACTCGGTGTATGGCGATCATGTAAATTATATGCAAATCATGTAACCCCGGTCGTGGGCACCAGAGTGCAACTACAACTTCTTAACTTAGACCTCAATCACACAGAGCGAAAAAAACAAAGCTCCAACGTTCTTACATCCAGGTTCCCATTAATATGGAGGTTATCATCATCCATAAAGTAGGAAATTACGGATGTACCACATATTGTATAGCCATTTCATCGAGGTTTAAAACTCCCTGTTTGTAAAACATTGATAGGTTACCACTTAAAGATTGATGTTGAGCATTTTGAATTCTCCAACAATAAAAACAGGCCTACGTAAGTTTGCACTTCATCATAAAAGAAACGCATACCCCGGGACGAAGGTTAGGGTGACGTACACACACACGTTGCAAGGCCTACTGGAAAGAGACAAGCATCTGCTATAAGGTAATCCGACACATATTCGAAGACAATTTCTAAAATGCTAAGACAGATATCTTAGGCTCGTCCGCCAACCTATATGTCAAAACCGACTGAGATACTTGGTATTCAACTTTAATCTTTACACTTGAGCTGAATTTGAGAAATCGAATCACCAATTGAAAGCTAGCTTACTGTCACTTGGGATGAAACATCAAAGAGACAATTCGGACTTTCGGAGGCTTGAACATTAATTTGGGTATTCCTCGGTGAGTTCCAAAGTCAGCTTGAACGTTTCTGCAAAAGAAAACAAACATTTCAGATGTCCAGTTATAACCAACAATGTAAGGCGCTTGGCAGGTCCACATTGTAGAGTGACCCTAATTCTGCACTGGTAAATTTTGAGCAACTACACGGAAGCTAGATTTCTCAAAACCTAGATATCATGCATAAAACGAGACTATAGATCTGCAACATATGATCAAAGCTTCCAAAAAACTATTCACGCTACACATGATCAACCGTCAACAAGAGAAATCCTGAATGAGTGGACATTTAGAATTAAATAGATACAGACGAGGATATTAAATCGTGAGTTGACGGGAAACCAGACATACCTCCGTCCCATGCCATGCATTGGGGTGTTACTGGGACTACAAATTAACACAAACTTTCATAATTATTAGGTTTCAACATCCTCTTACAACAGCCAATTAATTGAACTCCAGATGAAAACGAAAACAGAGTCACTGACATAATTGCACACTCCGTAAACAACAAGATCAAATCCGACGTGATGCATGATGCCATGATCACTCTGAAACTAGACACACCACCAGCACCCGGGCGGCTTTAAGCCTTAAAGGACCAAGAATTCATGTTTTAAAATGAAAAATCAATTGATCGTATTGCGAAAGTTAACTTTGAAAATAGAACCTACCAAATTTTATATCAGTGAATCTTGACAAATGTTGTATGTGTTGGCCAAGAAACAAATAAATTTGATATGATCGAACAAGAGGAAGTCCAGTTGACACAGGCTAGGATTCAAAACTGCAAAAAGAAACATGAGGCCCGATTTGGACTTCTTGGTCCTTGCGCCATACAGAAGTTTAGGTCCTAAATCTGTATACAGTGAACTCGTCAAAATTTATGCATCGCATGCATAGCACTCACCTCCCAGGAGTCGATCCCAGCTGTTCTATCTCCACCTCAAAGTTTGTGCTCAAGTAGTACGCATTGATCACTCCAACGCGCACTCCATCTTGCACTCACATACTGGACACCGCCAGCCTTCATCTCCGACCCGGAGGAACTGCACATGAATCCGAATTTGAAATTAGTTACATTGCACGTAATTTACAAACCTTACGTGCGAGCTCCAATTTTGATATCAACAGTCTAGTAACGGTTTGCATATGTAAATAACTAGCATGACCGAGATTGCAGCTTGCAGCCGGTGCTCTAGGTTTCTGTTGATTGACGTACTAGGCGGATCTATTGGAAGCAGTATGTACAGAATGATGGAATTGAAGCCGAGCTGTTGCAAGCCCCGTCGCACATTCAAGATGAACATGTACATCATTGTCAAGAAGTCACTTAGAGCTACATTCTTGAGACTGTCACTTGGCACAATTAGAAAATCTGCATCCAATGTCGCAACATGCAGCACAGTTACAATTAATTGCTCGATCAGCTGGTGGGTGAGGGCAACAACAAGGCAGCCTCCGAATTTTCACCAGTTACATGATTGTCTGCAGAAACGAACTAAAGCACAGTACGTAGAGGGGATTGGATTACATCCACTGACAATAAACTAATATGTCAGTCTTTCTTTCAAAGCTGCGGCCATGTAGTAAAAGACAAACCCTAAAACCGCTCATGCACGTCAGAGCCTGAAATTCCTGACCGTCACTGTACTGTACGTGAGAATTTCCTCAGAATAATGAAACGCCTACTAACCCGGCCTGCATACTTGTTGCTTGTGACTTATGCACCTCTCCATGCAATCTTAAAAAAATCGCTCTCCATCCAGATGATTGTCACGAACAAACTTCAATGGAGCTTCAGTTGAAAGAACTCGAAAGTTAACCCCAAACCCTAACCCCATCAATGCGTGCACTCAGTTAAGGCACAGAGCCCGACACACGGTAATCATCCATTATAATAAGTTCAGTTGTCAGTCAGCACTATTCATCCATGAGATACGTAGTTTTCATCACCAAATTCATCACTTGAGACTTTGAATCATGGGACAGTCAACAACAGGTCTTCAAGACTCATTTGCCTGCCAAGCCAACTGAGTGCCGTTACAGCCGGTTTTTATGGGTTCCTACAAACAAGGTACCCGTAGTCATAGCCTTTTTTAGAAAATATTTGCTCCTCTGTCATTTTCTTGGACAAATGGATGATCACGAAAACACGCTCTTAGTGATGTTGTATATATCGGCTTCCCTCAAACTGCAGCACGGAGTCCATCAGTTTGTACTTCACTTGCCCAATTATAGCTAGTACTATTATAACTCGTTCATGGCAATGATATTAAATTTGTAAAATAATATATCAAACGACGCTTTTTAAAGCCATTTCAATTCTAGTAAAGCCGTAAAGGGACCCTGAGATCAAATATAACGGTCGGCGAAGTTGAGTACAGTCTATATGCAAGACTCCAAGCATCAATTATACCCATCGACTTGATTCCCACAATGAAAGACAACATGATTCATTACAATTCTCCACAACCTCGGAGTCAAGACCACAAATTGGCATATTAACGACATACATGCTTCAAGCTTCATTGATTTGGTTGAATGCCTTTAGCTGCAGTCTCGGGTTTCATTTCACCCTTGTAAATAGCTATTGTGTCAATATCAATGAATGATTTTTCTTTTTGGCATTTAAACACCAAAATAAATTGGTGTGCATCGAGCCTTAACCCCTAAAGGACCAGGTGGACACATTGTGTTCAAGAATAATTTCATTACTTTAATAACTTGTTTGGATTTCATAATTTTGACTCAATGTTAACTAGAGAATTGAAAATGTTCGTTTCAAGAACACAAAAATCCTTCAAGATTTGCAATAACGCTGATTGATTCATCGGGAAAAAATTAAAACGTCAACGTAGGTGAACTTGGGACATAGTAGTTAGGGCGGTTGATGACTTGAAGGGCGTTTTCACACTTAGACGTCACATTTGTTAAAAAAAGAAGTGTCCAATATGTAAAATATTTGCCATTACTGCATCATTAACACTATAAAATAATTACGGAAAATATTTAAATATATTTTAAATGGAATCTTTTCAAAATAATTGGAATCTTTTCTACATATTTTATATTATTTTGGAATACTTTGGAATATTCCAAATATATATTTGAATTCTTTAAAAAAAATTGCAATGTAAAAATTAATAACGATCACAAACACCGGCTCAACGAGTCACCAACAAGTCAATTCACCCAAACATAAATCTTTGAGAATCAATCATTGTTGTTGTATTTAGTTTTAGAACAACATTTTTTGTGGGCACCTAGATATAGTACATCTTTGTATGCTCCTAAACTTTCAAACGCTAATCATGGTTTTTAAATTTATGAGAAAGTTTGCAATGAATGACCTATTGGTTTTATTCAAAATTTTCAGAAATCAACTTATAATCAAACCTTATAATCATGTAATATATATGGTAGATTGTTCTGAAAATTGCTGTACAGTCTCATGACTAAGTCCTTTTTGAACTTCAATGGTGAAGTTTTCTACATGAATACCAATCAAGAGATCAATTGCCTTTCTGAAAGCATCACGAGAAAGTGATAAAATTTTAAGAATGAGCATGGTCCTTTAGGGGTTAAGAAAACAATGGATGAAGACGCGAGATTGTTTCGGTTTTTGAAAATAAATCGGATAAAATTGCTCATTTCTAATAAAAGTCATCCTAATATGTGGATGAAAAGATCCAAACTATGCATGAATATGAAAATATTTGGCTACACCATTTTATTTTATGTTGCCACTTTAGCACTTTCTCATAATTAAATTGAAAAGGAATCCGTAGTCGATATATACCTCAAAGAATGGTAAGTCTGCATTCGGTAACTAGAATTTTGAGTGAAATTGGTGAAGAAACCGTAACTTAAGGATTTCAGCGACAACATCATGGAGTTCAAACTTGAAGTCTAATACCATTTTGAAATGCTCATGATAGACACTAGGACATGGTATAAGTTCAAACTCTATTGATAACCCTGTGGAAAAGTCAACATTGAAGTCCATCAGAGTACATCTTCTAAATTTAGCATTTTTAGAGAAATCTAACTTCACCATTGTATTCCCTATGCCCAAATTAGTGGGGGTAGGTGTCTTCAAAAGTCCGAAATCTAGGAACACCCATGTAACCTAGGCCAAAATCTGAGGATTTGAATAAAGTCACCATCTGCTTCAAAAAATAAAAAAAAATAAAAAGAAATAAAAAAAAATCTGAGGATTTGAGGAGGGGGGGGGGGGTTACACTAGTGTAACCCAAGTTACACCTTTTCTCATAGAAGTTACACCCCCTTTTCCCCTTGTAAAATTAATTTTTTAAAATTTTAAAATTTTATTTTTTTTATTTTTTTTATTTTTTTTGCGTTGGCATGGGTAGGCCTTTGGCTACACACCAAAAAAATTTCAAAAAAATTTGGAGATCAAAAATATTTTCACATCTTGCACATGGCTGCGAGCCCTTTTTTCGCAGAACCCTGACCTTCGGGAATTGTTTCCCGCTTGTAAAATGTTTTTTTTTCGAATTTTTTTTTTGAGGTGGCCTAGGCAGGCTTTTTTCTACACACCAAAAAAATTTCGAAAAATTTGGAAATTTTTGAATTTTTCACCTAACCCATTCCGAACAGTGAAAATGTAGAAATCGACTGGTGAGGAATTAGAGGACAAGAATTACATTTTTGGACAGGGCACGAAAAATCAGTAAAGATAGGCACTCTAAAATCCCCGCTCGGCCAAAATCTGAGGATTTGAGAAGGGATTTACAAAGGTGTAACCCTTTGAGCTAAAAGGTGTGGAGTGTTACCCCGGAATGCACTGCATTTATGTTCCTTCTAGCTATAGAGGGGGGGGCCGCTGGGACCTACTCTTAAGAGGGGGAGGGGGAGGGAAAAAAGGAAAAAGGAGGGGGAGGAGGAAAAATGAGAAAAAAATATAATTAAGCGTTGAGATCTCCTTGACCGTGCGTCCTCTGGTCACGTTTTTGGTACCGTTGGAAAGCTCTTGACGAAGAGAGGTGCACCAAAGTCATTTTGTTGCATTTAGAGGTACATTGTGAGAGTTTTTTTAAATTTTTGAGTGATTTTGGACATCATAAATTGAAGTAAATTATGAAAAATTAAAATTGGAAGTTTTTGATGTCATTCTTGGCATCGTCAAAAAGCTCTCTATGAGTAGGCATGCAATAAAGTCATTTTGTAGCTTTTGGATCTATGGTGTAAAAGTTATGGATTCTTAATCAAATTTCCTCACCATGAATTAAAATAATATTATGGATAAATGAATCTAAAAATAAAAGCAAAAGCAAAAGCGTGGCTAAATCACATCACACGGCCACACTAGTTGTTTTCTATAAGTCAAACATATAAAAATTATAGTGATTTTTAATTTTAAAAAGAAAATAATAAAAAACAACTTTGTTAATGTTTAAAGTGAAAATATTGTTTTTAATTGAATTTGTAAATCAAATAAAATTTCCTTAAACAATTAAATTGATCTTGAATAGGATTTTAATATGTCAAATTAAACTTTGATCTATTTCATTTTTTCATTTTAACATTGATTTTTTTTTAATGTTTTAGGGTATTCTAAAAACAAGAATAAAATATTAAATCATTTAGCATTGTTGGAAAAAAAACAACATTCAATATTGATAAAGTTGATTGTAAATTCTATATAATAAATGAGATCATCTAAATTGAAGTGAAAATAAATAAAATTATGTAGTAATGTGAAGGATATACAAAATGATTACAATAAGAGTTGTCATTTTATTTCTACAAAGAAGAATGTGTTGAATTTGTTGCTACGTATAAAAAATGAAAACCAATGCTCTGTAAAATTCATCAATATGTAAATTAAAATCTCCTCATCATCATAGTTTTACATATGTGATAAAACTTATATACCGGTATTGAATGAAACGCATAAATAAATCATGCCGAAGTTTTTTGGAAATTATAAGTTGTTTTGCCGAATTTCACATAAATTATTTTTTGAAATTGCCAAAATGATGAAAAATTACCAATTTTTACCCATCTTAATATAATGAGTGATCAAGCGTGAGATTTGGAAGAAGAAAGAATTGGTCTTGTGATCGAATTCATTTTTAGTCACTCCCAAATAATATGGGATAAGAAGATCTTGCAAGCCCATGTGAATTCTCCCTACATATTTTTCAGTAGATTTCGGTGCACAATTGAGCATAGAAAATGATTTTAACTAAGAAATGTTAGAAGGCCAAGTCATCTTCCACGTCCAAAAACAATTTTGTGATTTGAAGTTTTTATGAATGAGATATGTACAAATTTCAGTAAGGTAGTGAAGAATGTGAATGAGTTGAATAATAAGAAAATGTGTTGTGATCAGACTTTCGAGGCTCAATTGTGCATAGTAGACCAACTTATTTTGAACATTGATCAAGAAAGAAAATTTTCACAATCAAGCAATCTTTCACCTCCAAAAAGAATTTTGTGATTTGGAGTTTTTATGCTTAAGTTATGCACATTTTTGTAAAGGAGTTTAACCGGTTAACTTTAAAGCAATTGTCCTACTTTGTCCTATCCAAGAGTGAGACCCCATGGGACGGGGGGGGGGGGTACACTAGTTACACCCAAGTTACACCCAAGTTACACCTTTTCTCATAGAAGTTACACCCCCTTTTCCCCTTGTAATTTTTTTTTTTTTTTTAATTTTTAACTTTTTTTTTTTTTGCGTTGGCTTGGGCAGGCCTTTGGCTACACACCAAAAAAATTTCAAAAAATTTGGAGATCAAAAATATTTTCACATCTTGCACATGGCTGCGAGCCCTTTTTTCGCAGAACCCTGACCTTCGGGAATTGTTTCCCGCTTGTAAAATGTTTTTTTTTTCGAATTTTTTTTTTGAGGTGGCCTAGGCAGGCTTTTTTCTACACACCAAAAAAATTTCGAAAAATTTGGAAATTTTTGAATTTTTCACCTAACCCATTCCGAACAGTGAAAATGTAGAAATCGACTGGTGAGGAATTAGAGGACAAGAATTACATTTTTGGAAAGGGCACGAAAAATCAGTAAAGATAGGCACTCTAAAATCCCCGATCGGCCAAAATCTGAGGATTTGAGAAGGGATTTACAAAGGTGTAACCCTTTGAGTTAAAAGGTGTGGAGTGGAAAACTAAAAAGGGGCGGTGAGAGCAGGAGCCTGGCGCCGCACGGCTGCCGATTCGTTTCGTGCTTCAATCACTCAAGATTACATCGCCGTGGTCTGATTTGAATTTTGAACTCACCAAGATCGCGTTCATGCCCAGGGCGTGCGGTTGATAGTCAATTCTTCGAAATCTGACCATCCGATCTTAGGGTCGAATTCCGGTAACCTAATGCACACAAATGGCTTCAGGGAGTTATCAAGACGCGTTGCAGCACTCAAGGCCGGAAGATGGGTGCGACGTGCGGAACAGAGATGTTGTGGGATTGAATTTCAGAGTAGAACGGTGCGGAGATCGATCAAGACCCGGTGGCTCCGGACGCGGCCCTCTCCACGCCGCATCTCAGTCGACACCCATTCCGGACTGGGAACGTGGGATTCTCAGCACTCCAGTAACCTCGCCTCCCACAGAAAGCTTGGTGATTCCAGCTTCTGCGCTCGATATGACCTTGTTGCGGAAGGAGGTTGCGCATCTCCGAAAGCACGCTGTGATCGCCAGCTTTGTGAATCCCCTAGCCGAGGATACTTGCCATGAAGACTGGGTACGAGAACTGGAAGATTTGATACAAGCACGAGTTGAGCTCATTCGTGTCACTGGTGCAGGCTTTTTCTTTCTCAAACTTGCATCCTTCGATTTGGTTCAATCGGTACTTAATTTGACTCCTTGCAGACTATCAGTAGGACAAGCTCTGTTCCAAAAATGGATCCCTGCTTCCAACCCAAGCAGACCAAACAATAGATTCCTTGCTATTTGGATATCCCTACATGACCTCCCGGAAGAATATATGGGGATGGCGCGCCGCGTTGCTGAATCCGTCGGGAAGGTCCTGGAGGTTGACAACTCTACCGGGTGTAATAGAGCGCCGAGATTCCACATTGTCCTGCCCCCAGGGCAACCTCTGGTGTCGAAATTAGATATAGCTAGCATTGATGGGTCGTTTGCGGAAGTTTCCATTGTCTATGAAAGACAGGAATCATGTTCGGTCCAATGCCCGGAGTTTCCGCATAACCCGGACAATTGTTTTCGACCACCTGATTCCTCCACTCTATTAAGACGAGATTATTCTTCCCTGGTGGGTTCATCTTCACGCCTTCAACTTGCCAGTCGGTCATCACCCGACGCTCACGGAGCCAGAGCCTCTTCTCCTTACTTTGCTCGCAACTCCAGTTGGGACACATCGAGGCGCGGCAAGGTCCACAAACAAGAGGAAGATCGGCGACGGCAGCCCGATAACGAAGGGTTTATCCCAGTTATTCATCGGTTCTGTAAATCTCCCACGCCACGAAACAGTTACCGCCGCTCGCACCGTGGTGGTCGCAGTGTCCGTGAGCGCCTCACAGAGTCTTTGGAAGGACCCACTGCAATGGAGATTGAACACCCTACAGTAGTGTCTTCCCCTGGCTCAAGTTCCATTCATGCTGCGCGTTCAGAGGGAAATGATACTTTACAGCCTCCAGTAGACTTGCTTCCAGGAACGGCTTCTGGACCGTCCCAATTGGCTCTTGATGCTCCTCTCCCCCCTCCCATGAAACCATCGGACAATCCAATTCATGTAACCGATTTTGATCCCGAACCCATTGATGGCGAGATGGGAGTTAGCGCGATGGATCTGGAGGTTCCAGAACAATTCTCGGGCCCGGCTCCGTCCTCACAAGACCCGGAGATTTGCATACCTCAACAAGGTCATGAATTACAAAAAACCCTCACCGTTTCTGAATCGATTCCGTCAGGCTCAGGCTCAGCCCAGGATCCCTGTATTATCCCTAACTCCCCTCGAGATAGTGAGCTGCCAAGAGAACACAATCTGATCCAACTGGAACCTGCCTCCATTACTCTTGAACTCCTCGGCATCACGCCCAATCCTCGTAACAGGATTTTCTTTCACGCCGGGTCCGATGGAGATGAAGATGATATCGAATTTGAGCCAAACCCCCATGAGGAAGAAGCATTTGAAGATGCCCAAAACGGCCTCCTGTCTCCAGTTACTAGTGACCGGGGTGAACCTCAGGAATCTTCAGCTCCATCATTGGATGTAGTAGTTCCTCAACAGGCTCTACCTCTCCAGAGGCCAACTACTCGTTCTATTACACAAGCATTGCGCGCTAGTGGTACGAGCTCTGTTCAGATTCATGACCTTCGACTTTCATCCCAGTCTGTGTCTGGCCAAGGACACTCCACTCCTCTCTCCTCTGGAGCCTCTCCCTCGTTTCGTTCCTCGACTCCGGTTCGTAAAACACGAGAAGCAATGTGGCTATTTCGCGAGCGGTGAGCAGAAAACCATGAGCGGTGAGCGGAAAATTTTGTTGCCCATGAGCAGATTTTTTCATAAAATTTCAAATTTGAAGAACCCTATGACCGCGTTTTATTCTAACTTTAGTGAAAAAGATTTTTTCGAGTACCCTAAACATTGTTCTTTCACCTTTACAAATTCAGGGTTTTGGGAAGAGGGAGCTTATTGCATTTTGAGCTTCAGGGAGCTCATTGCATTTTCATTTATCATGTTTGGGCGGAGTGCTGGAGTGCTGGAGTTTTGGACTGGAGTTTTGAACTGCGTGCTAGAGTTGTAGACTGCGTGCTGGAGTGTTGGAGGCTTGGAGTTGTAGACTGCGTGCTGGAGTGCTGGAGTTGTAGACTGCATGCTGGAGTGCTGGAGTTGTAGACTGCATGCTGAAGTGCTGGAGTTGTAGACTGCGTGCTGGAGTGCTAGAGTTGTAGACTGCGTGCTGGAGTGCTGGAGTTGTAGACTGCGTGCTGGAGTACTGGAGTTTTGGACTAAAGTTTTGGAGTGCGTGCTGAAGTGTTGGACTGTTGGGTGCGTCAGGAGTACTAGAGTGCGTCAGGAGTACTGGTGCAGCGAGGTATGAGCATCAAATGCTTCTTTAAACTGCGGGCTCTAAACCACTTATCAAAACTGCGCTTTTGAATGCATTTCAAGTGATCAAAGCTTTAAAATTAGGCTTTAGAATTGCATTGTTCAATTGTATGCATTTTGTTTAGTTTGAAGCTTTGAACTCCTTAATGCTTACTAAACTGGAATGTTCATTCACTTATACTTTCTATCATTGTGGACTTGAATTGGCAGAATGAGGAGGCCCATAATTACCAGGGGCATGGCTTTTAGGTGTAACCCGAGTGTGAAGTGCACAGAGCCACAAATTAGGGGAGCAGCTAAGTCTTGGTGAAAACAAAGAAGACAACATGGAATCCTGCAACTTGGAGAACATAGGAAGTACTAACCTATAGTATCTATTGTGAATCTTCCAAGGATTTGAGTAAAGAATTTAGTGGACATATTAGAAATAATTCTACATGAAGCATGCGACGATTTGTTCTACCCAACGCTATAGTAGTGAAGACAACGCAATAGTAACTGTGTGGACTCCAATATAGGGTATGTTACACCAATGCAGTGTAGCACCAATGCAAAATTCCTATGGCGGAACCGTGTCTTTTGTAGAATCCTAGCCTTAAGACTCTTTTGTCAAGTACTTTAAGCATTTGTTCTTGTCGTGCAAGTGGCGAACTTGGAGGTCGAAGGTCCATTGTTTAGGATGGCTTCAAAGCAGCAAATGGAGGTGGAGAGCATCAGTTAGGAGAGCAAAGATGACTAGATGGAGACAAAGTGTACTTAGGATGAAGGTAAGCCTGGAGGTTATGTTTCACCTTCGTCAATAGCAAAGGTTTTGGGTACTTAAGGCATTCAGATTCAGGGGTTTCAAACTCTGGAGTTTCAAGTTTTGAGTGCTGGTTTTGACCTCATGGGTCATGCTCGTGAGCTTTTGAGGATTTCACGTTCTAAATGGTGACCATGTTTTGCTCGCCTTTTTAATCTGCTAGTACTGGCACTGCGCTTTTGGTTTCCTCCGAAGTTCAAGTTTTGCTCGTGCTTTTTGTCTGCCGGTACCGGCACTGCGATTTTGGTTTCTACCGATGTTCATGTTTTGCTCGCACTTTTGGTCTGCCAGTACTTGCACTATGATTTTGGTTTCCTCAAGTGTTCAAGTTTTGCTCGCACATTTGGTCTGCCGGTATCGGCATTGCAATTTTAGTTTCTTCAAGTGTTCAAGTTTTGCTCGCGCATTTCGTCTGCCGGTACCGGCACTGAAATTATAGTTTCCTCAAATGTTCAAGTTTTGCTCGCGCATTTGGTCTGCCGGAACTGGCATTGCGATTGTAGTATCCTCAGGTGTTCAAGTTTTACTCGGGCTTTTCATGTGCCGGTACCGGCACTGCGATTCTGGTTTGCTCATGTGTTCAAGTTTTTCTCATGCTTTTGGTCTGCCGATACCGGCATTGCAATTTTGGTTTCCTCAAGTGTTTAAATTTTGCTCGCGCTATTCCAGTGCCGGTACCGGCACAGCGATTTTGGTTTTTTCTTTTTGGCAATCTCTTTAGAATTAGCGTGGCTAGCATTAATTGAACTGAAAAGTAAAAATACAGATAGATAGAAGATAGATAGAAACTCCGGTCCCTTTAGGGGCCGGCGTGAATGAAGTGTCCGTTCGTAATGCCAATGATCCGATGCCCACCGGACAAGGGGAAATTGGGACAATACTACTCTCCCCTTTCGAGGATGGACACTATAGTAGTATAGTGACACACTAAGCTACTACCTAGCTAGCCACTAGTGCCTTAAAGATACCGGACATGGTATCCCCCCAAAGGACTTTGAGGTACCCATACAACAAGGTCCAACGACCCCCCACTATAGTTGGGTGGACTATGGTGGTGAGCACCACGCCGGCATGGGGAATAGAACCCACAACCTCCTCATTGGGGGCCATGAGCCCCAACCACCAAGCCTAGGCCCGTGGTGCCTAAGTATAAATACACATACATGTGCCACCTCCAAATGAATCAAACTTGAGAATTCTCAATCTTGTCATGGCTGCTTCGGGACCCTAATTGGACTGCCGGTACCGGCAGTCCTTTTTCACAATTTCAAAGGCGCATAATATACCATAGGAAAGGTATTCTCAAGACCGTTCCAACGGTATATTTAACGCTCCAAGATTCGAAACAATTCAAACGCTACACCAAAAAGAAACTCTAACAGAATCAAACTTGAAAATTCTCAATTTTGTCATGACTCCTTTGGGACCCCAATTGCACTGCCAGTACTGGCAGCCCTTTTTCCACAATTTCAAGGCCGCATAATATACCATTGGAAAGGTATTCTCAAGACCTTTCCAATGGTATGTTACACGCCCCAAGATTTAAAAAATTGCAAACGCTACACCAAAAAGAAACTCTGACAGAATCAAACTTGAAAATTCTCAATTTTGACATGACTCCTTTGGGACCCCAATTGCACTCCCGGTACTGGCAGCCCCTTTTCCACAATTTCAAGGCCGCATAATACACCATTGGAAAGGTATTCTCAAGACCTTTCCAACGGTATGTTACACGCTCCAAGATTCAAAAAATTGCAAACGCTACACCAAAAAGAAACTCTGACAGAATCAAACTTGAAAATTCTCAATTGTCATGACTCCTTTGGGACCCCAATTGCACTGCCGGTACCGGCAGCCCTTTTCCCACAATTTCAAGGCCGCATAATATACCATTGGAAAGGTATTCTCAAGACCTTTCCAACGGTATGTTACACGCTCCAAGATTTAAAAAATTGCAAACGCTACACCAAAAAGAAACTCTGACAGAATCAAACTTGAAAATTCTCAATTTTGTCATGACTCCTTTGGGACCCCAATTGCACTCCCGGTACCGGCAGCCCTTTTTCCACAATTTCAAGGCCGCATAATATACCATTGGAAAGGTATTCTCAAGACCTTTCCAACGGTATGTTACACGCTCCAAGATTTAAAAAATTGCAAACGCTACACCAAAAAGAAACTCTGACAGAATCAAACTTGAAAATTCTCAATTTTGTCATGACTCCTTTGGGACCCCAATTGCACTGCCGGTACTGGCAGTCGCTTTTCCACTATTTCAAAGGCGTATAATATACCATTGGAAAGGTATTCTTCAGACCTTTCTAACCGCACATCACACGCTTTAAGATTTTAAAAATTGCAGTTCCTACACCGAAAATAAATTCCAGCAGTATTCTGGTTCGTGACGCCAGTCACAAAGGGGGTGCTGGCGCCGGCACCCCCTTTGTGACTGGCGTCACGAGCCATCAATCTGGCTCGTGTTGATAGTCACCAAGGGGTGCCGGTGCCGGCACCCCCTTCGAAGCTCACGTGCCAAAGCAAATGAATGGCAAGAATTCACAAAAATGAATAATTCAATCTAAAAGCAAGGGCAAATCACACAAATTATGTGCTCATTCCAATGGACTAGGTGAAAATAGTATGACAAAGGGCTAAATTCCAAGATCCTACACAAAACAATAGCTCTAACGCTAAAACTTTAAGTATTTGAACGAGAAATAAAGGGGGGTGCCGGCACCAGAACCCCCTTCTAGCATGAACCTGCAGGGGGGTGCCGGCACCGGCACCCCCTTTTGGCGCAAACCAGTTAGGGGGTGCCGGCACCAGTACCCCCTTCTGGCGCGAACCTGCAGGGGGGTGCCGGTGCTGGCATCCCCTCCTTGTGCGAACCAGAAGGGGGGTGCCGGCACCAGCACCCCTCCTGGCGTGAACGAGAAAGGGGGTGCCGGCACCGGCACCTCTTCTTGGCGCAAACCAGTAGGGGGGTGCCGGTGCCGGCACCCATTCTTAGCGCGAACTAGAAGGGGGTGCCGGCACCGGCACCCCCTCGTGGCGCGAACTAGTAGGAGTTGCTGGCATCGACACCCTGTCTTGGCAAGGACCAGCAAGGGGGTGCGGGCACCGGCACTTCCTCCTAGCACAAACGAGCAGGGTGGTGCGGGCACCCGCATCCCCGTGGTGGCACGCGCCACGAGCTTGCGTTAAGCTCGTGGCGTCAATCACGGAGGGGGTGCCGTCTCCGGGACCCCCGTTGGAGCACGCGCCACAAGCTCGAGCTGGCTCTTGTCGCTACTTAGTTAGGGGGTGCCGGTGTCGGCACCAGCACCCTCGTAGTTGCACGTTCCATGAGCTCAGGACGAGCTCGAGGACCTTGCCACCTCGAGGGACGGGCACCGGTACCCCCTCCTTGAGTGGCGCCACGAACTCGCGCTGAGCTTGTGGCGCGAAATGTGGAGGGGTGCCGGCAGTCCCTTGATCGATCCTATAGTGATTTATATTGCTCGATTTAATTGACATGTTCTAAAACAGAATTACATATTTGTCAATGCGATACGTTGACATCAAGCACACTCAGTACTAGTACATATAGTTATTCACACAAACAGATGATTTGCAGCAAAAGAATAGTACTCTTAGAAGACAAAGAATCATTATTTGTACATCTCAATAGGGTCCAAACCGTGTGAACTTCTCACAAAGCCTTTTTCTAAATGATGGAGTGGCTTCCCGTATCACAATGCCAAAGAGGAAAGAAAATGTGAAACTAATTCTACAAGTGCCCAACCTAACGCTAGTCACGGAGGGGGTGCCGGCACCGGCACCCCCGTTGTGGCACGCGCCACGGGCTCAGCGCGAGCTCATGGCGCTAGTCATAGAGGGGGTACCGGCACGGGCACCCCCTTGTGGCACGCGCCACGAGCTTAGCGCGAGCTCATGGAGAGTGCAACCAAGGGGGTGCCGGTGCCGACATACCCTCGCTGATTGGCGTTACGAGCTGGCGTCGAACTCGTGGAGCAAACCATGGAGGGGTGCCGGCAGTCAACTTTGAGTAGAGCATCACATTTCTGTTTGGGACCTCGCCATGGCCTCGATGTTGCAAGATCACACATGTGGTTGGTCTTGTCCACCGCGCTTAATAGAACATTGTCACTCCCCAAGTCGATCGAATGAGTGGCTGGATCCCGTGCTTTCACCAGCCGTTTCAACACTGTTGATACGTGGGATGAGGGGCGTGCCGGTGCCGACACCCCCTCGTTGTGTCAGCAGCGGGCACCCCTATTGTTCGCGTTGGACAGCACAAGAGGGTGCTAGCACTGGCACCCATTCCCCCTTCCACCAGTAGTTCCAACATTGCTGGTGCGAGGGGAGGGGTTGTCGGTGCCGGCACCTCCTCGTGGTGCGAGCAGTGGGCAACTGGTGTGCCCGCGTTGAACACCACGAGGTGGTTCCGGCAGCAGTCCCCCAACTGACCTTCCACTGGCAGCAGTATCCAGAACCGTGACCGCGCCTACTTCGTTAGTGTTTGACAACTTAAATTTCAAATACGATTAATTTGAAAAAACGATTAATTTGAGAAATACAAGAAATTGGAAATGTAGACATTTACATATCTGTGATAAGAAGGTGTTGATCAATCTCCTTCAAAACTTTTGGGGTCCCGCCTGTGTCACGCTTCTCTGCTGCAATTCTTTCAAACAAATTGTTGATGATAAGAGTCGAGCAATTCAAAGCTTTCAGTGGAATGGGCAAGTCAAGAAGCATTCGAGTCAGCGCTTTGGAAACTGCCATCAATGTTGATGTAGTAGAAACTGCTTTGTGAACTCGGTCACGCTTGGTCTTCTTAGATCGTGTAGTTGAAGGTCCAGCTTGAGGTTGATTGATTGGTGACTTCTGACGAGGCTGAGATGTTTGGCTTCTAGTCACAACGCATGAGGGCGCCACCGAGGGTTAAGTTGCCTTGGGTGCTGGCTCTTCCTCACCAGATGAATTCAATAATATGACTAGCTCAGGAGTCTTCCTCTTCCTTCCCTTGTGTCTTTTGGAGCTAGGGGTACCCACTAGATCAACAACAGCTGCGGCCTTCGTTTTGGTTTGCTTGATGTTTTTGAGTGCCGGCTCAATTTGATCACGAATTTCGAGCTCACTCTCAGGACACTTAGTCTTTGGACAATCCAGATACCAACCACAGTAGTTGAAATGGATTGCCTTCCACTTATCTAAAATTCCATGTGTGAACATGCAATGCTCATGAGAAGGAGAAAGAAAGTTTTTGAAATAAATAGAAGTCTTGGTCATGACCCCCGGCGTGATGAACACATGCTTCATGTACCGATATAAGACACGGCGGGCAGCTTGAACAAAATCTGGTTGTTGCTCCGATTTGTTGTTCTTGTCAATGGCATCCTTGCCCTTCACATTGAACTCTCTAAAGAACACTGTCTCCCAGAGGTTCACCCGCCACTCCTCCACACAGTCATCTGGCAATGTGATTGCATCTTTGCCAACAGGGTTGAAGTCGATCTCAATCCCCATTTTGTCGATGGTGTTATGAAACTGGAAAAGAACATCGTGAAGAATCTGGGACAAACGATCTCACAGTTAGTACATTCACCAGCTTTCTTGCCACCATCGTGCTTCAAGGCTGGTGAGATGGGGAGGGGGTGCCGGTACCGGTAGCTCCTCCCCCGCCCACTAGCGTTGTAGTGCGCCGGTGACACGGGGAGGGGGATGCCGGTGCCGGCAGCCCCTCCACGCCCCACCAGCGTGCTGCAACTTGTAGAAAGAAAAAATGTAGAACGAAACTAATTGCTAAATGTAGAGAGAGAGAGAGACTAAGTGTAAAAAGAACGTAGACAAAGCAAAATGTACAAAGAAACTTACTTGTGACCACCAAACTGCGCCTTAAACGCGTCATTGTTGAAGCCAAGTGGTGGAAACTTCAGCAACTCACGCATTTCAGGCGATGAGTTCCAGCGGTTCAACCACTTCACCTTTGCCACTGGCTCCATAGCGCATGTAGCCAACATAGCGAGCTTCTCGAGCTTCATTTTTGGACTGAGTTCAAACATTTCGTAATGTTTTTTGATTGCACAGAGGAAATCATCACTGATCCTGTAATCAGCTACGGGCAGCTCCCTCTTTAACTCCAAAATCGTGCCTGCTTTGCACACCCGCACTGCCTCATTGATGTATTGCTACACACTGTTTGCTGTCCAATGCGACTTATCGGGAAAAGCCTGGTAGAATTGCATGGATGCCTATGTCAACGCTTCGGCAATATCAGACTGCAAAACCAGATGTTTAGATAAAAATGATTAGTATGAAGAATAAAAATTGAAAGAAGAGGCTACATTGAAAGGATCAATTGAGTTTATTATGTTTACCGTGTAATGTGTGGCCTGACACGCAATGAGGATTTCTTCGTACATGCCCCGACGTTGAGCTTTAATGAGATCAATTAGATTTTGCTTAGTGGTATTGTAGACATGGTCACACCTACTTGAAGATTCAGGAAGTGGTTTAACCAACATCCCACTTAAAAAGAAAATGTTGTAACTCAGCGGTAGTATTATACTTGATTGCAATCTTCTTGAAATATCCAAAATGTGTACTCCATTCTGTAGATGACCGGTGTGTTCCAGCAATAAAATTCCCTCTATCTTATGGTTTCGCATCTTATATGATCATTTGAGAAATACATGAATCTATTTGTATATCTGTTTATGGAAAGATTATTAAATTCCAATTCAAAGCGTAACTGAAATCCATGGTTATAGGCCCAATTTCCACGGTTTTAGGATAACTTTACTGAAATGATTTTTATCTTTTCTAAAATTAGCAAGTGTAATTACTTTTTTCCCTCTCTTTAATGCTTATAAATAGTATATTCCATGGCCATAGGCCTCATCTTTTTTTTAAATTCAATTACTTTTTATCTTTTCTTTTTAGATTTTCCGCTCACCACTCGTAATTTTCCGCTCACCGCTCATGATTTTTTGCTCACCGCTCGCAAAATAGCATTCCTGACACGAGAAGAATATGATAACGAACGAGTGGTCCGTCACTTGCGCATGTTGACTGCCGAGAGAAGTAGACCCATCCCGACCCAAGTAGAACCTGCTCAAGGTATTTCTCAGCCCAACGAGACTAGTCCAGGTGATGGTGAACTTTCCTCTCTTCGTTCGGTTAAGGCTGCAGCACGTGCCCGGAACTCGCCGGTCTCGAATCCTTCCTCTTCCTCTGTGCGCCCGTCAGGGACTCAGGGTTCGACTGTTGGAGCCATAAGCTGGCAATCTCTAAGAGTATTAGCGGTAGGGACGCTGTGGCAAAATCCCCACAAACCATTAGTAAGTGATGAATTTACACCTTTATTCTTTTAACGTAAGAGTTCTTAACGACACCTCATCAGTCCCCATGTTACGAAATTATCTTCAGTCCTTGACATCAGTTGACATCCTGTTAATTCAAGAAACTAAACTGCGAGGCGACAAAGCTCAAGACCTCGGGAAATCTCTGTGGCCTCGTGCATGCTCATGGTCGTTGGAGGCCTCAGTGGGCTATGGAAATGCTCACACCGGCCCTGGTGCTGGCAAAGGCGGCATTGCTTCATTTCTGGCCCCGAAGTTTGCAAAAATGGTGGGACAATTGGGCTCATTCATGGAGAACCGCGCACACTGGTTTGTCATCCAAGGGCTCCCAGGTGGCGATATTGGTGTGATCAACGTGTACGCCCCGAATGATACCCATCAACGAAGTCAACTTTGGAAAATGATGATGCAACAATTGCCCGTCGGTATCAGGTGGATTTTTGCAGGTGATTTTAATTTTGTTGAATCTCGTCAAGACAAGAACAACCCCTGCAGTCGTCTTGTTCCAATTTCTGAACGATCTTTGTTCCACAACCTGAAGTCCTTCCTTAGTGTGGAAGATTATCCTCGATCCCTAGGTAGTCCCAGATTCTCGTGGGACAATTGGCGAGTTGATGGCACTCGAGTCCTTGTAAGACTCGACCGGGTATATGTTTTTTGAAACGAACCGGGTGCCGCTCACAGAAAGATTCTCTCATACCTCATTCATTGTGATAATCCGTGGTCGGATCACCAACTTGTCTCGATTTCTCTCCAATTGCAAGACGGCCCGACTCGCAAATCCAGATGGAAAATGAGTGCATTTTGGCTCAAGTCGGCGCGTGAAGTCATTGAACAAGCATGGCGGAGAGTCCCGGCGGTGGCACCCTTCATGACAAAAATTCGTGCCGTTGCCCGTGCTTATCGATCTTTTTGCAAAAAGAAAGCAATGGAGTTTCAGGCCACAGAGCGTCAAGCTTGAAATTCCTTCGCATCTGCTAGTGAGGAACTGCAAGCGGCGCCTGATAAACCCATCCTCCAACGTCGTCAAGCTGAACTTCGCCAACACCTGCAGTTGATCGAAACCAGGCTTGTTGCGGGCAAACGCATACGTTCTCGCATACGATGGAAATTTAAAGGCGACATGGTCTCCAGCGAGTTCTTCCGGGATGTTAGAGAAAAGGCCTCCTCCATGGCGGTCACAGGACTGCGTAAAGCATCAGGAGTGACGGTGTCGGACCCGGTCGAGATTGGCAGGTTGTGTGCTTCCTTTTACAAGGATCTGTATAGTGAAATGGCCTCCCCTGAGCAAGAGACCGCCATGGAAGACATTATCAGCTTCATCCCCTCGCGCTTCTCCCATGAAGCACGATTGTTGTTAGCCCGCCCCCTGGAAGAACCGGAACTGCGAGAGGTTGCCCGCTCCATGGCTGCGGGCAAATGCCTGGGCCCGGATGGGTTTTTGGTGGAATTCTACACCACTTACTAGTATTTGGTGGGTGAGGATTTTACACGCATGGTACAATCGACAATCCAACAAGGCTCTCTCCCGATTGGTGTCAACCGCGGCTTGATCTCCCTTCTGCATAAAGGAGGTCCACGAGAGGAACTTGCAAACTGGAGACCCATTAGCCTCCTAAATGTATCCTACAAAATCATGGCAAAAGCCCTCCAATTGAGACTCCAGCCGCTTCTCTCAGATGTGATCAGTTCCGAGCAAACAGCCTTTCTCCCAGCCCATTATATTTTGGACAATGTCCTTATTCAGCACGAGATCATTACCTGGGCAAAAGAGTCAGATCAAGATTTAATCCTCTTGAATCTTGACTTTAAAAAATCTTATGATACAGTCCATTTGCCCTTTTTATACCAAGTGATGCATGCCCTGGGAGTTCCGGAAGAATTCGTACAAATGGTCCGCACTCTGTTTGCCAATGCAGAAGCCTCCGTGGGAGTTAATGGTGGCAAATCTGACACTTTTCCAGTTCTCCGTGGGGTTCGTCAGGGCTGCCCCCTCGCCCCGTACTTGTTTTTATTTGTTGGAGAAGCTTTAAATATTGCGGCCAAAGCAGCTTCGGACGCAGGAGAGCTTCATGGCATCACTCTCCTAGGTACAGTTCAAGAACAACTGATCATCCAATATGCTGACGATACACATTTTACGGTTGCGGGTTCTGAGGCTAGTTTTGAAAGCTTAACCACCCTCATCTCTCAGTTCGGCCTTGCATCAGGGCTACTACCTAACTGGCCCAAATCCTTAGCCTATTGGCTTTCTCCTCGCCCACCTCCTCCTTGGTTGCAAAGGCTGGAATGCCCATGGGCAATGGAGAAATAGATATCGAAATTGCTCGGGACTCCGTTTGGCATCAACCTCGACACCGCTGATGTCGATGAATTTTTTGCCTCAAAAATCTGGAAAAAGCTGGAATATTGGTCCACGGTGCATCTTTCCCTAGCTGGTCGTGCTATCATCGTCAACTCGGTACACTTGTCAACGTTATGGTACTTTTTCAATATTTGGGGTGGCTCGATGAAGGTGATACGCGAAATTAGAGCACGCTTGAGGGATTTCTTATGGTCCGGCACGGCGCATCGAAGTCGGGCATGGGTCCGATGGACTGATTGCTGTGCATCACGCAATGTCGGTGGATTGAATCTGGTAGACCCTGTGGAGGCTCTTCATGCAATGATGGCCAAGTGGATTATTCGCGCCAAATCTCCCGGCAATTCTACTCTATAGATTCTTCTTCGATACCGCATCCTTCTTATCCGACCACAATGTCATGGTAATTGGCCGGCCTCACCTCAATGGACTCTCCTGCACAAGTTTCGTGCAATAAGAGGATCGAGAGCCTGGGATAGAATTATCCAGTCGTGGAGGAAAATTGTGGGCAACATCGAAGTCCGTCCTCCACGTAACCGTGACGAGGTCCTCACCACCAGCCTTTGGTGGACTACTTTCTTCATTGGTGGCAATTTTGGCTTTTCGCACCGGCAGGCGGCGCTAGCCATGAGGAATGACATGAACCAAATCCAAGACATCTGGACCGACAACTTCAATGGATTCTTGTCATGGCAGGATATACAAGCTAAGTTCAACCTCCCGCCGGATTGTCAACCACACTACGAAACCATGATTTCCATAATCCCGCCTCGGTGGATTCGTATGCTCACAGAAGATCGTGTATACACGAACCCGAATGAATTCATGGGTATTTTTGCAGCAGAGCATGACTCGATCCCGATGGTCGTGTTCATGACAACCGAGCAGTTTCCCCCACAAATCCGGGATGCCCTGGAGCGGACTTTCATCCCAACTGATCTCCCTTGTTTTTCAGTTGGGCCTCGATCTCTCTTGCTGCAACCACGGCCACCTTCTGATCCCCCGGAGGAGCTGGTAGTTGATGGGTGGCTGCACCACGTCAGGGTTGTTTCAGCTTCCAAATGCAAAATGTTCATTGGCGTGATCAAGAATCTCCATTTTGACCCTGGTCGTTACTCTTTTGGAGTTTTGGTTCAGCAGGCCCTCTCCACTCCTACACTGTGAAGAAAGGTCGCAAAATGATGTCGAAGCGACAGCAACTTTCTCGGCTGATCCCTGCTAAATGGCATGGCGTCCTCCCAGACTCATACGCCCCTCGATGGTGCGAAGTTTGGCACAAGAATTGTCCCCAGAAAGAAGCTGGATTCTTGTGGTCGGTATACCACTGTGCGGTCGCCGTACATTGTTGGCACGCTCAATCCTCTCCGGGCATATCTACCATATGCACTAGCTGCTCCGCAGGTTTAGAAGAATCAATACTTCATCGGTTCCACCATTGTGCGAAAACGCAACATGCTTGGCATTTCGCTCTTACGGTGTTGTATTGTGCTTTGGAGATCCCCAAGACCGCAGGCAAATGGCCTAATCTCACTTGGCAGCAATGTGTTTTAGGTTCCAAGCTTCCCAAGAAACTGAAGAATGGTTCGACCATGTGGTCCCTGTTTAGAGGTTCAGTGATCTCGGTTTGCTGGCTGGACCGCAACGCTATCTGTTTCGCTCGAGATGAGTGGAACCTTCCCAAGTTGGAAGTTGTACTGTGGGACTATTTCATCGACCACATTCGTGTAGCGTGGCTGAAGACGCAGTCTCTGGTGGAAATGCACCCGGCGAAAGCTACTCAGCTCTACTCCCGGTTTGATCGCACTTGGCTACAGTCCAAGTTCTTTGCCTCGAGACACAATGCGCAGTTGATGTGGTCTCTGAACAGGCTGCAAACTGGGGAGTTTGTATAGTGATTTTGTTGTTGTATTTCTAGGTTAAAAGAAAAAAAAATCTTCTCGCCGGGGTTTCGTGCCCCTAGTTCGCTGTGATGTTTTGCTCTTTCAAAGGAATAAAATGTCCTATTGTTTCCAAAAAAAAAAAAAAAAAGGTGTGGAGTGTTACCCCGGAATGCACTGCATTCCTGTTCCTTCTAGCTATAGGGTTGACGATTTCCTAACAAAGCGGAGTAGAGGCAACCGCGTTCCAGTTCCTAGAAATTGTGCCAAAGAGTTGTCCCCCCGACTACTCCTTTTGCGTGCCCACCAGCTCTTCCGATTCTCAGGTCTGGAATGAGAATTGAGTCAATTGACGAGATCTGCATAATGCTCCGACCATGGTGACACGTTTGCGGGAGAGAAGATTCAAAAAAGGTAGGTGCACGGCTAACCTTTTGGAATTGCATCTTGACCAAGGAGGAAGCCTTCGCAGAAATGAATTGACAGTAGAATTGTGGGTGCGAGGAAGAAGTAATACTCCCGGAAGCGCAGTATTGTATACCTTGAGCCGTGAAGCAAATCGATTGACGACCTGTGATATCCGCCGCTGGGGGTTGGGGTTTATACGGGTGTCATTAGAAGTACGTCATTTCCGAATATCATGAGAGCACTTGGGTATGGTGGTCGACCCCTGACTCGCTCTCTCACTCGCTCTCTCACTCGCTCTCTCACTCTCTCCCCCACTCTCTCCCTCGATCCTCACTCGGAAGGCAGTGGAACAGCGCACAATGAAGGCGCGTAATCGATGGGCTCGCCGGTGCTTTCTTTCTTGACACTCGTCGTGGTTTTTTTTTTGGTGAGTTCACTCTCAAACCCTGGTGGGAGTTTCAAGGGTTTGTGGCGATAGTTTTCTGTTAAGAAGAGGGAATTCTTTCGGAAGGTTGTGTGGAGTGGTGAGGTTAGGGTTGTGGTCGCGGCGCCGTTTGAAGTTCGTGCTCACGGGGTTGGTTTTTGCGAAATTATTTTTCTGTTAGGGTTTTGTGGAGCTTTGGAGTTTGTTTGGAGTGGTTTTGTGAGTTCGTGAGTGAGGCTGTGTGATTTTCTGGGAGTTTTGAAGGACCAGAGATTAGGCAATGGAGTTTTGGGCTGGTTTGTTTTGAAATTATTGGTTCGTTAGGGTTTCTCTGGAGCCCCGGATTGTAGTTTTTGTGATGTTTCTGTGTGGAGGAGGAGAGTATTCTTTCGCGAGGTGGTGTGGAGTGAAGAGACTAGGGTTGTGGTTACGGTGCCGTTTGAAGTTCGTGCTCACGAGGTTGAATTTGTGAAATTATTGGTTGTGTTAGGGTTTCTGTGTAGCTCCGGAGCTCGTTTGGAGTGCTTGTGTGAGTTCACAAGAGGTCAGTGAGCGAGGTTGTGTGATTTTCCAGGAGGTTTGAAAGATTGGAGAACAGATGGCACTACTTGGTGACGGGGAGGCGAGGTATGAGACCTCATCTTACAGCCATTTTCGAGAGATGTCGAAGCTTCTGAGGAACTACGGCATTGTTCATCACTCCTTCAGAAGCCTTTATGATTTCAAGAAGATTTGCAACGACTTCTTTGCAGACTTGATGGAGGGAGACATGAAGGAAGACATGGAGGGGAAATCGCAGTATTTGGGATTTATGCGTGTGCAGATGAGTGATATCTCCAGCATCGATGAGATCCGGGGTCTGGGAGATGTTCCGAAAATGACGATTCTATACGACTCTGGTGAGGAGGTTCTCATCCTGAAGTTCATGGTAGGTGTGACGCATGAGACATGCACAAGCTTGTTGCGAGGAAGTTTTGTTGAAGCGGTTCGGGCTCGGGTTGGTCACATCTATTCTATGTATGGTTTGAAATCTGCCCGGTTTAGAGCTCCGCGGAGGATGAAGGAGGCTGATGACTCCTTCAAACCGAGGTCTAGGAACAAAGAGTCAGATTGGCCTAGCATTGTTTTTGAGGTGGGTGTGTCTGAGCTGCTTAATGAGTTGCGGCAAGATGTTCAATACTGGCTTGAGTGTTCGCCTGGGCAGGAGACACGGATTGTCATTGTTGCCAGTGTTAACAAGAGAGCAGGGACTATTGTCATTGAGAGGTGGCAGGCGGCTCCAGCATTGCAGCCAGTTCCAGCATTGCAGCCAGCTCGGAATGTCAACAATCCCAACCCTTTTGCCTGGCAGGTTGTTCCAACTTGTATGTAGAGTTTGAATCTGCAGAAAGGTCAACATTATGCGGGCGCACCTCTTACTATCCCAGCTACTTTAGTTTTTGATGTTTTGCCTCTTTCACATGGCCCAGCATGGGGGCCCAGTGATTTTGAAATCACTGGCCACATGCTCAATACGATGAACGAAATGTTCTGGGATGGGTTGCATTAGGATAAGGTGAGTGTTTTTCCCCTATACAATGCTTTGTGTCTGCTAGTTGTAATGAAGCTTCTTGTCAGTGCTGGGGGGAAGTTAGATAATCCTAGCTAAATCTTTCAGAGATATGATTACCAATAGATCTATATGGTATGCGTATGAAACAATCTTGCGTCCCTCTTTATGCGAGAGAATGATGGATTAAATGTAAGATTCATGATTGTTTTATGCATGCATCTGTTTTGAGCAGGCATCGGAACGTGGAGGTAAGTTCCTCGTCCGCGTGGATGAGAAGGTAGGGCGCTGCTACCTAGAGGGCCGTGCTGTTTTGGTCATGGCTGGAGTCATTGGAGCGTTTGGATAGAAGATCTTTGACATCCTTTTATGGGAAAACAGTGAAGTACTTCAAAAGAAGTGCTTCGGTTCCTAAGAGATACCAAGGTTTTGTGTGCTACTGGGTCTTTGTAGAGCTGTGCAGGGATGATGTGGTCGAGAGCTAGTAGGACTTGTGAATATACTTTGAAATGCCATAGTAGAGGCATTTTTGATTGAGTGAATAAAACTTGCAAGTCATTAAGCTTGGAATTACCGCCAATCTATGACAAAAACATCTCTAACAGGATATGAAATTTTCAAGGTGTGCTCTTTATAGAAATCCCGCGTTGCACATTATAGAGTTGGGAAACTCGTCAGCTAACTCATGCGCAAGCAGATATGTTCACACCGACCTAAGCTAGTAGGTCCTGCGCACAAGCAGGGTGGAAAAGGAACATTCAGCGGTACTCTCGAAAAGGTGATCAAGACGTTTTGGTGATGGAACAACATTCAAGTGCATCGAATGTCCAGTGTTACTTATCTCACTTGAGCGCTTGCTATGACATGTACGAGAGAAACTCTTGGCGCCGTCTGTTGGCCATGGACAGCGTATAGGGAGCTCCGTGAGGTGATCTCGTAGGGCTTCGTGTGAAGGAGCGGATTCGAAGTAGGCTCTGCTGCAGAGATAACCAAGAGGAATGCAGCTTTGGCGTTGACGACCATTGTTTATATATACCAGTGGTGGAACCAGAGATACTTTAACAATGAGGCACGGGAGTGTCGTAATGGCGATGATGACTTTGCTAGCGATGGCCAATGCTCAAGCGGCCGCAGCGCAGCAGACTGAGTACGGCTGCACCGGAAGCATCAAAGAGAAGTTCTCGCCGATATCGAAAGATCCATGTGCGAAGACGCCGGCGTAATCTGAGACACAATCTTAAAATAGAGCTAAAAACAAAAAAGAGGCATTATTTTGAGAATGGACCAGAAAACATTACATACCATGAAACAATTATTTTGTATGAATCCTACCAGTGAACTTTGAATAAATTTCTTTTAAATATCGATTCATATTTTTCATTTAAAAAAATTGAATACATTGTTTTCAAGTAAATCAACAATTAAAATATGTTATTATGATTTAATTATTAGTTGATCATGTATTTAGGCAACTAGTATGCAATCTTAATTTTGAAAATGAAGGAGAATTTACCAACAATCAATTCAAGCAGTACCTCTCTAACACTGGCAACGTAGCTGCACTTCTTGGTCATTAATTTCATGACGTAGCCACACTTCTACGTCACTTCTACGTCATGAAATTTTATCTCCTTATTACCATCCCTTGTGTACTCCTGGTGCATTTCTTTGCATTGGTTGTAGTGTTGTACTGCAAAGATATTCCGTTGCAAAGCTTCATGCAAAGGGTTGGAACACAAGTCTGCAAACGGAACAACCACATCAAGGATGCTTGAAAACTCCCAAGAAGCCCGAACTTCATCCAACACAAATTTAACCTCTACTTACCCTTGTGGAATCTCCAACGCACAACTCTTTGGTATAATAGGTCTCCTACATACAAAAGTTGGCCTCCTGCCAAGTTAAATTGGTTGTCAAATTTTCCTGCTGCTACAAGCGCAGAGGGTTCTCCGGGATCTTGATTCATACTATTCTCGGCACTTCCTGCGCCTGCCAGCAGCAAGTGTGAACTAGCCTACAGTCACTATTGAAAGCATTTACAAGGTACTATGAAACGTATTGTATTAAAAAATAAAGAGACTAAAACACACCATATCCATGGTCATTACACCAAGATATAGAAATAGACAAATGATTAATTTCATTGTCAACCTTTATTTCTCATTTTGGAGTTCAATAGTATTGAGTACCATAGCAGGGTCACCAAAAATAATTCAAAAAAAAAAAAAAAAAACATAAGAAATAGGAAATTATGACTTTATGATGTATAAAAAAAAATTAATTTAAAAATAAAAATAAAAATAAAAAATGAGAAGAAAAATAAATTTTAGCTATATTTTGCTATTTCTAAGCCATTTTTGGGCCATTTTTAATCAGTTTTTCTTATAAACAAAAATTATAAAAATAAAAATAAAAATTTGAGGGGCAAACTATATTTTTCAAAAAAAATAAAAATCTCTCAAGGGGGGCGACTCTACTATTGTACTACGGTACCTCTCAGAATGGGTTACTTTGTTTCTTAGAGAATGGAATGTTTCAAACTTTAACCCTTTACGTTCGATGGTATTGTTCATTGCCCTTCCTATTTTCTGTTGGTTTTTTTCCTCCAAAATGATGCTGACAAAAATAAAAATAAATGAAAACAATTTCAACGTTACCAATCTAATGCCGATCCATGTGTGAATAGTGTGGAAAAATGATAAAAGAATATAGCGGTGCATGGCTAAGATTGTAACAAAGAATCAAACTTTATTCACTATCTCCAAAATGAGCCTTAAGTTTATTGTTCGTTGACAAAAATGATAAGCTCTCTATGGTATGCCTAGTCTTACGTTCTAAAATGAATGCCATGTCTAAAAATTATCGGTATTGGGTACACTATAGGATTCGGGTGCTCGTACCTTATATATACGTTCAAGTGGCAATTTCAAAGTGGATATAAGTAACTCCAACCTTATACATGGTTGGCATGAATTAAAATTTGTGTGTTGTAGGTGTAAGATTGGTTCAAGATTTGATATTGCTCTCTATGGCCTATTTGGGAGTAGACACTAAAGTTTTCAACGTTAACCCTTTGGTGCCCAGGAGACCATATTGTGGTCATTGATGTGTTGAAACGCAAATAATGGAAAATCCATGAACAATTGGATTTAGAATTGTGATGTTCAGAGTTGGAGACTTATAATATGCATCTTTTTTTAAAAGAAAATTTCAATTTGGAGCTGTGCAGCTATCAAAATTCCTATGAACAAAATGTAAAAATACTACAAATACTTGAAAATACATTAAATATTTACAAATACAGTACATGCACTATGCGGTATTTCTTGTGTTTGGAAGTTTGTTTTCTTATTTTATTTTTTTGGATTGTGTTCTCTTGTTCATGTTCCATTGGTGTATGAATTCTGATCTTGATCAATATACCAACTCCTTTCATATCCTAATGTATTAATTGTCACCAAAAAACTCTAGTTTCTCTAGAACCACCCTGGGCACTAAAGGGTTAAACATGTTTTTCGTCTCTTCCATTTGTGCACCATAGTTGGTCACTCAATAGAGTTATCTGTAAAGCCAACTAGAGTTTGAATAAGTTGATATGAATTTTCCTTTAACATACTCTTATTTGTTCACTCCAAATAGTTAAAAGGTATGGAAGAGCCGTTGGTGGTCTATCATTCTAAAGTGTGTAAGAGCTTGGTAGTCTTCAAACTCATCAAAAACTTTTTGGGCATCAATTTAGGAGCTCTTTTGTACCTTTAACTATTTGGAGTGAACAAATAAGAGTATGTTGAAGGAAAATTTATGGCATCTCATTCAAACTCTAAGTGACTTTATGGATAACTCTAATGAGCGCCATAAATGCATGCTCTCTACACTGAATGTCAAACTCTTGAGTTTTATTTTCAGTTGCCATCTACCATGTAGAAGGGTAAGTTCTCACATTTGCTAAAGAATGATATGATTTTTAAAATCTTAAGCGTCTCCAGTAGTGTAGCAAATACCTCAACATTTATAAAATGTGGATGAAAAGTTTGCAATAAATACTAGGATCTACCTCCAATTCTCTTTGCCCTTCAAATGAGCAATTTTTTGTGAAGCCAACATCTTCTCCAAATGGGACATTTTTTAACAATTACAAATTGCCATAATAAATGATATCTCACTTTTTGCTTTTGCACAGAAGAAGGGTTGAGATTGGTTGGAAGTGACTATGCTTAATGAGTTGGATGGGTGAAGTGAACAAGTGGCCCCCATCCTAAATTCAACACCAAATTTTTTGTTGTTAACCCCTAACCGTCCCGACGTCCATATTTTGGACGTTTTTTGGGTACATTCACCTTCGAAGAGCTATAACTTTTGCAAGACATGTCGGATTTTAATGAAATTTTTGAAAAACAAACCGCATGATGTACGAAATGAGTGGTAAAAATTTCAGATCAATCCAAGATGTATTGAATTTTTGGTGATCATTTGAAAGTAGGGGTTTTTTTTTTTGGACAGTTCTTGTGCATTTTGAGGACTCCAACTTTGGCGGCTTGTATCTCCTTCATCCCATGTCTGTTTTCAATAAAATAAATAAATTATTGGGTTAGATTCCCCTTGAAGTCTAGTTATCACGGTAAAATTTTCATGTCAATCCATGTTGTTCTGAATGTTTGGGAGTCATTTTAGTGCACGGGTCTAGTTTGGACACTTTTTGCTTTTTGGGTCAAATCGGTCACTTTTCAGGCTACTTTTTGACATTGCAAAGCCATTTTAGGGCACATTAAAAAAATTCATGAGTTTTTTTTTGGTACCAATGTGTTTATATGATGATTTTGAACTACTTTGTATTTGAAAGTTTTTTCATTTGAGTAATTTGAAAACGAATTTCACCTCTAACTGTGTTGCTAGGAAAATGTCAGTATCCTTTTTTAACACTAAAACACTATGATCTTGCAATCTATATGGCCAAATGACCCCAAATTTGATCCATATTATCTACAACATGTATGTTACTGTAAGATTGTACAGTTGAGATTTCTATACCTCACATTTAGACCTATAACACATAAAAAGAAATGATGATTTTAAGCCCAAAAAAGCTAGGGACGCTTAGGGGTTAATGAAGTTCTGGAGACATAACGTTTTTGACACTACAAAATCTCATCTTTGTAAAAATTACCCAATGGGCCATAAAAATACATTATTGTGCAACTTGATACCAATTTGATTCCAAAACTTTATCTCACCTTGTACGATTTCATCTTGACAAGTGGTCATTGTATTAGAGAGAAATGTAAAAGAAATATTTGTGTAGAAAACAAACAAGAAGACAAACAAGAAATATTATACCACCTTCTTTGTCTTTTTTTGTCTCCTTTGAATTTTTGGTTTTTTTTTTTTAATCCTTTCTTGTCAACTTTTTTTAATCTTCTTTGTCTCTAAACTTTGAAATTTCTCTTTAGTGAAAAACCCTATTCAATGATTGACCAAAAATAATAATCTAAAAATAATTGCCAATTTTTGGGTTAATTTTTTTCAAAAAATAAATAAATTTTATAATAAAAAAGAGAATCTTGAAAATTATTCCCAAAAACATTATTTGTGAAAACTTATTATTTGAAAAAAAAGTAAACATTCGGGACAAATGTGCCGGCCTTGCACGTGCTCCACCTACAATACTAGGTAGCACATAGGCACTAGGAGGATACTTCTCTAGAAGAATGTTATGTTCTAAAGGCAACACCAAATTGTTTCGGGTGATGAAACGGGGATGAGGGTTTGGGGCTCCGTAAATTCCGGTTAGATGCGGCGGCCGCCTGGCAGCCGCGCGCTGCCTTACTCGACCATTGACACAGCCGCACCGTATCTCAACGCCGCACCGTTAGGTTCTCTTTTCTTAGGAAATTATAGCAACACTGTACGTGTTCTTGTAGCACCCTGGGCCAAATTTTTCCCAGCCACACAAAAATTTTATACTGGTGTTTTTCAACACTTTTGCCAGCCTATTGTCCCAGATGCATTCCCTCAGACCTCAGCCCGTTTAGCACACCCTTATCTAGTTTTATTAAAATGCCCTTACCTCCAGCCAAAGAAGCCTTTAGACTCGTTTGCAACAACATCCCCTGTCCCCGCATCACACCATTTAAACACAAATCCATGGCAACCTTGCGCATTCCTTACAACACCCTCTTTTACACACTTCCATACAAATCTCTCACTCCTCAATATACCTCACATCTGATTCCCCAACCCTCCCGGCCTCCCCGCATTTCCATACATATCTCCACACCCATTCATGACACTCACAACAACTTACACATAGATACAACCACCACACCACGTACACATTCAAGCCACCCTTCCGCACATCATTCTCCATTACAATTCTTCAATTCAGTTCACCATGCAAACACACATACAAAGCACCCTGGGGAGCTCCTCTCTCCGGCACACTCAAGCCTACCCCCTACCCTTGGGCTCTCCAACCACGCCCCCTCCAATCACGCCCCCTCCAATCACGCATTATCCTTCCACCGCTCCATCACTACTACAGCTCCACACCCCCACCTACTCCACCGCGCCCAAGTTGCTTCCTCAAGTATCTCCCCCTCCTTACACTCCCACACTAGCACGCTACAGCTACAGCCCTATCTTCCAAACTCACAGTGCCGCCCTAATATTTCTCCTCGCACCCACCACCATGCGCACCCGCTACACCATAAATCCCACCTCAAATACAAAATACTCACACAAAGGTACGTTTCACTACCCCCAGCCCTCACTTCTCACGCACTACATCTCTCCTATTCCCTTTGCAACTCTTTGCTAAAGTTCAAAATCTGTCTTTTCTATACTAACCTCATCTCTCCTGCGCGAGCTCCCACATTGTCATCTCTTACGCAGGCCCTCAGCACCATGGCACCACGCACTCCCAGCTCGGCCAGTACACCGGCGGAGCTCCATCACCAGTCCAACACCAACCTCAAACCAGCCTCTGTGACGAAGTTCAAGTCCCCCACCTCACACAACACCTCCAACTCCGGCTCCCGCCATTCAGCTCGCATCCGCAATCAAATTCGAGACCATACTCACGCCCTCTCTGTTGCCTCAGATGCAACTTCATCACAACGCACCTACAACTCCACTCGCCGCAAGTTTACTGCAGACGACGAAGACGACATGCCGGTCGCAGTAATAGCTCGCAAGCGCCGGCTACAACTCTCTGATGATGATGCAGATTCACCGTCCCTCCACACAACTGGAGCTCCTCCGCCCTCCACATCTCTCCAAATCCAACAAGGTGTCCACGACATCTCCCTCAGCTCCCCACTCCAGCCACCTGCAGATACTTCACAACCACCCGGTGCTGCCTCAGTCGCTCCTCCACCTCACAGCTCATCCGGGCCTTTGGCCATGTGCTCAACTCCTCCACCTGCAGTGGCCCCCCCGCATGTCTTACCGGCCCCTGAATACCACCCAACCGCACCAACTGCTAGCAACACCCAAACAAGGTCACCTCTTATCCCCATCAATTTACGCACCAATCTTTGGCTGACTTTCGCTGTCCATGAAATGCATGCTCTTGAGAATGGTGACCTTCAGCACTACGATCCCCGTACTGATGAAGAACTCACTGTAGCTGGCATGCCACAAGCGGAAATTCAGGAACTCCGCCACTGCCGCATTGCCTTCCCCCCGCGTCCCGCAACGATTATTCCCATTTCAACGCCCTAACACAGTAGATGGAGACTACCTGCATTTTACGCAGCTCCCCAAACATGTCAAAACTAACTCACAAACGCATCTCTCTAGTTCCTACCAGATTCTGATCCGATTCGACACCAACTATCACAACATGACAAAAGAAGAAGTGCAACTCCAAGCCGCAGAACGTTTTCAGCAAATGGGCATATCTCTCGCCACCAGATACCGCGAACCCATTATTGCAATGGCCGGTGGTAAGCTCAAACGCTGGTTTGGTTTCCTAAAAGTTGACCTACTTAACCCTGAAACAGATGGCCTTAGTCTACTCCAAGGCCATCGCATTTTTGCCTTAACATTACAAGACGGCGAACTTACAATTGGCAAGATTGAGAAAGGTTACGAATGTCCCACTACCTCCATCAACCGTTGCCTCCAAATTCATGGACCAGTTGTAGCCTCCAGAAACACTCGAGAGCTACTCGCCGAGCTCATTGAAGCGGGCTACTACAGCGGACACGACCTCGAAATCGTCGGAGTCTCCAAGCCCAACCGCAACAGCCAGACTACCATAGTTACCGTCACCAACGACTCATCCAAACGATATCTCCTCGCACATCCACCGCACATCCAGCAGGAACCAGTCCACGTCTCCAACGTAGCAGCTGAAACGGGGGACCTGGATGAACCGGGAGCGATGACTTCTACCACGATCATTGTTCGCAATCTGCCGCGCCAAGCCTCCAAGACCCTCGTCACCTCGGCTCTGCATAAACTCCTGGGAGTGCGCAACGTCCTCACCGTCAGCTACAGCAATGCCCAACTGGACCCCAACGACCGCCATAACGGCATAGCATTTGTTACCTGCCTCAACACTCAGGTATACACTATGTGGTGCAGGAGAAAGGCAGTCGAATTTCTCGGCCACTACATCGACTTTGAGCCACATTTTTAGAGCATCGACGGTGTAACTCCCTCACGCACTGCCCGCAAGATGGACGAGCTTCCCACACATCAACTCATGGCAGACGCCATCACAGCCATCTCTAATTCATCAACACAAACCCCTGCACTTACTGAAGTCACCTTTACTGCTGCCCTCTCCAAAGTCGAGCAGAAAATGGAACAACGCATTTCGGCCCTAGGAGACCACATCAACAATCATACCTCCGCCCAAGTCAATTCAGCCTCCACCAACATCATTGCTCACACTGCTGCGGTTCAACACCGAATTACCAAACTATCAAGCGCCTTCAAGGAGTTCAGTGCACGAATTGTGGGCCTCACCTCCGCCATTGATACCAGTCTGGGCGACTTCGTTCTTCCAGCTTCCGAGACCAACACTCCAATGCGCTCCTCACCACCATCTGCCGCCAATCAACTTCCCCCAGCGCCCCATGGATGAACACCTCATCAGATCATGGTGCCCGAGGCCTTACTCCGTAGTTCTACACTGGGTAGTAAATCCCTTTCCCATTCCTGACGCCAGATCCACCTTTGTCAATGCCACCACACATTTTAATAAAAGTGGACGCTCCTTCCCACACCCTCTCTCTGCTCTACCTCGCATTTGCTTCACTCACCCTACCTCTCTGGCCACAATTTCTATGACCGATTCACTTATACCATTACAGCACCACCTCCATCACTGCAACAACAATATACAGTTGCTATCTAGGCTCTTAGATCTTGCACCTCCGCATAACCCCTGCACCTCAACAAACTCCCCAACTGCACGAACCTCACAACGACTGGCTCCCTAATCCCTGTCTCTCGAACAAGCCTCCCTCTACCCCCCGTCTACCAACGACAAACTCCCCGACCACAAACAGCAACTGATCAACTCACCTGCTCCTTCAATTGTCCTCAATGCACAACACCCTGGTCCTGATCAACTCCGCCCCACCAGCGCCCCCCTCACGCCACAAAATTCCTTCGCTGCATTCACATACATCCGCCCTCCCAACACAGGCTTGACGATCCGCTACAACCTATACAGACACGTCTCCCAATCACTCGAACCCACCCCTGCTACACACACCCAGCCAACGTTCCTCCGCATTCTTCTCCAACACCCAGCGCACACAAACCCTAGGCTTCCCCGACTGACAATCGGGCCTGATCCTAACACACAACTCTCTAGACCTAATTCCACACTACCCCCTATACCCGGTCCTATACCCTATACCCAAACAACAGACCTTCACTCTCCAGCACCAGTCTTCAACATCCTAGCCCTTTCACACCAAATATTTACCTATTACATCACTCAACACACATCACTCAAAAACCACATCCATACACACCCTAGACATTTCACACCAAAAAACCCCCTCCATCAACCCATCCTTTATAAAATCCTACATAAGCCAAAAAGTCACCCTATACACCCCACACTAATAATAATGCACCCAGACCTATCCACATTACTCCTTAGATGCGGTGACATCGAAGCAAATCCCGGTCCCACCACCCTCCACACCATTCGCAAATCACTCTCCCCACTACAAAAGAAAACATTTGATAAATACTTCTATCAACATACCATTAAACTAAGAACCGAATTTAAACACCTCTCATGTTCTTTCCTTCCTCTATTCGACTCGAATCACCCAGAACACGTAATGATACACACAACATATCCCCGGCTTGCCGACCTATGTACTGCATACCCCGATCACGCGAAAACCCTATATGCAATTCTCATTAACATAGCAACTTCACCCCCACAATGCGAGCCACGTATCAACCCCACATCCACTAACCACTTTCACTCCCTCATGAAAGAACTTCTCAAACTCCCCACCACACTAGACAAATACCACGGCCCCCCCAACTTACTCGAAAACTTCCTCAATGAAAACACCACCCTTCTCCACAACCCAAATACCATTCATCGCCAACTTCATGACTATGCCCTCCTAACTCCTAACCTAACTCTCCCGCTTCTCACCTCCCAATTCCCCACTCTTCCCATTCCTCTACTCGAAAATATTCTTGCCTGTCTCACACCTCAAATTGAATACAACCACCACCCGACTCAAATAATACCCCCACCTCCTCCACCACAAAACCCCACCTTCACTAACTTAGAAACGCAATTTGTAACCTAGAACGTTGCTTCCCTTACCACCTCCTTACCAACTATACAACGCCTCATACATCACCATTCCCATCCACTAGCCCTAATAGCCCTCCAAGAAACAAAATCCAACGCCACTAAGACTCAACATTATCTCACCAAACTATTTCCTGAATACAAAATTTTTCACAACCGAACACACCAAGCCACCCAATGCAGTAGACGCAACTACCTCAACTACTCACCACATCGTGGTGGCCTAATGACACTCATCCACCACACACTCTCTCCTTCCCCGGCAACATCCTAAAAATCCCCACGCCAAATACAATCTCACCTTTCTTACAAATTATTGAAATTCAAAACGCCCCACTCACCCCATACATTATCATTAACTTGTATATGCCTTCCCATCATGAAGACCTCCCTTTAATTAACCAAATACAAGACATAATTACCTCCACCATCTCTTCCAAACCTAATCATACAATCATATTACTCGGAGACTTCAACAGAGACATAAACCTCCAAGGCCGTCATAATAACCTCACATGGACCCCACCAGCACCACAAGACATAGAGTGGAACTCTTTCACTACTTCACTACACCTCACATACATTAAAACAAATACTAACTACACGCGCCAAGGTGGCGAAAATTACACAGCTAACAGCTTAATAGATGGATTTTACATCAAAGACTCTACACAAACATCACACACCTCAACCACAATTACCACACTACATCTCAACTCAGATCACTTTCCCATCTCACTCCATTTCCCAGCCAATCAAATCATTGCTAAACACCCACTTCCCCCCTCACAACCCGCCCCCCGCATACCTAATGTAATAACACCCTCCAAACTCCACAACTTTCACCATGTTTTCCTTGAAAACAACTCCCAGCACATACAACAACTCACCCATCTTCTGGATACTCCTACCCCATTGCCTCCCCACACCTGGCAAGAAGCCATCAGCCAAATGGATAACATCATTGCTAACCTTTCCACTACATTCACAAAAATTTGCGCAACCCCGCCCCCTCCATTACCAACGCACCGAACCAAAAAACAAGGAGGCTTCCTGCCTCGCAAACTAAATCGCCAATGGAAAAGACACCTCCATCACTATCACACGATTAGAAAATTCATATACATAGTACAACACGATGAAAATTGGCGTCTCCACCCCATCCTAAACAATTTACCTCCACAAACACCCAACCCACCCCCTATGACCCATCTCCTACCCGAATGGATCAAAGAACTTGCCACTATTGGTCATATTGCCAAAAAAGCAGCTCGAGCAATAGTACACAAGCAAACCAACACAAATGTCCAAAAAGCCATAAAACAATACCGGCACATTCTCAATACCAAACCTAAACGCATTCACAAAGCCATCTTCAATGAAAATTCCAGCCCTCCGCTAGACTGCCTAAAAGACCGCAACCAAAACATTTTAACCCACCCTATAGATATCTCCAAAGATATACAAGCCCAACAATCTCTCAACTCCCAACCGGTCGCGCCTCTTTGTAACTACACCTCTACCCACGATCACCAATGTACATGTGCAGTCAAGAGCTACCCATGGCATGACATTGATGGCTTCTGTCTTGAAAAACGCGGCTCACCAACACAACCACTTCACACCTACTTCACACGTGAAATCTACGACATATGTAAAAAACACCTAGCAAATGCCAAAGCCCCCGGCCCTGATAAACTCCCCAACGCTGCCATTAAACACATGCCTCCACAATTCCATAACCTACTATACCTTTTCTTCTTACAATGTTACAAACAAAAATCCATCCCACAATCTTGGAAAACTAGCCTCACTATACTCCTTTACAAAAAAGGTGACCCAACGAACTACCCAACCATAGACCAATAGCTCTTGCCAATACTATATACAAATTCTTCACCAGCACACTCACCACTATCCTTTCCTCTTATGGGGAAGAACACCAAATTCTACACAGCAGCCAGGAAGGCTTCCGACAAGAACGCTGCACCACTCGTCAAATACAAAAACTAATTGCAGCACTAGAAGACTCCAAATTCACCAACCAGGACATTTATCTCATCTACATAGACTTCAAAAACGCCTTTGGCTCTATTGACCATGCACGACTCCTCTCCATCATGGGAGACCTGGGCTACCCATTAGACGCAGTCCAACTTGTAGGCAATATCTACACCCAGTCTACAACCATATTTTCAGGAGAGTACTTTGGTACAACTGACCCAGTTCATATACAACGTGGCACTATTCGAGGCGACACTCTTAGTCCCTATTTATTCATCCTCTTCCTTGAACCACTCATACGATGGCTCCAACGCGACAACCTCGGCTACACATTCAAAACCTCCAAATTACAAGAAAGCACCGCAGCCTATGCAGACGACCTAGCTATTATCTCTAACAACATTAGCTCACTCCAACCACAACTCCACAAACTTCAAAAATTCAACATTTGGGCCGGTATGGACCTCAGCATCCCAAAATGTGCCATAACAGGATGTCCAAATAAATCACATCTCACTCCCACGACATTCAAAGCCTACATCCAAGCACATAATATCACTTACAACAATACACCACTCCCAGTGCTTTCCCAGAATGAACCATACCGATACCTTGGAATCCAACTAGTCCCCTCCCTCAAATGGAAGTTACAAAGAGACCTCTCAACCAAAAAACTTCTCAAACAAAGCCATCAACTCAAGCTCTCTCCCGCCACACTCCGCCAGAAAATTAAAATAGTAAACACAGTTCTCCGACCAGGAGTGGCATACAGCTTCCATGCAGTACCATACTCAATCCCAGACATCAAAAAATTAGATAAAATCATCATTGCAACCACAAAAACCATATGCAAACTCCCCCGTAGCACCCCAAACATTACCACCCAACTCCCCACTACTCTCTTTGGCATAGAAGCCTTCTCCTTTACAAATGACTACCTTAAATGCATTGGTGAGCAACTACGTGATGCCCTGAACGATCCAGGTCAACTCGGAGCTATTTATAGAGGCCTAGTCAAATTTATCATGGCAAAACACAAAGGCTCCACCACATTAGACCAAATTACCACCAGAGAATGTCTCCATTCTCCCACCACAAGAACAATTGCCTTACTTAACCAAGCTGGTGTTCAAATACGCAGTTTTGACACCTCCTTTCCACAAACCAATACACCCATAGATCAATTATGGTACACTCACAAGCATAAACTCCCCCTCCCCCACCAACACGCTAGTGAAAAGATATTAAACAGATTATACACTACAGGCATTCATACCATTACCCAACTCACAACCACCGACGGTACCACATTACTAAATCACTCCCAATTTACACAACAATTTGGCACCTGTACTCGCATACAACAAACAGCCCTTCTCTGCTGCCAAATCATGTTCTGCCAAACAGCCTCATGTAATTCTCAATGCACAATACCATGCTCCTCTCACCACCTCACCAACTCCCTAGAAACATACCAATCCACACACCCGACAATTGCAACAATACCTCACCCCCAAATACCACTACCAAATACTCCACCCCCACAAATCCAGGCCCCTACCCACATACGAAACACTCTAAAATTACACCCAATACTTCAAATCCTAAATATCAAACCATACACCCGTACGGACACATACACAGGCATCCAATGTATAACCAACAAATATCACTGTCTATGGACCCTTCCATCTCAACAAACCTACACACAATGGCTTTTAGAAAAACACATCTTCCCATACAAAAATCTCACCCTCACTTCCCACAACATCCAAAAACTACACCAATACTACACCCACAAACAAAATCAACATTACCATGATATTCTATCCAAACACTACTTTCAAGAACAATCCAAAGACGTCAAACACCTCCTTAAGCCTCCACATCTTAACCATGTCCACATCTCCATCCTAGAATGCAACCCGGACAAAGATATCCATACCGCCAGTCCAACTATTCTCACACTCTCTGACACTGCCCACCTCTATGATGCCACTGGCACATTTCTCCTCACCATCCCTTTACAAAGACTCACTTGGCTATGGAACCAATATCAATCATTTAAAGCTAGACACATTCTCATTGTCCCACCTCTCCAAGATTTTGAATCAGAAGTCATCTCCCTATACCAAAGATATACCAATTATAACCCCCAAGACGAAACACATAAGCACATCCAATATCACATAAATCCTGAGATTTTACGTTACCTCATCAAATCTTTTGATATAACACACTCCTACTTCTCATCACCTATAACCTGCCCCGTTGAAATCTCACACTACAATTCCCCTTACTCCCGAGACCAAATCTTTGGATCACTAGGCCCCGCATTCACCCACAAATGGCAAACCATAGGCTTCGCCCACCCTCACACACCCGACCTTGCCCAACAAGCTCTCCACTGGGCTCGCCTTGCAGCCCAAGAAAACCCAAACCACTATACAATACTACTTATCCCCGACCTCCAATGGTACACAAATAATACCCCTCTCACACATCAACATACTGATACCCACGTCCTTGCTTACCTCCCTGCTGATTCCCTCACATACGATACTCCATTACTACGTCCAAAACCCACAACATTAAATCATAGTACTACCGAACCCTCAGCAGTACATATACTTTGCGTGCACCAAATCACATCTCGTTTTCCATACCGAGAATTCAAAATTCATTTCCGAAATGGCCTAGCTACAATCCTAGACCTTAATCATCCACCACTCTCCCGCAACCCCCAAATAACCACCACACCTCCACCAGTTAACCCAACGCCCAAATGGACACAAGCACCCAACTATACCACACCTTCGCCACCTACCACCCCTACCCACCCATGTCCCCTATTTAATACATCCAAACCCCTTAAATTCCCCAATGACAGTTACTACACAGACAGATCATTCACTCCCCCAGACCTTAATGGCGGTGGAGATACTGCTGGCTACGGCATCCATAACCCAGCACGGGGCATCAACAACATCTATAGACTCCCGGGCTTACAAAATAACCTCCGAGCTGAACTTACAGCAATCCATGATACTCTTACCCTCACTCTATCACAAACAAACCCCATCTACATTTTTACTGACAGCCTCAACTCCCTCTACCTGATCAGCACCCAAATCAAACATCCGTCACTTCAAAACAACCATCCTGACAAATTACTGCTTCAATCCATCTTAATACTACTGCAACGCAACTCCACTCCCACATTTCTCCACAAAGTTCGTGCTCACATGAATATCACAGGCAATGAAAAAGCCGACGCCCTGGCAAAAATTGGCACTACATACCCACTACTTGCAATAATACTACCTCACCACAACGCACACAGTGCCCCTTTCTGGCTCCATAGAGGGGAACCTAAACAACCTGGTAAACCATTCAAAGACCCCATACGCAACTTCCAAAAATTCCTCCAAGACCAAGAACTCAAACAACAAAAGGCTAATGCCGAACAACTAACATACATTGACAAATGGGTCAACAATGATGACATTGACCATACACACTCCAATCACTTCTGGGACAACAAAGAAATATCCGATTCCCAAATCTCACAACTCCTAAAATTCAGATACGGACAATACATGGGTAATGCCCGTAAACATCTCTTCTGGCCTACACAGCATACATCCATTAATTGCTCCATCTGCCAGGCCCAATCAATTGACACCTGGCCCCATCTACTCCTTGCATGTCCCGAACATAACATCCACAAATTCCGAATTAAACGACATAATACTGCAATCTGGGAACTCCATAAAATGTTCATGTCAAACACAAAGACCAGATATTACAACCTGGTTAACGCAGGAAAAAACCAAGATAGAACATCCGAAAACACCGTTCCATCCTGGCTCCTCCCTTGCACATGCTCAATAGTATCATGCCACTGCAACGCAAAACTCCGAGCCGATATGCTATTAGTTCTAAACCATCCTCTTGACGCCCCTCCATCCACAGAACCACACCCCGACATTATCATCCAATTTATCAAATTCACATATTGTCATGATCGCTTTCCCCCAGAAAGCATATCCAACAAAACAATAAAATATGCACCTCTCCTGCAAGACATAACAAATAGAGGTTGGACAGTCGTCCCCCTATTAGTCCTCACGGCCGGAGCCCGCGGCGCCATACACGCCAACATTAAGCATACACTCACAAATCAACTACACTTCACCATCCACACTGATTTAATCAACACAGCCCTCAAAACCATACACATTAATGCTATCAAATGCCTCCAGCATATCATCCTTACGAAACGTCGCATAGAAAACAACCAAACACTCCCCACTCTCCCCACTTAACATATTCAACCATCCATCCTACCTCCCTAACCTACAACAATCCATACACACAACCACCTCTTCACTTAGTCCAGTCATATAATCCATCACCACAAATACAATATAGATGTCCCTATCTACACAAACCACATATATACACCCACATACCTATACATACACATATGTATATGTATATATATATATATATATATATATATATATATATATATATATATATATATATATATATATATATATATATATATATATATATATATATATACATATATATATACATATATATGTATACATATATATATTTACATATACACAAATCTATCTATATATACATATATATACATACACCTATATATAGATATATACACACAATACATACAAAATACTATATATATATATACATCCCTATATCCACATTTCAATATAACTGCCTCTTATCCCTTCAACCTACACAAATGCCCTCATTTTTAATCAAACTGTCCCCCTCGGTTTTAGCGTAATCCTTTAGTCTTAGAATGTATGATCACAGGGCTCACCTTCGAAAGAAGGCATCAAGGGTTGATCGCCCTAGCATGGTCCTGGTGGCCCTGCTAGTCGCACCTCCCCCAACGAACCCTTTATTCACGCTGGCCCTCCGGGCCAGAGTTCCTCTCTCTCTTTCGGGTGATGAAGTTCTGCTGTTGCTCTGCTGGAGATCGAGGCCCTGAAACCCACAAACTTAATATCGAAAACCGCAAAAATTGCCTGAAATGCGGATTGTGAATGCTTTCCTTGTCGTTGCTGCTGAGATGATCGAAACTCTCGGTTGCTCATGCTATGGATCTGTCCCGAGATTGCATCACACCATTCTCAGCAGCTACCGCTCCACCCGGCATCATCTAACATTCATGCACAATGATTTACTTTGTTGTATACAGTCAGCGCAAATTCAGTTGTGTTGTCGGTCGGCGCCAACGGACACATTCACAATCACAAGTTCAGTGCTGCGCTGGCTCTTGCCTCAAGAATGTAGACCTAAATCGCTCTCTCTCGATCACAAGTCCCTAAACAGGTGCACATGGATTGAACAGAGTACCGAGGGGTATGTCAGTATGTGTTGAATTTCTGGGCTGGGTCATCCCCGTCCTGATTGAGCTGGGTTTGTCGGTATGGGTCACTCAATTCCCTGTCGGTATACCCCACTTCTCGAGGGACTTATTATACTGGACACTTCGATCCAGGTGCATTGGTTTGATTGTGGGATTTCCAAGAAGCTGCAGTGATGGAAAGCAGTGGAGAATCGATCACATTCGATGCATCTTGTTTTGGTGACTGATCGATGCGGCACTTGGCAGTCTAGGATTAGGGTTTGATCATGGCCATGTCGAATTGCGAGAGCAAGTTTGAGATTGAGTTGCGGGCGAAGACGAGGGCACTCAGTCTGCGAGTGCGATTGAAAGGGGCCTTGTGGGGATCTCCGGCAGGCAAAGCGCACCGAGTCTCAGGCTCCATCCGTGCACGTTTTCGCACCGTCATCTTGCGCGTCAGCTTGACTCTGTTGCAAGCTCTGGGTGCCACTGGCCAGCCACAGCAGCAGGAGGCTCGGTACTCGCTGCTCATTCGGTTGCGCAAGCTCTGGTTGAGAATCCGTGGCAAGCACCAGCAGAATGAGAGCCCTCTAGTGGTGAAGGCTGCCGAAAGTCCAAGCCCACTAAAGACGAAGAAGACGAAATCATGGAGACGTTCGTTTTCTTCTGTCGGCAGGCAACTGTTCCGGAGGAATAGAAGCTCCGAGAACATCACGGTGCAGGTGCGTGAGTGTGTAGCTTGCTTTCCAATCTGTGTGCAAGAAAAACGTCGTCAGATTCTCAAATTTTCTGCAAAATCGCAACTCAACTAACTGTCAAGCATACAATTCCTAGCATCTTTTACAGCATCTAATGGAAAGCCTACAATTCCTAGTTGTGTTAGTGTTGGAGCCATGTGACAATAATGAAATTCTGGAAATGTTTCTGACATTGAATTGGCATGATTTGCAGGAGCCCGTGAAGGAGAATGGAAACGTGGCTCAGTACATGGATGCTTTAGGAACAGATATAATGGTCAGGGTTTTGCATGGAGTGGGGATGGTGTCCACATTGATAGTGCTGGTGCAACTGGCTGGTACCAGAGGGCTTCCATTGTTCGTCAGCTTTGTGACTGGACTGGCAATCGTCGGCAGGCTCGTGTTTGTCAATCGTTATGCTTTCCTTGGCCCGGGGCTTCAACAATTGTGGCACGAAGCCATAAGTGTCGGTGGCATTTCTCTACTGCCTCAGGTAATTCCATGTCTATAAAACTCCCCTTGAGTTACTCAAAATGCAGATTACCGTATTAGGCACTGTTAAAAATCAACTTCTTCGGTTGCTCCTGTTCGGATTGGGTTCTGTAGAGGTTACTGTTTGTATCACTTTAAGCATTTCAACGTATCAAGGAGTGATTTCTGGGAGACCAGTAAAGAGTTGCAGCGAGATCTAATTTTTATCACTATGTGTGAATTTCTTATGCAATCATTCAAAATGGGAGGTTGTAGACCATTATTGAAGGGACAGTAGACAACCTCATTTCCATTAAATGATCATTGGCCATATACATTTAGCCAAGTCATGCTTGCACCACTTGCTAATAAGTCCTACCAGGTGTATGAGTTGCTGTTGGTAGCAGGTGTCACTATAGGTGACGGGATCAAGTCTGTAAAGGTTTTAGTATCCTTTTCTTTACCGGCCAGAGAATTCAATGGATCATAAGCGACGATTGACTTATGTGGCTTTCTGTTGTATTTTGCAGGTATTACGAGCAGTATTTCGTCCTTATTTGCCGCAGTTTGGTATCACTGCCAGTAAAAGCGTCATGGGCTCCTTCACTCTATTTCTGATTCTTTTGGTATGGAGTTTCTTACCCCTCTTCAGCTGAAATTTTACATGTCTGTTATCAACTCCCGAAATTTGAGTGCAGAGGATAAAAAGTCCAGATGGTGTGGTTGGTGTCTAGTAGAGGAGCAATTTGTGTCTCATCAGAGTATAACGTATCATACTAAGCGGTGAAGGAAAAGAGTTGTCCTTGTTTGGAGCATGAGTTTAAAAAAAGTATTCGCACAGCCCTCAACAGATTTGGATGTATGTTCATTTCACCGTTCGGTGCCTAGAGGCTCAAAGTAGCTAAGTTGAATAATGGACTAGTCATTTCACGAAGCGATGGAATGGGAGCTTCCTGTAATGGAGACTTTTGTAAAATCCAAATGCCAAAATAATGCAAGGCACTTGGGGATTTATTCTTGTGCTTTGAATGTATCATTTCAGGCACGATACGGGAGGCTACCCATCAAGGTCACGCGGTGCTTTGGAATTGTATCAGCAGGGATGCCTGCCATTCTCATCTTATGGGCTCCGCTTGTACAGCTGGTATGACCCCTTTTTGTGAACATATTTGAACTTCGGTTAAGCTGTGAAAGAGTTAAGGATTAGTCCTAATGGCTGTTGTGCGATGGCAATGTGCAGTGGACTTGCTGTTGGAGCCCTGCCAACGTCAACATCATGCAAGTTTTCACGGGACTGCTGGCAGTTTTGAGCAACTGCCTTCTAGGATATCCTCAGACTCAATTGAACTGGAAAATGTAACAGCAAGCAAACAGAGCTAGCAATATAATCTACAGAATCTGCTTATATGGTAGAATTATTACAAGATCTATGGCTGCATGCACCACGTTTTATCTATTCAAGCTCCACCAGCCGAGATGTAAGACACATTTTCCATATTTTAATCAAGTGATATGACTAAGCTTATTACTCACAAATAATCTAATAAGTCATGCAGTCCTGATCCAAAGGAATAGAGGATTATTTGTAGAAGAAAAACCGAGACCTGGTCTTCTTGAACAAGGATATCCTACCAGTGTTTGTAAGCTGTCTGTATGTTAAAATTCATACGCATCTTCTGTACCCTAGAGCTTTTTCAATACACAGGATTCTGCATGAACTTCTGCAAGCGCAGGTACGCCACCAGAAAGGTTTCATCATCCACACTGCCAAAGCAAAGCCTGAACCACCCTGGCTCCCCACACCAGCAGGACGTCCCAGATGTTAAATGCAAACCCACTTTGTACAACAGGTGCTTCCACAGCTTCATTTCCTCTTTTTCGGAAGGTGACCTTAACACATGCCGAAGATCAATCCAACAAAACAGGCCTCCCATGCTACTCACACTTTTGATGCCCACCTTCTGAAGCTCAGTCACAACTTTGTGGTACCGTTTTGTGATTCTTCTCCTGTTCTCAAACAAGAACGTGTTCATGAACTCTTCATCAGATAGTAAAGAAGTGCAGAGCTGTTGTGTTACCGTTGAAACCGCACAGTACCTTGCCATCCGGCCGGCAGCTTCCAACACTTGCTTGTTCCAAGAATATAGAACCCCTAACCTGAAACCAGCAAGGCCCAAGTCCTTGGACAGCCCATAAACGACATGAACATAACTCCGATTGTGCTGTTGCGAGTCCAATATTTCAGCAATACTTGTGAAAGTGCACCCTTGATGAGTGCAGCCTGCGTAGATCTCATCAAGAATGAGGTGAATTTTCTTCGACTGGGTAAAGGATAAGAGGGTCGTCAAGGCAGCTCGGTCAAGTATATTGCCAACAGGATTTGACGGATTTGCGATCAGTATTCCTCGTATTTTGGTGCCCTTTCTTGACATCTTCAGGTAAGTGCTCTCCAAGACACCAGGAGCAATCTTGAAATCGGTATGTCTGCTACTGGGTATGGGTATGAGTTCCACTTGGCTTCTCCACCTTATATCCCTATCAAACCTGCAGAGGAGCACAAGACAAGGTCAGAAATTATTTGCAGTAAGTATCTAAATCGACTTGTATGAAAATTACCAGACTGTAAGAATAATAGCATTGCATAAAAAAAGGCAAACGCTAAGTCAATGAATGGTGTACAAAAAGGACGCACCCGGCATAATATGGAGAAGGAACGAGAAATGCTTCTCCAGGCTGAGCCAACGAGAATGCTAAGATCTCTATTGTGGGAGTAGCTCCGGCTGTCAACACCATTTGCGACGGCTCGAATTTCACCCGCCCTCCCATCACCACTCCCATAAACCTTGCAAGCACCTGACTTCCAGTTCTTGAATCCAGAACCACAAAAACAGCAGAATCGTAGTCTTCACATACGACATGGTAGGAATACATCACTGCAGCCGATTTTATCACAGAAGGCATACAGTAGTTTGTAAACAGGCTACACTAAAATGGATGTACACATGAAGTTAGGCGTTAGGATACGTCAGCGGTTCTGCATGCTTACAATTTTCATGGCCTTAAGGCCACCGAAATCGACATAGCCTCCACCCTCACGTAAATCCAGGATGTTGTCACCCCACTTAGAAAGCCATTCTTGTATCAGATCCAGAGACAACTGCACCAAGGACCACAAAATATAAGTACTATAAGGTGCATTTACGTGTCAATGAACCCATCCTGAATGAAACATGAAAACAAAAAATCCTACCTGACGTAACTACACCTGTCTGCAACTCTTAGCCAAAATAAATCCTTGACTCAAGTGTACATGGTCTGAACATGAGCCAAGGGTCGATTTTGGTACACCTACAATCAGCACTTTGAAAATTCATAGTTTAGTGTCTAAAACATACATGCTAAGATTCTTTGGAATTCTCTCTCAATTGCCCACACAAATTAAGCAAGTCTAATAATCGGAAACTTTGTGCAGATCCTCATTTGGACTCTTTTGAGTGTACATACCTTAGAGAAGCCTGACATGTCAGAGAATGATGGCAAGTAAAAAGTTGCAGTAGTACCTTATTATCTGCTGTCCCAAGCTCAATGCAGCCATTAGGGTTAACAACTGAATCATATCCGTTCTCAGACACTTCCTTGCCGCCTAGGTAGTAGGGAGTCTCTTGTATAGAGATCACAGCCAGTGCCCTCTCTGAAACAGGTGCCTGCACATCCAACACTTCATCCTTTTTGGGAGGTTTCACGTCCTGTTTGGGAGGCCTCTGCGGTGGCAGGTTGACTCTTTTGGGCCGAAGCTGGATGAAATAATAGCTCACCAAGGGAATGATGCAGCCGAGTGCCAAGCCGTAGCGCCCTCCCAACATCCCCTGCAGGGGCACAATCAGCCCCATGGATGAAATGGCTTTCCCCGCGTGGCCCCTCTTCCTCCCTCACCACATCGTCAAAGGGCTGCCGAGACTTCCGCATCCCATTGCTGCAATTCACATGTCAGCTCCATCCTGCCATCACCGAGACATGTATACACTCACACTTAATGGCGAACCCTAAATTGGAAATTATTAGATTCCCCAAGGTACTTAAACCACTGCCTCTCAGCCTAGAATTAAGCTCGGCACACCCATAATTGCCGCTGACCAAAAATCACAACCCTAAAATCTTAGACATCTGATTAAGTGTTGGTTGGTTTGAAGTCATCTCCCGATAAACCTTTAATCATTCACTGCTGTTGCATACGGTATCCAAATAACGCCTTCTTTGATGCGTTGGAACTCTCTTTCATTTGCTAACATATAAAAATTTGGCCAGTGTAACTATGCTCCTCGCAAATTTGGTTGTCCCGAGCTTAATAAAGAGAACATTTCACGCCATTGCAACTTTCCAAAACCCAAAAAAACCAAAAACATAAATAAACACTGTTGGCAAATCTTGAGCTGTAAGGTCAACTCTAGGTCCTCTGGAAGAACTACAGTGGCAAACTAAACTCACAACCCTAAACCCCCTCCAACAGCAAACTAGAGTAATTATTGCGTTCCTGTTGCACAATTACGCACCAAATGCTCTCCGAAGATTCACATTGCTGTTGCACCACCACGAACTCCAGATCGCGCAAGCAAGCACCCAACTAACTTAATTACCTCACTTTTGCCTTTCCTTTCTATAGATTGAATTCCAACCACCATATCTGCAACATTCTCAGACCAGGGACAATCGGATAAATGTTCCAACAGTTGCGTAACGAAAGTCTAAACTACAAATATCAAAGAATGCAATCTGGCTTTTGAGTGGTGGCAGTGGATTTTGTACCTAACGGCTCTTCCATCCAGTGATCTGGTGCATCTGAAGGCTGCACTCGCAGGAAACAAAATGTGTTTCCTGCGAGGTTGAAGCCCAGTTCACACTACCGGAAAATCCAAAGAAAGAAATACCATAGTACCATAGCTGGGTCGCCACCCACGAACGAATATTTAATATTTTTTGAAAAATGATTTTTGAAAAATAAGGTTCGTTCCTCAAAAAATGAATTTCTTGATTTTCGTTTTTGAGCAAAAGAATGATTAAAAATGGTTCCAAATAGCTTAGAAATAGACAAATATAGCTTAAAATAATTTATTCTATCTTTGTTTTTTGGTCCTCAAAATTTCTCGTTTTTTACTTTTTTTTATTTTTTGAATTGTTTTTTGGCAACCCAGCTATGGTACTACGATAGCTGCATTCTATTCTATTGGCTCTTTACTGATTTTGAGTTTCAAAGGATTAGACATTGCACCTTCCGAGGTTTGATATTGCTTAGGTGTGACAAAAAGAAAGCTATGTTAGAGTTTGAAGTTGAAAATATATAAAAATTGTCCAACCCATAAAAAAAAAATGGTTAAAAAATACTTGTCAAATTAAATGTAAAAAAATGTCTACTTACCAAATTTGATACAATGAAAAATTGGGGAAAAAAATCAAAATCTTCAAAAAAAAACAATAAAAATTTGTAAATAAAATAAACAAATTAAAAAACAATAGATAGTTTAGATTTTTGTTACATTGTTGAAACATCTATAATAGGAACCTTGTTCCCAACCCAGCCTAGCCTCTCACCCTGCATCTCACTATAAGTTATTATGACCCTAGTTATGACATAAGGTGTTTGTTATACTTATTAGCATAGCCATTTGTATAAAAATAGTTTTTAACATCGTAATATAATCAAGAGTGCTTTGCGCAAGCACTTAGTTAAAGATATTAAATACGAGAAACATATCTTGGTGCCCAAAAAATTTCATATGAGTTTGAAGACCACCAAGTTCTTTCATACCTTTTAACTATTTGGAGTGATCAAATAAGAGTATATTAAAGCAAAATTCATGGTAATTTTTTTAAATTCAAGGTGACTTTACGGATAACTCTATTACCTGAAATTATATTTTTTTCAAATTTCTTTTTTTGCGAAATATCTAATATTTCCCTGTGACTTTTGATCCTAAGCTTTATTTGTTACACTCCATTGAGTTTTTTATTGTTAAAAATCTTGGACATTGATATAGCACAAGATGATTTCATTCTCCTCCTTTAGCAATTTGTGATGAATTTTTTGATGGAAGGTGTTGTAATTTGTATTTAAAGTAACTATACCTTAAAGCATTCACCTTACCAACTGAGCTTATTTACACACATAAAACAAAAAAATATTTTCAGTGGGTCTTAACAGCAAGTTCAAGAGGATTTCAATGCACTTTAGCATGCATTATTTGGACACCGTATGAATAAGTTATGAATTTCCAAAGTACTGACTATAGGTTGACCTTAAAGCAATCCTAAACTCTGACGTTCAGATTGTGCACATTCTCATCAAAGTAGGGTGTCAGAATCTACTTATTATGAAAGATTGAGCTATGGACACTTTAAGGAAATGGTCGCTTTTAGATATAGTTACCTTAGGTGTGAATTTGGATTATTTACATTAATATTTTCAACTCTATTCAATTATAGCACCTTAGAATTTCTGAAAAATTTCATAGCGTAGGGTAATAATTCTTCACAACTCTAAAAGAATTCCATCCTGGGCGAAGATGATGTGCTTGAAGAAGGGCCCATCAATATATTTCCTATCGATCACGGTGGGACTCGAACCCACAATCTCCCGCTCCGGAGGCGAGCGCCTTATCCATTAGGCCACGCGACCGCTTCAGATGTTCATTTCGGACAGAGAGAGTTCCCTAACCTCAGAGATTCAAGTACAATGAGACTGCCACGTGGTGAGCACCCACAGGCGCCATGTAAGCCCTGCTATCCGACAAGGGTTTAGTCCATCCAGTCATTTACTTCCTGCATGGTTAACATTGTTTTCTATATGATTTTTTTGAATTTATTGAATCAAGCATTTCAGACTTTGAACGCTGGGGGGCCGCATAGGGCCGTTCAGTTGAGATTTGAGGTGCTTCTCACTTGATTTCAACCGGTGGCCGCACAAGGAGACTCAGTTGAATTGGGAGAAAAATATTCAACTGTGGTCCCCAAGGCAGAAAATTTCTTTACTATGGTCCCAACACTCCAATTGAAAATTACACTAACTTACTTCACTCAACGGTGCCTCCTCCCACCATTGAATGAAGTTTTATGTCTTGTGAATACAAAGTCTCACGATTCTCTGCTCATCGAAAATCAGTCTGTTCAAATTTTTTCTACGTTTGACGTCGACAGTCTATAAGGTAGAGACACCCATTCCCGACCATTTAAGACATGCACTATACTTGGGATAGATGAATTGATATTTTGAGGTTTTTCCTCTTTTAGCAATAAGAAATTAAGAAGTTTTCATACTTAATTTAATTCTTTTGATAATTATTTGAATAAGTACAAATTTTCAAAGTGGAAGCTATAGGTTCACCAAAAACTGATCATAGGCTCTAATGTACAAACAAGGTACATCTTCTCTTTCAAAATCTAGAAATTAGGCAGGAATCTAGGGTGGTTGATTTTGTGTACATGGTCGGGAATGGGTGTCTCTACCTTAGTAGACGTCGACCATGCACCCTGTAGGCGATGTCAAAAAAAATAAAAAATCCTTGGTATGGATGTCTCGATTGATAATCTTGATGTCGATGATAAGCTGAGCAACAACTTACTTGCATGCTTTTCTGATACTAGAGGTATGTCATCATACTTGGAGTAGATTTGTTTGGAGCATGACGACACCAATTTTGAATAATTGAAGTTGATGTGAATGTAGACCTTGAGCGCGTGAGTTGAATTGCTTCTGATCTTCAAAGAGCAGATTACAGATTCAAATGGCAATGTTCTAAGTCATGTGATGTCAAATTCTACATGTTATTGACCTATGAAATATCTAACGGATTTTTCATTTTTCTCCATAAACGACAGCATCTTCCTACCAAAAGAAGGCAGAGATAATAGGAGAGAATTTCAGTACACCCTTTCTTAGGTGTGTCCGTGATTTGCAAACTGCAAAAAGTATTTCAGATGTGCTAGAAACAATTCTAGGACTCAGTGCTGCCTACGACTTAACTCATCAAGCTCTTCAACAAGAACAAGAAGAAACATTCGATCTGACTAGTTACTTTTACAATGAGCAGGTTCTCTTCTGTACCCAACTAGCTTTATTAGCCAGGCCATCTTGTTCTGTTCATTAGGCACTACAGGAAAAATGATTGCTAATGGTCGGTTGAACTTTTTGCATTTTCATGGTAGGTTTGGAAAAACGGCAGTCTCTAGGTTCGGTAGTAAGTGAACCATGCAGCAATAAAATGTCAGATAGCTACAATGTCAGATAGCTACGATAGTAATTGCAAAGGTTGCTGAGGTCGGCGTAAATTAGTAGAATTAATAGAATCATTAGTAGAATTACTTACAAGTTGAAACTGAGATCGATAATTACAGGAAACTAGAGTAGTTTGCACCTAGTCAGTTCCTATCAAAAAGAGCATTTCCTGAAATCTTACAGTTGTGTGTAAAAAAGGGTCAAGATAACGCATATGTAGAATATTTTCATGAACTCCATTCATTATAAAATATTTTCATGAACTCCATTCATTATAAGATCATATTCACCGATGCAAACAGTTGAAACGGTTGCCAATGAATTTATTATAATCACAAATTCTACCAGTGATAGGATAACGTAAGATTTCTATAAAATAATCAATTTCTACCTGTCCATATAATGCAGTCCATAATGGTCTCTCTATTCAATCTAGCACTATACCTATGTTCAGCACAAGGGTCTTTTAATTCACCTCCAAAAAGGACTCCTCCTGCTTGAAAATGATTAGGAATTTTTAAGTATTCTAAAATATTTGCTAATGATTTATCTTTGCCTTGAAATCAAGAAGTTGTAGAGTATTGCACAACACTCAATAACCTCTGGTACAAATTGCATCCTCAGTTTTGTCTTGTTATCCAATTCCTTGAACCTTGCCATTAAGAATTCCAAAAGCACGTTCCACAACCACCCTTGTTGAGCTATGATGTGTATTAAACATTTTGTAATCTTCTGTTAATTTCATAGCAAGGTTTGCTTTTAATGGTGTTATGAGCCATGGAATTAAAGGATAAGCGTTATCTGCAATAATGTAGGGTTTTATATCAACACCTCGAATGAAAGCACTAGTCTATTATTTAATCTTGGAATTTTTCCATCTTTAGCCAACTTATAGAATTTGGTTTGTTGAAAATGTGAGGAGTCATGATTGCACCTTGAGAGTCCAACATGAATATAAGTTAAACAACACTCATGATCAACTATAGCTTGCACAATCAAACTGCAAAACCCTTTCTTATTAATATAGTCTTCTCGACGTAACGATCGACGGGGTGGATTAATAAATATATGAGTACCATCCAATGCCCCAAGGCAATGAGCCAATCCTTTTAAGGCTTCCAATTCAATTGCAATATGCCTTAAATTATTCAACTTAGGCCAAACCAATTTGTATGATAGCTTACGATTCACAGTTTTCACAAAGTTAGTCAATATTTCATAAATTGTTGATCGTCCAATTCCAAATAAATAGGAGACCAAATTTATAGTAGATCCACTTGTTAACTTAAACAATGCAACAACCATTTTTTCAACTTCAATTGGCTCTTTCCAATTAGTGGTTTGCTTTTGCAAACCATCTCTAAGCTCATCATATAACTTCATAAATGTTTTCTTTGTGCAATGTAAAATATCAAACCATAAATGTGGAGATGCTCTTGCATCAAAAAGGTAGAACACCGAGTCATACATCAGGGCATGACACACCAATGATTTGCTAAATCAAGCATGAACCTTCTCAAAAGACACAAAACATGCTCCATATCTTGTCAAAGATTCTTCTAGAATATTTTTTGGACTATGTTGGACCTTTCTTGAGGGCTCTATTGCAACTTGTAGCCCTAAATATGATAGCATTAAAATTTATTAAGTTGTCTAATTACAAGACACCCAAATTATTTTCTAATTCTAAATTTTCATCCATCCCCACTTTATAAAAATGAAATAAAATCTTATATCCACATTTTATATCAAATTTCAAATTAAAAAATCACCTAAATATTTTTTTAAAGTCATTATTACAAATAACAAAGCATAATTACCTTCACCAACAAAGTCTTTTTCTATTTCTCCATGATTGCTTAACATTATAATAGTAACACGTATATTATTTTGCTTAGATTGAACATTAGACACAAGAAACCAATTTTTGGTAAGCTGGAGTAAAATTTGAAGCAAGTTAGTAATGCATTAGTATAAAAGTTTAGAATAAAAACACTTACCAAACATGTTATATACTAATCACTACTACATGCAAAAGTATATAAAATTATATTAAAATTATAAAATATTATACATAAGCTATATTGAAAGGTTGCTTACAAATTTTGATATCCATAAGAATTGTCCAAATTGAACTTTGAACATGCCAATTGAAAAAAGAGTTTTGTGTCTTTTGAGAAGGTTCATGCTTGATTTAGCAAATCGTTGGTGTGTCATGCCCTGATGTATGACTCGGTGTTCTACCTTTTTGATGCAAGAGCATCTCCACATTTATGGTTTGATATTTTACATTGCACAAAGAAAACATTTATGAAGTTATATGATGAGCTTAGAGATGGTTTGCAAAAGCAAACCACTAATTGGAAAGAGCCAATTGAAGTTGAAAAAATGGTTGTTGCATTGTTTAAGTTAACAAGTGGATCTACTATAAATTTGGTCTCCTATTTATTTGGAATTGGACGATCAACAATTTATGAAATATTGACTAACTTTGTGAAAACTGTGAATCGTAAGCTATCATACAAATTGGTTTGGCCTAAGTTGAATAATTTAAGGCATATTGCAATTGAATTGGAAGCCATAAAAGGATTGGCTCATTGCCTTGGGGCATTGGATGGTACTCATATATTTATTAATCCACCCCGTCGATCGTTACGTCGAGAAGACTATATTAATAAGAAAGGGTTTTGCAGTTTGATTGTGCAAGCTATAGTTGATCATGAGTGTTGTTTAACTTATATTTATGTTGGACTCTCAAGGTGCAATCATGACTCCTCACATTTTCAACAAACCAAATTCTATAAGTTGGCTAAAGATGGACAATACCATATTGATATTTAAATTTTAGTATTTTAATGTAACATTAAATTATTTCAACATTGAAGCTTATATTTTGTTCAATATTTTAAATCCTTGCAAATATCTTCTTGTTGTAAAATTTACTTGTTTGTTTATGATGGCTTCAACATCCAATCCGGTTGTTTAACAATACCATAATTCAATGTATCCAGATGAAATTGAAATTAGAGATGCAGATGTTAGGAAGTTGCAACGAGACATATATCTAAATGATACTATCATTGATTTCTATATTAGGTAAATAATTTATTCATTTTTTGAGGTAGTTTAATGGTATTTAAAATTATATATATATATATATATATATATATATATATATATATATATATATATATATATATAAGTAAAAGTAAAAGTAATTAAAATTATATATATAAAAGTAAAAGTCCATAAAGAAAAAGATGAAATAGAAACAGTAATTCAATAATTTCATTGACAATATTTATATCAAATATAGAGTATACCAAAGATTAGATGATAGAAAAATGTATTATATGAAGTCCTTAAGTACATTTTAATTATAATTAATTAGAAAATAGTCAACTATGGCTTTTTTCATGCTAATTTATTCCTTTTTTTATTTTTTATATATTTGGAACTAGCACAATCTATTGCAAGGATAGATTTATATTATTTAGTTTTCTTTTAGATAGGTTATATTATTAGTAGATATAGAATTCTACTTAACCCCTAAACGTTCTCACCCTTTTCAAATTTGGCAGTTTTCCAAAGATGCATTATAAAATGCAACTAAGAGGGATGTTTTCAAGTTGATGAATGAATAAAAGTTGTACATTATGCATTTTAGATTCTATCTATACGGTTAGATTTGCGATTGCTGTCACCAATATTTGTATATTCAATTTCAAACTTAAAATTTAACACTCTTTTGTAATATGATTACGAATAAGATATTGAGAATCTAATAATGAAATTTGTCGTGTTGGGTTGTAATGTAATACTCTAAGTGTAGTAATTTTTGGAGATTTTTTTGGTTGCTTAATTTTAGTAATTGACTTTTTCAAGAGCACTTTTAGACTAAAATCTTCAAAATTTTGGGTGGAACACTACAACATGAAATGAGGTATAAAAATTTCACAAATCATCCCCTTTCTAATCGGATCACACATGCACGGAGCTAACTTCCCATAAAAGTTTCAATAAAAAATCCACACTGCAAAAAGTGCATGATGGATGAGAAAACGGACTTCAAATCCGTACATTATGCAAAATATGCATGGTTGGGCGGTTAGGGGTTAACCCCTAAATGCCCAAGCACGCAAATAGTGGACGGTGGTTGGTCAAATTCAATTTCAACCTTAAAGATGATTATTTTTGCTTTCAAGTCCAACTAAGAAAATAGAGCTTATCAAGTCTAGTTTCTTCTTCACTTTGTAAATCTAAAAAAATCGTAATATGAAGTATTTCATTGCACTTGCGATGTCAAGAGGTCATAATCCAAACTACAGTACAAAGCATATGTCATTATCAAATTTCCAAATTTAGAAAATATATTTTAAATTGGATTTTCCTGTATGATTCTTCACTGTAACTTGAACCTTTTATAAAAAAAATTGGTTCTTTGGAACAATTTTGTAATTAAAGATGAATTTCTTTGTGTATTTTACTTCAAAAATTATATTAAATTTTTAACACATTAATTTTTATTGAAAAATTGAGGACCAATAGGAAACATATGTTCACAATTATTAGAAATATTTGAAAGAAATATCTCAAATGCTATTGATAAGCAAACCCCATATGAAAGTATTGTTTGACTTTTTTGTGAATGCCCTAGGCATTTAGGGGTTAAGGCTTGTCAAGTGTAAGTGTTGACAATATGTAGACTTTGGAAAAAATGTCTAAAGTAAAAAATTATATTAATCATAGTGATGGTTATATATCAATCAAAGTAAAAGATACAAAAATAAATATTAAAGTAAAAAAATATATTAATTATAGTTATGAGTTATTTTCAATGAAAGTAAAAGATAAAAGAAAATTGAAAAAGAAAATTGTTTCAAATGTGATTATTATATATAAAAAAATCGGTGTTTAACCCCTATAGGACCAAAAAGCCCAAATTGGGTCTCATGTTTTTTTTAGTGGTTTTGAGTAGGTTCTATGTGGACTTCCTTTTGTTCAAATTTGTTTTTTTTTTACCATCATGTGCAATTTTCTTCACTAATTCCAATGATATAAAACTCGGTCTCATCCGAATTATATTTTTCACAATATGTTCAATTCAATTTGTAATTTTAAAACCACAAATCCTTGGTCATTTGGGAGTTTCATATATATATATATTCTTAATTTTTGAATCAGAAGTAATAATATCAAAAATATATATATTATTTGTGTGCAATTTAATTTTATTTGATTAAATTTTTCCATTGTTATGGAGTACATAGACAATATGACTCCTAAGGGTGAGAAAGACATTAAAGTAGAAGAAAGAGATGAAGGAGAGGAGTCTCGAGAAGAAGGAGGCAATACTCAAAATGAAGTAGAAAATACTCAAAATGAAAGAGAGGATAAAGGGGAAAAAAAAATTACACGGAGTAAAGCACAAGCTCTTGTATTAATTGAATTGCAGGAGGAGGAACATAAAAAAGAAAATAAAGGAAAAATGACAACTTTGAAGTCCAAGGAGGCAAAGTGGCAGAAAATTCTAAATTATAAGCTAGAGAAGCTTTTATTTAGGAATGTTAATCTTGATTTGGATAATATATGCAATAAGTGGGAAAATTGAGCTAAGGATTTTAGAATGTATAGAAATCATATTGAGATAACATCATGAGGAGAGATCGGAAGAAGACAAAACTACCTACAACAATGGATAAAGCAATGTACAACATTATGAATAGTTGGTTTGGAAAATTTGGGAAATTTCTAGGTAATGCACCAACTGTGGATTCATCAAGAAAGGAAGATAAGGATGTCATAAAACTCGATGACATGGATATTGAAGGCTCGGTTGATGATATTGATGTAAAGGAGACATCAAAAAGTAAGGAAATTTAAAAATAAAAATAAAGCATACACTGAGGGTTCAAGTGGGCATTTGAAAAAGGTTGATCGGAAGTAGAAGAGACTTTGTATCTATCGAAGTCAAGAGACCAACTTTTAAATGACAATCTTGCAGCACAAACAACATTTTGGCAAACTATCATGGAGATCGAAGAAAAGAGATATCAAGAGGAGGCACATGCTCGTCAAAGCATGTTGCAGCTGGAAAGACAACGTCTGCAACTTGATCAAGAAAGAAACAATCGACAAGGAGCGGAACTAGATAGTGTCCTAGCTATTGTTAATAACTTAGCACAATTATTGACTACAAATGCAAATTCAATGAAAAAGAAACCTAAAAATGGTTAAGATTTTTTTAGCTTAATGTGCATTTTTAGGATTGTGCGAGTTGTCATCTGAAATGATTTCTAAATGTCCAAAGATTGTATTTATCTTTGATTTTGAATGAAGAATTATAAAAATATTTTGATTTTTCTCAATTAATTCCAAATACTCCAATCCAATCTAATATATACTAGTATATGTCTCAATAGCCCAATTTATGTCTCAATAATTCAATCTAGTCTCAATAATCCAATCAATATCTCAATAATCTAATTTTTGTTGAAATAATCTAATTTATGTCATAATAATACGAGTTGTATCAAAATATTCTAACTTATGTCAATAATCTAGAATATGTCAAAATAATATAATTTGTGTCTCAATAATCCAATTAGTTTCTTGATAATCTAATTTATAAAATAAAAAAATATTTAAAATAATCAAATTTATATCAAAATAATTTAATTTGTATCAAAATGTCGTATTTTTTTTAATTAGTCTAATTTATTTAAAAACATATCATTATATTCCAAAATAATATATTATATGCCAAATTATAACAATACATTCTTATTTATTTGAATATGACTTTCAAATAATTTATTCAATTAAGTACAAATTAAAAAGTTAGATGGTATAAGTTCATATACTATTTAATAATTGCAATTGAATGATTTTTATGAATTAAAGGTTTAAAGGTGCATTGATGGATTATGATTTCTTATCCATCTCTTTATTTTCAACTCGTTTTCATGTGTGGCCTACAGTTGAAAAACATTCAAACTGGGGTTGAAAACTTTCAATTGAATTGATTAAACTGAACTGCCCGTGTGGCATACAGTTCAATTGAAAACTTCTAAATGAGAGTTGAAAATCTCAACTAAACAGGGCTCCTTGTACAGTCCCTCCTCCTACATAGCATAATAGAGCAATGGGAGCCAACATCCTTTTGCAATGGGACCACAATCTAGTTACAATTAGAAACTAAGTTTACGTGGTAATGGTATAGTAGTCCCAAAATTCATGGAATACAAATAGCATTCCTTCATTACTTAAAAAAATCGATCTAAGTAAAGATTTTCTTTCGATTCAGTTTTCAAAAGTGTGTTCCATTGCACTGCTCTATTATGCTATGTACATAACATTCTTAAGAGGCCCACTGACGCACATGTCAAATCTGAAGCATCTGTTAGGGGATTGGAGGAATCGCAAAGAATTTTCTCTAACTTAACTCTTTAATCCCTAAAAGCCCAACGTGTATTGGACAAAACATAGATGTGTTATAATATGTGCCTCTTGATGTGCCTTTCATATGTTTGATGAAGTTTGGTTCAATAAACAAAATATAGGGCATCATCTCTACAAATTATCCATGTGATCAAACTTCCAAAACAAAACCTTTATATATTTTTTAAATGAATTTAAAAGCATTAACATTTGAAAAAATGTATAAATTATAATTTTCACTTTTAGGTTTAAAATTTAGCATTATTAGTTATAATTTGTTTATCTATTGTAAACTTCAACAAAGCAAAAAAAATGATAAAGGAAACATCATTACTTTCTCACTAAGACAATGTTGAGGTGATCCACTTTGAAAAATTCTCCTTGGTGGAGTTTAACTTGGATTGACATAATTCAAATTGTGTTGGAAAGTAAACTTCATGTAGTATTAAATTATTATTTTTAGTTTTGTAAAAAATATGTTTTGTTCCAGGTAGCCCATTAAAACGGCATCGAGCAAAAATGGTCTTTTGTGAGCTTTGGGGTTAAGGACCGCGCATCCAAATAGTGGATGTTTGTTGGTCAAATCTAGTTTTGGCCCTCAAGATGAATTTTTTTGTTATTACTTACAATTAAGAAAATGAAGTTTATCGAGTCTAATTTGCACTGCACTTTTCAGATCTTACAAATTTCAAGTATTGAGTATTTTATTTTTGTTGCAAACTATGTAGGTCAAGTTCTAAATTACACAACATAGGATGTTTACCTTTTGAATTTCAAATTTTAAATCAAAATTTTCTATGGAAAATATGTCATGTGATTCTCTATTGTAACATGCACATGTCCCACAAATTTATTTATTTATTGAACCTTTTTGGTAATTAATATGAAGTTTTTGAAGTATTTGACCTAAAAATTTGTAAATAGTTCATTTTGTATCAAAAAAATCTGAAAGCTTTAGGACTAATAGGAAACATACTATTTCATGCATGAAAAAGATTACAAAAGATATTTTGATAAATCTTGAAGATTGAATTGTGTATGAAAGTGTAATTTGACTGTTCTACAAAAGACTGGGATGTTAACCTCTAAATGTCCAACCGTCCAAAAAGTGTATGATGTACAGAATCAAACACAGTTCTTTCATCCGTCATTGAATTTTTGCAGTATGGATTTTTTTACTATATACATTATAGAAAGCTAGCTTGATACATGTGTCATCCATTAGAATGGGGATGATTTGTGAGATTTTTATGCCTCATTTCATGTTGTAGTGATTCACCTAAAATTTCGAAGATTTCAGTGTAAAAGTGCTTTTAGAAAAGTCAACTCATAAAATTAAGCAACCAAAAAATCTCCAAAAAATCGCTGCACTTAGAGTATTACATTTCAACCAATCACAACAAATTTCATGTACAAATCGTCAATACCTTATTCGTAATCAAATTACAAAAGAATTTCAAATTTTGAGTTTCAAATTTTATACAAAAACATTGGTGACAAATATCATAGATCTAACTGTATGGATAGAATCAAAAATTCATAATGTACAACTTTTATTCATATATCAAGTTCAATATATCCCTCTTCATTACATTTTATAAAACACCTTTGAAATTCTCCAAATCTAAAGAGGGGTGATGATGTTTAGGGGTTAAAGGGTTAAGCTAGGCCAAGCAAAGCGGGTTAGAGAGTTGAATTATTTTATTAGTAGTTTACACTGTAGCAAACACTGTAGAGAAAGGGTGTGGTTCAAGAAGGGCTGAAGAGCTTTATGTAATTTCAGATTTATTACATCAATTTTCAGGGTGGAAAATCCTTAAAAGGGTTGGAATTAGGTCCCTCTAACTTAGTGCATGCGTTTGTCTAGAGTACTCCGGGCCGGCCCATAACACACTGCCGTGTGTGATGACTTTTGTACAGAATTTTGTCTGTGCCAAAGTAACGTACGTGATGTTGTTCGTTTATGCAACTGTGGGTAACTAACTGGGTGCTCTGAAAACTGCGTCTTTTGGCGATCGGAGGGAGCAAGTCATTAGCATTGTTGTGAGTGTGTGGGCAGTGACAGATCTCTCATGTCCTCCTTGCGTGTGATTCTCGGGAGTGGCAGTGCACTCGCCGCCTCTGGCTTTCGAATCAGGCGATTAACAAGGCAGGGTTTAACAAGCTTCCCCACCTGTGCAATTGCAAACTCTTCGCTCCTTGATTGTAAGGATCGGTGTAGATTGGGTACTACTACTCGTGGGGTCGTCGTGACGAGAGCTTGCCAGAGTTCTACTTCTGCTTCTTCTTTATCCCGTTTGAAGGTGGAAGCTGGTTCCATGGAGCGGCGCTGTGCTATCATTACGGGAGTAGCACGCCCTCATGGCATTGGGCGACATCTTGTGTATGGCTTCATAGACCAGGTGAGATTTTTTGTGGTTTACTTTTGTATTATCAAAGTGTGAAGCCATGATTTTCAAAATGGGATTTCAGGTACAAAAAATCTCAGAATCCAAAACCGCAAAGTGTATTGGGTAGGTAGGTACTTGAGAGTATTTTTTTTGAGTTTCTGTAATTTTTGATGGAAGACTAGGGTGTGCACGATGGGATTATTATGATGTGCACTGGAATCAGATCATTGGGAATGTATGGTTGAGCGCATGAGTGGTTGCGGTTGATTTTAGGGTTCCCGTTTGGAGAATTAATGTAGGGTGAACTTCCTGATGGTTTGGTGACTGCAGGGCTACAACGTTGTGGGTGTAGATGTCGTGAAGCCCAAGCAAGAAGACGATAGAATTCGTGGCGAGAATTTTCACTTTGTGCAAGCGGATGTGGGCGTATCCACAGAAGCAGAGCGCATAGTTCAAGAAACGGTGCAACGCTATGGGGAGAAAATCCATGTGCTCATTAACAATGCTGGTATGATTCACCCTGCCATTACATATGCTCTGTAGGGTTTGTGATTTATGAATTGGGGGTCTTCCTTCAAAGCATCCGGTCGAGGGGAAGCATTGGGTTTGCTCCTCAGGATCCTCTATAGTACAAACTCGCCTATGGTACTTCAAAACTGTGAATGGCTCTCACTTTCAACACCTAACCATATCGTGTTGTCAAAGGATCAGCTCTTATTTGTATTCACTTTGATAGATAGTTGAGTTGGAGCGTTCCAATGCAGATTATCATAATAATGCCAAGGCAATGGTATCACGAACGTCAATTTCGTTGTATTGGTGGAAATTTCAGCAAACGGTTTGACATTAGTCATTCTTAGACTCCTCATTCTAAGCCCTTAGATCAACCAAAATGTACAAATCTGGACGTTCTTGATTCAGTAGTATGACTGACTTGGAATATATGTCCAATGATGCTCTTGAGCCTCCCCGTTCTCCAGCATTATCTAGCCCATAGCTGTGCATTATTTCGTAGCATTGATATGTTATTCTCTGATATGAGTGTGCCAGCGAAACTTCCACATAGTGGAGCGTCGGATCCATTGAAGGAGTTCACAGACACAATTGCAGTAAATCTTAACGGGGCCTACTATTTGTCCCAGGCCACGTTGCCGCATATGCCAGCTGGAAGTTCCAGCATTATTCACATGTCTAGCACGCGGGCGCACCAGAGTGAACCAGACACAGCAGGCTATAGCGCTTCCAAAGCTGGTCTTTGTGGGCTAACTCATTCACAGGTTAACATTTTCTTATTATCTAGAATATGTGTGTTTCGTATTGGGGAATGATGCATAAGAAATAGTAATATTCCTAGATGTGAAGCTTGATTTCACTTATTCCTTCCTATTCTATATCACTTTTTTGTTTCAGCTCATTCTACTTGCCTTGCAGGTTCTCATCGTCTTGCCTCAGAACGTCTTCTTCTTTCAGTGCCTGTCTGTGAGGTCTTCAGGTCTTGAGAAGTGAAGTGGCTCTAGAATTTGATTGCTTATGTGATGTTGTTCACTTGCGCTGGCAGGCGATCACTTTCGCAGGCAAAGTACGAGTGAATGCAGTCCTGCCAGAGTGGATCAACACAGATGAAGGGGGTGAATCAGCACTTCGACCTGAAGATCACATCTGGCATCCTGTTGGACGAGTTGGAGTTCCGCGAGATGTGGTAGAGATGTGTTTATTCTTGTGTGATGAGCACCGTGCAAGTTTTCTTACAGGTCAAGAATTTGTTGTAGATGGCGGAGTCTCTAAAAAGATGGTATACCCTGAATGAAGCTAGGACCACTTCTGAGGGCGTAGAACGGCTAGTGAATAACTTACAGCAGTGTCACAGAACGCAGCTCTGCCCTGCTTCAGAACTCGCACCAGTGGAAAATCAACAGACCATAGTGATAGAATAACAACGAAGCCGCCCTTCGTTTAGAGCAATGCGGCTCTAGTGTAATGATGGATTTCAGATTGGTGGAAAGGCATTTTGCCAAGTTGAAAGTAGATGGATACCAAGGTCTGCCCACCTGTGGATTCAAGAAGCAGTCTTTCTTCCCCGTTTTTTTGTTTCTGAATTCAAAGCTTCATAGACTTCATGGACTTCAATGCTACAGATGTTTTGTGCTTCGGCTGATGATCCCAATCCTCGATAGTTTGTAGAAATTCCCCATCCAGCTCCTCTCCATTTTCTCATTTTTTGTGCGTAACTGTTGTCGAGTTATCATACCAGGTCTTGTCTTCTCCACCTCTTGAATATCTTCACAGCTCTTGCAATCAGCTTCACAACCAGTTGCTTGACATAACCAAAGTTGGCTCACTGGGTTTTACAGCAGGTACTATTCACCTAAAACCCTGCGCACATATTCCAGGAAGTAGGATTTTTGGGAGATCAGTATGGAGCTCTGGGGAGATCTTTGGGTGCATGATGTAAATCTGTTTAGATCAAACTTTTATCACTGTGTATGAATTTCTTCTGCAATATCAAAATGAGATTTTGTTATTTCAAAACAGACATTTAGCGAAGTTATACTTGCACCACTTGCTAATTGAAAGCCAACCAATTGTATGAATAAGTGAGTTCCTGGTATAGAAGATCTTTCAGCATGGTCTTAGTTATTGGATTATTCTCTGAGGCCCCGCCCGCACCAAGCAAGTAAGAAGAAGTAGCTAACAAATGTTAAGAGCAATTAGCGTAAAATGTGCTTGCACCTACTAAGTAAGAGTAGTTAGGTAACAATGTTTATCTAACTCATGCTTGCATCTACTAGTTAAGTGCAATTAGCTAATTTTTCTAGCAATGAGAGTTAGCTAGAATGTCTTGTGCATGAAGATTTTGGAGTCAAATAATTGCTTCTCCATGAGTGGAGAAGTAGGGATTGGTTGTGGAGAAGTAGGAACTGGTTAGGGAAAGTTAAGGAGAATCAAAGAGAAGAACAAGAAAGTAACATCTATTTAGTTTACTTACTTCTTACTTGCTTGGTGTAGCAGGGCCTAAAGAGTTTCAAGCATTGCAAGGTTGTGATCTATACTAGCTAATGTCAAACACTCAATATCTCCAGTGTTCACTTTGTTTGATGTGTGACAACTCTTGTTTGAACTAATACAAGGTTTGAGCATTATGATGATGTAAACTAATGCTCAATATTAATTTCCAGATTGAAGGGCTGTGACGTGTAAGGGTTAAGCAGGCTCTGGCAGTCAGGCGTTATTACATAAAGGGGCAAATACGCACTCAAACCTGTACAGATACACTAAAATATGTTACATCACGCCCTCGGGAAAATCGTTGGCCAGCATAACTTAACTATGGGTGGCAGCTCTCACTGGCTCACTATACCTCCTGATTACGCCTATACACTTACTTTGCAAAAGTGAGCTGCATACCATTCTCTACACGTAGTAAAACATGCCCACTTCAATCAGGCTGGTGTGGGGAATGTTGAGAACTATAGCTGGATCTCGACTGTTTTTCCGCAAAAATGTGTACAGGTAATCGATGGCAAACTTCTTCAGGAAGGAAGAAGACTTTTTCGCCTTGACGTATGAATGACTCATCATGTATGCAATGCCAGCCTCCTTTGCTTTTGAAAGCACTGCCAGCTCCTTTCGAACATCCGAGTCGTCGTCTGCCTCACTCATAGGAATGTCAAAATGCACCCGTCTCTTCTGTATTAGCCCCGGTGATGATGATAACCACTCCATAGACTGCAATCATCCACAAGTGACCCTGCCATGTTATCCAGAAGCCACAATGTACAGCAGAGCACACATTCAACCAGGGCTACAGAGCCAAGGATTCATGATTCAGAAATGACCTATTCAATTGATCGTAATTCAGATGAAGCTAAATTGAATACGTAAAAAAACATTGCTCGTATTAGTCAATAGGGGGTGTCAGTGCGAGTATTCACGCCAGCTTCTGCAACAAGCTTTTAGGCAAGGACGTGGCCCGTCTCCTTGAAGGGTGGTGGCAGGTTCAATCTTGCATGTAGCTAGAACCCAATTGTTTTGGTGAGAGTCTCGCGACTGTGAGCATGGATTATAGGATAGGAACTGCATTGCAGAGTCTTCCCTCACAAGCTCGCACTCTGACACCCCCTAAATAAAATTGAGCAAAATAAAGTCTCCATAGGACCTACCCAAAACTGCTCCAAAAAACATGAGGCCCAAACTTGGGGTTAAAATCCGATGTTACCTGCATGCTATTTCCATTGTTGGAGTTAGAGAGAGCAATGGATTTGATGCTGTCCTGATCCTCCCCTGCTCTTCTGGCGGAGGAGCGATTCACAAGCAGCAACCCTGGAGTGGTCCCCATGACGGCCAAGTGACGGTCCCCTTCGAAGGATTCTTCATTGCAGGACTCGGCCTCTTCCGTTTGAATGAACTCAGCCAGATTGGCTATCAGCTGATTCTCGAAGTCGTTCTCATCTCTACGTACGTCTTTATAGCCATACCGTATCACACATCTGTACAGCACTCCCATGAGCTCTCAGTCACAGCACTAAAATATTATCATTATTATTATTATTATTATTATTATTGATATTCATATGTTTTTCAGGAATTAATTAATCATGACCTACCACGTTTGATGTTGCACTTCCCCTGAGCTTTGCCTGATGAGGGGGAGTTCTACAAATGAAATTGGCTTTCATTTGTGCTAAAAGAGAAAAATTAAAGAATGACGATGTACGTTCGTTACTCAAGCCTGGGTGTTGAAAAGAAGAATAGTAATAATAATAATGCGCTGTGAGGAGATTAATAAGTAGCAAACCTGTACATGTGATAATCCCTTGGGCCGATGCGCCCAACCAAGTACCGTTCCTGATTGGAAACATACGGCACTGGTGCAGACTTCATACAAACAAAGACGAGCACTTCGTGGAAGGCCGGCAAGTTGGTAACGAAGTGAGAAAAAATGGCTGGAACGCCACTCACAAGGTCGGTGTAGATCAAGCCCATGCCCGGAACACGGACGATTCCAAGGCCTGGACCGAGGTTCAGAAGCCACTTCATGGAGATCTTGTTCTGGAAATCGAATTCGTACTTCTTCGTAGTGCCATAATTCCACACATACATGATGGACATGAACACTCCCGCAAGAACAAGAGGCACCCAGCCCCCCTTGGGCACCTTGAAAAACGCAGTCGACAGGTATAGAAGCTCCACGGACCCAAACACCACGAAGAAGAGCACGGCCAGGAAGATGCTGCGTTGCCACACAGTTACTATCACCAATGTCATCAGACATGTGGTCACTAGCATCACTATAATCACGGCTATCCCTGCAGCAAGCAATCGGCCCAGCCCAGCCAGGTTAGTTAATTTTCCGGACTGTTTTCCGTCGGCATGCATGCATAATTGAGCAATATCAGCCTGACATTGGGAACTAGCCTACCTAGGAATGTTCAGATGTTTATTTGCGCGTACACTGTACGTACCGTAGGCATTTCCGATGTCAATGGTGTTCCGGAAACCGATGGTAAGACCCAGACAAAGGAGTAACATGATCCAGTTGATCTCTGGGATGTAGATCTGGCCACAAATATGATTGGAGGTGTGCACCACTTTCACTCGAGGGAAGCAGCCAAGTGCCATACATTGATTTATAATGGAAAAGGTTGCCGATATGACTGCTTGGCTCCCTACAATTGAGGCCAACGTGGCAATAACAAGCACTGGCCAGAATACAGGTTCTGAATGGAAAACACAACCATTCAAGGCCATGTCCAGTGTCAGTCTCTTTCGGGGTCTCTTTCTACGCATAACCAATAGAAATTCAAGTGCATCCACAGAAGGTAGAACAATTATATAATATAATATAGTCCCATCAATGAATCAAAAGTTTAACGTATCAGAATACATGTCCTAACCTGGAACGGATCTGAAAAAAGCATGTTCGACTTCATCAAGATGCTTGGAGAGATAGGCAGCTTGCCCTATGTATCCAATCACCAAGGAAGGATACACAACTCCAGTAAAAGCAATCTGCATTTAATTATTGCCACAAATGCAATACCATGGGTTACTGTTCATGGACCTAAACCCTAAAAACGAAGTAGACATTCAGCTTAAGTTCCAAGATCAGATGCAACTTGTCCATCCCTATGCAAAGTGCTCAACGAAGCCTTAAAATGTACAGTAGAGCAACATTGATGTTTCTATGTGAAGTAAAATGGTTCAATGTTTCACCTTAACAGATTTCCGTGAAAAATGACCTAGGTCGGCGTACATGGCCTCCGCTCCTGCTCACAAGGATTTACAAATGGGTCCATCAGTAGGAGTGACAACAAAAGCAGTGGAACGATACGAGAGAAGAGAGGAGAGGGCCACAAACCTGTGATACAGAGAAGAACGCCCCCAAGAGCAACCCAGCCTTCCTTTCCATCCATCTTGAAAAAGTAGTACATGTAATATGGAGAGAGCGCTTTCAGAATCCTCGGGTTCCATGTCAACAAGTTGTACAAGCCAATAGCCGAGTTGCAGAACAGCCACGAGAGTATTATGGGTGCGAATAAAAAGGACACACGGCGTGTGCCTATGTGCTGAAGCCAGAACAGGAGTATCAAAATGCAGCACGCCACTGCGACTGTTACATCTGTTACCCCCCGACAGATTGATTCAGTACTAACTCAACTCAACAGCGTGTATTGAACTTGGTAGGAAGGGCTCTTGCTCTCTTATTAGCAACAATACATGAATCAACGTGAAGCACTAGCTCTTAATGTTTCATAGTATGAGCTGGAGTAATGGGAAACATGGGTACTCACTTTCGTGAAGGCTAGGAGCAGCCACCCGAATTCCAGATATCGCCGATAAGACTGCTCCACACAAAACCAACGATACAAACGTGAGCTGCTATTTCTTTCTAAACATGATTATTATTAGACTCCTGGATGATCTCAACGTCATGAAATTCACAATTTTTGTTATTTCAGCAAAATATTGTGCAGGTGTGCAAAACACCCGTCCACGAGGAAGAACCACTTGTGCATCTCAATGAATTGCCAAATGAATTTAATGAATATAAATATATTTCCTTTCCTTGTAAGCTTTGTATAATCACTACTATACCCGGCCAGAATACTTTACAGGTTCCAACGTGCCCTCTGAACAGACTCCCAACTCCAAACGGTCTCCAACCTTTTTTTCTTTTCTTTTCGACACAAATAAAGGGAACCCTTTACTAAGTTCAAGAGAGATAATTCTCCCAACCTTTTCACAGTTTCATGACGATCGCGATGATCATGTGCATGTGAGCTTTTGATGTAAGTTGGGGCCCTAGGGAACAGTAGAGTGATCATTAGGGTTGAAAGTAAGATCGAAGAATGTAAGCTCCCCAGTTAGTTTCTAACCTGACAGGGCGGGAGTGAGTGCGCCATCGCCAATGACCATACAAGTGCCCAGCAACACCACGATGAGGAGCCCATTCTGAAGCGACTTGTGGCGGTCAAGCAGCCGCCTGAGCCACACACCTCGTGGTGACTCCGTACTCGGTTGTTCAGACTTGTACGCTGAAAGCTCCTCATCAGCTGCTTGCTGATTCAAAATCAGGCTGAGCTTGAGATGCCGACACAGGAGAGCATAAAGTGCGAAGGTTCCCCCTACATGTTGGATATCACACATGATTACATTACCTCGATTGATTCAACTAATCTATACCAATCATGCCACTAAACCCCATAAAATATATATAAAACCGTTGATTTCGATTGATCGGAAACTGCATGCTACACTCTTCTGTCTACTTAGCGTGGGCGCCCTAAGCATAGTAGTACGTGTGTCATGAAGCCATTAGATTCACAACAGGTGGGTGCAAGATGATTGATGCAGAAAAAGTAATAAAGTAGCCCACCCTAGATACACTGGTCATGTTATCAGTCTTACAACCTGCAGGCTAATTTACAATAGCTGTGCGGTTACAAGACTTCTAGGGTTGAATTAACGGTGTGGGGGCAGGAGACTGTAGCACTTGTAGTACCTTCACCATTGTCGTGCGCGGAAAGTACTATAGCAGAATACTTCACGACAGGAATCAAAGTGAGCGTCCAGAAAATGAAACAGAGAACGGCCATCACTTCGTACTCCTCCACATTATTCTGCAGCCTGCCTCCGAACGTGGCACGGAACACATAGAGCGGCGACACGCTGAGGTCTCCATACACTACTCCAAAACTTTGATATGCGAGAGTAAGAAGCACTGCAGCGGAAGCCTTCTTCGTATACTGCATCACCGATCCCAACTTAATCGACCGGGTTTTTGAACCAAAAGCACAATAATCACCGTACCACAAGTACTTACTACTGCTGTTTGCCTAAGAAAGTCACACAACTTTCAATATTATTAATTGCTGCAGTTTGCTTGCTTGTAACCTCGTATCACCCTTAACCCACTGATAATTAAAACGATGAGCTCAAACAAAACTGCTAAATATGTTTCCTTTTCCGACAACCTGCATCAGAGAGGAGCAATCAAAATTCTGTCCGTGGCTTATGGTCTCCGAAAACAGAAACCGTAGCTTTACTTTGCTACGTACAGCAGAATGCTACACTGTGCATTGATAGTGTGAGACAGGAACCCTCTCTCACGCTCTCTCTCGGAAGTTAGACCACTTCAGATTAGAAACCTCGCGGCAATAACGTCAAGTGAGCACACGAAAAAAGGGGCGAATAATCGAACCTGCAGTCCTCCCTGTACGCTTCCCTGCGAACTGCTTCCAGACTCCGGGTCCATGATCCGAAAACGCGATGCTAAACACAGCCACTTCCAGGTGACCACTCGCCACCAACATGAAGGAAAGGAAAGGAGCCGAGTGCAGCCCGCCCTACATGTCGTCCTCCTCAGATATATGTAAGTTGGGTGCTACACTTCTCTGTACATTGTGTAAGTTCATTCCTCGCAGTCCATAACCCCGCGGCACAAAACTCATATCATTCACAGTATCATTCCACCGTCACTCAGCAGGAGCTCCTCTCGCTCGCCGTCTCGCCCGGCCTGAGGGAACCACGTACCAGCTTCCGAAGTCACCCACAATCCACTTTCACCATAGCTAAAAAGCGTCAAGTTATTGGTACAACCTCACAAGTACGACGTCCACATAGCCTGCAGGCCTCACTGTTGGATTGTTACACAACAACAAAAAGCGCTGCACCAAACCACGATCGACGTCACCACAGTGACCCACACACATGCACGGACAGGCTCTCTGTCTGTCTCTCGCTAACTCTCGGCAGCAGCAGAGTGAGGTAGTGCTGGTGGAGAGTGAGGAAAATCCGACAAAGGTAGTGCCGAGAGTGGCAGCCTGCTCTGACGAAGCACTCACTGGACTAAACTACACTGCACTAAACTGAATGAGTGGAAGCTGAGACCTGCAGCGTGCAAAACGCAGATCCGGAAATAGCAACAGGAAAAACATCCGCTTGCAACACAAAAGCATGGCTTCCAATACTGTAGCCTCTCATCCCAGTGAGGGGCCACCGGGGCCGGGCCTGGCATACAGTGCACAGAGCCCCGTGACGGCGACGCGGGCAGGAAGGACGACGGTGTGCCGTCGCCGTCTGTCTATCTGTCTGGGCTCCACAGTCAGTCCCTTTGGCTCTAAATTTGGCAGGCTGGATGTTCATTCAATAACCGTCGTGGGTTTATTTTTAGCAATCATGGCGTTTTGGGGTGACTGGAACCAGATCAGTAATAGAATCTTCCAGCTTTGCTGTTTGCGTGCATGTCGGTTTGAATGCCTTATCGCTGGGCCCCTTCCTTGGAAGCATGAGTTACCCTCAAAAAATGTGCTGTTTTCTATATTGTTCTGGACTCTTTACCGTCGAAAAACAATGTGTAAGAAAACAATGCCAGAAACGTCACTACTTTCTTTTCTTGTTCTTCTTTGTTTTTTTCTTTTGATAGTGGACGCAACCTGTCTTTTGACAAACTGTATGTTAGGTAATTTATCCCCAATGGAGATTGTGGTTGCAGTTGATTTCTGGTTACCTTTTTTTCAATGAAGTTTTATTTGTTTTTAGAATTGGTTCTTTGGAATTGTAGGGAAATTTGTCCTCTTTTCATTGACACCAAATTCAAGTCAATTGGAGCTTGGATGCGTTTGGAATTGATAAAAAAAAACGTTTTGAAATTGTATTGCACAATTTTTATGTTATTTTCTAGCAGCTAGTTAGAACTTTCTATTATTTTCTAACAGTTCAAGAGAGTTGTATCTTGATTTAACCCTTTAGTGCTCAAGGTATTGTCTCGGGGGGTGCACTATACTAAACATGTACAAGTATACGTGAGTGCACAAAAGGGGTATTAATTCGAACATTGTCGTATTACGTATACATACAATAAACATATTCAGAGTTGAAAATATTGACGTATACTTACATTAAACATATATTTAGGACGGAATAGATCTGTATACAAAGGTTTTTTGACCTGTAACCCCTCGTATACATGGGGGTTTTTAGAGGGGGTCATGAACGCACGTGATTTCTCAAACATAATGTAGAGTGCACCCCCCGAGGGTATTGTAGTGAGATGCACTAGATTTCAATGAATTTTTCCACCATAATTGATACTATCAAAAATAGAATGGATTAAATCATAAAGTAATTGTACAATTGTACTCTCAACTAGAGTGAAGACATTTTGTCAAAATTAGAGAATCGTCCAATGGTGGAGTTGCAATATCACAATATGTCTTTGAACTATATCATGACCTATGTCAACATCTCTCCATTGCAATCTTTCGTGTCAAGAACAGACTCACACATAATTATTGTGAATTTTACAAGTGATAGTCACTTATCCATATATAGTTTAGGACAAAAAATTATACGTTAAAATATGAAAAGAGTTGGTAAATTGATTAGGATTGGAATACATACACTAATGGAACATGAACAAGAGAACATAATTCAAAAAAATAAAACAAGATAACAAGCTTCTAAATACAAGAAATACCGCATCGTACGTGTGTTGTATTTGTAAGTATTTGCAGTATTTTTGGTGCATCAGTATTTTGATAGCATATCACTTCATAATGATATTTTTTTGGCCCATCAGGTGTGGTATACAACTTCACAACTTTGGTATACATTTGAACTTTGCAACTCATCATCAAATGCCTCACGGATTAAGAGATATGTCAATCACAAGAGACCCAGTGACTACAATGTAGTTAGCTGCCATGCACTAAAGGATTAAGTGGCCATTGGAGTTAATTTGGAAACTTTACATATTAGAGATGACTTCAATAAAAGAATTAGTTATATTCTTTTTTTTAAAGTTGGCATAAATTACTCTTGTTAGTTAAGGATGAAGGATTCATGGTTTAATCCCTAAAGTTCATTGATGCCTAAAACATGCTTTTTGCAATTTGGGGCACGCTCTAAAACTTTTTATTTTTTTATTTTTTATTTTTAAAAATATTTTAGTGTAACTCTTAATCATCGTAATCTTCATGTCCGAGCTTCATGTCAAAACTTTGTTTCATGTGATTCCAACTAGTGAAGCCCGCAAGCCATCGGCATGTGTTTGCATTAATATAGTTGTTTGAGATACTTATTTATGTTCAAAATTGAGTTGATCATGTGCCGGTTGCTCAAATTGTTTAAAGTGCATATAGTTTATTGAAATCCAAAAAATATATAACACATAAAAACCTTATGCCAAATGCTTGAAATGCGTCCATCGATGGCTTAGGATTCTAAGCTTTAAAAAGAAATCACAAATAAATAATACTTCCCCTTTCAAAATTATTTCCAACTCTAAGTTGCCTTTCTAGGAATACAAGTTATAAAAAATAAAAATTATCAATTAGAGAAACCTCAGTTTTGTCACATGTATATTTGAACATGTATTCATTGAAGGCTCTATTTTAAAAATAAAATTTGAAAAAAGTAAAACATCTCCTCTAAATTTGTCTCTAACTCTAAATAGACTTTCCAAGAATATAAATTATCAAAAAATTATCAAAAATTATCAAAAATAAAAACTATCAATCAAAAGAACCTCAGTCTTATTAAATGTTTGAATATGTATTTGTTAAGAGCTCGAGACCTTGAGTTTAAAAATAAAATTCAAGAATTAAAAAAGACTTGGTCTTTAACCCCTAAATGACCGATCGACCATTTTCCCAAACAACAGTGACTGCCCATGGTCAGAAAATGACATTTTTTGAGTTTTGATTGTTTTGTCGAAATTGGGGGTAGAGTTCATGTTTTAGTATTGTTTGATGCACTTCATTTGCAATACTAAGGTTCACTACGGAATTTTTCAAAGACACACCTCAACAATGTCCTAGTGTTATAAAACTTTCTATTTCGGAAAAGTAATGGTGTTCTCTCTTTTGAAATTTTTGCTTTTTTTAATTTTAGAATAGAATGTCTAGTTTTAACCAATCATCAAAATTCTAAAAATAAAATTGTAATTTTGGTGAATATTAAATAGTAAATGCTTCTAAATTCATTAAATGAGTGTCTAAAACATTTTTTGAAAGTTTGAAGGTACAGATAATTACTAAACATCACGCTTCTCATTTTCTCTTTTAGTGGACCAAACTTCATCAAAGTTGTAGAAGTAATATTTTATAACACATCTAGGTTTTGCCCATACCCCCGTCATTTAGGGGTTAAAGCCATTTCTAACTCCAAGAAGACTTTCCAAGAATATAAATTATCAAAAATAAATATCATCAATTAAAGAAACTCAATCTTGTCAAATGTTTAACCCCTAAACGTCCTCACCCTTGTCCAGTTTGGGCAGTTTTGAAAAGATGAATCATAAAATGCAACTAAGATGGATATTTTGAACTTGATGTATGAATACAAGTTGTACACTATGAATTTTAGGTTCTATCCATATGGTTAGATCTGCGATTGCTTTTACCAATATTTTTCTATAAATTTTGGAATATAAAATTCAAAATTATTTTGAAATTTGATTACGAATAAGATATTGACAATTTGTGGATGAGATTTGTTGTGATGGGTTAAAATGTAATACTCTAAGTGTAGTGATTTTTGGAGATTTTTTGGTTGCTTAATTTTATGAGCTTTTTTTTTCAAGAGCACTTTTAGACTAAAATCTTCGAAATTTTTGGTGAAACAATACAACATAAAATGAGGCATAAAGTTTCACAAATCATCCCCTTTCTAATCGGATCACACATACACAAAGCTAACTTCCCATAAAGAAATTCACTAAAAAAAATTTACTGCAAAAAGTGCATGATGGATGAGAAATCAGAGTTCGATTTTGTACATCATGCAAAATATGCATGGTTGGGCAGTTAAAGGTTAAACATCTAAGTAAAAGACCAAAATTAAATATGAATTCTATGTGGAACTGTCTTGTTGTTTTGCTTTTACATGGCAAAGATTTTGTCTCATTTGAACTAATTATGCTATAGACTTTAAAAAAGATTATCACTTTTCATGTATGTATATATGTGTATAATTGTATATACTTATATATACTTCTTGTCACTACAACATGTATTCATATTAATTAGTTTCATTTTTAAAATTGTATATTGGAGAATTTTAGAGGATGCTACAAATGCAAGATATTCCTAATTTCAATAAAGGGTGCATATTTGCCTCTAAATTAATTAAAACTAGTACAAATGTATGATAAAAGCTTTTGGTTTGAAAAGATAAAGACTTGGTTTTGATATTTCCATCTTAAGTTTTTCTACTATTGCTTTTTAGACTTTGGTGTAGGAACAGAGGAACACATTATTTACATGGTTTTAATTCTTCTTCTCAACATAACTTTAAAATACCAAAACGAGAGATTTGTTTGTGTAGAGCTTTTTTTGTGTAAAGCTTTTTTTGTGTAGATTAAAAAATCATCCATTTCCAATGTAAGTGTTTGTAAGGGTGAAAACTCCTTGCTATCAATGTTTGACCTACCAATAGAGCGGATATGTACAATTGATTGTTACCAATGATTTCACCAACGTGCACAACCTTGATGTGTTCTTTCACATAAGAAGACCTTTACTTAATATAAGAAGTGAAGTACAAAAAGAACATAAGAGGTCCTTATGAAGGTATGATTCAAATCTAAATTTGGATTTAGCATAGTCATTACCGTGTGGGTATTAATAGTTACTAAGTGGTATCAATAATTACCAAGTGACCTAGCAAGTGAAATCATAGTTTCAACACGAGTTTCAAGAGGTAGTTTCTCCAAATGATTATGACTACTAAATAGTATTGTTTACAAATAGGTTCTCTGACGATCAAATGATGTTTATTATAAAACATCGGTAGTACTACCCGCTAAGAGGTTTTCTAACTATCAAATAATCTCTATAATAAAACACGAAAGTACTAGTTACCAAGGGCAACATATTCATTTAATCTTATTCTTCCCATAGGTTGATTGCATTACACCCTCGTAAATGCCATACACAACAAAAGAATGCGCCATAATTTATTTTTATTAATATTTTATTCTTCATATATGATTTCAACACATTAAAGAATAGTGGCCTTCCAAAGGCCCCATTCCTCATTTAATGATTGTTTCTATTTAAAGTTGAAGAGATCCGATAGTGTTGACACCATTTGATAAATCTTCTTTTCAAATCTTGCTTCAAAAGTTTATATTCCTTTCGGAAGTACCTTCTTTATTTGGTTTTCACCCCTCCATATTTGGACTCAATGCTCCAACGCGGTAACTTGATTCTTTGTGATTCCAAGTGAAGCTTTTTTGGCTCCTACGCATGATAACTACTTTACATATTACTACTAGAGTCTTAGCCACTCTAAGCCCTTCAATTCATTTTCCTCTTTCTTGTATAGATTTTGAGATTATAGTATGTATTTGAAAATGAAGTTTAAAATGGATTCTTAGTCATATTTGTATGAAAAGTATTGTCATTTGTAAAGCTTTTATTCAATTGAAGTTTGCAATATGAATTTCAAAAACCAACAAGAAGGACCATTTGTTACGACATATTTTTTTGTAAATTTCTAAAAAAATCCACCAAGGGTCGCATGGTAGAAAATTTGGGATATATCATACTTCTATATGGTTTTACTATAATACATTGCTGCTAATTCCTATGGTAATTGAAGATTTTTGAAAAATGTGACTAGTAGATGTTATTTAGAGTATAGGTTTTTTACTTTAATACTTTACAAAATCTAAACACAATTGCAAATTTAGCACAAAATATAAAGTTTTTGTAATTGAGTTATATGCTCAAATTTTCTTCACTTTTCCTTGTATTTGTATGGCAATTTATTGCAACAACTTGTGTAATCTTCTTTTAAATTGAACTTATAGATCTAATTTCAATGATATTTGTTTATTCAAAACATGGATTCAATGTGCAAAACCGTTATTTCCTACAAAATTGCTAAAAAATATCAATTTTTGGTTACTTTAAAAAGTCATCTTCTTTAGAGACTCAAATATGGCTCAATAATCCTTAAAAAATTTCAAAATTTATAGGAGGACTATATTGGTAGCAATGCACCTCTAGCGATATTTAAGGAATGAATGAGGATGGAAATGTTTGTTCATCACCATTATTATGAAACATCAACAATAATCAATCAAATAAAAATAGTTACTTTGGATGTAACCGTGAAGCTTTTTATCCTATACATAAAATAACTTTTAACTACAAGAGTATTTTTATTCTATACATGGGCAAACTTTTAATTACATGAGTACTTTTTACCTTACATAGAAGAATCTTTGATTATTGGGAGACTAATTAATATACATATGGAAGAATTTTTAATACATTTCAACCTATGTACCGGTATGGGAAAACTTTTAATTACATGAATTCTTTTTATCTTATACATGGGAGATTTTCTAACATACAAATACATATATTCTATGTGGGAAGAAATTTTAACCACAAGATTATTATTCAACCTATATTTGGAAGAACTTTACACTATAGGAGTACTTTTATCCATACTTTTATCCTATATATGGAAAAAAAATTCAACTACATGATTACAATTTAATCCACTAATCCACATATTGTCAAAAATAATATGAAAACATAAACTCTTATTGGAATTGACATAACCATATGTAAAGATTGGATAATGATAAGACCTCAAATCCAATATTAGCCTACATTCTAAAAATCTATGGTCAATACCAACCTCATTGGTTTTACCCTATGCATGGTTAAACTTTCATACACTAATAGATTTATTTTCAAACTATGTATGAAAGACCCTTTTAATGCGTAAGTACTTTTAATCCCATGCATGGATTTAAAAAAATTAAAGAGTAGTTTTGAATCTTGAGTACATGAACACTTTTAGCTAGTACATGAACACTTTTAACTAGTACCGTACTATGTGCTAGTATTTGACCTTGCACAAGGTCAAGCTAGTATCTTGTATAATCCTGCCATTCTTGTATACACTTTGAACTCCTTTTTACTTGTGTCACATGTTGATATTTGCAAGAATATTGGACGTTGTGTACACATGTGATTGGAGAATCTCGTCATGTCACGTTCTGAACAAATGTTACCAATGGAGTGACATAAAAGAGTTCGGAGTGTAATGATGCTGCAGGCTGTATGGTAGTTGTAAGATTCTGAGGAAAGCCCCACAAAAATTGAGAAATTTTACTTTCAAATAATCCAGTGCACAGAGAAATCATCTAACTGCCCATGGGGTGAAGTAAGGATGATAGTAAGTAGGTTCATTCAGTTTGACCAAAAGAGGAATGGGACTAAAAAACATGAGCAAAGTTAACTCCTAAACGTCAGAGCGTCCAGAAAGTGGACGACTAACAGATTCAAACCCTTCTCACGTTCTCATCAATGCTTGGATGAAAGTCATCCAATTTTTTGGAGATTCTTCACCAAGTTGTTGTTCTATCTAACGGTTGGATTTAGTCATACTTGATTACATATTTTTCTAAAATTACAAATGTAGAAGTATGTCAAGTCGTTGACCAAGCCAAAATTGCATTGACTATAGTTCAAAAGTGGCCTTGCAAAAATGAGATCATAGATCTAAGGAACACAAAAATTTCAAAGAATTACCACGTTTAACCCCTAACTGCCTAAGCGTCCATTTTTTGGACGATGTACAGATTTCATCCGTAGATTCTCATCCGTCAAGCATTTTTTACAGTGTGGAATTTTTACTGTAGATTCTATGGGAAGTTAGCTTCATGCACATGTGATCCGATTAGAAAGGGGATGATTTGTGAAAATTTTATGCCTCATTTCATGTTGTAGTGATTCACTCAAAATTTTGAAGATTTCAGTGTTAAAATGCTCCAAAAAAAGTCAACTCATAAAATTAAGCAACCAAAAAATCTCCAAAAATCACTACACTTAGAGTATTACATTTCAACCAATCACAAAGAATTTTATCCGTAGATTGTCAATATCTTATTCGTAATTGAATTACAAAATAATTTTGAATTTCACGTTTCAAATTTTATACAAAACTATTGGTAATAGCAATTATAGATCTAACCGTATGGATAGAATCTAAAATTCATAATGTACAACTTTTATTCATATATCAAGTTCAAAATATCCCTCTAGGTTGCATTTTATAATGCATCTTTGCAAAACTGCCGAATTTGGAGAGGGCTCTAGGCATTTAGGGGTTAAGAGTATCTCATTTCAAATTCATTACAATAAATTTTACTCAAAAAACATTAAAATTTTGTTTGTAATGGAATTTAGAAGGAATTTTATATTTTAACTTTCAAATTTTATAATTAAATATTGGTGATAGTATTAGTAAATCAAACCGTACGGATGGAATCTAAAATTCAAAATCTAGAACTTTCACTTGTATATCAATTCCAAAATATTCTTCTAAATAGTAGTTTAAAATGCTTTTTCTCAAATTGTCAATTCTAGGGACACCCTGGTACGTTTAGAGGTTAACCCCCACAAAAAGGAAACAAAAAATAATTCTCTACAAAGGAATATTCTCCCCACACATAAACACTATTCATCCGTTGTATGATGAAAAGTACTCCCTTTATCCCACTAAAACACCGCTTTTTTTTACTTTACAAAGGAAAACATGATCTTTTAGTGGGACAGAGGAAGTACTTACTTCTTTGCATAGATCAAACAAGGAATTTAGTGTAGCAATCTAATTAAAAGTACTTCTTTAAAATATGAAAAAAATTGATAAAAAAAAAAAACCTATTTTTGGCTAGTGCAATCCTAATCTTGTCAAGAGATAATCTTTTCATCAACAAATTATGTGGCAAGCAAGTACGACAGGTATGGTGGAGAGTCAGCACATTGTTGCCAAACAATTTATTAAAATAAAAAAGTTAGTTTCAGGAAAGGCAATATTAAGCCCTAAATGACAGAGGGGTAAAAGCAAAACCTAGATGTGTTAAAAATGTTACTTTTGCAACTTTGATGAAGTTTGGTCCAAAAGAGAAAATGAGAAACATGATGTTTAGTACTAATCGATACCATCAAATTTTCAAAACATGTTTTAGATATTCATATAATGAATTTTGAAGCATTTACTATTTAATATTCATCAAAATTACAAATTTTATTTTTAGAAATTGAAATTTGGTATGATTGGTTAAAACTAAACATTCTATTCTAAAATTCAAAATAACAATTATTTTCAAAAGAGAAAACATCATTAGTTTCTCCAAATAATAAATTTTATAACACTTAAGCAATACTGAGGCCTTTGTTTTTGAAAATTTCTCCTCGGTGGAGTTTAACCCCTAAATGTCCTCACCCCTCTCCAAATTCGGCAGTTTTGCAAAGATGCATCATAAAATGCAATCAAGAGGGATATTTTGAACTTGATGTATGAATAAAAGTTGTACATTATAAACTTTAGATTCTATCCATACAATTAGATCTTTGATTGCTATCACCAATATTTTGTATAAAATTTGAAACTTGAAATTCAAAAATATTTTGTAACTCACATACAAATAAGACATTGATAAATTGTGGATGAAATTATTGTGATGGGTTGAAATGTAAGAGTCTAAGTGATTTTTGGAGATTTTTTGGAAAGAGAAGAGTAGTTTTGTCCCAATGGCCCTTTGCCCGGTGGGCACTGAGTCATTGACATTACGAACGGACACTTTATTCACGACGGCCTAGATTTAGGGCCGGAGTTTCTATCTATCTATCTATCTAAGTATAGTGATTTTTGGAGATTTTTTGGTAGCTTAATTTTATGAGTTTATTTTTTCAAGTGCACATTTAGACTAATTTTTTTGAAAATTTTGGTGAATCACTGCAACATGAAATGCGGCATAAATTTTTCACAAATCATCCCCTTTCTAATTGGATCACGCATGCATGAAGCTATCGTACCATAGAATTTTGTTGTATTTCTTTTTTTAGCAAAAGGTGTATGATGGATGAGAAACGTGGATGAAATCTGTACATCGTCCAAAAATGGACGGTTGGTCCTTTAGGGGTTAACTTGGATTGACATGATTCAAATAGGGTTGGAAAGTAGGCTTGATTTCCTATTCGAAAATATTTATAATTTTTTATTTCATCCTAGGCAACCCTTAAAAAAAGGGCAACGACTATAAAATGGTTGTTCTGTCACTTAGGGGTTGATGAACATTCTTCAAAACTCTTTTCTCGTTATACCAAAACAAATCCAAAAAATGAATTTTCCAAAAATTTCACCATTTATTTTTCAAAATATTTTCCACCAACCCTTCAATACACTGCATGGCGTATTTAGTGTCCAAGGAGAATTGATGCCTTTTACCACAATTCATTCAAAGGTGAAGAGAAATAGTATCCTTTGACACAACATAGGAGTTTCCCACTTGTCATTCTCACTTTCATTGAGAATGCCATGTAAGTTCTTCATAACATTCAGTAGCCTTCATGCCCACTGCCTTTCTTTCATGCACTTTGCTCATCACCTTGAGCCTCCACCTGTCCACTTAGCTATTGCTGAAGTACTGTTGGGGAGTGGAATATCTAGACCATCTAATGTAGAGACAAGGCAGAGACAGTGCATGCTACTGAATGTTATGTTTCCAAGTAATGAGAGTGACATGAGGTGGCTTGCCATATTTATTACAAAGTTGCCATATGTCATTGGAACACTACATTCATTTTTTTTCTTACGAGGACATATTATCTTCCTAAATGTAAAAAGCGTCCAAGTTTAGAAATAGTGTCCCGGGACACTGAATATGCCATTCAGTGTAGTGAAGCTTCCATCAAATTATGATAAGTTACACTGTAGCCACATACACACATGGCATTGCTGGGAATCAAAGAAGAAATTCATTCCATTCAGTTCACTATCTCAGCTGTTATTTAAGATACCTCATCATCAAATACGTACACAGCCGCACTGTGGCACGGTTAACAACCTCCAGTGGTGCCTGTCTGAAGTAAGTTACAATCCTAACTTCCGGAAAGCACCTTTCACACTACATCTTCACGGACTGACCGTCTTTTCTTTGCATGTGATTCACAAGTTCCCGTGGCAACAATAATATAAGTATTTATTGTAGAATTAGTGCATCCTTTTTCTTCCCATGCCAAAGTTTGCATTAAAAAGAACGAAATCTAATCTTCAAGTTTATACAGGTACTATAGTTCCAAACACATTTCAATGGTGCTGAGTGTATGTTTGACTGGAATCATGATACAAAATGAAATGGAAGTTGGTTATTGGTTGGCCAAATTTGAGGTTCCATTCCATGAGGATTGGTGATGGTACACAGTTCTGTACATGATACAATACATGTACATGGTACAGTACCTGTACATGTCTTCTAATTGATTATAACATGTGTGAGCAAGTTATGGCAAAGATAATCTCCATTATGAGTAACCAGGACTGCACACCTTGGGTGTGTTTTTTAGTAAACTATCTGGCCATGTTGACAGCGCTGTAAACTCACTTTTGTGCTGCAAAGATGAGATGAAAACTCACGACTCTGTCAACCACAAGATAAAAGTGTGATAAAAGTGTGATAAGCACCAGATTCATTGTTGAAATGTTCAAAGTCACTACTACATTTCTAACACCCTCATTGGGTAGGTGTCATCTCAGCAGTCAATTGTATGTAATGGTGCTGCATAAGATTCTTCAGCACATGATAGATAAAAAATTCAAAACATGTGATTCTTGAGGCAGGGCTATTGTGGACTTCCAACTCTCCACCATGGCATCGTTCTTTAGGTAAAGAATTACGTGGTATGTTCAATATTCTAAAACCCACTACAGCGATTCTTGTGCAACGATTCTTATTCCTGGCTTACAAGGGCTAAAGAACCTTATGTGAGGGGAGAACCGACCTCTAGCTAGTTACAAATTCACCAAACCAAATTGACCTTCACCAGTTGAACTTCCAAACCCCAGCAAAAAAAACTAGATAAATACATTTGAAAAGGGACACACATCATGTCTTAACCCTTAAATGTTAACCCTAGCCCCTTGGGCTTGGTTTTCTCATAGTTTTCAAACCACTTTGACCATGAATAGCTAATAATGAATAAATATTTTTATGAATTTTCTTTTTCAAAAATCATTCGTGACAATGATAGTATGTACCAACATTTTTAAAATGCAAATTACTTCTATATTTTTAGGTTAAAACTCAAAGATAGTTCTTTCTTTCTAAATTAATATTAACTCCTAAAGAACCAAGAAACCCAAATCAAGTCTCATGTTTTTCTTTCTAGTTTTGAATATGCCCTATGCGAACCTCCTATTGTTCAATTTTCTAAAATATTATAAAAATTCATTTATCGATTGTGGTGATATAAACTTTTGTCCCATATTAATTATATTTTTCATAATATAACCAATTGAATTTGTCATTTTAGAACCATGAATCCTTGTCCTTTAAGGGTTAACCCTTAAACATCAAGAGGGCCTAGGCGGGGCAGCCCGAAAGGCATCTAAATTTTTGGAGGCGAAAAAAAAAAAACAAAAAAATGAAAAAACGGCTCTACTGGCCAGCATTGTTGCGGCGCTGTAGCACTGCGGCACTTTTCAAGAAACGACCTCTGCTGCCCCAACCTCAACTCCTGTTCATTTTGATAACTTTGATTGCTTACCAATGACTCCACAATCTCTCAAATGAGGCGCAAATTTGCAATCTAGATCGCTTTTTCAGTAGCTTTCCATCGCACCAATCCTCACTTGATTTGGTTGAGAAAATATACTTTTTTCCTCAATTATTCCTTTATAACAAGCCCGTGGGGCTTGCTTTGACGTTTAAGGGTTAATTGGTTGGGAGCCAAAAACAAACATAACAATCGACGCATTTAGAACCCATGATTGAATGATTTCACAATCAAAGGGACTTTTGCTGGACCTTCCAAAATCCTCCCTGAACCCTAACTTGCTGTGATTGGAAGGGAAAAAAAAAGCACTTAGTTGTGCCTGCACCACTTAGTAGGATTACGTGTTCACTTAGTGGGATCCTTTCCCCTGAAAGTGAAGGAATGCAGGAAGAATCACTGTTGATTAACTTACTTCCTCCGTTTGAAGTCCCATATGTCATGGTCAGTTTTGACGTAAATTAATTAATTTTTAAATTAAAAAGTGCCACATGTCATCTTGTGATTGGATAGAGGCGACATGGACCTTTCAAAATCCAACGTGACAATTTAATTTTGGCACCAGGCTGTCTGAATCTGACCCTCATGTACTGTACAGTACAGGACAAATTCTTCCTCAAAAGTAAACAAGTTCTCTTAATCAGTGATTCAGTGAACTAGGTTTGCAAGATAATCACACACAAATGCTTGATAAAATGAGATTGCAGTTCAGAGCCTTAACCCTGAAGCAGCCCAAATTGGACCTCATGGTTTTTTTTGTTTTTTTTTCATTTCATTTTTGAGTAGATCCTATGAAGACTTCTTTTTGTTCAAATTTGTTTGTTGTTTGATTAACACATGTAATGTTTTTCACTGATTCCAGTGATATAAAATTTAGTCTAATTCCGAATTGTATTTTTCACAATATGATCAATTAAATTTGTCATTTAGAAACCATGAATGCTTGGTCCTTTATGGGTTAAAGGCTTCCAGGCTGCCAGTGTCAGTGTGTCACACGTGGCAGAATCTATGCAGTCAGTGGAATCCTTGCTTGGAATTAGGCAGGGAGGGCTATGCTTGTACAGAATGATCATTTCTCAGATTTTTTGAATTCTAAATAATCTTGGGATATCCCCTTGTCCTACTCCTCAGGGATGATGCATCATGGCATCATGCCGGAGGATAATGATATATTCAAAGCAGAGCGACCATGGTCTTGGGAAGTTCAAGCAGATGAGTGACTACTTGACTAAAGTTCTCCAAGTGCATGTGAGCTTCTTGCAATCTTTACTCACATGTAGACAATATAGGAGAAACCTTTCTTTCCTCATTCATTGATTCTTGCTCACTGTGGTCAAAAAATGCGTGCATAGTTGACTGTTGTTCTCAAGAAATATAAGTTAAATTCTTGGGTTTTTCCTCATTTTCGAGCACCATATTCACAACCACCTTTTTATTCTTTTGAGATATTTCTTTTTGTACATTATAATGTACACCATAATGAAGCAAAATATGTAATTTATTACCTCAATAGATCAAGTCAATTTTTTTTTTTCATTGCTACAAAGTAGGTCATCAAAAAGTTCCCTTGAGACAATTTTTTAGTTTTTCTTCAATTCGGATGATAGAATGAACCTAAAATTATAGTTTTAATAAAAACCAAAACAAAAAATATTCGATTGACACTATTTGAAAAAAGAATACATAATTGGACAAAACCTCATGAAACTATGCATGGTCAAAGTTTGGTTGAATTCACGTAATTTTATTTTTATTTTTATGTGTACATCTTGTTTAATATCAACTATTTTAGAAAAGAAAAACCTCAAATAGATGGGTTGGGAAATTGTGGAGAGGGTAGACTTTCTTGTTTTTTTCATTTTGGAACTCAAAATACAATTTTTGGACACGAAAAGCCCTCTCAGAGCCGCTTGTCCTCAAAAGGTTTAAGTTACAGACACCTCAAGGACGAGTCCTTGCCGTACAGGGTTTGAAGTTACAGTGACCACAGGATTGGAAAAATGATTGTAACTTGTTTCCACTTTGTATAACGCCCTACTTGAAAGTTGTTCCACACTCACTTTATTCACCCAGATGTTGAACCAATGATTCCTGGATCCTTCTCTTTAACCGGGGTAAACTAGATATACTACTCCATGTGAAATATGGCACATCAATTATAAGGCACATGATGGCATCTACAAATCTACATATCACTCGCAAGACAGCTACTCAATGAGTTTAGTTCCAGACAATGCACAGCAAACATTAAAAAAAATTCAGGCCTCCAAAAGGGTGCTAACTCATCCGAATTGCTGTGCAAAAATATAATTTTAGCAGCCTTTTGGAGGCAGTATATTCCTCCCCTCATTGTCTTCTTTGATGTATTTCCGCTGAAATACTGTATGTTCGGAATTGCATAGTAGAAAAATGAACAGACCGAATCGTCTACCCTGCTTTGAGGACCACTCCATTTACTGTATATGCACATGGCATATTGTAGTCATAGTACAGTACTGTACCTCCTAAAAGGATTCAACCTCCCTGCTGTTGAGATCACATTCCAATGCCAGATTTTGATCAGTCCACGGCACCCTTAAACCACTCACAATATGACACATGCAATTTAGACAAGAAAAACAAAACATTAATTTATGTTGAAACAGACAACAACCCCGCGTCATTGGGGCGCAGATTGAAGGACCAGCCCTGTCACCGGCAGAGAAGATTGTGGCCCTTGAGTTTAGGTGGGAGATCTGATGGCGTTGGGCATATGACCTGGCATAGGTTGAGTTGTGGGGAGCATTTAGGGATGGGAACGTGCGAAGCAAAGTCAAGCAGGGAGGCTTGTGAAGATCAGCCAGACTTCGGTAAGAGCATCCCCACTCCTACACGCTAGAGATGACTCGCTGAAATTATTCATTTACAATTGAAGAGCCCTTGCACTTAGGGCAAGCTTCCATGTGGGGATCGGTGTGGGTGGCCGGTCCTCAAAAGGAGGAAGCTCTATCGAAATGGGTGAAAACAGGAGAAGACAAGAGTATATATTTCATTTGTACCGAAATGGGTGGAGCATGGGTGGTTCTTGAGACCTCAATTCTTGTCTTCTAGTGCCTTCCACCCAACCAATCCCCACATAGAAGGAGGTCCTTACACTCCCCCACCCTTGCACGCCCCTCACACATCAAAAGTGCACATCAAATAGTCAATGGACCAATCGCAAGTAAAATGTGGGGATATAGTCAACTAAATAGTGATTTGAAGGGCCATTTCTTAACACGCTAGGATTGAGAGTCATGAGGCATTTTTGAAGGGCCCTTGGCACTTTTCATCTAGTTCTCGAGTGTAAGAGACTATGGGAGGGCAGCGGTGGAGCCCCTCTAAGTGCGGGGGGGCAATTAGCGCCGAAGCCATTGAGTCTTTCTCATTAGTGATCCCAAAACTGCTAAAATTAGCTGGATTTCTACCAAACAAAATTCTTGTGCTACTAGTACATTGTAGGTAAAAATAGTCATTAGCAGAAAAATTGACAAATTTTATAAGTCAAAAGACAATTTGCTACGATATACTGTGGAGGTATCATCAATAACGACTAATTAAGGCATTGTTAATACTTGGTAACCAATAAGAACTCTCTAAATATATTTTGTAAGAATAATTTTCTTTTTTCTTTTCTACTTCTACATACTTGGGGTAGCAAAAGTAGCTGACTGTTTCCATGGGTGCTAGCATATTACACTAAATACCACAAACTAGTCATGGGATCACTGTCTCTCATTGAAAAATTGACTTCTTCCCACATCACCAATTGTGACGATTTTTGCAGTGATTTTGCTTCTACGGCAAACTGATAACTAAGATCAAGAGGAATTCTTATGCTTTGAGAATGCTAGAATCTACATCATGAGCGTGCTAGTATATTACAATTTTGAAGAATGTGGTCAAGCGTTTCCACTTGCACAAAGTGTTTTGCACCTTGACAAGGACTCACGACATGGCAATGTATGATAATAGCGGTATGAAATGCTACATGATGAATACAATTGCAAACGATAAAAATTTGAATTCTTAGTTGTATAAACGAGAGTTCCATGGATTTGTACATTATTTGATGTTGTTCAGATAATAAAAAATAGTTTCCTTTCTATGTCCTTGTGGGGATCGGGGTACTTTTTCTGGCACCATGGTGCCAAACTCCAATGTTGTGGCACAATATCACAATGGTCTAAATCTGGGGGGACCACTCTCCATTGCATGCATGGAGCACTGCTACAGTGTCAAAAAAAAACCCGGATGCAGATAGACACTCCTGCTATACACAAGATATTTTAACACCTAAACGTCCTCACCCATCTCCAGATTTGGAGAATTTCAAAGATGTCTTGTAAAATGCAATTAAAGGGGATATTTTGAAATTGAAGTATAAATAAAAGTTGTACGTTATGAATTTTTGATTCTATCCATACACTTAGATCTATAATTGCTATCACCAATATTTATGTATAAATTTTGAAACTTAAAAATTCAAAATTCCTTTGTAATTGGATTAAGAATAAGATATTGACAATCTATGGATGAAACTTGTTCTGATTGGTTGAAATGCAATAATCTAAGTGTAGTGATTTTTGGAGATTTTTGGTTGCTTAATTTTATGAGCTGATTTTTTAAAGAGCAATTTTACACTGAAATCTTTGAAAATTTGGGTGAATCACTACAACATGAAATGAGGCACAAAATTTCACAAATCATCCCCTTTCTAATCGGATCACACATGCATGAAGCCAACTTCCTATAAAATATACAATAAAAAATCCACAATGCAAAAAGTGCATGACGGATGAGAAAACTAGGATTATTTCTCCACGTCGTCCTAAATATGGACGCTTGGTCCTTTAGGGGTTAGTTTAGTAAATTTTATTGGCAAGTATAAATCATCATGCAGTGGTAATGCAGGATTTTTACTACGGTACAGCAATGTAAAAATGCATCATAGACATTTGGATCACAATGCACTTGCTATATCAGGCTACATGCAAAGACAATTAGCAGTCAATATTTTGACGTAAGTTGTTGATAATTCTTTGTTGTATTCTAAGGTTGGCAATCTTCGAGAACCTACATACTTTGAATATTGTACACCACCAACTATCAATTCGCAACTTACCAGGATCCAAACGGTGCAGACAAGTAACGATTCACATTACTGCTCCGCAGTTCAGTTCTTGACGGTGCAACATTGGCATCAAATTATCATTGATTGTTCAGCTGGTACAGGCCAATGCTGGCAACCACCGCACTTGGCGATGTGGTCAAGCTCCCCACAACCCAGCCTATGCCAGGTCGAATGCCCAACGCCCTCAGATCTCCCACCAAAACTCAAAGGGCAACGATCTTCTCCACCGGCGACAGGGCTGGTCCTTCAATCCGCGCACTGGTGACGCGGACAACAACCTAGGGCAATAAGCATACTCATCAGGCTGGCAAAGCCAGTTAGGGTGAGATTAGTGCTAAGTTCGAAACAAAATTGGTTTCACTACAATGTCACAATATACGCGTAGTTGCTCTGTAAAGATGAATGGACATGGAATAGGACTGGCCCCCCGAACAAAACACATGTCGGATGCAACTAACTTCATCGAAGCTCCATCCCTGCGTTCACTGTGTGATAGCATCCATTCGGATATTCAGCCATCCATTCATTCACTCCGTCCATGAGCACACAACCGACCCTCTCAGTGTACCCACGCAGGAGTTGTCTCTCACTTGCGGGAATCCGAATCACACACACTGAACCTCAGGAAACAAGAGCCCACCTGTGCCCTGCTCGGTTGGAAACGAACCTGAACTTCATGGAGAAGGAATTGCAGAGACGGCTTTTATTACCGGAGTGCACATTCGATAAGATACGCTAATGATTGGTCTTCTGGCAGCCCCCATAACCAAGTATGTTATGATAACACTCTGCAATGCAATGTGCGCTCTCAAGTACTACAACATCCGTCCATCGCAAAATCCTACACTTATTCCAGGCAATCCATAGTTCCATCATGAATGCATATTAACGTTCCACTTACATAGAATCCCAGCTGTGAGTTCTCAAAACAACCATATATAAACAGGTTTGGTATTTATTGCCAGCATGAGGCCGTCGTGGCTGACTATCACATCATCACAATCTCTTTCAACTCCCTCGCTAGGTTCAAGAGATTCAAGGAGCACCAACCACATTGATACGACGCCAGGGAGAGAATAAATAAAAGCTCTCACTGGCTGCTACTGACGCTGCAATTCAGGGGGCGGTAAAATAAGATTCAGTAACATCACCTAAAGTAAAGTATATGCACAACAGGTCCGCAAACTAAAGGGTGTTCCATTGTGAGTGCCAAAACACATTCTGAAGTGCCTAACAGACACAATATGTTGGAAGCAGAGCTCGATCAAGAGAGCTCCAGACATCACCGACCGGCAGTGATGCCTCTCCGTCTGAAAATTGCCTCATCATTCCTTCCTACAACCAAAATTCCTAGGCCAACTTCGTTCCTAATACCAAGAAATAAGTCTCTAGAAACCAAAAAGAGAGGGAGAAAAAAGAAAAGAGAAAGAAAATGAACCAACTTTTCTATTGCACAGCAGCTTCGGATGACTTCTTCTTCTTCTTCTTCTCACTCTTCTCTACACTAGCTGGTACCACCTCCACTGCTGCATCCTCCATCTCCACATCCCCCGACGATTTCTTCTTCTTCTTCTTCTTCTCTGTCGTTGGCGCAGCTTCTTCTCCATTAGGCTCCGCTTCCGACTCTTCCGCCTTCTTGGCCTTCTTCTTCTTCGGAGCAACCTCCGGTGTTTGTTGCACAGGACTCGACGCTTCCTTGGACCGCTTCTTCTCGCTCTTCTTCTCGCTCTTGGAGCCGTTTTCTCCGTTGGTCTCGGCGTCCGGCTCGGCAGCTTTGCTCTTCTTCTCCTTCTTCGGTGTTGCAAAATCATTGCCTTCACTGGCAACCACCTTCACTGGCTCCGACTCATCCACGACCGGCTTGATGACCTTGGGTGCTGAATCGAACACGGGCACTCTGAGCCACTCCGCAGGTGTCTTCTCATTCGGCTTGCCGTGCTTGTCCAACAGTCCGTCGTTGATCATTTTCTTCTTCGTGGTCGCGCGAGGCCCCAATCCCCACTTCCTCGGGTACGTGTCCCTCTCCATCACAACCCGCTTCACCTTGGCTACCACACCATGGTCGCATGTGGCCATCACCGCAGTCGTCATCTGAGCAATACCCAGCGCTATGGCCTCTCCTTTCGTGGTCATCAACACAACCTCTTCTCCCACCTCAATTCCTTGCTCGTACCTCAGAAGCCCAGGAATCATCAACTTCGCACCATAACAAATCGCGTTCACGGCGCTGTCTTTCACTACACACCTCTTATAGCTAGTCAGGAGCACCTCAAGCGGCATGATCACTCGCCTCAAGTAGCTCTCGTCTTTATGGTTATCGTACACCCATTGCGCATCCAGCACATCGTGCATTGTCACTAGGTTATCTTTCTCGCCCAAAATCCCCGACCTTACCCTACGCAGCTCCTGCATGTGCCCGCCCACGCCCAACAACAACCCCAAATGCACGCACAAAGTTCGGATGTACGTGCCGGCCTCGCAAGACACCCAGAACACCACCAAGTGCCGCTCGGCGTCGTACTCTAACAACTTACTCTCGTAGATGGTTCGAATCCGAAGCTGTCGCTTCACCGCGCTGATCAACGGCGGCCTCTGGAACAAAGCCCCGGTGAGAGTCTCTATCGCTTGGGCCACTTTCGCAACGGACTCCACAGCGGAGTGCAGCCGCGCTACGCAAACGTACTCCTTTCCTGCTCCCTGCTGCGCCTTGACGAGCCGGGTGGCTCTGTCTACGCACACTATCAAGCTTCCCGTCACCTTGGGATCGAGAGTGCCGCTGTGCCCGGTTTTGTCTACCCTGAGCATGCGGCGAATCCATGCCACCACCTCGTGCGACGACGGGTTCGCCGGCTTGTCCAGGTTGATCACGCCATAGCGCACGTAGTCGTGGAGCGGTCGCTTCAACGGCGTGTGCCCTGTCGGCAAGGGCGTGTAATGCCCCGTTCTCACGTTCAGCTTGTCGTAGTTCTTCAACAGAATTGGCCACTTGGAGGTGTCCAACGGCGGCGTCGTGGCCTGCGGCTTGATGAGGTAATCTGTGTCCGCTTGCTCATTCGCTACGGCGTCCCCCAACACTAGCTGCTTGCCATCCACATCGTCCTGCGTCGTCTTCTCTTTCCTCTTCTTCTTGCTCTCCGACCCAGCCATATCTCTCCCTCCCAGTTCGAAATTCCCCTACACACACCCCCGGAAAACTACAAAACCAGCTCTAGAAAAGAGACTGCAGAAATGCAGCAAAGGAGAGGGGAAAAAGAGGGTGCAGGCCGATATAGGAACCCTAAGGAGGCATGAGGCCAGGGAATGAGAAACGCGGTTCTAGGGGTGGAACCTCGCGGTGGCTGTGCACAGGAGATGATACTGCCATGCGAGGCCAAAGCTTCGCAAGGCTCCGAATTAGGGTTTAGGGTTTAGCAAGGAGGACGAATTAGGGCTCGGGATTGAGGAAGGAGGACGGTGGAGCCCACTCTTGCTGCTGGCCCCAAGCGCCACTCCATCTCAGCCGTTCATCGCAAATCGTTAGTGCAGCTAGTCTGGCACACATCAATTGCTGAGAGATATACCGGTATTGCCCTTTTGTATCGAAGATATTTACTGCCGTATTGAGGTGAAATCTAAATAATAGTAAAATTAGAAGCAATGCTACAGTATACCATGGGGACATGGCTACTCCTGTTTCATTTATTTTGTCATTGTGGTGCTTTTTAGATCACAACCTTTGGAGTTGAAGTTGAGAGTTGTCAACAACTCCAACGAGTTCGATAGGGGCTCTTTTTTGTGTAGTTGATAATGTCAAGTTCAGCATTGTTGTTTAAATGCAGTGTAAGGGAATGAATGATTTAAAAACCTATACACAATACGTATTTATGAAGGATAGGAAGGTAACATTTGTTGTTTATGCTCATGTGAACTACTTAATACCACTACTTAAATCTATAATGTATGGCAAGACAAACTATTTCCAACATACTCTCTAATTATGATGGTCTTAGGGGTTAGCATTACAATTATTATCATTCAAGAGTAGTTTAATAGATTCTTCATTATGAATGGCTTTAGGATCAATGTTATTTCTTTGTTTTTAATTTGTTATTGCATTCTTTTGTTTAAAAACAAATAATGTTGTCTTACCTAATAAAAGAAACTCATAAAAAAAGCTTTTTTGTTAACTGAATAGTATGGCATTGACGTATTTGGTTTAGCATTCTTATATAAACAAAATTACCAAGTCATTTTTTATTGTCAAAATTTTAGAATCACCAAAAAAAAATTTAATTTAATTTTTGTAAATAAAAATTATAGCTTATATGATCTCTAATTGTTTTGTAATTAATTACACCTATAGATTTTTTTAAAAAGCTATATTAGATGCATACATATTTACACTTATTTTAATGACAAATTATATAGTAATCACAATTTAAGAAACAATGTGTTATAGAACATAAATCATTTATTTTTAACCCCTAAATGTACCAGGGTGTCCCTGGAATTGACAATTTGAGAAAAATCATCATAAAGTACTAATTAGAAGAATATTTAGGAATTGATATACAAATGAAAGTTCTAGATTTTGAATTTTAGATTCCATGCATACAGTTCAATTCACTAATACTGTCACCAATATTTAATTATCAATTTTAAAAGTTAAAAGTTAAAAATTCCTTCTAAATTTTATTACAAACAAAATTTTAATATTTTTTGAGTAAAATTTGTTGGAAATGAGTTTGAAATGAGATTCTCTTAAACGTGGTAATTCTTTTAAATTTTTGTGTTCCTTAAATCTATGACCTCATTTTTGCAAGGCCACTTTTGAACTACAGTCAATGCAATTTTGGCTTGGTCAACGATTTGACATACTTTTACATTTGTAAGTTTAGAAAAATATGTACTCAAGTATGACTAAATCCAACCATTAGATAGGACATCAACTTCGTGAAGTATCTCCAAAAAATTAAATGACTTTCATCCAAGCATTGATGAGAACGTAGGGTGGATTTGAATCTGTTAGTCGTCCAGAAACTGGGCGCTGTGACGTTTAGGGGTTAAACAATTATTTATAAATAGTGAAAAAGATAGATGGATAGATAGAATTGTCACATGAATGCATCTCAAATAGTGACTTTTGCATTATAAATCTCGCATTGTAAGTTCCACAATGACATACTAAAGGGCATAACAGAGAGGCGGACATTAACTAAGGGCGATTAGTGCATGTAGCTTGTGGTGCCATCATGGGGAATTTAGACATTTACAAAAGTTTTGTCTCATGTCATCAAATGACATACTCAGTTGTTTTATGGAACCTAAGTGTGAGAGCTACAGGGTGTTGGGATTTGAGACAAGTTTGAAATCTAACATTGTGGATGTCTAACATATGCAGTGTTAGTAGATTATGTTTGTTGCCACTAAATAAATGCAGCGCCATTCATACACACAAATAAGCTTTACCAAGACAAAGGTGAAGTAGTAGGGGTGTGATGGATCATCTAGGGGCGGTGCTGTGGAAGACATTGGAGGATATGACTTTGGAGATCAATCGGATGAGGTCTCATAGGATGACTCCATAGGGAATTCATAGCGTTCCCCCCCCCCCTAAATCCTCTAGGGTTACTAAGTAGGTGTTTTTGTAATGCAATAATGACTTTTGATCCACACTCCTTGGAACTAATGTGCTGCAAAAGTATATGGCAACGACTTCTTAGTTAACGAAAGTTCTCGCAACGACTGAGATATGCGACAATCAGTGGCATCATAACTTGTGGATCCCTAATTCCTAACTGCCTAACTAACCAATTTCTTACTGATGTGGGTGAAAGCTTGGTAAATTGAACCACTTATGATCCTTGGGAAGAAGCAACAATGAGGGTCCAAATATCCATTAAATTTTATTTTTTTGTGAATTGTTTTTGTGAATAAGATAAAAGATACAATGTTTAACAAAGTCTAACAAAAAAAATTGAAAAAATACATGTTCAAAAAGTATTTATGTGTGTTATAGAAAAGTTAAAGCGGTTAAATTTGGAAAAGTAGTTTTGACTAAATTGAAAAGAAGATATAAAACATGTTGAAATTGCATTAAATATTTATTTTTTCAATAATTTTTTTCATTGGAACCCTCTAATGCACAATGAACTTATAGAATATATAATTTATATTCATATTGAACATAATTGAATTCATCACATTTGCTCCTGAAATTTGTTTTGGACATCTATTTTCAAGCTTTACTTTTAGTAACGTTTTTTAATAATTTAATTTGAAACTTTGGATTGAAGTACCTAATCGTACTATGGAGGGCTCTACCAAATTAGAACTTAAATATATGAATTTTTAGTCGTAATTTATGGCCTTTGACCAAGAAAATTGTAATTTCAGCACTAAAGATGACTTTAATGGTTCAGTTTACCGTGCTTTCACCCATACATAGAATTGAATTTTGATTTCTCATCCATCACGCACTTTTTGCAAGTATAAAACAACACAATACAAAATTCTATAGCAAAATAGTTTCATGCCCGTGTTATCCAATTAGAAAGGGGATGATTTGTGAAAAATTCATGCTTCATTTCATACCACCGGTTTCCACCAAAAATTTCTACAATCTTAGTTCAAAACAAATCAAAAGTGCTCTTGAAAAAATCAACTCAACCAAAAAAATTCCAAAATCACTACACTTAGATTATTTTCACGGAGTGCACTATTCTATAGAGCCAGGAATCACGTGCGTGCATCCCCTTTATTAAAACACCCCTGTATACATTTTTTTTTGGCTAGAAATTAAGCAATATATGTACAAATCTCACGGCCTCAAAATACATTTCCTTATGTACACATGGGCTAAAATGAGGAATTTAACTCCAAGCCCCATGTGTATCTATTTTCCAGTCGATTGAAATATGTCTCCCATACATACATTTTGTACATGCTTGTTCTAAATAATACCCTTGCTGTGCACGCACGTGTATAATTACAGTACTTGAAGAGTGCACTCCCCGGGAGATTATTACATTTCAATGATCACAACAAATTGTCGATATCTTATTCGTAAATGAATTACAAAAGAATTTTGAATTTTGAGTTTCAAATTTTATTTAAAATATTGGTGATAGCAATCATAAATCTATCCGCATAGATAGAATCTAAAATTCATAATGTACAACTTTTATTCATACATCAAGTTCAAAATATCCCTCTTGGTTGCATTTTATAATGCAACTTTGTAATCCTCCAAATTTGAAGAGGGCTGTAAGCATTTAGGAGTTAACAATGTAGCAGTCTTTAATTTTTTTGCAAAGAGTGCGACAAAGAGTTTGAGTAAAAGAACAATGAGCATATAAAATTTGTTATTCACAATCCTTTCCCAAAAATTCCACTTGATGTCCACCGTGCATATGAGATCGTGGTGTTGGAAGAAAGGCATCAACTACATGGATCACTCTCTTTCATATCCAAAAATTGAAAGGCACAAATTCAAATTGTAGCAGACCACAAAAGGATGGTTGAGAAAGGGCTCCTGATAATGAAAGGTTGACTGATCAAACAACTTAGATGGTAGCATGAACACTGAATTAGGAATTTTTGCACTTGAAGGTGTGGTAATGCACTTGTCACCCGTCGATTAGAAATGGACCTTTTTTGAAGCTACAAGGGGGTATAATTTTGGTACCTATAACACCCAATTCGCTAATTTTGCACTTGACCATATAATCATGCACTTGGCCCCCAAGCACATTAAAAAAATAGTTTGAAAAAATCTCTTAAAAACAAAGATTTTTGTCTTTCTACAATCCCCTACACTATAAAGAAACAATTGTTTAATTTATTTCTCATCCTTATCTTTATCTTTTATTTTATCTTTATTTTTATCTTTTATTTTATTTTCTTTTATCTTGTATTTTATTCTTGTCTTCTTTCTTGTCTTCCTCTTGTCTTCTTTCTTGTCTTCCTCTTGTCTTCCTTCTTCTTTTTCTTCTAGTCTTCCACCTGTCTTCTTTTTTTTTCCTTCACCTTGTCAATTTTGAAGTTTAAACAATAATTAAAAATAAAAAATAAAAAATCAGGGAGCAGGCTGAATCCAATACAGGCCCTGAAATGATAAATAAATAAATAAATAAATAAATAAATAAATAAATAAATAAATAAATAAATAAATAAATAAATAAATAAATAAATAAATAAATAAATAAATAAATAAATAAATAAATAAATAAATAAATAAATAAATAAATAAATAAATAAATAAATAAATAAATAAATAAATAAATAAATAAATAAATAAATAAATAAATAAATAAATAAATAAATAAATAAATAAATAAATAAATAAATAAATAAATAAATAAATAAATAAATAAATAAATAAATAAATAAATAAATAAATAAATAAATAAATAAATAAATAAATAAATAAATAAATAAATAAATAAATAAATAAATAAATAAATAAATAAATAAATAAATAAATAAATAAATAAATAAATAAATAAATAAATAAATAAATAAATAAATAAATAAATAAATACATAAATAAATAAATAAATAAATAAATAAATAAATAAATAAATAAATAAATAAATAAATAAATAAATAAATAAATAAATAAATAAATAAATAAATAAATAAATAAATAAATAAATAAGTTTTTTTTTTTTTTTTTTTTTTTTTTTCCGGATTTTCCGGGCAGGGAGGGTCCGCGCGCGCGGACCCTACTCTTATTTTGACCCTCCCTCCCTCACTCCCCCCTCTCCCCTATATAAACCTTATCTCACTCTCCCTCCCTCACACTCTCCTTCCACCCCTTTTCCTCTCTTGTTCTTCTCCCTCTCTTCCTTCTCCCTTCTCCTCAATATAAAGGAAGAAGAGAGAGGAGGAAAGAAGTGTGAGGGAGGAAGAATGTGGGAGGGTTTATATAAGAGAGAGGGGAGAAAAAGGAAAGGAGAGGAGGGAAGGAGAGTGGGTCAAAATAAGAGTAGGGTCCGCGCGCGCGGACCCTCCCTGCCTGGAAAATCCGGAAAAAAAAAATTAAAAAAAAAAAAAAAAAAAAAAAAATCATTTTTTTTTCATTTTTTTTTCATTCTTCATTTCAAGGCCTGTATTGGATTCAGCCTGCTCCCTGATTTTATTTTATTTTTAAATTATCGTTTAAACTCCAAAAATGGCAAGGTGAAGAAAAAAAAGGAAGACAAGTGGAAGACTAGAAGAAAAAGAAGAAGGAAGACAAGAGGAAGACAAGAAAGAAGACAAGGAAAAAAAACAAGATAGAAGAAAAAGAAAAGATAAAGATAAAGATATAAGATAAAGATAAGGATAAAAACTAAATTAAATAATTGTTTCTTTACAATGAAGAGATTGTAGAAAGACAAAAATCCCTGTTTTTTACAAAAAATTTCAAACAAATTTTTTTAAGGCCAAGTTTGCTCATGAAATGAGTGCACTTGGCCAAGTGCAAAATTAGGGAATTGGGTGTTCTATGGGATTTAGGATTAGGAATTGACGAACTGTTAAAGTGGAATTTTGAAAGTTTCAACTTACTCCAATTATACAAATTTTGGTCACACATGCATTAAATGTTACAATGGTACTTCATTTACTACAAAACAATATATTAAGGGGGTAGTAAAAAATGGATACAAAGTTATCTGCATTTTCTACCAAAACATCAAGTCAGTTAAAGCACCCATGCACAATCAACCGAGTATTGCACGTTGCGCTATACTATATGGCTATTGTTGCTACGTAATACAGCTCATAGTACCATGTATCTCATACGATGTACTAAACTTAATTAATAGGTTTAGTACATCGTACCACCTTTTGTTCTTACCGACACGTTTTCCCATGAAAATATAGCCGCGTCTTTGACAACCCATCGGCGTCCCTCACCAGATGGCTCCCACAATGCTTCCATACAATTCGTATACCTTGTTCTACTAAATCCCTGCTCATCTTGCATTCCTCATCCTCTCATGGGCCAATACCACACAACCTTCATCTTCCCAACCCATTACCTTGTTCAAACTCCAACGCCTTCTCCACGTAGAACGATAAACTCAGTATACATGGCATTGACACGGTAGTCCCAAAATTCATGGAATACAAATGACATTCCCTCATTACTTTGAAGAAAGGATCCAAATGAAGATAATCTTTGGGTCCAATATTAAAAATCGTGCTCCCCTACAGTGCCGTATTATGCTATGTACAGTGGGGTCCAACATGGAATGGCGTTTTTGGTTTCGCAGTGAGAAAAATTTCAGTACTGCCAACTTTGAAAGCCTCCCGAGAGCTCAAATATTGGTATTTTACCACGAAAATTTTACCAGAGACTTATCTTTAAGTTAATTATATGTATGCCAAATTTCAAGGCCAAAAGATTCACCCAAAAAAAGTTATTCAGAATCTACCAACATTGGTAGCTGTGGAAATGTTTTCACTGCTGCCAACTTTGACAGCCTCCCAAAGATTGAATTAATTTTTTTTTTGCCATAAAATTCTAGGAAAAAAAACTTCTTTATGTTAATAACATATGATAAAAATTTCAAGGCCAAAAGATTAATACAAAAAACGATATTAACAATCTACCAACATGTGTAGTTGTGGGAAACAATGGGGGAAACTACACACATTGGTAGATTGTAAATAATTTTCTTTGTATAGATTTTTTGACCTTGAAATTTGGCATGAATGATTTTGTCATAAAGAGCATGTTGTACCAAAAATTTCATGGTAAATAGACAATTTCTCAACCGTAGGGAGGGTGTCAAAGTTGGTAGCAAAGTTTCCCCCATTGTTTCCCACAACTACACATGTTGGTAGATTGTCAATATCTTTTTTGTATTAATCTTCTGGCCTTGAAATTTTTATCATATGTTATTAACATAAAGAAGTTCTTTTTCCAAGAATTTTATGGCAAAAAAAAATTAATTCAATCTTTGGGAGGTTGTCAAAGTTGGCAGCAGTGAATAACTACCAATGTTGGTAGATTTTGAATAACGTTTTTTTGGTGAATCTTTTGGCCTTGAAATTTGGCATACATATAATTAACTTAAAGATAAGTCTCTGGTAAAATTTTCGTGGTAAAATACCAATATTTGAGCTCTCGGGAGGCTTTCAAAGTTGGCAGTACTGAAATTTTTCTCACTGCGAAACCAAAAACGCCATTCCATGTTGGACCCCACTGTACATTCTAATACTATATTAATTTCCTTATTGATAAATAAAAAACTAAAAACGTAGGATGCTTAAATAAATTAGAGAATAAACAAATGTTCTAAGAAAAGAAAAGAAAAATTAGAAGAGAAGAGATAAATTTAAATTTAAATTATTTCATTGATAAAAATTGAAATTTTAAAAAAGACCTAGCAATCACAAATTATTTTACTTAAAAAAATACGCAAAAAATAAATAGGAAAAAAAAACCTTCAAAAAAAGACACAAAACAAAAAAACACTAAAAACTAAAACTAAAAACAAAAAAAGCATTCAAAAGAAAAAACAAAAATAAAATAAAAAATAAAAGGGAAGCGCTGCAGTTGTTGCCGAGGCGAGACAGGGCCGGCCGGACCAGGCTCGGCTAGGCCAAGGGCCTTAGGTGGCCCTTGCCAAACCCGCCAACCTCCGCGAAGTTGGCAAGCGCGCCCTTTGGGAGGGCGCGCTCAAATATAAAATGACTTTTTTAAGAGCCCATTCTAGGTGTTCCAATTATTTAAGGCCCACCCCACCTTATAGTCCACATTTCACATTTTGCCTCTCAAAGGTAATGCTCTCACTACTCTCAAATGACACTAGTTAAGGTTGTAAAGCTCAATACATAGGCATTCTAAGATGTATAAGTGATATTCTTTTTCACCAAAAAAAATCTAAATGCATATCTATGATGATTTTAACCTTGTTTTCTTTAATTTTTGAAAGCGTGCTTGATTGGAGCGAACATCGTGACAAATTAAAAGTTGAAGTAAACATTATTTTCATAAATTTGTTTATTTTCGAAAACGTGTCATTCATACAGTGGTTAGCAAAAGTATTCGGACAGTAATGACAATCTCAGTTTAGTAGTAACACTTGCCAAGTTTGGTAGGTAGGTGCTGATTTTTTCAGCTAATTATAACTAAAGAGCCATTTGTAAACTAGAAAGAGTACCATCATTGACATTGATCCACTTGCAAGGGCATCAGTTCATGATGTGTCAATCATGGGTGTCCAATTCATTATGCACACAAGTTGTGCATCTAAAAAATCTTGAGAATCAACATGTATTTATGGAGACCTCTTGCATTTCAAGATTCATTGTGATTTTGCTCTTGATTAGCTATGGCTCCTAGAAGGTCTCTTGCTGAACGTGAGTTAGTTCTTCAGATGCATGAGAGAGGGAGTTCGTACTCTGAAATTTCAGCAGTTCTAGGCATCTCTCGAAGCACTTGCCATGCTATTGTGCGGAGGTTTACAATGAGAGGTCATTTGAGAGATGCTCCTTCACAAGGGAGATCTCGAATTCTTGATGAATGTGGTGATTGTGAGGTTGTTGAATGCACCATCTAATGGTACAACTGCAGCAATGGGTAGAGAAATGCGATCTCAAGGATTGGATTTGAGTGATGATACAATTAGAAGATGTCTTCAGAGGCAAGGATTAAGAGCACGAGTGAAAACTAAGAAGCCATTCTTGTCAAAGAAGCACAAAGCACGTCGATATGCATGGGCAAAGAAGTGTAGGCATGCAAGTTGGATGGATTGGAGTTATGTGGTTTTTTCAAATGAGTCAAAATCCAATTTGTTTGGCTCAGATGGGAGGCAATATTGTTGGAGGAAGAGAGGAGAGCATCTTTTGGATAAGCATGTGCAACCTACTATCAAATTTGGGGGTGGAAACATTATGCTTTGGGGATGTATGACTTGGGAGGGAGTTGGCAACCTTCGTCTTATAGAAGGGAACATGGATAAGTTTGTGTATCGTGAAATTTTGGAGATGGAGCTCATGCATACTATACACATGCATGATTTAGGAGAGGAGAATGTTATTTTTCAGCACGACAACGATCCCAAACATACTTTTAAGTATGTTATAGATTGGTTGTTAGCACAGGAGTTTCAACTAATTTGGCATCCGGCTCAATCTCCTGACTTGAATCCTATAGAACACCTTTGGAATGAAGTAGATCGTCGTATGAGAATGTCGGAGAAGAAACCCACTAACAAGAAGGATTTGTGGGAGAAATTGCAAGAAATTTGGTATAGCATTGAGATTGATACGGTGAGGAAATTGATCATGTCTATGCCTGAGAGAGCTGCAGATGTTTATCAAGCAAAAGGTGGCTATACACGATGGTAGTCATTATGATTGTACATTCAAGTTTTTAGGCAGTCATCATGATTCCACATTCAAGTTTTTAGCTTGATTTTGTAGCTCATGGCTTTGTTTCCAATGTAAATAGATAACCACTTCACTTTTTGCATAAAGAATTGGACACCCACATCATGTGTTTTTATTTTTGATTGATTTTTTTATTGACATTTTTGATTATGAATGTTATGTTACATGTTTGTTGTAACTATGTGATTGTATGTTTAAATTTTTACAACTTGAATGTGAGTTATGTAGGAAAACTAGCTCATATTGGAAGTGGAAGCGTTCTGTCCGAACACTTCTGTTGACCACTGTATGTTGTTTTCACCTCGAAACATTTTATCTTACTTTTAATTACACGTAGGTATGTACAATCGTATTTTGAACATTGAATTTGGACCAAACATATAGGCATCAACTTCTAAATTAAACATATTTAGTCCTAAAACTCAAATTTCTCATAAATTTCTCAAATTTAAAAGACAAACTCTACATCAGGATCCCTAGAGGTTAGGGGCACCCAAATTTCATATTGGGTTCCCAGATTCATAGTCAAAATCTGCTAAACTTAGCGAATTTTGCTATACATGCTTAAATTTGATGTAGATTTCCGCAATTTAAAAGACAAACAACACATTAGGGCCCCTAGAGGTTAGGGGCACTCAAATTTCATGTTGGGTTTTGAGATTTATAGTCAAAAAGATGCTAAATTTAGCAGATTTTGCAATGCACACACAAATTTATTGCGGATTTCTATGATTTGAAAGTAATACAAAACATTATAGTCTTTAGGGATTACTAGCCTTGAAATTACATCTTGGTTTTTTTAAATTATAAAAGTGATTTGGTAAATGTAGTTGTTTAGTTAACCCCAAAGCGTCCCTAGCTTTTTTGGGCTTAAAATCAACACTTGCTTTTGATGTGTTGTAGGTATAAATGTAAGTGAGGTATAGAAATCTCAACTGTACAATCTTGTAATATAATTGTTGTAGATCATGTGGATCAATTTTGGGGTCATTTGGCCATATAGATTGCAAGATCATAGTGTTTTAGTGTTAAAAAAGGATGTTGACAATTTCCTAGCAACACAGTTAGAGGTGAAATTCGTTTTCAAAATTACTCAAATGAAAAAACTTTCAACTATAAAGTAGTTCAAAATCATCATATAAACAAATTGGTACCAAAAAAACTCAAGAAATTTTTTAATGTATCCTAAAATAGCCTTGCAATGTCAAAAAGTAGCCTAAAAAGTGACCCATTTGACCCAAAAAGCAAAAAGTGTCCAAACTAGACCCGTGCACTAAAATGACTCCCAAACATTCAAAACATCATGGATTGACATTAAAATTTTACCATGATAACTAGACTTCAAGGGGAATTCATCCCACCAATCTTCATTGAAAACGGACATGGAATGAAGGAGATACCAGCCCCCAAAGTTGCAGCCATCAAAATGCACAAAAACTGTCTAAAAAAAGATACCTACTTTCAAACGATCACCAAAAATCCAATACATCTCAGATTGACCTGAAATTATTGCCACACATTTCGTACATTGTGCGGTTTGTTTTTCCAAACTTTCATCGAAATCGGACACGTTGTGCAAAAGTTACAGCTCTTCAAAGGTGAATGTACCCCCAAAAACGTCCAAAATATGGATGTCGGGATGGTTAGGGGTTAAAGAAGTCCAAATTTGACTTAGATTTGGTCAATGTAAACCTCAAGCCCAAATTTTAGCCTCTATAGCTTCGAAGCCTCCTATATTTAATGTTTGGTGTTATGAATTTAAAGCATGAGCTGCAAAATTTTATTTTATTTCCTAAAAATTCTATTCAATACGGATTGTTTATGTTTTAATCTCGAACATAAATTATGGGCCGATATTGTACATGTCTCAATATTTAAGTTTCAATCTTAGTGATGTGACCAATGCATGGAATGACTCTTGGTACGGAGTCTACGACGCTATTATTTGCATAGGCCTTGATAGATCATTGTATAACACTTGGAGTTGATGGATTATACTATGACCTCGAGGGAGTGAAGTATCATCGTTTGGGAGAAGAGGGTAACTACACATATGAGCATGTCGCCTCCATTTTAGAGGGTGACTTAAACGCGGGTAACATTTCCTCTTTGGTGGCGAAAGCCATGGTCATGAGAACGTTGAATTATGTTGATCTTGGGACCCCTTCAGAGTTTAGAGCACTAGTTGGAGAGGAACAGTTGGAGAGCGAGATAGGAGAGGAAATTAAAACTCAACCCTCTGAGGTAATTCTTGAGACTTAAGAGGTGAAGCAGTAGTAGAAATTGAAAAAGTACTCAAGGGAGAACCCTTTGATGTAGTAAAATAGTGCAAATATTTTTTACTTTATAGTGTGTGCCTTCATTTTTATATGAAATGAAGCGTTTTATTTTGATTTTCTATTAGATATTAATAAAACAATACGGTATTGCACATTATTTTTTATTTTCTTTTAATTCATTGCAAATTCGATATAAATGAATGTGTTGTTGCTATTTAAAAAATGAAAATATATGAAACTTCAGGGAGGTAAAATTTTCTCGGGAAAATTTCAAAAAAGTGCAAATTTTGCACCATCGTGGCCACCGGACAATGCACTTGGCCAAGTGCAAAAATTGCTTATTCGGGATCTTGAATCGCAGAAGTAGAAGCCAATGTGGTACAAACTCCAAACGCTGCACAATTTGCAAGGATTTGTTTTAGCTTTGTCTACTCTACAACATCATAAGAATAAAATTTGAAAAACCATTTGGAAGGTCTTAAGAAGTGTGAGGCTGTGGAGGATTTGACAACTGTAATTTTTTTTGCATTGAACATAGAAGAAGGCCAACAACAACAAACAAAGTTGTCATAGGAGCATGACGAGATTTGTCCGCATCAAAAGCTTGAAACGATTCCTCTGACTCTTAATCCATCGAGGCAAGTCAATCCGATTCTATTATCTCCATCTAATGTTGGGGTTTTAGGTCAAACAATGTACCATACGGCGGCAAATGATATATTGTCTCTGCGATGATAGTTGATGCTAATCCATTAACAAATGGATCTTAGAACTATGAACCTGCGTAGAATTTGTTTCAAATGTTGAACTAGTGGTTGGTTGCAGATATTTCCACTACATTGACTTCAACTACATTTAGGCCGCTAGACTGGGACCCCTTGCTAAACTTCACAGGTCGTTCTCCTGAGTGGAGTTTAGCTTGGATCGACGTAATTTAAATTGGATTTGAAAGTAGACTTGATTTCCTATTTGATTTTAAAAATAAAAATAAAATATGTTTTTCCATCCCGGGCAGCCTGTAAAAAGGGCTGCGATCACAAAATGATCGTTTAGTCATTTAGAGGTTAACATAAAATATGTCTAAACTTTTGTAATAAAACTCTTGCTACAAACACAACAAATGCCTTTCGCAGAAAACCAACCTTCTAGGACTTTTTGAAAGATGTTGCTAGAAATTTAGGTCAATCAAAGAAAGGGTACAAATTCTCTAACAATACAAAATCAATCGTACTAGACATAAAGACCTACTAAGACAGACATATGAGTGACATGTTCTCTCTTAATTTTGCTAGTCCTTCGTAAAGTACAATTAGACTTTATAACATAAAATCCTTTCAATTCATAGTACAGGAGCATAATTCAATTTTTGAGTGTGTGTGTTCCCAGAGAAGTGAAAGAAGCCCATAGAATTACTAGTGCTCCAATTATTCCTATAGAGGATGAGACAAAGGTTCAGTCAGTATAAACTTACCATATGTCAAAAGTCTACATCATGATAATCTCAAGATGATAATTTGAGGTTGTACTAATTCTTAAAAGACATAGGGGTATAAGAAAGGGGCAACCTGAAGGAATCATAAGTCAAAATTTAGAAGCAAACATCCCTCTATACATTGCCCTTTCTAAATATCGGGCAGAGGTTGTAAAAGCCCACTTTACAAAATTTAAAAGGGCTAGTTTGCTGCAGACTCGATTGATTTAGGGTCAACTAAATACAATCCTACCAAGTAAAATCAACTGGTATACAAGAAGAGGCCAACCTTGTTGTCATCGTATCAATTTTTCATGGACCCGTTATGTGGCGGTGTCAGATCGGCTCCAACCTGCAACACATAAGCCCAGCCTCTAAATCCGTTGGGCTTGCATCCATCATCATTGACTTGGGTTTATTACCTAATATCTCCTACGTCTAAAAAACCTCAGCTTGAAAACTCTTTCTCTCCATCCTAATGATTCGATGAGAATTCAGAGCAATCACAACTCGCCTTGATTGTCATTTTGGAAGAATCATGCTACGCTTTTCCACTACCTTTTGAATGAAACATTCGTTAGATTTTTTGGTGGACTCATTAGGAGAGATATGGGGCCTCAAGAAGGTCCGCACTTCGGATCAGCTGAATTCAGTTGGCCAGATCAAAATAATGATATTTTATACAATAAAAAAGAATAAAAAGAACAAAAAATTAAAAAATCGCAGTTTGACGTGGACAACCGTTTTCCAATATATATAGATTTGTTTGCAAGATTCTAAAAAATTAGAAAAGAAATGTGCAATTACAAAGTGAGTGAATACATTGATTATTACCATTACTGTGAGTCGCTGTAATTTAGTATTTTCACAACAATCGTGGTATTAGAACAAAGAGTGGCTCACACTGATTGAAAATTCTCATAGTGAATAGTGAGGATTGTGTGTAAAGTCTCACATTAATTGAGGATTGATGCGAAATCTCACACTAATTATGAAACTCACAATAAAAACAATAATCAGAGTTCAGAGGATTTAGCCATGGCATTTTTTTTTCATTCTTCATGAAGTGCCAAAGTCGCAATATAAAACGTTGTATTAGTGCTCCATATTTCAACATTCATTCACATATAAGATAGAAAAGATCACATTATAAGATATTACATTTCTATAATTCTATTTTCATCCAAAATCTGGCGATTTCATCCAAGACAATTCTTTAATCTGAAGTTCATTGGAGAAAAACTTCATGATTCTTGGCAACTCTTTAGTAAAAATATTTTTATTGCAACTTGGTACAATTTCGCCGGAAAAAACAATGCTACTGCCTAGAATTCACCTCAACACAAAAGGGAGTTACTCGTAAGGTAAAATGTAAATCTAGGTAGACCATAAATAACTTAATACTTTGGTCAACAAACAATAAGGGCTCTATGACATGCTTAAATTTGCGTTCTAAGAGCATCTCCACCGGTACTTGCCATTACTGGCTCGCCAAACGAGATTTGGAGGGCTCCAGGAATGAACAGTCACTCTGAATAATTTCGCTGCCTCACCGGGCCACGCGAAGCAGGGAATCTCCAGCCATGCCAGGGAATCTCCAGCCATGCGAGGAAATCTCCAGCCATCAGCAAGACGCCAGCTCACGGTGGAGGCTCCAACCACGGTGGCCCGCCAGGGTCTACACGGGGAAAGGGGCAGCTGAACATCATGCCCGGCCACAGGGCCTGGTTGTACAGAGCTGGTTTGGAGTTCGAGCTCTTTACTGTGAGCTCTTTTGGGCTGCCTGTGAGCTCTTTTGGCCTGCCTTATCACGCCCCACTTAGATTCTAACGAGCGAGCTCCCCTATGCTCCCCCGGTCTATTTTGCTCATAATGCTGAAATATACGTTCCCAATATGCACTCCCCTTTTGTTGATTTCCGCAGATAGGATCCTGAGAGATTGCTAACACGCTTCTTGTTAATTGCCGCTCTTCTTCCGGCACGAAATTCTTACCTTTTGAAGGCCGCACAGTTCCTGCAATACGACCCCGACCACGTCCACGACCTATTTCTTGCGAATTGCGAATTCCATCACCAAAAAGGTTAGGGTTTAGATCACTCACCTGAGTTCCTGAACCGGGCCAGCTTGTTTGTGTCTGATCCGCTCCAGCAGCAGCTGATCTCGCTCCAACAGCAACCGATGAATCAAAAACCGCTCCAGCCGATGTAGCTCCACCTGCTGCCTCCGCGCCTCGTGATTGAGAATTTGCAGCCCTACCTGCATCTACCACTTTGAGACACCAAAACAAAATCTAGATCACGGAAACAGAAACAGAGCAACAACACGGCATCTAATTCGAATTCAAAGCACCAAATCAAATTCGCAGCCTACCTGCTGCTGGAAACCGTTGTCGTCCCCTGCCCCACTGCGCGCCCTGATCCAGAGTGAGCTGCTGCCTTGGCGCCGGCCTGCCTCGCTGCTCGCCCTCCTCGTCAACTTCGGAACCCTGAAACAAATTACGGCCTGGCCTCCCGATCCGGCCACCACCTCCTTCGACGCCAACGCCGCGACCACGCACCGACAGCCCACGCCCGCGTCCTGCCATCACCAAAACTACAAAAATAAATCAAAAATCCGAAACCACCAAAAAATAGACACAATCAACCAAAGAATTCCCGCAGAAGGGGCGCGCAGAACAACAACGAAGACCCCGAACAATGGCGAGCGGAGCTGCGATTTTGGCGCGGCCGCGACGCCGCCGACACGATGACGAGTCCCGGTGAGGGACGTTCCGGCGAGATTTGGCGAGTCCCCGTTTGGCGGGCCCATTTGGCGAGTACCGGTGGAGATGCTCTAAAAAGACTACCTTGTGTAGAAATTATCCACATACGGTACACTGTTGGAATTGGGTGCTCCTACCTCGTATATAATCGAAAAGCAACTGCTCCGGCACAAACAAGGTGCACTCACGAATTTCAGATGGACGGCTGAGATGGGGTGGCGCTCGGGGGCCAGCAGCAGCAGCGGCGTCGTCCTCCTTCCTCAATCCTGAGCCCTAATTCGTCCTCCTTGCTAAACCCTAAACCCTAATTCGGAGCCTTGCGAAGCTTTGGCCTCGCATGGCAGTATCATCTCCTGTGCACAGCCACCGCGAGGTTCCACCCCTAGAACCGCGTTTCTCATTCCCTGGCCTCATGCCTCCTTAGGGTTCCTATATCGGCCTGCACCCTCTTTTTCCCCTCTCCTTTGCTGCATTTCTGCAGTCTCTTTTCTAGAGCTGGTTTTGTAGTTTTCCGGGGGTGTGTGTAGGGGAATTTCGAACTGGGAGGGAGAGATATGGCTGGGTCGGAGAGCAAGAAGAAGAGGAAAGAGAAGACGACGCAGGACGATGTGGATGGCAAGCAGCTAGTGTTGGGGGACGCCGTAGCGAATGAGCAAGCGGACACAGATTACCTCATCAAGCCGCAGGCCACGACGCCGCCGTTGGACACCTCCAAGTGGCCAATTCTGTTGAAGAACTACGACAAGCTGAACGTGAGAACGGGGCATTACACGCCCTTGCCGACAGGGCACACGCCGTTGAAGCGACCGCTCCACGACTACGTGCGCTATGGCGTGATCAACCTGGACAAGCCGGCGAACCCGTCGTCGCACGAGGTGGTGGCATGGATTCGCCGCATGCTCAGGGTAGACAAAACCGGGCACAGCGGCACTCTCGATCCCAAGGTGACGGGAAGCTTGATAGTGTGCGTAGACAGAGCCACCCGGCTCGTCAAGGCGCAGCAGGGAGCAGGAAAGGAGTACGTTTGCGTAGCGCGGCTGCACTCCGCTGTGGAGTCCGTTGCGAAAGTGGCCCAAGCGATAGAGACTCTCACCGGGGCTTTGTTCCAGAGGCCGCCGTTGATCAGCGCGGTGAAGCGACAGCTTCGGATTCGAACCATCTACGAGAGTAAGTTGTTAGAGTACGACGCCGAGCGGCACTTGGTGGTGTTCTGGGTGTCTTGCGAGGCCGGCACGTACATCCGAACTTTGTGCGTGCATTTGGGGTTGTTGTTGGGCGTGGGCGGGCACATGCAGGAGCTGCGTAGGGTAAGGTCGGGGATTTTGGGCGAGAAAGATAACCTAGTGACAATGCACGATGTGCTGGATGCGCAATGGGTGTACGATAACCATAAAGACGAGAGCTACTTGAGGCGAGTGATCATGCCGCTTGAGGTGCTCCTGACTAGCTATAAGAGGTGTGTAGTGAAAGACAGCGCCGTGAACGCGATTTGTTATGGTGCGAAGTTGATGATTCCTGGGCTTCTGAGGTACGAGCAAGGAATTGAGGTGGGAGAAGAGGTTGTGTTGATGACCACGAAAGGAGAGGCCATAGCGCTGGGTATTGCTCAGATGACGACTGCGGTGATGGCCACATGCGACCATGGTGTGGTAGCCAAGGTGAAGCGGGTTGTGATGGAGAGGGACACGTACCCGAGGAAGTGGGGATTGGGGCCTCGCGCGACCACGAAGAAGAAAATGATCAACGACGGACTGTTGGACAAGCACGGCAAGCCGAATGAGAAGACACCTGCGGAGTGGCTCAGAGTGCCCGTGTTCGATTCAGCACCCAAGGTCATCAAGCCGGTCGTGGATGAGTCGGAGCCAGTGAAGGTGGTTGCCAGTGAAGGCAATGATTTTGCAACACCGAAGAAGGAGAAGAAGAGCAAAGCTGCCGAGCCGGACGCCGAGACCAACGGAGAAAACGGCTCCAAGAGCGAGAAGAAGAGCGAGAAGAAGCGGTCCAAGGAAGCGTCGAGTCCTGTGCAACAAACACCGGAGGTTGCTCCGAAGAAGAAGAAGGCCAAGAAGGCGGAAGAGTCGGAAGCGGAGCCTAATGGAGAAGAAGCTGCGCCAACGACAGAGAAGAAGAAGAAGAAGAAGAAATCGTCGGGGGATGTGGAGATGGAGGATGCAGCAGTGGAGGTGGTACCAGCTAGTGTAGAGAAGAGTGAGAAGAAGAAGAAGAAGAAGTCATCCGAAGCTGCTGTGCAATAGAAAAGTTGGTTCATTTTCTTTCTCTTTTCTTTTTTCTCCCTCTCTTTTTGGTTTCTAGAGACTTATTTCTTGGTATTAGGAACGAAGTTGGCCTAGGAATTTTGGTTGTAGGAAGGAATGATGAGGCAATTTTCAGACGGAGAGGCATCACTGCCGGTCGGTGATGTCTGGAGCTCTCTTGATCGAGCTCTGCTTCCAACATATTGTGTCTGTTAGGCACTTCAGAATGTGTTTTGGCACTCACAATGGAACACCCTTTAGTTTGCGGACCTGTTGTGCATATACTTTACTTTAGGTGATGTTACTGAATCTTATTTTACCGCCCCCTGAATTGCAGCGTCAGTAGCAGCCAGTGAGAGCTTTTATTTATTCTCTCCCTGGCGTCGTATCAATGTGGTTGGTGCTCCTTGAATCTCTTGAACCTAGCGAGGGAGTTGAAAGAGATTGTGATGATGTGATAGTCAGCCACGACGGCCTCATGCTGGCAATAAATACCAAACCTGTTTATATATGGTTGTTTTGAGAACTCACAGCTGGGATTCTATGTAAGTGGAACGTTAATATGCATTCATGATGGAACTATGGATTGCCTGGAATAAGTGTAGGATTTTGCGATGGACGGATGTTGTAGTACTTGAGAGCGCACATTGCATTGCAGAGTGTTATCATAACATACTTGGTTATGGGGGCTGCCAGAAGACCAATCATTAGCGTATCTTATCGAATGTGCACTCCGGTAATAAAAGCCGTCTCTGCAATTCCTTCTCCATGAAGTTCAGGTTCGTTTCCAACCGAGCAGGGCACAGGTGGGCTCTTGTTTCCTGAGGTTCAGTGTGTGTGATTCGGATTCCCGCAAGTGAGAGACAACTCCTGCGTGGGTACACTGAGAGGGTCGGTTGTGTGCTCATGGACGGAGTGAATGAATGGATGGCTGAATATCCGAATGGATGCTATCACACAGTGAACGCAGGGATGGAGCTTCGATGAAGTTAGTTGCATCCGACATGTGTTTTGTTCGGGGGGCCAGTCCTATTCCATGTCCATTCATCTTTACAGAGCAACTACGCGTATATTGTGACATTGTAGTGAAACCAATTTTGTTTCGAACTTAGCACTAATCTCACCCTAACTGGCTTTGCCAGCCTGATGAGTATGCTTATTGCCCTAGGTTGTTGTCCGCGTCACCAGTGCGCGGATTGAAGGACCAGCCCTGTCGCCGGTGGAGAAGATCGTTGCCCTTTGAGTTTTGGTGGGAGATCTGAGGGCGTTGGGCATTCGACCTGGCATAGGCTGGGTTGTGGGGAGCTTGACCACATCGCCAAGTGCGGTGGTTGCCAGCATTGGCCTGTACCAGCTGAACAATCAATGATAATTTGATGCCAATGTTGCACCGTCAAGAACTGAACTGCGGAGCAGTAATGTGAATCGTTACTTGTCTGCACCGTTTGGATCCTGGTAAGTTGCGAATTGATAGTTGGTGGTGTACAATATTCAAAGTATGTAGGTTCTCGAAGATTGCCAACCTTAGAATACAACAAAGAATTATCAACAACTTACGTCAAAATATTGACTGCTAATTGTCTTTGCATGTAGCCTGATATAGCAAGTGCATTGTGATCCAAATGTCTATGATGCATTTTTACATTGCTGTACCGTAGTATTAGAGCATCCGCACCCATGCTCGCCAAGAGTCTGACACACGCAATAAGTGGATGAAAAATGCTAAGGGCCCCTCAAAAATGCCTCTTGGCCCTCAATCTTAGCGTGTTAAGAAATGGCCCTTCAAATCTAAGTTTAGTTGACTGAATCTGACATTCTACTTGCGATTGGTTCATTGACTATTTGATGTGCACTTTTGGTGCTTGAGGGGCGTTCAAGGGTGGGGTTGTGTCATTTCAAGGGCTCTACAAATATAGATGAATAATTTTAGCGAGTCACCTTTAGCGAGCATGGGTGCAGATGCCCTTACCACTACATGATGATATATACTTGCGAATAAAATTTAGCAAATTAACCCCTAAAGACCAAGCGTCCATATTTAGGACGACGTGTAGAAATAATCCTAGTTTTCTCATCCGTCAGGCACTTTCTGCATTATGGATTTTTTATTGTATATTTTATAGGAAGTTAGCTTCGTGCATGTGTGATCCGATTAGAAAGGGGATGATTTGTGATATTTTGTGCCTCATTTCATGTTGTAGTGATTCACCCAAAATTTCAAAGATTTCAGTGTAAATTTGCTCTTTAAAAAATCAATTCATAAAATTAAGCAACCAAAAATCTCCAAAAATCACTACACTTAGATTATTGCTTTTCAAGCAATCAGAACAAGTTTCATCCACAGATTGTCAATATCTTATTCGTAATCCAATTACAAAAGAATTTTGAATTTTTAAGTTTCAAAATTTATACATAAATATTGGTGATAGCAATTATAGATCTAAGTGTATGGATAGAATCAAAAATTCATAACGTACAACTTTTATTTATACTCCAAGTTCTAAATATCCCCCTTAATTGCATTTTCCAAGACATCTTTGAAATTCTCCAAATCTGGAGATGGGTGAGGACGTTTAGGTGTTAAAATATCTTGTGTATAGCAGGAGCGTCTATCCCCACCCAAAGGTTTTTTTGCAGTGTAGTAGTGCTCCATGCATGCAATGGAGAGTGGTCCCTCCAGATTTAGACCATTGTGATATTGTGCCACAACATTGGAGTTTGGCACCATGGTGCCAGAAAAAAATACCCCGATCCCCACAAGGACATAGAAAGGAAACTATTTCTTATTATCTGAACAACATCAAATAATGTACAAATCCATGGAACTCTCGTTTATACAACTAAGAATTCAAATTTTTATCGTTTGCAACAGTATTCATTATGTAGCATTTTATACTGCTATTATCATACACAGCCATGTCGTGAGTCCTTGTCAAGGTGCAGAACACTTTGTGCAAGTGGAAACGCTTGACCACATTCTTCAAAATTGTAATATACCAGCACGCTCATGATGTAGATTCTAGCATTCTCAAAGCATAAGGATTCCTCTTGATCTTAGTTATCAGTCTGCCGTAGAAGTAAAAATCACTGCAAAAATTGCCGCAATTGGTGATGTGGAAAGAAGTCAATTCTTCAATGAGAGATTGAGAAAGACTCAATGCGTTCGGCGCTAAATTGGCCCCTGCACTTAGAGCAGCTCCACCGCAGTCTTCTCAAAGTTTGTCACACTCCAGTACTAGATGAGAAGTGCCAAGGGCTCTTCAAAAATGCCTCGTGAGATTTGGAATCGGCTTGTCTTGAGTCTGAATGTCTGACCTCTCTTTTGGGAATGAAAACCACTCTTTTTGTGATGGTAGATGGGCTATTAAAAATGTTAGTCATTGTATCTACTTTGGGGTTTTAATTTAGGGCCTGTCACAAAGACAAGAATGTGAGTCTGTCGGATTGGACAAAAGACTAAATCCCCCCGGGACATTAATGGTAGAGGACAAAATTTGCCCCCTATTTTGAACTTGTAGGGGTCCACCTTCAAAAATAACCCCCTCTTCCAATGGTTTTAGATTCCCAAGGGGGTTCCTCTAGACCAAATTTGGAGTGTAGGCCTCAAATTTGCAAAAGAAATTGCCAAAAAAAGACCATAGAAGGCCCAAAATGGGAATTTCAAAAAATTGGGTCCATGGGTGAACAACGTTTGCATTAACGTCTGGGGGGGATTTAAATTCGAGGGGATTGGACCACTCGGCCATGCTGAACAACAATGGAGCAACATGTGCTTACGTTCATAGTGAGTTTTAGAGCAGCTCCACCGCAGCTCTCTCAAAGTCTCTCAGACTCCAGAACTAGATGAAATGTACCAAGGGCCCTTCCAAAATGCCTCTTGACTCTCAGTCCTAGCGTGTCAAGAAATAGCCCTTCAAATCACTATTTAGTTGATTATATCCCCACATTCTGCTTGTGATTGGTCCATTGATTATTTGATGTGTACTTTTGATGTGTGAGGGACATGCAAGGGTGGGAGAGTGTAAGGGCATCCTCAGTTGTCTCCCTCTACAGTTCCCGGTTGTGAGCATTTGCAGGGAGCCCTGCAAAGGAGTGGGTGCTTGAGCAGGGAGGAGGGTCCAATGCATCACCCGTCAACTGCCCCCGACAAAGAAGTTATGCTGCCACGCGGGCAGCCAGGTGGCGTAGGGACTCCACAATGGCAAATCTTGTTGGCTTCGATTAGGGTTTAGTGGTCTGTCCTTCTCTAGAAGTGTGCATCGGTTTAGGCTGTCATAGTTGGTTTCCTTTGCTGTGATTCTCATAGTGGTGAGTATGGAGTCATGGAGGAAGGAGGTTTAGTCGTCTATTGAGAGGGCATTACAGAGTGATGAAGATGAAGAGGAGTATGAGGAGGGTTTTTTCACAGCTATGGTTGGAGTGGTTATTGAGGAGGTGGAAGGTGAGGCGCGGGTGAAACGGAAGCCTGGTGGGAGTACAATTGGAAGGCGGTTCGTTTTTTGTGACATGGAAGCATACCATCACCTCTTGTATCATGATTACTTTGCAGAGAATCCTACCTATAGTCCAGTTAGGTTCCGTAGGCAATTTAGAATGAGACGAGAATTGTTCGTGTGCATTATGGATGCAGTGACGAAATTTGATCCATGGTTTGTCCAAGGTGTTGATGCGGTTGGTAGATTGGGTTTGAGCACATTGCAGAAATGCACGGCAGCAATCAGGATGCTTGCGTATGGGTTGCCTGCAGACGCGTGCGATGAGTACTGTAGATTGGGTGAGTCAACAGCCTCAGAATGCATGAAACGGTTTGTAAAGGCAGTGAGGGGATGTTTCGAGTCTACTTACTTGAGGCAGCCTACACGTCAAAATTTTGAGCGCCAAATGGCTATCAATGAGGCCCGAGGCTTCCCCGGGATGTTTGGTAGTCTTGACTGTATGCATTGGGTTTGGAAGAATTGCTCGGTTGCGTGGCAAGGGCAATTCTAGGACAAGGACAAGAACCGCTCTATTATCCTCGAGGCCATATCAGATAAGAGTTTGTGGATATGGCATGCATTTTTCGGACTCCCCGGGGGGAATAACGATATCAATGTGTTGGATAGATCACCTCTTGTTTCCAACATACTGCGAGGAGAAGGCCGTGATCTCAGCTTTCAAGTAAATGGACATGTCTATCCTCGATTCTACCTTCTTGCAGATGGTATTTACCCGCCGTGGGCGTGTTTCGTGCAACCGATCCACGAGCCAATTGGAGAAATGAAAGAACACTACACTAAGTGCCAAGAAGGTACCCGCAAGGATGTCGAGCGTGCCTTTGGAGTGTTGCAGGCGAGGTTTGAGATTCTAAAAAACCCCGTCCGGCAATGGGACCTTGCCACAATTGAAGACATCATTATGGCATGTATAGTCTTGCACAACATGATCATAGAGGATGAGCAGGGATTGTCACTAGAGCCGTTTGCTGACTGGGGACTTCCGGTTGAGCGGGTGAGGTATCCTCTGTCATTTAAAGAGTTGTAGTCAGGCACCAGGGACCTTGAGAATGTTCAAGCACACTTTGCTTTGCGCAATGATCTCATGGAACACTTGTGGAGGTTGAAAGGAGGGCTGTAGATTTAGATTGATAGAATAGGAAAATGTCTTTATTGTCCATAGAATTAGGCATTAAGGTTAAGACCAGGGCCCCCGTTTCTGTCACCAAGCATGTGATTTTCAGTAAAGGCACCTTGAATTGGACTTACAACCATTAGAGAAATTATGAACCCTTAACAAGGCCCCTATCATGTTATCAGTGAAACCAACGAAGAAAAATACCAGTGTAGGTTTTCTGACAGATTTGGGCTTCAACTTATGTGAATTTCAAGATTTTGCCTCCCTATGCTAAGATAGGGGGAAAATGCCCTGTAGTACAGAAAAAGTAAATTTGTGAGATCTCCTTGTACCCCTCCTCTGGCTTTGTTGAGGGTCCAGATTTTCTGTAATGCCACAGTCCCTTCTCCATTTTGCCCTTATCCATAACCAATAAAATCCACTTACCACCCAGCCTTCACTTCCTAACCAGATTAACTAATTACACTCCCCTCCCCACCCTCCAGCACATAAAAATACACTTTCTACACCCACCCACATACACTAATGGTACATCATCCCATCAAAACCCAAGCCCACCACCAAATAAACTTACTAATATAACATCACATCCACCCACGGCCCAAATACCATCCTCCCACATCCTGCACCCACATTTAGACCCCTCTCTTACTCTAACCAGTAATCCACTTAACACATTTTACACCCCCAAACCTCAATTAAAACCAAAAAAATCTAAAAACCCTGTTCCACAAAACCATGTTCCACATACAACACACATTACCGAAAATCTGGACCCTCAACAAGGCCAGAGGAGGGGTACAAGGAGATCTCACAAATTTACTTTTTCTGTACTACAGGGCATTTTCCCCCTATCTCCGCATAGGGAGGCAAAATCTTGAAATTCACATAAGCTGAAGCCCAAATCTGTCAGAAAACCTACACTGGTATTTTTCTTCGTTGGTTTCACTGATAACATGATAGGGGCCTTGTTGAGGGTTCATAATTTCTCTAATGTGTACTATGCACTCCATACATAACATTTGTATGTCCAAATGCATTAGGCGTAGAGCACTCATAATCAGGATGCGGCATTTCTAGACTAAAACCCGGTCTAAAATTTCTCCCCTGGCTTGGACCTGCAAATCCTGTGTCTTAGCTGCCTCCGAAGCTCTGATCGGGCTGTGAATCCCCGGCATCTGCTGGGGTGTCCGGGATGCACTCCGTGTCCTCCCAGCCCGAGTCCTCTTCGTCTCCTGCAAATACAAGCAGGGCCAGCAATGTCAAACACCACTGGAGCTTACGGTAAAAAAAAAACAATGAAGATCAACGAAAGAAAAAAAAACAAATCAACGACAAACCAGAAGAGGATTAGATCACTAACGAAGATCAATGCGACCGGGAAGCGACAACCATCACGACCACCGCAAAGACAACAAATTAAGTTAAATAAAAAACGTAGCATTGACAACCAGTGGGAGGGGCCGCAGGTTAACCTACACTGAGCACTACTGAAGATCAAATGCCTGTGTTGGTCATGGGGAATTAAAAAATTGAACAAGAGGAAGTGCAAATAGGACCTGTTCAAAACTGTCATGAACAGGTTGTATTTGTCAATACAATTGTTATGATGGTGGTAATACACAGAGAAAAAATTGAACAAGCGGAAGTGCAAATAGGACCTACTCAAAACTATTAAAAATTGAACAGGAGGAAGTGCAAATAGGACCTGTTCAAAACTGTCATGAACAGGTCCTATTTGTCACTACGTTGAATTCGAGACTGATTTTCAAGTAAACTCATTTGCAGGCGATTCAAGGATATTGATTACAGTTCTACATCGTCCTATACTATTTCTATTACTCTGTTGTCACACATGACTATCCACAAATTGGTGAAGTTGTTGTAAATTAAGATCACCTATGTTATTTCCAGATACGTAGAGCACCACAGGTTCCATCACATGATTTTCCTCAACGACAATGGTAACTTACTGCGAAAATAACCTGTTCACAACTTTAGGCAAATTGACCTCACCTATTTTGTAGAGCTCACTTGCACTCGACTGTTCATGTAAACTTTAAGAAACACAGGTCTGAGAACATTGTTTTATCGTAACGACATTGCTATACGTACTGCAGAAACTAATGCAGCGGAACATTCCAGCGACGACGGATACCCTGTGATTATTCCAATCCTGAACCTAGAGATATTGTAAATACCGTCTGGATTCACAATTCTACTGAAACATACCATCTCAATTAAAAAAACAAATAGCCACATCCGTTGCCATTCGACGCTAATTTCAAACTAAACCTTTGTCTCACAGTGAAAATAACATGTTCTGTCATGACTTTCAACTCACCGAATCTCATGTACAGTACAAATAAGGCCAAAACAAGCCCACGCGAAATGGCAAAGAATTCATCAGTGCCAAAACATCTCATTCACAATACTCGTTCAAAACTTCATCATTGTTAACTAGACACCAAAATCCAAGTAGTCGCCCTTACTAATTACGAGTTCTATCAGAATACAAGAGAGGCATCGACAGAAGCTTGAAAGAAAAAACAAAACAACGATCACCACAGCATAAGCTTCAAAGAAAAAAAAAGACAACGATCACCACAACAGAAGCTTGTAATTTTTTTTTAAATCAACGATCACCACATGGAGGCAATCACCTCAGCAGATCACCACAGCAGAAGCGATCACCACAACAGAAACGATCACCACAACAAAAACAAGAATTGGCGACAACGAAACTCTAAAGTACCTGCAGCGGCAGATTCCGGGATGGTCGGCGAGGGTGCTGACGGTGGTGCAGGCGTAACCACGGGCGCGACGGGTGCTGCAACGGCGCGATTCCTTGCGGGGGGCGCCTCCAGCTTGCGCTCCTTCAAAAGTTTGGCATGCTCAAGCTCCTCCAGCTCCGCTCGACGCCGCTCCGCCTGCATGCGTCGCTCCAGACGCAGAATCTCCTCTTGGCGACGGAGCGTGAAGTATTTTTTGGCCTCCTCGCTCATGCCCTCTTCCAACGGCATGATGAAGAGCGACATGGCGCACTGGTCCTCGACTGCATTCGCCTTGTAGAGGCTCGCTTCCGCCATCGTCTCTGTAGCGCGCGCTTGGGACTGCAGAATCTTCTCTCGCTTCTTCAGCGCCACGACATCCGCCTTTACTGCCTTCCAGCCCTGCGGCCTGGTGGGTCTCGGGGGAAACCCTGTGGGACTCATCACAGCGACCTCCTCATCTATAGTGCTACCGGCACTTGTGCCTTTCCGTGGCCACGTCCGGGACAATTGTCAGAGTTGACGGAGGTGACTTGCGCTTCCCCATGCCTACACCTCTCGAGCCACTCTCCACGGCAGGTGATCGTCGTTGCACGTCTATTGGCGAATCCCACCACCTCGGTACATCCTTCAAAATCTGCCAACAATGCAAGTAAACAAAAGCTTGCTGCTTGGGATGCCTATCTCAATAAAACTGGAGCGCTTTCTCAACTACATCATCAAGGGACGTGCCGGACTCTCTACAATCAAACACTTGCTTGTACGCCCCGCAGAATTTGGCCACGTCGTGCTTAATGTGACCCCATTTTGTCTCAAGCGACCTAGGTGGGCGCACAGGATTTGTGCGAGGTTTGCTGTGATGGAAATGAGTAGTGATACGATCCCAAAACGCAGAATTACGTTGACCATTGCCACAAATTGGGTCCTGCGAAACAGCAAGAAAACTTCTACACAAGCTTCTCTCTTCCTCAGCAATTTCTGCCTTTGCGTGTCTTTCCCCCCTCTATGTGTGCCATGGTGGACTCTGTCAGGACTGCTACTGGGAGGACTGTTTCTCACGGCAAACGAGGAAAAATTGCCGAGAGCAGGAGGTCATATGACGAGAGCCGCGCAGTAACGGGAGGGATAGCGAGGGCGTTGGCGAGCGCCACGGGATCCCGCGCCCGCCAGTGACCGTTGGAGGGAGCCAGGGTCTCATGACTGAGGATGCTCTAAGTGCAAGGGTGGGAGAGTGTAAGTGCAAGGGCTCTTCAAATGTAAATGAATAATTTCAGCGAGTCATCTCTAGCGTGTAGGAGTGGGGATGCTCTTATATTATCACATTCCCCCAAGTCCTGTCGGCACTCTAGGACTGACTTTAGGGGGTCTTTACACTAGTGACCAAGGGCCGTGGCCAAGGGAAATTCTGCACTATGATTGGAGGATAAGAGCCGGTCGGTCCAAGTACACTTTACACTAGCCATAAAAGGGGGAAGTGACCAAGACTAAAAATGGATGAGAAAATGACATGGAATCCTACATGTCTAGAAATGGATAAGGTTTCGTGGTCACCCGGATAATGCGGCGAGACCACCAAAAGAGGTTCTCTCGCCGCAATATCCGGGTGACCAAGAGCTGAAAAAACGAAGAACCAATGGAAAAAAAAAAATTAATAATTTTTTAAACATTTTTTGCCTATTTTCTTTTGCTCAACTGTTTTTATTGTTGCAGGGCGGCTACATGTCTTTCGAAGATGAAAAGAAACCGTTAAGTCTTTAAGATCCCAAAAACCGTTAACTTTTGAATCCTTCCACAACAAATATGTCTCTCTTCTCCAATTCTCTCATGTGTCATGTTTTAACTACATCCATGATTTTTTTTTCTTGCATTGTTTGTGTGTGTTTGTAGTGCAATTTGTTCGCAATGGAGGGATATGGTCCGGACAATGAGTACTCTCAATCTCAAGTAGCACAGGAATGGTCTCAGAATTCAGAGTGGATGACTAGATTCCCTGTGCCAAATTTTTCAGAAAATCCGCAGCTACAGTTTGCACATGGACCGATATGTTTACTTCAGGTCAAAGTGCGTTTCAAGGGTATCCTATACCTTCGTATAGGAGACTTCCATACAGTGAGGACAGAGAGATAGAAAACATAGGACAAGAAACCGAAATTTTACAGGGGGCCCAGATTTTAGAAGTGAAAAGAGAAGAAATTGCAGCAAAGGGTCCTCAAGTTGTAGCAAAGAAGAAGGCGAGAACAACTCCAGCAAAAGAGAAAGCTAAGAAGAAGGAAAAGAAGACAGTAATTGAGCTAGGATCAGATGAAGAGGAGGAAGCTGCAGCTGTGAAGTGGAAAGATATTGAAGTGGAGACTCTCATAGCCATCCGAGGTGAAATGGAAGAGGAATTCTCCAAGACAGCAAACAAGCAAGGTATGAATGTCTATAAATGTTTTGAAGCTTCGGTAGGAGATTTTGAGCAAAAAAAACAATACGCCAATTCGCCGTTTTGCATGTTGCGGCCGTGTTGAGGCCATGTTGTGGCCTTTTAAAGGCCTTCGCCTTAGCCGCCAACCCCATGCCCCCCCTACCCCCCAAAATACGTGAGCGGCCGCTGCTGCGGGGGCTCCGGGGTTCCCTTTTTCTACCTTGGAGGTCTCGCGCGCGAGGGGGTTTGAACCCCACTCTCCTCCGAGCAAAGAGTTCCAACACCTTCCACCACCATCTCCTCCTACTTTCTTGGTGTCCACAATCTCCTCCACCTCTTCTCTTTATGCTAAATAGAGCCACCACATGTGTTGTCCACCTTTTTCAAGAGCTAATTTGATGGCCTTGGAGCATTCTTTTGACATTTTCTTGGTGGTTTCTCTCTACTACCATAAGGATGAACACATGGATCAAGTTACAAGCTCGGATGGTCGCGGAAATTAGAGGATTTAACCGCACATGGCTTTCTTGCAAGAAGAAGTACAAGGCCATTTTGAAGGATTACAGAAATGACAAGAGGGCAAACGAGATTTCAGGCACGGATAGGAAACATGACTGTAGGTGGTTTGATGAGATGGACATATGGAACAGCACTCATGCTAGTGTAAAAAATGCGATCCCAGCAAGTGCAACAGAAAGAAATGAGGACCTCGACAATCCATCTACACCAAGTACATCACCTTCTTCACCGCTATCATCACAAATTACTTCTTCAGCACCAAAATCAGAAGAGAAAAGGAAGATTAACCAAGAAAAAATGCATGCATTGCTGGAACAGGTAATTAGCAATTCCAGTACTCGCATTTCCTCATTTCAGCAATCAACGGATTTGTTGAAGAACATGGATAAAAATTTTCCAACCTTGTTAGAGAAATTCTAACTACTTTATTAGTTAGAATCTGAATCTGAATCAGTATCAGAATAGCCACTAGGATTGTATTCACGAAGTTTGGCTTCCCACAGGCTTGTAGCCAAAACTTCATGCATGTTTGTTGCTTCCCGAAGCAAATCTGTGTCCTTCTCATTTTCTGCAATCAAAAAAGCTTCATTTTCTTCATCAACTACATCTTCAACTACTGAATTTTGTCTATATTGAATTATGCTCCTCACTTCTTCAATTGCAGCTCGTGCACCACGCACTTCTGATCCTTCCCTTGCTTCGCCATTTGCAATTTTTTTGGCCAATTCACTCTCTGCTTCATCAATCCAAGTTTTGTCAAAAGTATCCTTCATAGTTATGCACAAATTGTGCAATACTATACAAGTACAAACTACATTAGGAACCATACGTAATGGAATATCAGATCGTTTCATTATGATTCTCCACCTCCCTTTCAATATGCCAAATGCTCGTTCAACACACATCTGTGTTGAAGACTGGATAAAATCCAGTTTGCACGACATCGAGATAGTCCATCTTTTTGCCCTTTGAATGGGCAATACATCCACGGCCTAACCGGATAGGTTGCATCACCTATCAATTTATATGGCATATATTTTCCTTCCATGAATGTTTTCCCTACTTTTGTCAATTGAAAAACAGACCAATCGTAAAGACTACCAGCCCACCCGAATTCAAAATCCCAAAACTTGCAATTCACATCAACAATTCCCTGTAAAATTGCTGAATGGAATGATTTCCGACAATAGTAATCTTTCCCCCCAATTACAGGAGCTAAAACAGGAATATGTGAACCATCAATTGCACCCACTATGTAAGGAATTCTATATAAGGCTTCGAATTGAGAAGCCAAAACCCTAAACTGCGATTCACTAGGAAATTGGACTAAAACCCTTAATAAGTGTTTTCTAACAACCTTACAAAATTCCCTTACTATGCAAGAAGCTGTACATTCAGCAATTCCATACACCTCTCCTACAAGCAACAACCCATTTCCAGTACCCAATCTGCACAAAGAAACCGCAATCCTAGTTTCAACAAAAATAGCAACCCTCATACGTGTATCCTTCTTTTTCAGAAATGGACCCAATTTTTCACAAAGAAATCTGAATGTACCATGGCTAATCCGAGTTCTTTGCTTAAACATCTTCTCTATGAAAGAACCCAACAAGAAATGATCCGTAAACCCAACTTGTCGTGCATGACTCCAAATACTACGCTCCTCACGTCCCATGCTCTCCCACAAAATGCTGAAAATGGCAAATTTCTCCCATTCTCCTTGCAAAATCAGAGATTGCATATTCACATGTTGTACTATCATATACAAGCACATATACAATCCCAATGCCAATACAAGGTCCCTCTTCCTCTCCTCCATTACAACCCTAATTGCTGAAATTCCAGTACAAGGTGAGAAGATGAGTGAAAACAAGAGAAGAGAGGAAAGGGAGAAGAAGAGAGAAGAAGACCTAGACGAGGAGTGCAAAAGAAATGTAAGTTATCAAATCTACTCTTTTCAAAAATACATAAAAAAATTCAGCCCACCTAGCCAGCCGGTCCAAGTTCACTTTACACTATTGTTGGTGACCAATGGATGGGAAAGTTGGCTCTTGGTCATGGCTCTTGACCAAGGGCCGTGACCAAGAGAATTATCCATCCCGGCTCTTGGTCACTAGTGTAAAGACCCCCTTAGTAAAGGATAGAAGAGTACAATGAGGTTGAGGTGTCAGTCTCACTCGTCATGGTATGCCTTTACTGCTGCCTTAATTGCAAATTAGTATGATATTTTGAACAAGAATCACAGTCGAAAATTAGTCAATCATCGTCAAACTTTTGTGCCATATATATTTCAGTGATATCAATACATATGATATTACATAAGATCTCCTATTTCCATACTGCAATCATCTACTAGGAGTATACAGCTAACTTGACCTTAGGGAGGTCCTAAAACCCTTTTCAAACTAAACCACAACGTACCGTCATATGAAACATGCAGCACACTTTACTGCATTGATTTACTTGCCATCCAACGAAATAGTACGAAATCTGAATAAGGCTTCAAAGCATTATACCTTTTAATAGATTTTGTAACCAGGCGAGACTGGGAACGCTACTTCCCATAGTAAAAGGTTGATCGAAGCAAAACCGTCACAGCAAGTATGATCGGGACCTATGTAAAAGTACACAAGATTGAATGGCTGTGGTACAATTTCACTTCTCCCTCACAATTAGTATTTAAATAGCAGCTGTACGTCTGTACATCTGTGCCTTCCAGGCTACCCGAGACTTTGAACATCGAGTAATCCAGAGCCTGCAAATAAAGAACTTCGTATTCAACCTGCACCGCTTCTCATGGATATGCTTTCTGAGCATCACCCACCTAACATATCTGAAAGTCCATGAAACTCCTCGTATGCATCGATCTAGACATCAAAGTACAAACACATATGATTATCCCGACAATCAGACATGTCTACAAACACATATGAAGCTATTGACAGTTGCTTTTGTTCAAACAGCTAACGGCATCAGCTGAATGATAATCTACCATAGATATATAGGTTTCAACAACTACGCCAGAGGAAGACGTCCTTACCATAGAAGCTGAACCAGGAGATCGTTGTGAAAATATGTCCTTGGTCACTACAATTTGTTTATGCAACATCTGCACATGGAAATGGACCTTATCATACACTGACACGTGTATTCTTTATACGTTTCAAGACTTTCAATGAAATTAGATCGACTACCTCTATAGTAGCGATCTCTCTCTGGCAGGGTGAAAGGAGAAAAAAGACATCCTGCGATACTAAACTATCTGAGAGATACATACTACATACCTCAAGTGCAGGCAATGCAGGCTTGTCTTGAGCAACTGTTCACCAATCAAGAAAATGTGAGGTTAAACGTACTATATTGTTTCAATCATCCAATTTTTTTTGAAAGTTCATGTGATACAGATCTGAGAAACTACTGGAAAACCCAGATGTGCAGACAAGGTTCGGTGTAACCTACTCAAAATAGCTTGATTTAAAGAGTCGGCAACTGCTTGTCGGCGGGAGGGCTGAATCAAGTGCCTCAAGGGACTGATTTCTGGTCGTGGATAAGCCAGCAGTGAAATAACGTCCTGTTCATTTACAAAGAAACGAGTTAGAACTATAATAACAAAACATTTCTCTTCATATATAAATGATCTCACAAGAACGAAGTGGAGTCACATGCACTGATGAGTGTTATATACCTGCAAGTGTTGCTTGTCCTCCTCAGACTCAGCGTCAAACTCGGAGAGTTCAGTGCGACCGTAACTCATAGTTGCTTCATCATCACCACTCTTAATCTGCACAGAAAATGTACACGTGCAGACCTTGAGATCGACGAGAACCAAATATATATAATGTCTGATGGTTTGGTCTTTCAAATTTGGTGAGATCAATGAGCACCAAACCATCATTGACATATTTTTCATTTCCAACCTATCCAAAACTTGATCGAAGTACAAAATTGACCAAGGTTGTCTTCGACTGGTTCAATTCAATTTGGAAAGTCACTGAATAGGAATTGAGGAAATAGGAATTTGGAAAGTCGCTGAGAAGGAATTAATTTCGAGGGATTGAGCATGTAGATCGATGTGGCACAGGTGGCGTACCATCTCAATAAATTTTTGGCACTTCAAATGAAAAAGCACTGATGGCTGAGACATGAAAACCTGTTGATTCAAATACAATCCGGACATATTAAAACAAGAGAAATTTTATGAGTGAAAACAAACATTGCCAGGTGAGAAGGGTTAACTTCAACATATTCAAATACGGTGCCTTAGAAAAATTAAGGTACTAAACCTAGTTAAGAATGGCAATGATTGAAAGTCATGTGATCTAAGCGTTTGATCCTAAGGATAGACTGCTGCAGATTGCGGTTTGTGCAGCGAGTATGAATCACTTTGATACCTCAGGAGCGACATAATTTGTTTGCTCAATTGCCTGCACACCAGTATACATCAAGAATTATTAGCTTGTCCTAGACAGTCAATACATGAGACCTTTACAAATAGTGGCTCAATAAGCACATTTCATGCATGCGATAATCATGTCCACATGTCAGCGGAGCATAAGCAAGAACAATTACATGGATGTGACCCCCGATAAGATTATATTGTGAATAATCGTGAGGTCTAGGTTGCAGAGTTTATGTCCTGCTAGTATGATCTCACCTCATCAATACGGCCATCTAAGATTGCTTCCTGAATCTCTGTCAACATTTAAAACAGAATTGCAAATTTTAGAAGATTCACCAAATGATGATCAAACGATGTCTCGGTAAGCTGTTGAACACATCGGAAGCGAGACAAAGCAACAATATTCTCGCCAGCAGGCTACATACTGAACTAGCAAAAGTTGACAGGATATCAGGAAGTACTTCTTCGAAGGCGCATACTTTCCCCTTCCTTTTCAGGGATGACTTGGCCTTCAAGAGCAGATTCTCTAATCAATGCTGTAGCTGTATCACTATATCCATAATGCATTAGGTACGAAACAACCTGCTCCAAGCGATACATCATGTATTAGTTCAGATCCAAAACTTCATGCCCACAAATACCAAGAGACGATCCATAGCATCAAAAGCTTCAGGTATATAATGCGCACCAGTGAGTGAAGACAAGAATTTTTTTCAGGTATTTCAATAGCATCAATGGTCAATAAAGTCTTCATTTTGAGAGCCTGTTCACATAACAGTGGAAGCATTAGGAGAGCCAGTTTGTTGACAACGAAAGCACGCATGTTAGAGGTCATGAAAGTGCTTACAAAGGTCATTACCTTCTGCAACTCTTCGAGGTCAAAGACAAATGGCTTTGAACCAAAATTGGCTTCCACTTTCTCACCAGGCGTCCTTAGTCCTACAGTTGGGTATAAAACCAAACCTACATAGCACTTGCAACAAAATTAGCAGGGTACATCTTGGTTACTATAAAATTGAAAAGATAAAATTAACAACTAGAGGCACATGAATAATGCTGGTCGGAATAAGAGTTATTTCACCTTGTGGAAGATAGAGATGATCAGACTATAAACACCTAGGAGTCAACTACAGAGAACAGAGGACAACTACGTTGAAGAAGCAAGTAAAACCTCAAACATAATCACCTTTTACATCCCTAAAAGCGACTCCTAGATTGATGCCATTCTTTGTGAAAGATATTGTATGTTCCATCTGCAACCGAACCAAACTTGAATGTCAAAGAGCACGGCGAAAATTACAAGGATCCGATATCAAACAGGACAATATTAACTAAGAAAGCTCTATTTCAGCGCAGAAGATAACATTAGACATCAGTAATGTGGTCAATTGAAGGCTGGGCAAGAGGGCTTAACATAGACAATACACCAATCTGGCAAATGAATACTACATTTCCTGTTGCAGATCGCACATGTATCTAATGAGATCAGAAAATAACTAACCTGATTGAGGATGCACCCAATGACATCGCCTGCGCCAAATGAGGGGCCATAGGGACCTTCGGAATTCAAAGTTGATGAACAGCTGGAAATTCAAATTATGCACAACAAGCGAGAACTTCGTGAATATGGTTCTTCCCAAGGTCCTAGTACCAGTTTAAATCCTACTCCTGTTCAAAGAGTAGAAGATATCTTTCAGCACGAAAAGCATCCTCAAAATCAAATTCTAATAGAATTTATACAATATAAACTTGATTCTGCAAGTAATACTATTGATTCCTATCAATGTGGACAATTTAAGCTTCGCTAAAGAAACGTGATACACAAATTGCAAGCCACCTACCGCTCAGTGAAAGCATTTCCATCCTCAGCATGATAACCAAAGCTGTTCCTCTCGAACCCTGTTAAGTACACGGTCATACTAGACCTGTGTGAATAGAGATGATAAAAAACTTGCAAGAGGTGCAGAAACTTACTTGAAATGTAACAAGTAGTTCAGACCGTATGTGAGATACAACAATTTTGAAAAAAAAAATGGTACTAAAAAGAAACAGTGGGAGAATCTATACCAGGTAATCTACTAAGAGAAGCTTGTGCCGAACTCAAACCTACACCAATGTACCTGCAGAAAATTCCATCTTTAGACTGTGAGACATAACCCACAGTGTAGTCATTGTGATAGCGTACTACAAATAAGACTAACTACAAGGTTAAGAAACTCCAAATTCACACCACTAGATCACTAAAATAAGCCGAATAGATGTTCCATAACTGCTTCTTCAACAGCACGGTAATGCTAGCTCAACGTCTCTATGGTTTCTCTCCGAATCTCTGAATATACCCGCAAATAACATAAGGAAAAGAAACGGAAAACAACTTGGAACTATGAACAAAGGTTCCAAGGACCTTGAGAAGTGGAATAACTTGCAATTTACGAGGTATATACGCTTACCCGTTCCTGCCCTTGCTAATTATCGTGACCTCATAATAATACAGAGGTTCACTCCCAGGGGCAGGGTTATCTGCCCGAATAGCCCCAGCATCGGTATCAAGATTACCCGGACCTGCGAGCACACTCCTTCGCTTAAGACTCGTTTTGATATTTTTGGGAAAAAGATTACAGAACGAATCCCAAGAGTCCTAGATACGAGAGAAAATGCCGACATTTTAAACTCTGAATAAGCTAGAAATCTAGATCCTCCAACCATGACAGGTACTAAAGCAGCCATGTAAAAAGTATTGAAAATGCCCAGAGATATTCAGATGCTGAAATAAGGCAATCTTGATACAATCCAGAGGTAACACACGTTGTTGATACAAACGTTAGTTATCTTGGTAATCTTGATACATACGTTGTTCTTTTCCACCAATTCACAGTGGATCAGAACTTCAAAAAAGTCAGTTTGAATTGCATAATTTCAGTTTCTCCATAACTAATGACTGAATTCTATAGCATCTCACGAGGAGTTAACTGTACACACCAACCAATTGTAACCAGATTCATCCAGTATGGCTACGGATATAAACCGACAGTTCCTTGCCATCTTGCGAATATAAAATATAGACCTAATTTCTAATAATTGAGGTTTATACGACAACTTAATGCTCCACCTTGCGACCGAGATATAAATCTCTACGATCTCACTTTCTCGGATTTTCAACCTTATTAATAATGGAAAAAATCCTACAAACCATAGTATCATGAGTACATCCCCATGAAAACGATCAACAAGTACGACTAAGTGTAGTTTATATTTAGGGAAACCTTCAAGTGAAAACCCGAATCACCAAAATCAACCATTTACTGTGATTTCAGCTGCATTCAAAATTTAGGAGCATTCCCAAAGAAATCAGCGTAGTTGTACCATCCAAGTTCAACTTCAAGCCTAGATTTGCAGCTAAGGAAAATCTGAAACCCATGCATGATCCTAGAACGGCGTCTCATGCTTCTTCAATCGGGCGATGACCCAATCAACAAGAATTCACAGGAAAGGGGAACAAGGCAAAGGAAGCAAATCTTTAAAATAAAAATAAAACCTCGACTACTTGGATCTCAACACAGCGATGGCGCACGGATTGAGGTGCAAACGCGAACCCTAAACGATGGACTGGTGCGAGCAATCGCAGAACAGAGCTAGTTGTAACATCCAAGTCGAATCGCTGAAACCCTAGATTTGCATCCACAATGAGAACTCAAAATCGGACGGTGTCTCATGATCGCTCGGCGGGAAAAAAAAATTAATCAAAAAGTTTAAAAAAAATTAAAAATAAACTAAACTAAAATAGCAGACGGTACCTCGAAGGCGTGAATCTCAATCGTGAGGCAAAAAGAGTGATGACGCATGCAGACGCGAACCCTAAGCAAAAGTGCGGGTGCAGAAACAGAGCTTGAAACCCTAACTGAATGAAAAATGTAATGCGGATGAGGGAGGGGTGGTAATGAGGGAGAGAGGGACCTTTGTAGGCGAGTTTGAGGCCGTGGTCGGAGACCTTGAGCAGCTGTTGCTTGCAGTCGAGGACATTCCACATGCGGGGCGAGGGCGAGAGCGATGGCAACCGGCTTATGGGCGCCATGGCTTTGTAGCTGTTTGTTTCACCGCGGCGAATCTGAGTGCTGTGCACTGCTCTTCTGGCGCTGGCACGAAGCACGCTACGCAACGCCGCCTCGATCTCTCCCCTTTACCCACTTCTCTACGCCTCTACTCGGTCCTTCTGCCCGGGCCGGGCCGGGCCGGGTCTCATACGCACCCCGTCATTTCGCTTTCAGCATCACCGACTCAGCACTTCACTTCCCTTTTCAAAATACCGCACCGGCATCCACATAACCTTTAGCGGGTATTGGTCAAGAGATCTATTACGTTTGAGATACTTGCATGCAAGGTTTTTTCTACAATTTTTCATTTTTCAAACAGGAGGCACCTGCCCTTTCATTTTCTTTTTCACGTTTCTGAAAATGCTAAACTGGCTAATATGGTGGAACCACATATTTCTACATTCATCCGTGTTTTGGATAGATAATGCTCTTCATCCACATTTAATGTTATTTTCATCCAACTCTTGGCAATTTCATCCAAATTTTTATAAAAGGTTGAATATGTTTTGGCGATCTAATATTGAGTTTTTGGTCATTTTGTAGCCAAACTATTTTTTATTGGTACAATTTGATGCTAAAATGCACCCAAAACAAAGGGTTGGGTGGTACTGGTGAAACAAACATTGTAACACTTTCATTCAGGTTTCCCATAAAATCATGATAATCGAATGAGAATTTTCTCAAATGAATGAAAATATATCAACATGGATGAATATTTTGGCGATAATGGAATGAGTTTTGTCCAAATTTTAAAACAATTTCACTGCATGGCTCTATTTCGCCAGCTAAAAAAAGAAAGTTTGCATAACATTCTTACCTTAACCCCTAAAATTCCTTGACCGTGTTCTCACAAAAAACCATGAAAAACGTAGCATTTGGAAGTTGCAGAAGAAATCATATGTTTTTTAGTTTTTTCATCATTTAACCGTAAGATCTAATACCCAACTTGAATTTTCATGTGAGCACAAAATTTGAGAGCAAAATGACCATTAGATTCTTAGATTATAAGGATCAAAGTTGCAAAAGAAGATTTTTTGGGGTTCAATCCGGTGACAAATTTGAACTTTAGAAATTAATATCTTTTTTTTGAATGGGTTAGAAATTCATTGAATGGCAAGGCCATGTTAACAATTGAGTTAAGTCTTCAAATATAAAATCTTGTAGGAAAAAAGCTCATATTATTTTTTTCATAAAACAATTACTAGAAGTGGGTACAAAGTGAAAGGAAAAAGAAAATCATTAATAAGTTTGACATGGAATTGTAAAATGTCAATCTTAACGGTGAGAATGTTATACTTCGAAATCTTCACCTAGTGCCTTTTCTTTCATTAAAAAATATTGAAAATTGAGTTTAGAAATGAGCTTCAAAGTTTTTTTTGTCCAAACTGCCCAAAAAACATATCTCTTCATAACTTTTATCCCATTGCTCAAAATGGGTAGATTTAAAGCTTCATTTGTAGATAAAGATCAACCAATCATGAATCAAAAAAGAAATTTTGAAAAAGAGTAAAAAATAAAAAAATTCTTGCTGCCCGATCTCGCTTCAAAAACTTCAAATGCTTATAACTTTTGCAATACTTATCGGAATGACATGAAACGAAGTGCGACATGTAGAGTGTAGTTTTTGGAAGCTACACTGAAATTTTCATTGAAATTTTTAAAAATATGAGGTCCCTGGAGGCTGCCCAAAAAGTGGAACGACCAAAATATGGTCGCTTAGAATTTTAGGGGTTAATATGAAAATTATCCTTTTGGAGCCTATTTATACCTAATAGTATTATGTTTAATATAATTTCTTTTACTAAAAGGAAATATAGAAGTTTATAAACAAAAAATGAAACACAAAAAAGATTCAAAGAAAGATTCAAAGGAAGAGACAAAAAGAATGGTGTAGAATTTCTTATTTGTCTCATTGTTAAGATTCCTTCTATATTTCTTTCGAATACAATTTTTCTTTGAAATAGAATCGTACAAAGTGAGATAAAAATTTGAAATCAAATTGGTATCGAATTGTGCAAAAGGTAACTTTATGTTGCATTAGGTCATTTTCTACGTGGATGGAATTATGTAGGGTCAAAAATGTTATATGTTGGGAAGAATCATGTTAGAATTGGAACTCAAATCCAATAGCAACCTACATTTTAGAAATACTAGCGGGACCCGTGTCGTTGAGCATGTTGATGTTAGTATAGTGGATATAATTAATGTTACTCCTAAAGTTCTTGATAAAAGAACCCTCTTTAAAAAGCAAGCTAGAATTTTTTTAAATGAGACCATTTAGGACGCTTCTAATTGTAAGTTTTGTAGCTAACTTGTATATATAGATGTACATCAATTCTTAAACACATCCGCCTTATTGTTTGCAAGATCAAAATGTTCAAAGTTTAGAAAAAAAAGTTTTTGTAAGCACTTCTAGAGTTGAAATTTCGTCCCTTTCTAATTTTTAGAAAAAATCCCTTGGTATTTTCAATCGATTCCAAAAATCCCACCAAACTCCTTGCTACAAATCAAATCATTAAAAATAACAGGTCATTTTTTTGACAAAGATCAAAAGCAACTTACAGCACCCACAAGTACACTGTCTTTGTTAACTTCATAACCATCGCCACTAATAGCCAATAACTATTTAATGCAGAAACCATCCAAATGCCATCACCATTTCACAAATCCAAATAATTGCCGCCCTAATTTTCACTTTACTCTTGGCTCTCTTTCTCTAATAGAAATTGTGGGTTCCCATAAAATATTGAATTTTTTTGACATTGAATGTACCTGTACTATTTGTCAAAGCATCATTTGTACCTTCTCAATCCTCATCCAACTACTCATAACCATTTGCATTTCCAATAGTGCTTGCTCTTTTTCACACTGAAAACCAACAATAAAAACCAAATATCAAAATTTTACAACTAAAACACCCAATTCGCTAATTTTGCACTTGGCTATGTAATCATGCACTTGGCCCCCAAGCGCATTAAAAAAAAATGTTTGAAAAAATCTCTAAAAAACAGCCATTTTTGTCATTCTACAATCCCTTACGTTGTAAAAAAACAAATTTTTAATTTATTTTGTATTCTCATCTTTATCTTTAATTTTATCTTTATCTTTATCTTTTCTTTTCTTTTCTTTTATCTTGTTTTTTTTCTTGTCTTCTTTCTTGTCTTCTTCTTGTCTTCCTTCTTCTTTTTCTTCTAGTCTTCATCTTGTCTTCCTTTTTTTTTCTTCACCTTGCCATTTCTGGAGTTTAAACGTTAAAAAACAATTTTAAAATAAAATCAGGGAGTAGCCGATGGCTGAATCCAATACAGGCCAATTTTTATTTTATTTTATTTTATTTTATTTTATTTGTTTTTTTATTTGTTTTTTTTGCTTTCGCTTTTTCCGGGCAGAGATGGTCCGCGCGCGCGGACCCTACTCTAATTTTCAGCCTCCCCCCTTCACTCCCTCCTCTCCCCTATATAAACCCTCCCTCACTCTCCCTCCCTCACACTCTTCTTCCTCCCCTTTTCCTCTCTTGTCCTTCTCCCTCTCTCCTTTCTCACTTCTCTTCAATATTAAGGAGGAAGAGGGAGGAAGAGTGAGGGAGGGTTTATGTAGGATAGAGGGGAAAAAAAAGGAAAGGAGAAGAAGAAGGGAAGGAGGGTTAAAATTAGAGTAGGGTCCGCGCGCACGGACCCTCTCTGTCCGGAAAAAGCAGAAGCAATATATATATATATATATATATATATATATATATATATATATATATATATATATATATATATATATATATATATATATATATATATATATATATAGTGAGCTCACTAATTTTTAATTTTTAATTTTTTTTTAACGTTTAAACTCTAGAAATGGCAAGGTGAAGAAAAAAAAGAGGAAGACAAGAGGAAGACTAGAAGAAAAAGAAGAAGGAAGACAAGAAAGAAGACAAGAAAAAAAAACAAGATAAAAGAAAAAAAGAAAGAAAATATAAGGATAAAGATAAAGATAAAAGATAAAAATAAGAATACAAAATAAATAAATAAATTGTTTTTTTACAACGCAAGGGATTGTAGAAAGACAAAAATCGCTGCTTTTTAAAGAATTTTTCAAACAAATTTTTTTAAAGCCAAATTTGCTCATGGAATGAGTGCACTTGGCCAAGTGCAAAATTAGGGAATTGGGTGTTCTAATATGTTTAATAACAAAGCACATAGACCATACTAAAACAATACAAATAGATAAGTGCTTCAACAAATAAAATAAAATATACTAAACAAACCCCAACACCACATCATAAGCAACAATTCTACTCCAAATTAAATATCAACCTAATTCACCCAACACTACTTGAACAATAAACACGTTGCATTCTCAAACATATTTAAATACCACATAAATGTCCACAATCACAAACACAACCACGATCATCACAATTCAAACATATGAAATAACTAATAAGTACATTCAAAGAAAGTCCAACTACCATCCCAACACATCAACAAATTACACAATAATCATTACCAAACACCAAAACCCCGTGATTTCAATTCGCAAGTAGAAGGCAAGCGTTTTGGTGAGAGTCACGATTCTCATCGTGGATTACATGATTAACCATTGTAATTATCCAAAATATATTTTTTGGTCACTACTTGTTATTTACAACCTTCCATGGGTGGGAAAAAATACAAAATTCAAATATTCAAATAGGAAATTAAGTCTATTTTCCAATTCAATTTGAATAATGTCAATCCGAGTAAAAATTCATTTTAGAGAATTTTTCAAAGACAAACACCTCAACAATGTCATAGTGTTAAAAATTACTATTTGGAGAAAGTAGTGATGTTCTCATCATCAAAGTTTTTCTTCTTTCTTGGAACATAATGTAATAATTCAATAATTGCTCCATACAAAATTTCAAATTCTTGAGCATTCGAAAATTATTCTATACTTAATGTGATAAAGTGAAAAATTGAACATTGAAAAATGCTCTGACCTCATAGTGTCAAAAATGCTCTGACCTCATAGTGTCAAAAATGCTCTTACCTCATAGTGTCAAAAATGCTCTCAAGTGGGAAAATGAGAGAAAAAATCAGATTTGTTTTTTTTAATTTTAATGTGCCACATGGACCCCCTTGAGGGGTGCCACATGGCCAAACCACAAAAAAAAAGCCAAAATTGGAAAAAAACCCAAAAAATTACAAAATTGCAAACACCTTGTACATGAACAGTACCAAAAACCCAATGTAGCTATGCTCTCACCTTTGGTTCACAATCATAGTATCCTAATTTTAAAAACGACGGAAATTTCCAAACCCTAACTCTCAGGCTCAACTAACTTTCAGCCTCTTTGCTAGCATCCTCCCCCTCTCCATCTCCAATAATAAATTCAAATGGTGTAGAAGGGCCATACTGTTGTTCCAAATAATCGTGTTGAGCAATGATAAGAGAACTAGTTACCTTAGAAATGATGCACAACAAGAGATACGATGCACAAATCGATGATTAATTCAATATGGTGCCATTACATATACACATACATTCTTAACTTCTTGCTCCAAGTCGATCGCCTGCTATCTTCTGTTTCCTATTCAATTCATCCTGTGCACATATATTCAACACCGTGCGTTATTTGTGTTCATTCTCAAAAGCAGTAGATTGCAAGAGAAAAGACTTCTGCCAGGAATGGCAAGGCTCTACCCTAGACGAGTATGACACATTGAAAGTATTCACTGAGCAATTCACACGAAGTCTCAAACCATGAGAGAACGAAACACCAAAAAAAAAAAAAAACCAACTGACCTACGTGAGCCAGCCGATCTCCTTCGCTTACTCACCGCTCACAAAACCTTCACGACCGATGATTTACCTCTCACCAGCCACCTCGAACGATAAGGTCCCTACACAAGCATTCCTCCAGACGAGATATGCCTAAACGAAGCACTCACCGGTCTCCGTGCTTGAGAGTAGGCATAACAGCTCGTTGTATGTTGAGATGTCTGCACACAACTGCCAGTCTTCAGAAAAATAAACGAGAGAGAGTTTATCATTCAAACGTTTAAGCATATGCGTGCCATACATGTCTTGTAGCACCGGAGCACATGACATGACAGTGAATCTATAGCAGCCGATTCTCTGAATAACCCCTACAGGACCAAGCATTCATGGTTTTAAAATGACAAATTCAATTGATGTTATTGTGAAAAATCAATAATTCAGATGGGACCAAATTCTCTATCAACCAAATCAGTGAATCATTGCTTGTGTTGGTGAAGAAGAAAATGAATTTTATCAAAAGAAAGCTGTACCTCTCTAAGATCGGCCGCTCGTCGTTCCAGGTAATCCGTTTCGGTGTCGACGTTCTCTGCAGGAGCCGCACCTTCACCGTCCGCCCTCACCGCCTGCCATTGCAACCCTAAACTTGCACTTTGCATTGTCAAAACCTCAGCTTCAGGGAGCCACAGACATTCAGGGCCATTGCCATCACTACTGTGAGCTCATTGGTACGTGAATCCGATGCCGAAAAAACGATATCTGATTGCGGCACTTCAATTCTCCGCTCATAGCCAGATCACTCCATCATAAAAGCTCTTTCACTATCGCTCTGTTTCACCAACGCTCTGTCTCACCGTCCTCTCTCACCATCGCTCACCAAACAATGAGCTCACAGACTCTCACCCTTGACACGGATCTACAGACTCTGGCGATCGGAATGACCTCTGCGCACCTGAACCCTCGAACTCGCTCCCCTATGAAACCCTGCTCCGCCATCGTGGACTCTCACCAACGCTCTGTCTCACCGTCCTCTCTCACCATCGCTCACCAAACCCGTGAACGTAAACCCCTCCCTCACGCCCTGTCGAACAGATCGCCCACAGCGCACAACAAACACGGACTCATGCCCACAGCGAACATCACCCTGAGGTCACGGAACAGAGAAAATTCCTTGCGAAACAGAGACTCGCCATCAGAATCGCCTCAGACCTCAGACCTCGCCATCGCCATCGGCAGACTGAGACAGGCTGAGGCTGAGGTCGACAACCTGCTCCCATCGGTCCCCAGCAATTTACGTGACGTGGAACCCCCCAGCAACTCCGGGTGACGTGGATTTCCGGCCCACACTATGACGTGGACCCCCACTTTGAAATCCCCACTTACTGACGTGTGCCCCCTCAGCAATTTTCCACTCCGCGTAATCCGCGTCCCGGGATTTCCGGCCCACACTCTGAAAAATATTTTGGGGTCATAGTGATATCAAACTATTAAATATATTTTTTTACTTTTTTTTGAAACAAATGAAAGTTAATTCCATTGCAAAAGAAGCCATTGTATTTACTAAATCAAAATATATAGTTTACAATGGCACAGAGTATTTCAAATCATCAATAAATTTCATAAATTTCAATGGCACTAGAGTTAACCGAAAAGAAGCTAAAACTCATGTTAGATGAGGTGAGTTGGAAGTGCACCCGAGTCTACTGGCATGGTTCTACTAAATCCATAAATAGATTACATGTTCAACTAGTTTTGCCGTAAAAAAGATGGTAAAACTAGTTGAACATGTATTTTGGCTGTCAAAGCATCGTTGGCTCAATTGGAAGGCACTTGCGAGGTCTTTTTTGTCTAACAATTTTCAAAAAGCAGCTTGCAAGCCGCTTCCAACAACCTTCACCCAACCTCTCCACTTTCCGATTTCTACATATTCTTCTCCATTTTAGGATAATAGTAGCCCCGAAGACCAAGCAAAAGGGGAGTTTTCAACATGAGTTTTCATTTCGGTTACACTCAATGAGAGCATTGATTTCCATTCTCATGAATATTGGGCCTTGAAACCACGCTTGAAACTCGTGTTCTATTTTCGGTTAACTCAACTATTTACGTCATTTACAAAATCCATTAAATCATCAATGCCAAATACAATGAAGAGGGGTAGGAAGCAATTCTGGGAGGTAGCAAGCATGGAGGCATGTTGCAAAGGAGGAGAATTCCATGGAGCTACCATTGTAAAGGCCACTATATCTTCTCCACATTTCAAGGCCAACGTCAAACATACTCCACATTTTAGGGTTGTACTTGACACCAAAACAGTCATGTGAGACATACCATCGTTCATTGTTCAATAGATGAGTTCAATATATATTCATTAAATAAATTGTGGAGCATAGTTTTGGACAATTTCATTCTAGACATCAAACTTTGTGAATATTTTTTAATATTTATTTTCATTGTATAAAAAAACTATTTTAAAATAAATAAATTTTCAAAATTTTCATTTTTTAGTTTTGGAATTGTTTTAGAAAATAGCTACTACTCACTAAATACCAAGTGAATCTCAAAAAATTGTCTTTTTCTGTTTTTTTGAAAAAACACAAGTCTTTACAAATGTTCAACAATGTCATGAGGTTATAGCAACCCTTAAAAGATACTTAAGGTAAGTAATCCTGAAAGTAGCGGCTTTTCTAATCCCATCATTTGATTAAAAGCATAAGCAAAAAATGTAGATTACACATTAGTAAATGAAGAGAATCATAACACAAGTAGTTTTGTATTTTTTGATATTGTAATAAGATATTATGAATTGGCAAAATTGATATTATGAGAAATTTAACTACCTTTTAAATAGACATATTCATAACATTCAGTAGCAATGGGTGGCTCTACCTTTTAACTTCATCCAACACCATATGAATAGTACAACACATAGATGAACAATACAACACACAGATGAACAATACAACATATGGATGAACACAACACTGGGGAGAGAGAACACGTGGTGTACAAGTTGGAGATAAAGGTCCATACACTAATTGTATTAATGGGGTGCATGTAGGCATTCAAGAATATAAGTAATTATATTATTATTGTTTATACATCAACAATTATGATAGAAAGTTACTGCAATGAATGGATTGTCCATTGGTCATTTGCAATTGTTAGTTCTTTGCAACTTGCATCTTCTTGTAAATTTGACTAGCTACTGTTCATTTTGTCCCATTTGATGCTGTATATTCTTCATACTCTCTTGGAAGCCAAGATAGAGTCCGTCGTTGCTATTGAATGTTATGTTTAAAAGAAAATTGTTTCAATTCCAATTGGTTGATTAAAAAAACTCTTCAACTATTTAATCTTCTTCCTCCTCTTCTAGTTTTTAGCCTTCTTCCTCCTCATCTAGTTCTTGCCCTTTTTTCTCGTCCTCTCAATTATGACCTTCTACATCCTCTTGTTTCTAACTTTCTTATTCTTCCTCACGTTCTAGTTTCTAACCTTCTTCTACATGTGCTTCCTTGACTTCCTCCTCTTTATCTGCTTTTCAATACTTCTTCTTACTTTGTGTTCTTGTCCTCCTCCTTAAAGTCAATTGAGAAGGGGAATTCAGAAGGTGGGAGAACCATTTTTTTGCTGATGGACTTCAAAAATGAAATTTTCCCATCCAATTTGTTTGTTCACTTCTTTAAGACTCAGCGTGAGAGAAACATCTCTTAAAATAGCATGAATTGTTTGCTTGGCCTTCTTCCGGTTTGCTTGTTGAATGCAATTAGGCTCATACTTGCAGCAATTATATACTTAGATTTGACACTTTAATATTAAATAAACAAACAACAAGACAAATTGAAAAATTATTGAAATGTTACTTACCTCACGCTCCATTCGTTCTCCTTGTGCCTAAAAAAACTGCATTGCATTTAATTGTGGCATCTGAATCGTTTAGTGTCAATTTCATTTGGTAATGCTAGGAAACATGATACCAAGTTGTTCAGGAGTTGATGTCACTCACACCTCAATAACACTAGTATAAAAAATTGCAACCAAATCAACATAAAACTATTGTTCGCACCTATTGTTTTGATCGTGTTGTTTTGAACAAAATTCAATTGAAATCTGTTGATTCTTTCTGTTGTTTTGAACAAATTCAAAAAATATATATAGTTGTCCGGAAATTTCACGCAACTACAAAAACAATCCATGGTTGTTCACCGAGTTCGAACTCAAGACCTCATGCCTAAAAGCACTTGTCTCTAACCACCGAACTTCTACTAAATTTCAATGTACATTACAATAATTTATTTCTTAATTATTCATTTGCAAGTCGGTGTTTATTAAACTCAGCAAATTTAGCTACCATTTTAACATAGCAAACTTTAGCTACCATTTTAACCACTTTAGATACCATTTTTGAACTAAAAAAAGTTGATAAATGAACCTAACTTTCACCTTAAAAAATCGGCTTAAGATTTTGAGTTTCCAATCAGAAGTTATGGACGAAATTCAAAGAGGATGTTTGAAAATGTCAAAGTAAATGTCTCTTTTAACCCCTCTCTGAACTTTATCCATAACTTTTTATAAGAGACTTAAAATCATAAACGGATTTCTGAAGGTAAGAGTTAACTTCATTTCCCAACTTTTTTTATCTCAAATTTTAAAAAACAAGAAAGATACTCTACTATGTCAAAATGGCCTCCAAAATCTGTTGAGTTTAACCCTTAAAGGACCGAGGCTATTTTTTTGTCGAAAACCACTCAAAACTGTCATTTCTATTGTGTTCACCAAAAGAATATATATATATATATATAAGGGGAATCTAATCATAAGATCTTGTACTTAACTTTTCTAAGATCATGTGGTAAAAATTTCATCAATTTTGACCATACGGATTGGATGATAATAGCATTCAAAGTTAGATAGAAAGTTTTTTTTTAAGAAAATGCTTAGATTGTCTGAAAAGCAAGATTTTCCATAACTTTCTCATCACTAGTTCAAATTGAATGAATCAAAGCTTCACAAGTAGACAAAAATACGATTTACAATATTATCTCTTGGACATAATAATCCAAAATATTATGAATGTGCTAAATAGAGTCAAAAGATTCCTAAAGATTCTCAAAGGTTTTAAAAGATTCTAACAAGATTCCAAAAATATTTCATATCACTCCAAAAGATTCTAAAAAAGATATTTCACTTTATTGAATTATATCAAATTGGTCATTGCACTGTTTAGATCAACAATTTTTTTTTGCCGTTTTGTTGTTTTTTACAGAAAAACTCAAAAATCAGTTAAAACGGTCATTGCAGTACCCCAAACAACAAAAATCAGTTGATTTTTTGTTGATTTGGTCATGGTTTTCTAGCAATGTAACATTACAATCATTTAGATGACTACGTGAGTTGCTTAATACAGAGTCAACAAATGTTTTTAATTGTTGGATTGTTTTTCAAACTGTTGGTCATTGCACCGTCTTTTCTAGCCCAGTTCCGATGAGAAACCAAAAAAGTATTCAAACTTCAATAATAGAAGCTTGCTAAATTAAAAACCATTTTGAAGTAAAAGGATCTCAATTTGTGTTAAAATAAAGAATGATTTTCGATAATCTAATCCTAAATTCTTAGGTATTACGCCTGAGGTGTTGCGAAAATTTGAGAGCAAGCAAGGAGTTCAAAAGAAGGTTCTGTTGTGTCTTCAAGCGCTTTTGCATCCATACTCTGTGAATCATTTGAAATAATCACTTAGAGGAGATAAAACAATTCAATACAAAAAGCACAACACCCTCTTAAATGCACTCCCTCTTACATTTTGCATATACGTGTGCTCAAGACCTATTTATTGGGGGGCTATTTACCTTGCAAAAAAGATTATAAGATATGGTATTTTTCAAAATAAAGGTAAATGCTTGTATTTTAATACACCCTATCAGTAATTATATTTTTTTGGGGGAATCATTTAAAATACCCTATTTTACTTATACTGCATTTTTTTTCCTTATACCCCAAGTAACCAATTCTTTTGACTATATCCCATTTTTTTTTCTCAAAGCCCAACTGTTGTCTATTTTTTTCTTACACCGCATTTTGTTTCTCACACCCCATTTTTTTTGGTTCTGTAAGCGACATTTTTTTTTATGAAGGACATTTCTCTTCTTACAACCATAAATTGTGAAATTCAGCCATGATGCTAAACTCACATGAACTAAATCAAACAATAAACCTAAGGCAAAGACATGCAACTAAAACGTTGTCTTAGACTGTGAAATGAAATTAAAATATGATATAGAAGTCAGTTCGTGTTTAGGAACACAATGTAGTTTATGTTTGGGGAACTTAGAATTTCACAAGGTCTCTCCAAGTCTTATACTTTTGGAAAGTGTATAAACTCAAACATATACCTGCAACTTGCTAACATCCAAGAAATTCGAGAATGCAATTTGCAAGGGCAACAAAAAAAACTAAAGCTAAATACAAACGAGTAGTGTTCATGTGCAAATAGCATACAAAATTGTACAACAACTGCATGCCATGTCCGCGGATCTTGCAACCAAATTTCACTCCAAAAATCTTCAGTCAATGAAAAATTGAAGCCAAAATGAGAACTTGAAATAGACCAAGCACTTCCCACAAATTCACAAGCATTCCAAGCAACAAAGAGAGTGAGGCACAAGACAATTTGGATTTGCAATTTTCAAATTAGAATTTAGAAATAAACAAAGGACTGTGCAGTTTAGGGTTGGACATATGGACTCAATAAGCAACACAAAACTCCACAATCGTGCAAAATAAGCGAAGAAAGGACTTACAATTGACGCATTTGGTGTAGAGGGAAGTGGAAACACTGAGTAATATTGTATAGCGAAAACTGGAGCCTTTTTGAGTTGTTCATCTGAAAACTGGAGATCATCTCAACCTGCCCTGGATTTTACAGCTCAAGGTTTCAGTTGACTACCTTCAAACCTATTGAAAGTCCTAATATTTAAAGCTATAGACACTTGCAAGTACTAGTTTTCAAAACAATATGAGCACTTGAATGAGACATTTTCAACGCTCTGAAATTTGCCGGACCATCGAAAGTTTGTAAACACCAAGGTGTTTGGTTCCCTGCACTTTCAAACAATAACAAAGCAGAAATGGAGTTCAGAGCATATTTGCTATACTAGTGCAAAAGTTGTTGGTCATTGAGCAGGAGGCAATCTTCCTCAACTTTCGACGGCAAATTGAAACTCAAAGACCATCGACAACAATGCCAGAAGACTAAGAATACATAAACCCTAAACCCTAAGTTCTAGTGCAGAAAGGTGATTCCATTGAACCACAATTGCATGAACTCTAACCTCCTTCGGCAATCCACAATGAAATCATAAATCCTAACATCCACCATCCAAGCAATCCCCAAATGCGCGCCAAAGAAAATTGAAAAGAAGATTGCAATTCAAACAGCGCGCTGAAATTTTCCCTCCCGTCACGTCGGTAGAGAACATTAACACCACATTGGATACGTTGGTTCACTAACGTTCAAGCTAGCCAGCTTGCGAAGTCATTCATCCAAGCTTTTCAACATAAAATTACCTTTTTCATCCACAAGCACAAATCCTATTCTAAACCCGCTACCCCTAGTAATTGTTTCCATGCTATTTTACATGTAATGACCAGGTAAAATGGGCCATTATATGTGATGGTATTTTACATGTAAACATGTTTCACTATTTTAAAACCTCATATATTATATGTATGTTTTTTGCAAAATTTATCTACAATGAATATATTAGATCCTATTTTTTTATCGCACATTGTTTCTACAATTTTTGCCAGTGCTCCCCTCGAGACAACACCTTACCTCTTTTTCTTCTACTTTGATTCCCATGTTTTTTTTTCCAAATGATTTTTAACTCTTCCACTTGTGATAAATGTAATAAAACTTCTAACGCTTTTCTTTTTCACTATCTTCTTCTCATGTGAAGAATACACTATTGGTTAGCCCATCTCCCTCAGTAATGTTTCCAAACCATGACGAGTAACTCGATGCCTATTATAGCCTCTTCTCTCTGTGATGAAATTGGACTCAATATTTTCTTCTAAACCTAGTTTATTTTTTAAAAGGTATTTAAAGTTTGTGATGCTAATTTCTCGTACATACTAATATTCTAGTAACTTTGACATTGTACTCTCTATTTTTTTGGACGGTCATATGAAATCTACAGTCTTGTCTTGGCCCGCCTAATTGTCTAAAACCGCCTGCATTCCTGTGTTTGAACGCCCACATGGTCTTCCTGACAAAACTTATAACTTATACAATCTTATGAGCTCATAAACATAAACTTTAATCTTATGCATCAAATCTTGTGAGACTACTAGATTGGATCTTAAACATAAAATTAATCAAATCATATCCATGATCATGTTTATCACAATATATAAAATGAAGTAAGTTAAAATGTGGGATTTTAGATTAATTATAAAAATTTGTAATAAAAATTTTGAACAAATTTTTAAAATTCAAGAAATACAAAAAATGTTAGGTTTGTTTATGTCACTTTAATAAATATTGGGTTATAAGATAATCAACAAAATGGAAATACCCCTTCTAATGCAAGGAATTTATTGAAAGTTTGAATCATTGTAAGAAGTAGTGATGTCTCAAAACATTAAAACTTCATTTAAAAAGTAAAAAATAATGAACATTAACAAAAAAATTAACATCATAATTTTAAAAACAAACGACAAGATATTATCAAGACTTCCAAAAAAATTCAAAGAAAAATACACAACTCACCACGAATTTTAATAAATGTGCCAATAGAGGAAATCATAGAAACTAAGTTTATTATAAATAAAATTGCTTTAAGAATAAAGTTTATTTTCCAAACCAATGTATAAAAGGAAATATTTTTACAGGCATTTGTATTGTGTACCTATAATCCTATATTTTTATCAACTTTTTATACAAATTTTCCAAGTGCTTATTTCTTCATTATCTATTTTTCCCTCCTCTCATTCCAAGATTACTTCTATTTTGAGGAGGAAACCTCAGCTTCTCAACCTTATTACCCTATTACCAAAAAATGTAAGCAAGTAGTAACCATTAGTTAGTCGATGCCAAGAATTTCCTCCTATTACAATAAGTAGCCTGCTTTCCCCGCCTCTAACCATCTATTTTCACTCGATATTCCTCTTTGATAGCTCAAGGTTTTTTCACGTCTTGAGTACCGGCTTTGAGGTCATCGATCATGTACTATTTTTTTAGAGAATAAAATTATTACTTACTCGCAGATGTAGTGAGTGGATGTAGCTCGTGAGTCTCATTGGTCTGTATAGGAAGCCATGACCCTGTGATCTACAGTATGGTCAAAGTATTATTCATGCTGGGATAAACTTGTGTGAAACCGATTTGTCATGAGCATGAGGCTTGAACAAGGTCACGTCTGCATGAGCTTCATAAGTAATGTCAGAGTTGTATTAGGATAAAGAAGAATGAGTCAAGTTGGAGGGTGTTCCGGTGCACGTCTTTAGAAAGAAGTATTGTGAACCTCATGTTTTCATGAACCTAGATTAGTCAAGGATCGTAGATCGATACATGATTAACATGAAAGTCTCCACCTTGTGTTTTTCGTCATAAACGCATATGGTTTACAAAGAGTCACTACAGTTAAGTTAAAGAAAATATTAGTTAATCGAGATTATGTAGATAGCCCGGCGTTATAATCCAATTGTAACCGGTGTTTAAGATACTGTCAAATAAAATATTAAATATTAAAGATCATATATCACGAAAAAATTTACATAATTCATCTTGGTTTCATTGCTGAGACACGAATTTCAGCAAAAGGGTGAGAGCTAAGAGTCTTTATTAATAAACATATCATACATAAAGTATCTTTTTTATTTCTTAATTCCTTATTCGTTTTTTTATTTGTTTTTTGATTTTTGGTCCGTTTCTTGTTTCTTAACTAACAGCTGTGCGAAGCTCGCACCAATCCGTTCCTGGTTGTTTCACTTTTTTCTTTTGTTTTTTCCGTACCACCATTTTTTTATTAGCTTCTGAAAAACAATTTCTCTTTACAGCTGGTTTTAAACAAGTTAAACATGATATCATTATAATAAGATGATGATCAAACTATATCATTCACTCGCAAATATTGAACAATTGTGTGATTTCATACAATATGTTTTTGTCATTGAGTTCATTCATGAGAAACTAAAGAGAGTCAACCAACTGATACACGCTCTGAGAGAACACGCTAAAAAAAACAAATGCATGGTCATTCACGGAAGAATTATATTTTAACAAGATTTACAGCGAGATTATAAGAGTCATTAGTCTACGTGTCAAGAAACCCAAGATAATAATAAGGGACATGACAAGAGCGGATTTGTTTTAGCATTTCAAACTTCTTTTCTAAAGTAGGTTTGCAAAGGTTTGGAGGTCAGTTTTCATGACAATGATGTTATTGGTTGTTTTAAAATATTGAATCTATGTGAGGTATCTTCTAGATAAGTTGGCATGAAAAGTTGAGGTGTTGCAAAGTCGAATAAATTTTGTGATCATTTTGAAATGACAAAAATGATTGAAAAGAACAGATATGTTATCATGAACAAAGCTTATGTTGTCATGAACAAAGCTTATGTTGTCATGAACAAAGCTAATGTTGTCAGGAACAATGCTGATGTTGTCAGGAACAATGCTGATGTCGTCAGGAGAGATTTCCATGCTTATAAGATTCACGTATCTACAAAATGACGTAAAAAAACCTTTCATCATCTATGATCCACGATGAGATTGACTCACTCACTTCACTTGAAGTATGTTATTCTCTGTGTTCTTGCAGACATAACCAAACCAAGGTACAATGAGTAAGTATAACTCAATGTGAACAAGTTTTTTACATTTATGATTGCATTAAAAAAATTAAAATATGTTACAAACTAAGAATTTAGAATATGTGTTACGTCTTGTAATAGAAGGTATGTGTGTTGATTGTGAGTCAATTTTGGTAAAAGCTATTGCTTTGTGGAAGAAATCCAAGGAGTTTAGGTAGTTGTTTTCTGACCATGAGAAATACTTTTCTGAATATATGTGAGCCATCGCGGTGCCTCACATCGTGGATAATATCTTGAAAGCCGTATAATTAAATGGTTTTGAACCTTTAGTTTGCCTAATATGGTTTGATTGCTAGTACTTTGGTTTTGCTAGTATTGTGTGGATGTTTAATGATATGGTTAACTTTCATGCTACTAGTTTGAATTAATGAGTATTATTTGAATTCTAGCATGTTAGTTTCAGAGAGAAAGTGGAATTAGGGAAACTAGTGTGTTATATGGAAAATGTTAGTGTACTAGATAGGTGAATTAATGTAGATTAAAGCAATCGATATTAACAAGGATTGAGTAGCTAAACTTTTGCTAATTTGTATGAGCAAAGATCTAGTGTTGTAGGTAGTACCAAAATAGTATAGAAGCGCTCAATTAGTGTGGGCATTGTAGCGAATAGTATAGTTAGTAGGCAATTAGTGTGTCCATGCAAGGATGGATGAAAGCGCAAGGATAAAAAGGGCGCATGAAAATGATGCATGAAAAAGACTCCAATGAGTTCATTCAAACCACTAGGATGAATTTGTGGAGGTTCTCTTCTTCTTTCTCTTGATGTGTGTGCTTTCCCTTCTTCTCAGCCACCATATAGTCATAGACGAACTTCTCTTTAAGATAGATCTTAGCATATAATTAGTGAGCTTATGAAAATTCTATGAGTGATAAATCGTCAATTTTTCTTTTCAAAGAGACCTTACTCGCTTCAAGAGATTACGGAAAGAGAATGCGGTGGTCAACTGAATAGTAAAATGAACGCTGCTTTGAATTTGTAGAGCAGTATATAAGCGAAATTTTGAAGAACGATGTGGAGGAGTGTGAAAAATTAGCGTGTGACATTAGTACAAACCATGGCATTTTGCCTCACTCAAATTTTGCAAAAAACACCAAACTCATATGTTGATACTATATAGTACTAACAATGGTGGCAAAAATGCATTCTTACTTCCATTCATGTTTGTATATGAAATTTATTTAGATTTGATAACTTTAACAATGCAATATCTATTATTCGTATATTGTTGAATTTTAAAGGCAATTGAAGCATATAATCAATTCATGATTTATTTTTATTTCTTTTGCACATTTTATCTATACTCCGATTTTTCGTAGTTTAATAACTCGTCATAGTTGAAAAAAAAACCTTCATCTGATGATATCATGTATTCAAGAATACGGTACATGTATGTATTAAACTTATGTTTAGAATATGTTGCATATTTTTATTAAGGGATTGTTATATATAACAATATATACAATACATGGTTCAAGAAAGTATCATAATTTATATTCAAGTCATCTTTAGTTATTGACAAATATCACGTAATACAAAAAATAGATGAATTACGACGTATGTGAATTTCAAAAAATACGTAAATTATGCCCTACGTGAATTTGAGAAATACGCGAATTATGTCCTACGTGAATTTCAAGAAATATTCTCTTATTAGTAAAATACAAGAGTTCCTTATCAAACACTTTACAACATCTATGCATGGAGAAAAAAACGTTCAAAAATGTTTTGTATTGCAAAAGTTATAAACGTTTGAAAATTACTATATGTTTTTCTAATTCCGCTATCACTTTAAATTGAATATAGAAAAACCGGTAGATATTTTGCCAATTTTTTTATTGAATTAGATTCCTCATTACAACATCTACCCATGAAAAAATGAACGTTCCATAATGTTTTCTATTATGAACGTTTAATAATTTTACAAAATAATGTAAAGTGTTGAATTTTTCAAGTAATTGTATATTTCCGATTTTCCAAGCATATTGGACATGAGAAGGGGGTTGGAAAAGTGGTGCTAGTCTCTTCACCCAAAGCCATGAGGTCTTCGGTTTAAGTCATATGAGCCACATGTGATGATCGTGAAGTGAACTTGAAGTTGACCGAGGTAAGGTCTAAAGTGAAATGGGTTCCGGACATCCAATTTTTTTTCAGGCAGCCTGCATTTTTTTCAGATTGCTATTTTTTTTTTCCAGGTAGCTTGAAATTTTTTCAAGCAGCCTGAATTTTTGTCTTTGGGCAGCCTGCATTTTTTCCACAACATTCAAACTTCACGATAGTTTGAAATTTCACAATTTGCAAATTGAAGTGTTAAAAATTTCTTTGTTTTACAATAGAATGTTAAAAAACACCAATAAATTACAATTCAGAAGTTGGTGCATCACTTAAAATGCACCAATTTTTTGATGCAAAACTTGATGGAAAAATACTATATTTTGTACTAGTTTGAATTTTTAAGAGAGGTTAGATCGTCAATTTTCAAATTAATCAAGCTAACCTGAAGGGAACACAAAGTGAAGAAGTGGCAGCCGATGGAACACTAAGAGGTACATTGTCTTGAATTTGTGAAGCGGTATTTGAACAAAACTTTGAAGAACGATGACGGAAGGACTATAAAGAATTTGGATGTAGAATTTTGGAATGAGTTAAATTATTAAGCTAGCTTTCCAAAGGGACCAAGTTCACCTTAAGAGGACATGAGACAAAAACGTGACAGACATTTGAACAACAGAAGGTACGCTGTTATTAGTAAATTGATAAATTGCAATATTGATTGCATTTTGCAAAATTATTGTTGTGATCTAATTGCTTTGTATTAGTCGTGGTTGTGATGCTTTGTATTGGTCGTGGTTGTGATACTTTGTATTGGTCATTAATGTTATGCTTACATTGGCCGTGGTCATATTGTTTTGTACTAGTCGAGTTTGTGCTGCCTTGTATTGATTTTAGTTAGGTTGCTTGAATTGAATGTGTTTATGATTAAATTGTAGTGACTGGTATTAGGGTTTAAAGTAATAGTTGTGTTTTTGATTCATTTGTGGGATTGTGGTCATATTTACTTGCATGGTAGTATTTCGATTGAGTTGTATTGGCCGTGTTGTTATTAAATTGTAATAGCCATGTTTATACCAATTTGCATTGCCTTGGGTTATTCTAATTTATGTCCTTCATATTTAATTAAATTCAGAGTCTAATAATAGTAATATGTGAATCATCTTTTTTTACAATCTGTGTTTGGAGGTATTTGGGTCACTTGCCATCCTCTTAATTCAATGTATGAGGGTTGACTCGCACGCGCGGTCAAACCCCTCATAATATGTGGATTTTGAAGATGAAGGTACTGATTTTGATTTAGACTTTGATGTTTGATTTAGACTTTGATGTTTGATTTAGACTTTGATGTTTGATTTTTTTAATATTTTGATTTTTTTTTCTTGTTTGTTTAATAAAATAAAGATCACCCTTTTCCATATTGCATTGTAGAAGGGTGATTCTTACAACCTCTCATACAATTTCTACCAAGGGGATGTGTCAGAGATTGTAGGGATCTATGGCCATCAACCGGTGATGGACTTGTCGAGGTTCAACTCTTGTTATGGATATTGACCCATTTAATTGTAAACGAAAAGGATTTTGACTAATTGAATTTTTTTTTGGATGTTTTAGGTTGATTAAGAATAAATGAAAAAGAGTTTTGACTTGTTGATATATAAGGTTGTTTGCTTTAGTCGCGGAAGATAAGCTCAAGACTGGCCAAATTTGTAAAAAAGGAGGCCATGGGCTGGCAAAGTCTAAAATCTTCCCGAACACTAGTCTAAATTGGATTGAAGTTAAGCATTTTGTCCCAATTGATTGGAATTGCATGGAATGATATGGAAGGCACATTCTCTGTTAGCCCCTAACTGCCTAATCGACCATATATGGTTGATCTAAAATTTCAGAGTTTAAAAAAAGTTCAGCCCACTTTAAACGTTCATAACTTTTGCAAAAATAACAATTTTTGAGCGTCATTTTTTTTCCCTTGTAGATATTGAAACTGAGCAACTTTTCCAAAAAGAAATTCTGAAAAAACGTTTACCGATTTTCCTCTAAAGCCCTCAAAGTGACAGCATCTCAAATTGTCACAATTTTGAAAATCTGCCGGGAATGGAATCTTTAAGTTTTCTATCAAATAAGATTAGTTCTAACATGAACAAGGTAACCACCATATAAAACCAATGTTTTTGACCCATCATACTTGATTCCAAGTCAAAATGACTAAACATGTATTTTTTTATGAATTTTCAAAGAAAATTCTTATAAATTGATTATTAAATAATTCATAGCATTTTTCCAAAATTTAACCGTATGGATGTTGTCTTACTGTTGTGCTCTACATATGTTTAAAAATTGAAGCTCATAAAAGTTGAGTAAGATGGACATTATGACACATCTAGCATTTCAAGAAAACCCTTGGGCACTTAGGGGTTAACTTGACTCACATGTAAATTTCACCTATACATAAAAGATGCATTACTGCAAGTTTTGACAGGTTGCTGACAACACAAAAAATCCCTATTATAACTTTGCAGATCAGCCTTTTATGAACTAGTTCCAATACGAACGCTACCACTACAATATAACACACAATTGCCAATTATAATTTTGCCATTTTTGACAATTGATTTTAAATTTGAATACTAATATTAGTTATTTGATGTTGATCATTTTTCCAGATGAAATCAATATACTTGATTAACTCCTACATGCTCAAGTATCCTCATCTTGACTTATGAACAAATTTGATCTATTATCTTGATCACCACAATTTTTTTCCTATATTCATCTAATTATTTTTATTCTTGTGTTAGTAGACAACCACTTAACAATACACATTATCAATAAATAATTGATCTAATTCTCTAAGCAATAAATTGGAGGTATGTGAAGACGAAAAATATAGCTTTTGAAGTTCAAGAAGTGGCCCTTCAAAAGTTAAGTCTATAATCTGAATTATTCAATATTTGAGCTTAAGAGGACTTGACAAATGTATGCTTTTGTTGTGGTTAGAAATTTCATCTAAAATGCATCTCACTGAAGTAATCACAAATCTCTTTTTATTGTGGAAATCAAACATGTTTAGGATGTACATATGAGCATACATTAATTAATGTACACTTGATCGTTTTTTCCACTTTCAATTTTGGATGATGGCTATTAGTTTATAAGTTATGTATATATGATTGTGTACACATGTATATTTCCAAGAAAAGTATGTACATGTATATGACTATATTTAGTATATTTCCAATAAAAATTTAAGACCTCTCTTTCAATTCTATTGGTTATTTTGAAAGTTTGTGATGGGCGTTTGTATCGTACAGTTCTCTAAAATTCTTGTTCTTTTGCACTTTTTTAGGATTCTGAGAATTTGAAAAATTCATTTCAGAGAAAAAAAAATATTTTGTGAAATTTAAAGTGGTATGATGGACCGTACCGATAAGAGAGAAAAATAAATTGATTGAAAATTAAAAATTCAACATTATATTTTGATGGAGGATGAAACAAAGGGTAAACTAGTGCATTGTCATAGTGCATAATATGCACCGAATTTTAAAAGAGAGGGAGAACAGAGGGTTGTGGATGGAATTTGAAGCTATGAATTTTTTTAGTGTTCAAATATGTGAAAAAAAATATCTTTCAATTTCTTCAATTTTTTTTGAATTAATTAAAGTTTGAAATTTGAAATTGTGTTATTTTTTAATAAGGGATTAATTGTTTCTCTATTTTTAATTTTTTTTTTATGGATTTCTTCTTTGAATGTTCTTGAGAATGAAATTTTGCAAGTTGGATTATTTTTAGATTATTTTAATATAGAATCAAACATGAACTATATTTACATTCAAAGTTTGATCATAAATTGATAAAAGTGTAATTAAAATGGGAGTTCTCATAGGCAAAATCTCCAACATAAAATCATTTTAACATTCTAATTTTTTTTGGTTCATAATTATGTACATAAATCTAGAAGTTGGTTCACTCATTTTGCATTGAATCATTGCTACATAATTTTCAAATTGATTTGAAATGTAGTTTTTTAAACATAATGCTCAAAGTGGATAAATGTGCACCAAAATGTAGATAGTACACCAAAAGGAGTTGGTGGACCGTACCATATAAACGCCCTGACGAGTTTCAAGACTATATAGTATGCATTTGTTTAAGTGCTAAATATAAGTATTGCATTTATAATGGTGCTTTTATTTAAGTCTACATTTTGAATTGTGTTACTTCATTAACAAAACATATCCTCTGTTTTAGTAATTTGAATGAAAATTGTAAATTTGTCATAAAAGCAAAAACTGGAATGACAGTTTGCTTATTTTGGGCTACATATCCCTCTTTTAAATATGAGTTTTCGAAAATAAAAAACAGGACCTCTAAAAATTAAAAATGAAGTCTCTCTATGAACAACGCTTAGATTCAGGTAAAAATGGATACTTCTATTATACGATCGAGAAGGGCTATAATTTATTGAGGTTGGGAGCCCATCATGGACTAGAATGAACCATATAATAGCAAACTACATAATCACTCATTCTTTATATATCCATCACAATTTATCATGTTATATATTCATCTAATTGGACAAAAAAATCATCCTTGATTGAAATAAATATGATTTGAATCTATAGTGAAATTTAACATTCTTCTCTTCTATATTTAATTTTGCATTAGCAATCCCTTTCAAGAATTGAGTACATAGAAATTTCAAAAAATATCAAACAACTCAAGGTGTATAAATTCATAGCAAACGCATTGGAAAAAAATCTACCCAAAAACTCAATGCTAAGTATGTGGGAATTTAGGCCTGGTGAGTGTTAACTTTCTTTTTGAGTCAAATACAGGTTGGACCTCAAACGTCAACTCCGGCCCCTCGAGCTTGGTTTTCTCAATTTTCAAATCACTTTTATCGTGAATTGCTAATAATGAAGAATTCTCTTATGAATTTTCTTTTTCAAGCATCATCCATGACAAGAATACTATGTACCCTTGAACACCAAACCCAATTCGATGAGCTAGAATTAAAAATAAATAAATAAAAAGCAAATTTAACCATTAATATCACATAATAAAAAAAGCATTTTATGCAATTTTTTTAGCATCATCCATGACATAAATAGCATGCAGAATATTTACAATTTTAGAATGCAACTAACTATTTATATTTACAGGTCAAAATTAAAAAATACTCCAAAATTTCTTAGAATGCATTTGTCCATTTAAGGGTTAGTGCGAGTTAAGCGGCTATTGACAAACAAGTGGCTAGAATTTGATCATGACATTCTGTCACAGAGAAAAAACTTCCAGAGAAACCCTGCATCTCTCTCAACATAATTATAAGCCCGAAATCACTGATAAAATGTATTGCATGAATGCTTGTTTACTTTCATCTGCCGGAACAGTTAACTTCGGCCTGGTCTCCAAATTGCAACAATCATGAATCATGAATCATTCTACTACCATTGCATGAATCATGCATGAAAATATATGGTTCCGGGCTACATCGACAGATCACTGGTTTCGTCGATCGTCCAGTACACTAGATTAATTTGCGCAGCAGGCGTTTCGCTCGACGCACCCGCCTCTGCAATCTCTTAGTCCGTTTACGAACCATTTTGTTTCCCATGTAGAGAATGAGCGCGTCCGTCTCCTCATTCTCCTCCCTAGCCCGAGGCCCTAGCACCCTGACCTTCGTCACGTTGCTGCTCTTTCGCACCGCTGTTGGCAAAAATAGCATCAGCGATCCGTAGCTGGTGGTCATGGGAACGACGTCGATAGCACTGCTCAACATCGTTGCGCAAACTGGGCATGGCTTTGCTTGGCCTTGGAGGAATCGGTGCATGCATGGCCAGCAGAACAAGTGACCACATGCAGTTTCTACTGGATTGGTCGGACGTGCAGAGCAGATGTTGCAGCCGAATGCCAGCAACTCCGATGGATCACTAGAAAGCCAATTTCCGTCCATGATCTTCTTGCTGTTGTCAACCCTCAGTTACTTGTACTCCAGATGAACTTTCAAATTATGAAACCTGAACACACGGATAGAAAGGCCATCCAAAAATCAACACACAGAGATGAACGTCATTGCATTGAAATTTCTAGCTCTTCTATGCATGGTACATAGCAGAAATCTGAAAGAATGAATTTTGTGACGAGAATAGTAATACCGCACCTTTTTGCAAAGTAGAAAGAAGAAGAGTTAAACCTACCTGGCCTCAGTGCAAACAGCGCGTGCTGGACTCTGTACCGTCCTGTGCTTGCCGGCCCTTCGTCAGACTCAAGCTCGAATCGCACTCGCTCTACCGGACATGAACGAAGACCTCAAAACCCAAAGAAAGTTGTGTCTCTGGCGTCGGGGCTCGTTCCGCTTTAAGCCATGAGTTACGTACGTTGCCGTCGCATGCACCAAGCCTCGGTCGTCGGATTCGGCTCGTGTGCCCTAGCCTCGGTTGTCAGTGAAAATTTAAGAGCAAGAGCCTCGGTAACTGTGGGGATTGCAAGCACTAGGATACTGTAGATGTAAACAACTCCAATAGACAGCCATTTCGATCGAAGAGAAGCTGTAGAATCTATCCCGCAGGTGAAGGTAGTACCGACGAATCTAACAGATCAAATTAAGGAAGAGCTGGTAGCATTGGGTACGAACATGAAGGAAATAGATAGATGCTGCAAGGAGTGACTGACGACCGTGAAAGTTTCAGACTGAAATTAATCCTCACTTATACATGATCCTCGGCTTCCAAAATTTTCATGGAAGATGATGAAGGTTCGACACGGGCTTCACTGATGCTGTGTAAATGCCTAATTCTGCGCTGAGTCGAGAGGTTCGCCCAGCAACGGTTGTGACGAGAACGAGAGGTGACGGCTGTGGTGGTATTCGGGCGGAGCTGCAGCTGGCAATGTGCGTCGTGAGGAAGCGTCGCCAATACTGAACAGGCCATCGCTCTCGTACCCAGATGAGGAAGCGGCGTTTACGATGCTGAATAAATCGGTGTCGATCTCGGTGTGGCGGGTGGAGCCGTGGCAGATGCTGAACAGGTCGTCGTCCATGTCGTCGTTGCCAGAGCTTGATGTGAAGGACGGCTGGCTTACGAAGCTCGGAACTGACGACGTCGACGTCGACGAGCTTGAAATTGAAAGTTCGTGCGCAGACTTTGCAAAGCTCGGAAGGCGACGTAACTTCGATTCCTCGGAGGAGGAATTCTTCGGTGATGGCATTCGAGGGGCGGAGTACTTCGGCGTGAGCCGCTTGGGATTCAAGGAGATTTCAAACTCGTCAATCTGATCGCCGTAGCTCAACCGGGGCTTGGGAAGCACCGAAGTCGGGGAACGGGGAAATCGCATCCTGCACGGCACCAGACCCATGAGCATGGCCATGTCCAAACTGGGCCGAATCACGTCCACGCCGCCGTGCCTGCGCATCCGGGTCACATTGCACGAGAGGTTCTGCAGAAAAACCTCGCGGCGCCGGTTCTTCAAGCTGCTGTCAAGCACCACATGGCACGCACCCAGCTTCATGGCTTCGTGGCAAATGGCAAGCTCACCGCGTCGGGCGGCTTTCACCATCACCACCAGCTTCACACCCCCTCCGCGCACCTCCGATCCAATCCAGGGAAACTCCTCCACACCTCCATCTTCTGCTGGACCTCCTCCTCAATCAGGTTCTGATTCGCGCTCACCCACTTCGCGTCGCCAATCTTCACCCTGTTCCCCCACGGCCCGCGCACCGAGTCCACCACGGACACGATCGTCAGAGTGTCCCCGCCCTTGAGCACGTGCTCCATCGCCCACACTATCCCCGCATGCGATACGTCCCTCACATTTGCGTTGAATGCCACCACCACTACGCTCTGCCCAGGCTCTCGCCTACTGCTGCTAATGTCCGTGCCCACATCCCGCTTCAACAAACCCAAACTGAGACTCTCTGAACTCTCTGTAGCGCGGGGACTCTCGGAGCCATGCAAGCTCGTCGGAGGCTTCAGGAGACCGAGGAAGTTCCGGAAGGGAGACGCCATTCGTAACCATGCTTCCATGGGACTTTGTATGACGCGCAGCGTTGATAATGATGATCCTGGTGTTGTGCATTCCTTAGACTCAATCTCAAGCTTCCTTCCTGGTACGGTGGAGTCATAGTTAATGGCGATTGTTTTGGTAGAAGCTCTGATACCATTGTCGCGTGTCACAACTCTCGACATGTTGCTCATCTCCTTCTCCGAGAGCTCCATCTCCAGCAAGGTCTGATCAATGCTATAGCATCGCTCTCACCGGCAAACAGAGCTGACGGAGCGAGCTTTGGAAGTCTATCAGCTATATCGCTATATCGAAGTGAATTTTCCATCGATTGAATCACGTTGAAGAAAATCTAGGGTGAGCGCCGAGTACCGAAGACTACGTCAACGCCGGCGAAGTCTCGAATTCTGCGAGAAGGAGGAAACGAAAAAATCAATTCTCGAATTCAAAAGGACGTGAAAATTAGGGATCCAAGAGAGAATTAGGGATTGAAGCCATGTTCTGCGACCTGAAAATCGTTGCACGTCGACCTCACAGTATCTCGGAGGAAACAGTATCACAAAATGCAGGGATATCAAGGCCAAGTTTCCTGGAGCTGCAGGACTTCAACTTTGTATCAAGTTTTTGTGTAGTCGACACAGTGCACCACCACAATCTGTACGCTGCTTACGCACGCTCCGTTTGGCATGACACCTGCCCGCTCGCCAGGATTCGGTGACCAGAAACAGTGGTTGGAAAACAAAAAGCAGTTGTGAGAGCTCAACCGGGAAAAACTGAAAACCATTCCTAAAGAAAGCTCTGGAGAATCTGCCGGAATCCGGGGGCGAGGATCCTCAGATTCACAACTGTTCAACAACGCAAGTGGCAATATAATCATCGATCAGGCTGAATCGCGAAAACTGCATCGTCGCGGCTGTATCCTCGTGAACATCTCCCATCCCCTGAAACCTCGATCAGAGAACTCCGGAGCCTCGCTCTACTGGCAATCCTGGAACCCTACATTACGAGAATGACAGGATTTCAACGAGCCCCTCACTCTGCATGGATCCTCGTCTGCGTCTACCAAATCCTCAGTCAACTACTCAAAGCCATGCATCGAAATTTTAGGGGTTAAAATGACGTTAAGCCCTCCCGTCTTTTTCTTTTTTTTTTTCTCTCTTTTTTAGCCATGAAAAATGAGGTCTATCGCATTTGAGCTATACTAACAAAGTGAAGCTTACCAAATCTAGTTTGTACTCCATTTTGAACTTTTGAAAAACTCTGAAAATCTTTTAAAACTGAGTGTTTTATTGGGTAAAAAAATCAGAACTTTTGAGTACAATTTGTAATTGATATCAATTTTCTTGACAATCACTTCAAAAATCATAGTAATTTCACCAAAATTTTGAAAAGTTCATGATTTGTAGTAGACATAGGGCTTCATCCACTAAAAATATAAAGTTGAATTCTTATCTTATTTATAGTGCCAAAATTGAGTGTGACTAGTAAAACAAGATTCCATGGTCATAGGCCCAATGTTTAGGGATTAAACTATCCAAATGGTCAGGTATATGTAATGCACCTTATGGTTGTTTTGTAGTTGCCATGGCTTTCAATCATCCCTTCACTTGTACTTGATGAGAGCCTTTAGGTGGTAGTTTTGGAACATTGGGTTAGTAAGGATGTTGCCTTTAAAGCAATATGTTGGAGTTTGGTCTATCTATCTTTTGCTTCGGTGTGTTTGGATTCTATGTACCAGAATTATTATTATTATTTAAAATACTCATCTCAATTCCACAAGATAAAACTTATATCTTACATTTTCATCATCACTTGTATGAATGTACTCTAAAAGTATTCTCACGATTTGACACTAGCAGCCTCAACCTCAATTTGTCATATTGGTTGGTTTGTAGAAATAAAATACTAGCCTCAAGTGCTTTAGCTGGCAAAAAGTCTTTTGAAGTAAGATTGGAACTTCAAATTTTACCATGAAATTTGAAGATAGTAAGGACTAGTAAGAATGCTCTAATCTCTTATATTAAGTACACAGCGCCACGATACCATGTCATTACCCTACTTGGTATCCGTTATTATACCATGTCTCGAAATCATCCACATTTCACATCCATGCCTTTCATCCAATTTTTCATCATGTTCTCAAATCGTTCTCTACAGTTCCTATGATGTTCCCCAAAGCTTAGCATCACATTCCCTAGCATCCTCTTCATGATCCCTAGCGTTTCCTAATGTTCCCTAATGTTCCCATGTTCCCAATGCAATGTTGGTGCATTGCAACAGGGTGTTATATATATATATATATAAATAAAAGATGAAAATAATAGAATCATACAAATGGGACCAAATTTTATTGATCGTTGTAAACATTGCATGTGTTTGTCAATAAATCACGGAAACTGGACCTATATATACTTGACCTCCAAGAACTCATCCAATGTTGTTGTGTTGAATAATTATTAGTATTATTTTTTAGAGAAATTTTCATTTCAACATTGCATATATCCCTTAAGATTTTTTGCCGTTAAAATTTTATTTTTTTGGAAAAAATAATTTCCAAATGTTTCGACTTTATTTTTGAATAAATACATGCTCAATCAGCTATCAAGCTTCGATAACCTACTAAAAACACATGAAGTCAAGTAGCCCAAGGATTCATGGTTATAAATTGACCAGTGTGAAAATAATAAGTTTCAAATGGAACCAAATTTAATGATCACCCAAATCAGTGAAGAACAATGCATGTGTTGGTCAATAAATCAGTTGAATTGCAAAACAAAATTAGGAAAATTAAATTAAAATTTTAATTAAAAATAAATAAATAAATCCTCATATAATGTGCTAAATAACATGAAGTCCAATTTGGGCTTCTTGGTAATTGAGAGGTTAGAGTTTGCATGAACTTGGAGTAAGGTGAAGTGGGATTTGCTATTGAACCTCGGGTGTACAGCCGTTGTAAAAAACCTTGGCTGGATTGACAACGACCAGGGACGTCGCAGGCATGTCTGCTCCATTAGCAGAAGTGAATCGAGTTGCATCACCCAACAGTGTGTCATTGAACATCTGCATCCACCAAATCAAACCAGGGTTTAAGGTGGTTACCCCTTTACCAACTGGCGCCTTAAACCAACAGCTAGGGGCATTTTCCACAATCAATGTTGTGATGATGTCGATTTTAGCATGGATTACAGTTGGTAATAGGTTCTCTCTTGTTGGTTTTAGTATATGTAAGTGTGGTTATGGATTCGTTGTTGTTGGTTTAAGCATTTTTAGTGTGTGCAATACAAATCTTCTTTAGACAGAAACAACTCTACCTATGTGACGTGAATGGGATGTGTCATGCTTAAACTTTGAAAATTTATAACTAATTCATTCTTCATCCAAAAATTATGTTTCAACTTGTGTTGAAATCTATTTCTTCTTGCCTAATTTTACAAAATAATAATACTAAATAATATCCATGTCTCATATCCGTATTTCTTATTCAGTTGGGAATGGGGTAACCACCTTATGCCCTGAACCCTCATCTTCCTATTGCACAAGCATTAACCCTTAAACATCAAGAGGGTCCGTGGAGGGCAGCCCGAAAAACATCTCCAAAAGTTTACAGCTACTGTGCTTTAAAATAAATAAACAAATAATAAAAACGGCCAGCCTACCATCGGCGTTGACCAACAATCGTTGTTGGCCAGCGTTTTTGCTATATATAAAAGAATGCTTTGTCTCTCTCTACAATTGCTGCCCGATCATAGCTCCCCCTTTCCCCCGATTCCTTCATTTGATTGTGGATTGTTCGATGATTGTTTAATTTAGGCGCAAGTTGGGAGTCTAGCCTTTCTTTTTCATAATCTTTCCAAAGCACCAATCCATTTCAATTTTGGTTAAGAAAATCTACTTTTTCTTCATTGTTCTCTCATAAACAAGCCCGTGTGGCTTGCTTTGACATTTTTGGGTTAACCCCTAAATGCCCACATCCCTCTTCAGATTTGGAGAGTTGCAAAGATGCATTATAAAATGCAACTAAGAGGAATATTTTGAATTTGATGTATAAATAAAAGTTGTACATTATGAATTTTAGATTGTATCCATACAATTAAATTTGTGATTGCTATCACCAATATTTTGTATAAAATTTGAAACTTGAAATTCAAAATCCTTTTGTAATTCAATTACAAATAAGATATTGACAATTTGTGGATGAAATTTGTTGTGATGGGTTGAATTGTGATATTCTAAGTGTAGTGATTTTTGGATAATTTTTGGTTGCTTAATTCTATGAGTTGATTTTTTTCAAGAACACTTTTGAACTAAGATCTTAAATTTTTTTGGTGAATCACTACAACATGAAATGAGGCATAAACTTTCACAAATCATCTCCTTTCTAACGAATATGGGCATGCATGAAGCTAACTTCTCATAAAATCTATAGTAAGACAAGCACACTACAAATAGTGCATGATAGATGAGAAAAGGGAGCTTGATTCTGTACATTATTCAGAAAATGAATGGTTGGGCATTTAGGGGTTAAAGGGCCATGCATCCAAATAGTGGATGTTTGTTGACCAAATTAAATTTCAACTATAGAGATGAATTTTATTCCTATTACACCTAACTATGTTTTCCAACTGAAATTATGCAGGTGTTCTTTTTGAGTCGCTTTTCATGATGGTTTTTTTCAACGCTCATACCAAGCTTAATTAAATGTTGAAAAACTCACGTCTTCTGGTGTGGGTGATTACGGCCCTGAATGTGGATTTTGAAATTTGTCGCCGAGATGGAAGTGGTCATGTGTTCAACTCTCACTGGAGGAACTCCCCGCTGTCGGCCTCCATGGCTTAGTGGTAGAGCGTTCCCTTCGTAAGGGAAAGGTCGTGAGTTCAATCCTCACTGGGGGCAGCATTCATTTTGGTTTTATAATTCCGGCCGGCCTTAAAAGAGGACCGGAGTTCTTACTGCTTTTAGAAAGCTGTTTTGTAAGACCGGGTCGAAAACAATGTCGAAAAGAGAGTGGAAAACAACAGCCGTAGTTTTCTGATAGAGGGAAGAATGATGCGTGCAGGAACAGAAGAATTGGGTGATGACACCTTCAACCGAAGGTTTCTGAGTCGAAAGGAATTGGGAATGAGGGATCTCACCAAGGGAAACCGAGCCGAGTCTGCATATGCAACGCCGCTGGGAGTGACGGAAGTGGACACAAAGATGGCCAGCGCAATTTGATCAGGGAAGCTCTCCATCAATTCCAAGTTGGTGAACCCGCCCATGTTGTGCCCGATCACCACCACCTGCACATCATTCAATTCAAATTCAGAGATCTGACTCAACGCTAGCTGCGTGGATCATTCAATTCAAAACAACAATTCAATTCAATGAGGCAACTATATATTCAGACCACTAGTACCAGATCTGTCGTTTTTCATTCCCCATTTCACGGGAACAGTGAACAGTGGCTGAATATTATGCTTATATTTCTGCCATCCTGTGACCAAAACTACTCACCAGGACTAACTTAGTCCAGTTGCTTGGCACAGTTTCATTCCTTTTTCAATTATAGTATGTGAAAAACGACACATTTCCTACTAGTGGACCTGAACGTAACACACCTTCTCGTCATGTAGCAGGGATGTCATAAAGTCCACTGCACAGTACTAGCAAAGGCGTCGCTTCTCACTCAGGCCAATGTCAAAGTTCAGTGTACACACTTGTCCTACATGACGAATCACACTCACCAAATCTTGAGCGCTTGGACAGTGAGTGCGAAGTGGCGCCATTTGACTCACCTACCGAGTGAAAAACGACGCCTTCTCCTTGTAGTGGCAGGTTTGATGTAACGAGCAAACAAGGTGATGGTGTTGGGATTGGTCGTGTCGTGGCCGGCGCTCGTCAAGTCCACTGCCATCGCCCTACAACCTGCTTTCTCCAGCATCTCCACCGTCTTTCAGCATGTCCACGTTCCATGGGAGCCGATAGCCCATTTGATTTGAGCCCTGGTCTTGAATCCTGCTGCAGACTGATGTGAGAGGCTAGAGTGTCAAAACCAAGCCTAGAATGAAACAAATCTGACAACACTAGTAGAAGACTTGTCGTTTTTCATTCCCCGTTTCATGGGAACAGTCTAAATATTATGCTTATTTTTTATGTTTTCTTAGAGCATCTCCACCCATGCTCGCTAAAAGTGACTCGCTAAAATTATTCATCTATATTTGAAGAGCCCTTGAAATCACACTCCCCCACCCTTGATTGTTTCGTCAAAAGACTTGTCCTGATTAGTAATGAAGATGTTTCGCAAAGTCCAATCTAAGGTAGGAAAACCAAAAACGGTGAAAATAAGGTGATTTGACCAGAAGGAATGGAATTAGAAATTATGTGAAATTTTTTTGAGATGAAGAAGAAGAAATGATGAAGAATGCAAGTTGTTTCGTATTTTTATTCCCCCTAAATAATTATCTACAATTTCTCAAAGTGGGAAGTTTGTCAAACCCCCTTCTTGTATACTAGACTCTTCCTGAACTGAACGTGGTGGTATCCTTTTCTACACATGAAAACACCTAAAACGGTTAACTAAATTCAAAAAAAATTAGTAATTTTTAGTAAATTTTTAGTAATCCTGGTCATGCAAAAATTCTCCATTTTTGGTCTATCACCTCCCTGTTTTACTGCAACTCTAGTGCACGCCTTGAGGGCATTAACCGTTTTTGGTTTTCCTACCTTATTGTTTTGCATGTCCAACCCATTAAGGGCGGGCTTCCATCTGAGCATCGCGCCGGTGGAGTAAACTAAAGGTAAAAAATGAGTTCCCTACTTCCGCCCATGCTCGGTGAGCGTTGAAAGCAGACTTTGCATTTCATCCACATCACCATGCCATCAGTGGGCTACATGATTGGTTACTTTGCGAAGAGTTTTTAATTTTATCTACTAAATTGCTCTACCGAGGTGTGCACGGAAGTGTTATGCAGTTTGGGTATCGGAGAAGAGCAAGTAATCAAGACCAGCCCGAGTCTACATGGAAGGAGGCTCTAAACTACCACTCCAACTAATGAGCATGTACTCATCGTGTAGATTTGAAAAATCTAAAAGTAGGGTGGACATGCATTTTAGTAGAATGGACTTTGTGAAAGATCAGATTTTTAGGAGAAGGGAATAGGACTTCGAAAGCCGCTTTGGAATCCATGCCTTTCGCAGTTAATGATGTACTCTGTCGTCATCAGCGTGGATGCAATAAAGCAACAGTAATTGTGGGTTTGACTAATTTGTTAGTTTAGAAGGCAAAATGTTGAGTAAATGATAACATTTAGTAACCGCTGTGACTGCTGCCTTCCCTCCAACAGAATGATGCGGAACATTCTACATCATTCCATCCCCCAATGAAATGATGTGGAATATTCCACATCACATTAGTAGCTATAGGGGCAAGTGGCATTAAGCAAGAGCAACTAACCATAGTGAACAATAATCGAAAGCACTCACTCAATTACAATTTAGCAGTGTCATGTAATTGTTTATTTGATTCAATAACCCATTCAATTACAACTCACTGGTCACTCCATCTATAAAGGTTGATGAAACTAAACGACAGCCTTCTTTAAGGCTACTGAATGTTATAGTGTTGAGTGTTTCCAATGTTGGAAAATTGCCAACGAATGGTGGGTAGGGTACTTTGCAACATAGAAGAATGATCATAGAAGAATGCAAGTTCTGCCTGTGGCTACTCGAAGTGGTGATTTTCTCACTACAAGAAGAAGGCGTCGCTTTTCACTCTTTAAGTGAGTCAAATGGCGCCACTTCACACTCACCAATTTTTTGGTTGAACTTGGTGAGTGCAATTTGTCACATAGGACAAGCGTGTACAGTGAAAATCGACAATGAACAGGATCCTCCAGAGTGAGAAACGACACCTCTACTTGTAGTATCTGGAGTCACTGCATGGGGACACATGTAGTATCGGGAACCTCACCTCGGCAAATGTCCCCCCTGGCGACATTCTCCAGGGGTGCCCCACGGGAGGTTCCCGATACTACATTCTAGCCCACTGGCATGCGCCACAAGAATCACGTCACGAGTTGCTTAGATCCATTCCTTTTTGTCACCCGACTTCCAGACAAATTAAGTATCAGATTAGGCTGTGCACACTCAGTTACGTTGTGCGAAGGTGGATCTGCTGTAGAGTGTATGGATTTCTCACTTGAAGATTACATAATTATGTATAGGTTGTTGATCTGTGACTAGGACAGTCCAAGCTCTGGCGTTGCTTACAAGCGTAGTGATTGCAGTAGCTGCTCTCATGACAGCGGCGTTTCACACTAGTAGGAAATGTGTTGTTTTTCACTTACTATAAATGGAAAAGGAATGAAACCGCACTAGGCACATGGGTTGTGTCAGTGCTGGTGAGTGATTTTGGTCACAAGAAGATAGAAATATAAGTAGCCACTGTTCACTGTTCCTACGAAGTGTGGAATGAAAACGACAGGTTTGCTACTAGTGTCACTGCCACAAATTATACCCTTTATCCTACATACTCCGACAATCTACATATTCATTACAAGAAATTTGAGCCCTCTAAGAGGCCTCGAGTTTTATTTTTATTTTAACCTTTTGAACTTTTTTAAAATATTTAATTAATAAAAGAATATTTAAAAAATGAAATTTGATGTGGCATGAGTTCGACATTTCAGGTTGGATATTTAAATATTAAAACTTTTATTTAAATTTTAAATATATTTGTAAACATATTTGTAAGTATATTTGTAAACATATTTGTAAGTATATTTGTAAATATAGTTTTAAGTATATTTGTAAACATATTTGTAAGTATATTTGTAAACATATTTGTAAGTATATTTGTAAACATATTTGTAAGTATATTTGTAAACATATTTGTAAGTATATTTGTAAACATATTTGTAAGTATATTTGTAAACATATTTGTAAGTATATTTGTAAACATATTTGTAAGTATATTTGTAAACATATTTGTAAGTATATTTGTAAATATATTTGTAAGTATATTTGTAAATATATTTGTAAGTATATTTGTAAATATATTTGTAAGTATATTTGTAAATATATTTGTAAGTATATTTGTAAATATATTTGTAAATATATTTGTAAGTATATTTGTAAATATATTTGTAAGTATATTTGTAAATATATTTGTAAGTATATTTGTAAATATATTTGTAAGTATATTTGTAAATATATTTGTAAGTATATTTGTAAATATATTTGTAAGTATATTTGTAAATATATTTGTAAGTATATTTGTAAATATATTTGTAAGTATATTTGTAAATATATTTGTAAGTATATTTGTAAATATATTTGTAAGTATATTTGTAAATATATTTGTAAGTATATTTGTAAATATATTTGTAAATACATTTGTAAGTATATTTGTAAATACATTTGTAAGTATATTTGTAAATATATTTGTAAGTATATTTGTAAATATATTTGTAAGTATATTTGTAAATATATTTGTAAGTATATTTGTAAATATATTTGTAAGTATATTTGTAAATATATTTGTAAGTATATTTGTAAATATATTTGTAAGTATATTTGTAAATATATTTGTAAGTATATTTGTAAATATATTTGTAAGTATATTTGTAAATATATTTGTAAGTATATTTGTAAATATAGTTTTAAGTATATTTGTAAATATATTTGTAAGTATATTTGTAAATATATTTGTAAGTATATTTGTAAATATATTTGTAAGTATATTTGTAAATATATTTTTAAGTATATTTGTAAATATATTTTAAGTATATTTGTAAATATATTTTAAAGTATATTTGTAAATATATTTTTAAGTATATTTGTAAATATATTTTTAAGTATATTTTTAAATATATTTGTAAATATATTTTTAAATATATTTTTAAATATATTTTTAAATATATTTTTAAATATATTTTTAAATATATTTTTAAATATATTTTTTAATATATTTTTTAATATATTTTTTAATATATTTTTTAATATATTTTTAAATGTATTTTTAATATAAAAAATTGTTCAAAAAATCTTTGAACAGTTTTTTAAACATTTTTCTAACATTTTTAAATAATATTTTTTATTTTATCTTATTAACATTTCATTTTTAAAATATTTTTATTTAAAAAATAATTCCATAAAAAATTAGATTTTTGCCCGAACATCAAAAAAGCCCCTTAGAGGGTTTATTTCTCTTCTAATGTGAAAACACCTATATTAACGTGGAATATTTCAATAAAGAAAATTGCATTATTTTTAATGTAAACCAACACTATTTTACATATCAAGTAAAACCAAATTCTTGCAAGTTTATCAACACTCAATCAAAAGCTATGAACTAGGTAATTCAAAAGCATGCAAGACTATAGGAGACAATTGCAGGATAGTACCTGCCTCACCACTACCGTAGCTTGGTAGTTCCTCACCTACGATTATACCCCATCTAGTTTTGCTTGCTTTTGAATTACGGAGCCAAGGTAGTGACGAGGGAAGTACTAGCCTACGATTGTCTCCCATAGTCTTGCATGCTTTTGAATTACCACCTCAATGCAAGCCACTTCGAGCCATTGGATCTCAAGATCAATGTGGTAGTTGAACAAAAAAGCAAAGAGAAAGTAAAGTTGAGCATACACATAGAGTCCAAACAGTGAATCGTGTTTGCTTCTGAATGAAGAGTTAATGCTACCTGCTAAAAATCAATGCTCTCTAGCATTCAGTTATCAGTTCTAATCCCTTTCTTCTAGTACAATGGTATCTTGACACAATGGCAATCTTAAAGAGAATGTATTGAAATTATGAATCCTTATAAACCCCTAAAGAACAAGTCCAAATTTGGTCTCATGTTTTGTTTTAGCAATTTTGAGTAAATCCTATGTGGACTTGTTTTTGTTCAAATTATTATTATTCTTATTTTTGACCAACACATGCAATGTTCTTCATTGATTCTAATAATATAAAATTTGATCCTCTTTGAACTATATTTTCACAATATGATCAATTGAATTTAACATTTTAAAACCATGAATCCTTAGTCCTTTAAAGGTTAATTGAAATACCTACATTGTTTTTGATTTTAAATATGGGCTTTTTAAATTAAGTTTCACATTGTTCAATAACCTACACTGTGCAGAATAAACATTGTAGTCGCAAATTGTTTAGTGAGCTTCAAACCTTAATGAATGTGTGGTGAAGTAGATTGTTGAGGAGTCACTAGTAGAAGACAGTGGCTAAATATTGTGCTTATATTTTTGTCTTCTTGTGACCAAAACCACTCACCAACATTGACATAGTCCATGTGCCTGGCGCGGTTTCATTCCTTTTTCATTTATAGTAAGTGAAAAACGACACTTTTCCTACTAGTGAGTATTCATTCAAAAATTCATTCAATCACAACATTTGTTTGAGGAACCCAACATGGGCTTTTATGATGAACATTTTATGTAGTTACATTGATTGGAGAAGAAGTAAAGAGGTTACCGCTCAATTCAATGCAATGCGACTACTTACCTAAAGAGAATACGGGTATCACAATATAATTACCATTGATGACTTCATCCAGATTGTCATCTATATATTACAATTCACTAGTGAATTTCACACTTCATGGAATGAAATGTCTTCGACTTTCAATGGGGAAGCAGTCTCGGTGTGGGCATTGAATTGTTCAACATTAAGAAATCTTAGAATAAGTCAATGCAAAATTGGACATCAAAAGAATAATTTCTCTGAACTTAGAGAACTTGATACCTCTTCAATAACCGATGAAATCTAGCAACCATCTCTAACAAGAAATCAGTTGGTGATTGGGAGATTGTGTCTCCCTTTTAACTTTCTTCCACATTTATAAGAGTCAATAAAGTTAAAATGTTTCATTCACAAGCCACAAACTCATTCTTAAACTAGTCTCTCATTTCCCCAACCTAGGGTATGGCAATGGATTGGCAACAGGGGATGTCGCACCTTCTTCTCCCCATTCTCAATCTTCAGAGAATGAGGACGTGGAACTCTCTCCTTGAATTGCAGAGGGTCCATTCTCTGAAGATTGAAAAGTTTCTTTCTTCTCTTTCAAGGGTGAAGAATGGGCGTGAAGAATGGTTTCGCGTGTGAAGTTTTTATTTCTTTGCTTCTCCTTTTCACCATGCCTACCGTTATTCTACCTGGTTATCACTAGAGAGGGTCGTGGCTTTGTGATTTGCGCCAGTCTCAGATAAATGTCATTCTCAATCTTCAGAGAATGAGTCGTGTCACTCTCTCCTTGAATTGCAGAGGGCCTATTCTCTATAGATTGAGAAGTTTCTTTCTTCTCTTCCAAGGGTGAAGAATAAACGTGAAGAATGGTTTTGCGTGTAAATCCCATCCTCATTCTCAATTCTCATTCTCCATAGGATAGAAAAGAGGAGTCACACTTTCTTTGTAGAAAAGGGCCCTTTTTGGTTCCTCTTTACTCTCCAGACCTTCTCAATCTTTAACCCCTAAAGGACCAACTGTCCTAACTAGGACATTTAGAGAATCGGGTAGGTTCCGGTGAACACATTTTTAATCGAATTTTGAAGGAAATTTAATAGTAGATTCCCCAATGTGCCACAAAAATGAGGATTCTTTTTTTTTTTTGAATTCCGACACCGTATGTGAAAGTTATGAGGGGAAATGTGTTTTTTTCGGGAGAAAGGGCAACGGGGCAGTAGAGAAATAGTTGAATTTTAGTGGGGGGCAACAAGATGGGCGGCGTGTGGAAAATGGGGTGAACTGTGGTGGGTAGAAGACCACCCCATTTTCCAAACTCATTAAAAAAAAATTAATTTTTTTTTTAAAATTTTAAAATAAATTTTTTATAAATAAATTTTTTAATTTTAATCTGAAAATTATTATTTTAAACTGAAAATTATTATTTTAAATTTTAAAAAATAATATTTTAAACTAAAAGTTCAATTTTTATAATTAAAAAATATTATTCAAAATTTTGAAAATTAAAATCATTTTAAAAAATTAAAAATTAAAATCGTCCAATGAGGGACTGCCACGTGGCAGTCCACTTTGAGAGTTAGTGGGGTCATGAACATTGGAATGGGTTGGCACTTCAATTCCCTTCCTCCACCCTTTATTTCCCTCCTAACCCCCAAAATTCTTAGAAAATGTGCTACATGTCTTCTAAAACTTGGAGATTTTATTTTTTTCAAACTTTTTTTCGCCATTCTATAGAGGGTGGAATGTACTTATGTTTCACCGCTCAGATTCGTATTTTAAATACAGAAAGTCAAAAATATTGCAATTCCAAAAACATAGTCTTTTTTGAAGTTTTAAACCCCTAACAAGTGCAAGGTGTTCTTCAACATCCTAAACATCTCCAAACGCAACGAAAATTGGTACACAACTAAGTAACATCATATAGAATGTGAAAGTGAAGTGCGACAGGTTTCGGTAGTGAGGTTTTTTTGATGTAGCCATGGTCAAACGCATCTGAAATTTTCGGACATGTGTTTTTTTGGGGTGTTTTTTTCCATCAAATGCAATTATCTTGCAATCCGTGCGGTCAAAATCAACGAAATTTGTTGTGTATGTTTTTCAAGTAGTTGAGGACAAGATCTTACGGTTAGAAGGTAAAAATTAACATTTTTTTGGATTTTTTGCATAGGGGAGTGAAAATGGCAGCATTGGAGTGTTTTTGGAGGAAAAACACTCCGGTCCTTTAGGGGTTACAGAAGTTTGATTCTCGAAGAAGGTATAACAACCCCTATTGATGCTAGTTTCACCTTGTCCGAGCAAGCAGTCGCTATGGACTCGGTGCCATCTCCTATGAGCCTAGCTATCTAGCATAGCCCGATTTTTTGGCCAGCGAGCCTCCCCCTTGCCCTTCCGACCTGCTTGCTTTTCCTACCTTTTGTGAGGAGAGGAATGAGGAAAAGCCCTGTGACGTTTACATCGAACCCTAACTCGCGGATGAACTTGTTAACAGACTCACTTTCATCCAGAGAAGGTTAATAACCATCGAAAATAGCTGGCCTCCTTTGGAACAATGAGGAGGTGAGTTTGGCAAAAAAATCGACGACGATGGCCAGACGCACATGATGGATTTCTGCCCCACCACCCGCCACCCGCCAGGACAGGTGGCGAGGCGTGGTTGGCGGATTCTCCGTGGCTGTTGGCGGTTTCGTGAGGCCACGCACATGATGGAGCATCCACGCACGTCGACGCCAACGCCAACCTGGATCAAAGGTAAAAGCTCGCCTCCAACGGGCCCCGTTCACATCAGGTCGGCCGCGTTCACACTTGCTGGGTTTAGGGATTGAGTTTAGTCTCCTTGCCGGCACTCCAGTAGCTCCTCCAGCAGCTCCAGAGCCCTTCTGCATGTTGTTTATGGATTTAGGGTTTCATAAGTTTTTTGGGTGTAAGCTTTAGGGTTGAGAATCGATGGCGGACCACTCACTCATCGTGATGTTCGCGTTCTTGGTTGTTCTCGTGACTTTCCACGGTCGTAGACGTCGTCGTGTAGTGCCGTATGTTCCATTTGATATCGCGGGAGGACACTCGATGCGCCGTTTACTCCCGATTATTGCTGCGATGGCGTGGAGGCAGCGATTTCCTCGTCGCATGTGGTGGGTGGAGCCTCGCCAGTACATCCATCACGACATTGTGGAGGGCGATGTGTGGCATACTTCGCCACAAATGCTTCATTTGAGGTATTGGCAAACTTATCGTATGGAATTTTTAGCATTCGAGGCTTTGGTGGATTTATTGACACCGTTTTTGCGTTCTACCGCTGCTACGTTTGTTAGACCCCCCGTTCCGGTAAGAAAGCAAGTAAAGCTTGTCTTGTACCGATTGGCTCATGGTGTGAGTTGTACTAGAATGCATAATTTGTATGGATGCGGAGAGTCCACTATTCGCAAGTATACTATGATAGTGTGTCGGGCTTTAGGGACTGGTGAGGATGGTTTATTTTTTCAGTTCATCCACACACCCTCTGGCGATAGGCTTCAAAGCATTATAGAAAAATTTAGAGACATCACAGGGTTACCAAACATTGTTGGTGCAATAGATGGCACCCATATTCCTTTGAGCGTCAGGCCCACTAGACGATTCACTCCCATGCCCCAGGATTTTTACAATAGAAAACATTTCCATAGCATTGTGTTGCAAGTAGTTTGCGACACAAATAGAATGTTTTGGAACGTATGTGCGGGGCAGCCCGGAGGTGTTCATGATGCAGGGCAATTTGCGGTGTCCTCCCTAGCAACGCAGCTGAGTAGAAGACAGATTTTAGCGGAGCCAATCATCCATCTCAGTGGAACGGAGATTAGACCCTATTTGGTGGGCGACACGGCTTACTCTAGCAGACCGTACATGCTCAAGAATTTCAAACCAGGAGATCCGGCAATAGTGGATAAAATTAGGTATGACTAAGTTTATTATTATGTTTTTTTTTAATTATTCATGCTTTGCACAGGGTATGATCATTATAAATTTTGACTGTGATTTTTATTTGGATTCCACAGGTTTGAGTCCTTTGTTAATAGCGGACGAGTGGTAATCGAGCAGGCTTTTGGTGCACTAAAGAATCGCTGGCGCATTCTGAAGGCATTTAATATGTCAGTAGAAAAAGCAGCCTTGGTTACTTTAGCGTGTTGCGTTCTTCACAATTATTGTGAAATTCACAACCAGCGTGTTCCTATTCCTGCAGACGTTAGACTCCGTCGTGCTCCACATGTTGGGTTCCATGTGGGAAGGATGCAACTTCCCCATGAAGGTGTAGCTGCAAAGGTAGCAGGGGAGAGGATGAGGAATGTTTTATTCTCATCATGGCTTGAGCGTAATCCAGAGTGATGTTTCTGTATGTTAGGTTTTTCACTGTAGCCACATGAGTGGCAAGTATTTTACGGATGTCCCCATGGTATTGATTTTCCACTTTAATATAATTTTGATGTGCTAGTCTTTGGTTTTTGGTTTCGGACGTGGTACATCATAGTTGGAATAATATGTTAACAATAAACCCTAAACTATATTGCAATTCAATGTTTTTTTCCCAGTATAAAATATGTAGCGCATAATCTCTAAAAATTATTTGTACGGTCAAACTTCCTAAAATCTCTTCACATCAATTTGATCTTGCAAGTTTGAATGTCCTAAAATCACTAACTTAAACAATGTGGCCTACCTTTGGCAATGCATAATTGAGAAAGAAAAAATGACCGCATTCAACGTAGGTGTTCATGAGGATTGCAAAAATTCTGAACACCTAATTTGCATTTGTCGATTTCATACAGAATTCCAAATTGCAAAGAAACATGTGACTCAAGTCTCTGCGAAACAAATAGAGGTTTGGGGCATGAAATGTTTACAAAAAAAAACCAAATTGGTGCAATACATTCCAATTCCCTACTAACACAAACCAAAGCTCCAAAACCCTAAATCTATCACTAGGATTTCTATTGGGCATTTTTTTTAACAACTTTTGCAAACATAGCGGCCATCCTCTCGCCACTAGCCTGTTGCAATCGGAACAATTCAAGTTCCAATTTTCTGTTCTCCTAGCGTTCAATTAAATTGTCCTTATGCATAGTCAATGCTGCTTCAATTCTCAACCGTTCTATCTCAGCACTAGAATCTGCAAGTCTATCTAATGCATCCATCAAGTTTCTATCAACCCTAGCCCGTTTAGCTGGTGTGGAATTAGTACCTTTCCCCAAAACCCCGGGTAAATTCGCTGCTCGTGTTCGTGGAGTGGTGCCGTTGCTCTCCTGGTCAGCTGCACTGGATGCTGCAGGATCGGTGCGATGTGGTGAGTGCGCCCAAGATGGCTCACCGTCTCCGTCGATCTCCTCGCAAACATCCGCCGGACCGCTAGAAGTCCCAGTGCCGGGTACAGGTACCCCTTGGTCCATTGCTCCTGGAACACCATTCGCCTTCGCTGTGAGACTCAAAATTTCATCAATCTGATCGTACCAAATGAACTTCGCACCGTCATCCCACACACCTGCACCCGTTTGGTTGCGCAACTTCTTTATCTTGGAATATGTGCTCCGCAACTTCTCCCACTTGTCAGATAAGGACTTGACCTTCCACCCAGACTCCGGAGGGAACTGCGTAATCAGCAGCTTGTGCACCCGCGCCCACTGATACTGTCGCATGGTGACGGTGTTGTGGGCCTCGACATGTTCCCTACACTGTTGCAATAAAAACTTCACAACAGCATTGCTCCAATGCCGTTCCTGCACAACAACTGGAGCCCGTCGCGGGAGAGGAGGGGGTGGACCTGACAACACAAAAGTAACCGGAACAGAAGCAACGGGAACGGAAGTGACTACAACAGAAGACACCGAAACGGAGTTTTGAGAACTCTGCGTCATAACCAAGCTTGGAGGACTATTCGCTAATAACATTCTCAAGTAGCTCTCTCCTTCCATATCGTCCAAACGTGCACTTCCTACAAGAAAATAATAAAATAATGAGCACTAGTACAAACCCTAATGCACTAATGCACTTGAGCTCTGGAGTCCCTGGAGCTCTGGAGTCCCTGGACGCTCTGGAGTCCCTGGACGCACGGCCTGGAGTCCCTGGACCGTGGGCGAAGTTGCCTGGAAACCTCCATCGCAGCAGTAAAAGCCCGCGGTAAAATGTGAAACGGGGGTGAGAAACGGCAGTAAAAAGGGGAAATGCCGGAGTCGCGGCGCTGTGGCGGAGGTCTGCGACGGCGGGAGAAGTCCGCCTCGCACAGGGACAGAGTTGGATGATTGTCGTTGGCGCCCGCCGGCGCACGCCATTTTTCCACCTCATGTGCGTGAGGCCGATACCATAGTCATGTTGCTAATCACTATGCAATATGATAATCACTAATTGGGGTCGTCAGAGTTGGTGAATGTTGAAATTCACGAGTTCGTCCTGATTCTCTAGCAGCTAGCGCCTAATTCCTCGGGTTATGAAACTCACTAGGATAGTGCACATTTGTCGAAGAGCTTCACCGTTGAAGAGATAACATTCAACAGAAGAAAAATTGCAGGTGACTGAAGAGGAAATCGAGGTACTGGCAATGGAAGTAAAAGACGGAACGAAGATCCTGTTCACGAATGTTCGTTTTCCAAGGACGAGTCGTTTCTCGTGTTCGCCGAGTGAGTCGTCCGGCAGCAGGATTCGCAAGCAGCCCTTTCTCAAGCCTGAGGCGAGCTCCAAACCCTAAACGAGAATATTCTGCCAGGCTTTCCTGTCAACATGCATTACGATTCCAAGCGAGAGATCCTCTACATTGGCATTATTGTGAGTCAACGGAACGGTCTGCTTGATATATGTGCTGTGGAAGCTGCCGTGGGCGAAGTCGTTGCTGGCCTTGCATCCTTCCCTCAGAGCCCGTGTAGATGATACCATGGACGACGAGACCGGGGCAGCGCTGCAATAGGAAGAGCATCTCGAACAGGGCTCTTTAATTGAGCTCTCAATGACTACAGTGTCGCTCCGACTGAATTGCAAGCTTCAACAGCCACTCGTCAACTATCAACTATTCAAAGGGCTCAATAAAAAGGGCACCCTAGCTCTCCAAATTTTCACCTTTTGGGCGAGGCTCGCCAAGTGCCCTATTCATATCATGATCCAATCTTTTCATGATTTTTGACCGGTTTTACACACCTAACTATGGTGTTTGAAATGCGACAATAATAAAACTTAAAGTTCATTGAAATACAAATTAAACACTGTCTTTTAAAAAAAAAAGATAAATAATGAAAACTTGAGGGGACAAGTTATTGTATGTTTGGAGACTTCAAGGTCAATTTACATTTGGAACAGAAGTCTCAATTCCTATATACTATGACCATTGATTTCATTTTCTTTGCTCTTGTTAGTGCGATTACTCCACTAACATATGAGTCTTTTCTCTTTGTGTTTACTCCTTGCTCTCCACTTATAATTTTTTGTCTTCTTTCTCTTTGTGTTTAACCACCTTCTCGGCATAATTTTTTTAAATTCAAACTTGACTTAGAAAGATTTCATAAGACTAATAAAAGGAGATGAGAGAGTTGCCAAAAATCACATAGACAAAGCCAAAAATTGCAAAGACCAAAATGCTAAACATGAGTCATTGTCAAAGTGACATATGCCAAACATTTTGGTCTTTTGCTTTGCCTTTATGGCTTTTGATTTTAGCTATGTGATTTTTTATTTTATCTTTACAATTTTTGGCCAAGGCAACATGCATTTCAAAATTATATTCCATAATTGATCGATGAGACTTTTGTTGATAAGGTAGTCTGTCCTGAGCAATATCAACCCTGGCAGAACACACTACCGACCCTTCTCCCCCCAGTCGATGACCTAGCCTCCTGGTGGATTTTGCTAATGCCTTGCAAATTGAGCTTCTTCATTCACTTTGACCGGCTGTACAGTACATGGAACGGTGTAGCTAGGGGGCGTTCAGCATCCGTGAGCTAGCTCCAGATGTAGGGCCGATCTCACCTGAAACTTAACCCTTGTCAAGTGAAATCGTGATCAATAGTATTAATTACGACAAGATGTAAACAGTTGTCGCAGTTATGACTTGCGTGCGATGTCAAACCGTAGAGCCAATACACAGCAGTCTTGCACGTGTGGAATTCATTCGACCTAACTCTGCTGTTTAAGTCTGCACGTGTTGCATCTGAATACTTCTCCATGGTGACTGCCCACAGACAATCGCCTGAGCACCGGACCCGTAATCAGCGTTCTCGGATCCGGTCTCACATGAATCTCCGTCTCCAGTGCCTGCTCTCAGTTTTGCTGCAAAAGGTTTGAAGCATTGAGGTCACCAAAACCAAAATTCAACTCGTGCTTCAATCCTTGAGTTCACTACGTATGTGAGCGTCACCCACAGTGGGAAGAGCTTCATCATAATTGGAGACACTTTTAGTACACCAGGAATAGGAATGCACCGACGTGAATAGGAATGTCCTTTCTTAGCTTAGAGCATGGAATCAGAAGAACAACTGCCGAATCCTCATACATTAAAAGCATCAATTAAGGTTGTTCAATACACGACATTCATCTCAATCCCTTTAACTAAGATCAAGATACATGAAGTGCGTGCAAGCCTCAGCACAGCATGAGCACAGCATCAGCCCATCTTAGTGTACGTACCCAACGGTCGTTGATCAGATTACACCTATGGTGAGTGTCATAAGACCGCTCACAAAAATCTGTAGCAGTGAACAAGTGTTTGTCAGAATCATCAAAGAAACCACCACCTTGAACCATCTTAAAGGAACGTGTGTCGTTTGGATAATATCATAACGAACTCATCCAGTGCACGATGAGTTCATGAATTGGTAAATTTGATGATGTGTGTCGTATAAAATAAAGATGAATTAGTACATCAACTATATTTTGCTGCAGGAATTCGAGTAAACTAACACATGAGGTCTCTGGATAATACTCTTGCAAACCTGTAGTTTGAAAATATGCAACACCCACGCCTTTCACAGAATGTGATCTCTTAACGGTTCATGTTTCTCAACAGCAGTCAGTTGGAAGGTCGGTACATCGGTAGTAACCTGAAGAAAAACCGTCGCATCGAGATCATGAAACAGCTCCATTCACTGTTCATTTATTTACGATTTTTCATCCCAACAACAATGTCATTGTTAAAGTGAAAGATTCCACTCTGACCTCAGACCATTAGCAGAGAAATCTACCAAAAGCACCCCATGCCAGATGTTACAGTAGACGCAACCTATTAACTTAATTGTTACAGCAGCCAGTAAAACACGAATGCACAACAACGAAAATTCAACAAAAAGTTCAAATATATGTCAATAGTCTCTTTGTCAAGCGCTGTGCAAAACAGAGACAACTCCCCAGATACCCGTCCTAAATTCCGAAAAGGTGGGAGTGTGGGACTCGCCGCAGCACACTGATACGCTTTTGCTCGTGAGGCTGAGACCACCGACCAGCCATACCATACACAATTAAAGGTAATAACACTTGAAAATGTCTGCACCTTGAATTGCGGAAGAGTAGCATCTCATAATATGCACGGAAAACCACTAATTACTCCAATACATGGAAACTAACTCATAGGAGTGGTCCTCCCATCAGGCAAAAAGCTACACCAAAGTGTAAACTCGCTAGGGACTCAAGATCAAGATATCAGAAGTACGACAAAATTCAAAACAGAGAGCTATGTTGTCAACTGGGGGACACTGAGAAGCAAGTAAAGAAACAGGGAGCTCCGATGCCGACTTCGGTGTCCGACAGAATGCTGTTCTACACGTAACCAGATTTCAAAACTGAGTTTGCAAATGACCGTACATCGAAGAGTGGCAACCAAAAGATAAAACGAACCTGTCGTTGAAGAACTCACACTGGTGCGCTGAGAGCAGAACATAGACTGACGATGAACACTATGGAATCGCAGCTGGTCACCAGAGACGCTCAAGCACACTGCGGGTAAGATACCTGAGGAGCTCCCGTAGACAACCACAGGGATCAGACAGATCCTCGACAAGTTGTTAGAAAAGCACGCGATCAGAATGGAGATCTCAAGAGGAAAGACTGATCAACTTCCGTAGACATGCAAGCAAAAAGTCACAGGACCCACAATCTAAGATAATTTGAAAACCCAAACAAGAAATTAGTGCAAATAGAGTCAGATCTCGGGCATGGCCAAGCTTTTATTACAAGAACTGCCTCATATCTTATAATCATAATAATATAGAACTACAACAAGCAAGATCTGCTTGAACTACCTTCTTAGGGAACAAATCTCCCTGTGCATTGTCTGTAATTGCAGGGCACAAGCCAATGTCATGTCCCTAAAGACTGTAGCCCTCTCTCTTTTGAGTATAGAACTCTTCTCCAATGAAGCTCCAACGCCTGCAGTCCCCGAACGAGCCCGAAGACAGACTCACTCACTACCTATGTGTCCATCGAAGCCAGAAGGGTCAAGATCTAAAGCCAAAACACCACAATTGTGGACGATGTTCTTACAAATCAGATTGAGTTGAGCTATCAAGGCATGAAATGATCTCATGACGTCAACGTGTGTAGTGTAATTCATTCAAAACTCGCAAACTCTAAAAAGTATATCGCCTCTAGCAGCCACAAAAGAATCAAAGCGCTCCTTCCATCCACTTAAAGACTAAAAGTGTCGACCGGACTGGGGGAACAAGCCGTTTCTGCTATTCCAATTTGTCGTAAGAAACGACATAACTCGTTCCGATGAAAGCTCCCGTACAAGGGAGAAATAAAGAACTACTGGGTAACCGACTTCGCGATACCAAAAAATGTGTGAGATGGAGGAGAAAGAAACGAACTGAGCCCTGCTGCGAGAGCACTTTCCTAGCAAAATGGCGATCTGTGAGGGGTGCCTTTCCTTCTCTTCACAGATACTGGTAATATTACAGACTTGGGCGACGTCGCCATCGCCGACAGACGGCCACTGCGGACTTTCTTGGGCAGTAAACCCAGCGTTGAAGCCGTCGATACAACACCAAACCCGGTCCCGTCACTGGCTGTGGAAGTCGATGACGTCTGAGTCGGCGACACATCGAAAGCGTCTGTCAAGAGCTCGTCCTCAATTTCGAGCTTACCCCCCTTCAAACTCCGAGTCGGTGAGCAAGAGAACAACGAGTAGGGCATATTGTTGCTTTCCGGCAGAAGGCTTTGCAGATCCCTCCCGGTGCTAATTACGGCGTCCACTTTGCAAGCAACAGAGCAGTAGGCGTACGAGTCTTGAAGACTCCTGTCGCAAGTCCCGCAGGCGTTTCCCATACCCTTGGAAGGGCGCGGCTGCGGTCTCTGGTTCAGAAAGACAACTCGAGCGCTGTTGATGATGTATGTCTGCACGGTCGAGCAGTCGAGGAGACGCTGAATGTCTTGTAGACGAATTACATCGTGGTAAACGTATCGCCGAATCTGAAGAATACAATGGTTGTGGTGATTTGGAACACAATGCTGGCAGACACCAGCATTGCAGTCCACACAGAAAACATTGCGCTCGTTTTTCTTCAACGCTCCGTGCTTAGAGCACGGCACGAAGAATTTCTCCGCCAGAAGAGACTCCAACCACGCTGGCTTCTGAGGCAACACGGACAGGTCGTAACCCACCATGGCTGAAAATTAAGGCTACAGGAACACTGTCCACTGTCGGCAGAAGACCACTCCGCTATGGATGAAGCTCCAGATTCAAGTTGTCTACACTGGAAAAGCCGAAGAAGTCATAGGTTCCAGTCGATGAAGCAATTACCAGATTGAAAAAAAATGGAAGCCGAAAAAAACGCATCTCGTCTCTAAACCAAATTAGACCAATTGACTACCCTCAAACTGTCTATACCGCCCCACAAAGATGCATTCCCGTTTAAAAACTCTCAGTGGAAAGACACTACAGATCAGGAGGTTCTCAATTAGCCAAGAGGCTCACAATTGCAGATCCAGTACTCTAACAGCCTCACTTTAAATCTCCGAAAAAAACGGGAGTCACAAAATACACTCAACTCGCCTTCACCTTGGCCAATTGCCTCACTAATCTTTCAGATCCTGGAACAAACTCGCAACACTGTCTGCAATTGAACGCTGTGAAGCACTCTTGAAGAGAACTACTACGGGTTCCAACATTCCCCGACAATTGCTCGCCCAAGACACAAGTGTAAACCACCCCCGGAATCTTCACAAGCCAATCCTCACACACAGACGACGCCAGCCTCGGAGTAGAACAAGAACTGGTGGAACCCAAAATGGCCGATGCTAAGGAGACTGTCAGTCTTCGAGTTAATTGTCCTGACTGTACGACTCCACGTACAGCGGGCGCAATTGTTTCAAAACAGGCCAGGATCGCCGCCAGTAGAGCAAAATTCTCAACCAGCTCACTAACTTCCAAATCTCAGGAGAGCCCAATTGCAATCAACTGTTCCAAAACTAGATCTCGCCCCAGTTCAGCCCAAACTACACTTGCAAGAACGAGCCCCGGTCCCTATAGTACCAGATCTGCTCTCTAAACATACAATTCTCAACTCCAGCTCAGGAAAGAGCTCAATTGAACCCACACTACTCAATTGCACTCAAAACTGCCACAATTATGCACTGCAGAGCTCCCGGACACCCAATGTGAGCCTCCCCTACCAAAACTGAACCAGAATTGGAGTAAATTTCCCAAAAATCAGTGCCAGAGAGTGAAAATGCGCAGCGCGACTTCAATTGGCGGCGAGGACTGCTGGGGAAGACTTCAAAGCCAGATCGCGAGCTAAAACTGAGCTCCCGGCCACTGTAAGTGACCAAAACGGCAGCGGAAAACGAGAGAGGGGCTGAAATCGAGAGCAGTGGGTTCAGCGCTGCAACAGAACTGAAGATGTAGATGCAGCGATGAAGGAGGGGCGATGGCAGAAGAGGGGGAAGACGTCCAAAGAGCGGCGCGGCGAGGACGATGGCAGCGGCGGCGAGGTCGGCTGGCGCAGGGCGGGAACGCGGAGCCCTCTTCCCGTCGGCCCTTATTCTCTCTGCCTGCCCGCTGCCCGCTGCCCGCCGAACGGAGCTAAATACAACCAGCCCAGAGCACTCAAATATTCCCCGCGCCCGCCACTCGCTCTCGCGGGCTCCCTCTCTCGAGATTCAACTTTGCCCCCCATTCCGTGCCCTACCACCGCGCGCTGCCCCGGCCCTAACACCGAGCGCTGACGCGGATGGTCTGACCGCGCCAGTGCGGACCGACGCTGTAGCACGCTACGGCACTGGTTGCGGGCCGGGCCGGGCGCGGGCCGGGTGGCCGGTCAGAACGACATTGGCAGTGCGAGTGCTTCACATACATGTGTGATGCATGTGGGTAGGGACCAAGTCATTATTAGTGCTACTGTCCCCCCTATTGCTAGCCTCTGTCCCTCACTGCCATTTCCTTTCACTGAAATTTTCAAAGGAAAATCTAGCCTAGGGTTCTTCACTTCTTCTTTCTTGTTGAGATGGGATACTGAGAAGTGAATTTATGGGAGTTAATTAGGATTCATTAGTAAGTTATTAGTCTTCTTATTGCTATTATTCATCTGCTGCCCGCACGCAAGTTTTCTTTTCAGACCCCTGACCTGCACTGCTCTAGCCTAGGGTTCTTCACTCGCCTCTTGTTGTTCAGGTGGGATACTGAGAAGTGAATTTATGGGAGTTAATTTAGGATTCATTACACTGAAATCGCCATGGGTGGATAATTGTTGTGGGTACATTCATCCAGTATAACAGATTTTCGTCCATTTTGGATGAAGTTTACCACGGTATTTAAAAAAGTAAAGCCTCTCGTTAATCCCGTGGGCCACAGAATATGGTGAGTTCAGTGTAGTAAGTTAGTCTTCTTATTCATCTGCTGCCCGCATGCAAGTTTTCTTTTTGCAGCCCCCTGGCCTGCACTGCATGCTGGCTTTGGGGTTCTCAAGCCTATTGGGCCCAAGAAAGGGTGGGAGGTGGTGCCAGAGGCTGTAATTATTGCGGGTCAAGGCATTATGCCCCTCCCCCCCACCTCATTCTCTCATCAGTAATGGTGTTTTTTTTAATGGGAAACAACTGGACCAGTGGACCTGACTGACTTTCATTCATAATAGATTAATTGCCAAACATCACAATTGGACCTCGGGGCATAGCCTCTCTTTCTTTTTGTAGTTTTCAAATGCATCTGAACCTCACTAGTTGAGCTGTCATTGCTAGAATCACCTTCATCATTCATATACATACCCATGGTATTTGTCACTTTTCTACTGTCTGTACACAAGAGTGAGCAAGTTCACTGAAATTGACCAAGCCAACAGCATCTCCTATAAGATCACCGGGTGCACTTTTCAAATGAAGGTGCAAGCTGGTCAGGGGGAAATATGGAGACAAGCCATACTATATTTGATTTCATTGTATTTTGCATTCAAGATGCTGACTGAGTTCCCTGGTTCGGTGAAGCTCCAGATCATCATAACAATAATCCTAATCATAAGCCTGGCCAGAAGACCATAGTGAAAAATAAATCCTTGGCGGTACCTTCCGTTTCAACATTTTTTGTTTAAAAGTGTCATAGGTCATCTTGTGATTGGTTTGGGTTACCTGAACCCCTCAAAATTTAATGTGGAATTTCAATTTTGAGACCTAATCACTAGTGGCATTGCCGAAGGAGTTGCTTAGGCATGTGGTGCCCAATTCCATTCATGCACAATAATTTTGCCTGGACATTTCCCTGGGAAGCACCACCTTTTCTACTAGTGGATAGTCAAATGTGACCCTCATGTATGGTAGTTTGTTTATTGATGTCTCAAGACATAGGTAGTGAGGTCTACCATTTGTGCTTTCTATAACATAGCTCATAGCTCTATAACAAAAAGAATACCTTGTGACAAAGGCAGCCACATTTACAAAAATTTACAAAAGGTAGTTACAGTCAGTAAAAAACATTATTTTTGTTTTTCTAAGGTGCATCTTGTTAGAATAAAGTACTGGAACCTTCATCTCTGAACCATAGTCTCGGCTTCCTGCACAATCCTAGAAATCACCCGGGGCCCATTTGTTGAGGGAATGGTGAGACACTGAAATGGGTATCATTGTGGCATTTTTTGAATAAATGTATTTGAATTCGAAAGTTTTGTCAGATTCAAATCACCGGCCTGAAATATTTCTTGATGATGGGCTGGGTGCATCATGGATGGGGAGAAAAATGTCAAAAGTCTTCGGAGCATGTGGAATTGGGGGGTGTGCTGCCACGCAGATGGTGAGAGTTGAAATGTAGAAATTGGAGCAGTGGCTGGGAAACCATGAAAACGGGAAACCCTAACTTAGAGCAACAAACTCTTGCATCAGTGGATATGAAAACTGCCTGGGAGCCAGCATTTTTTTTTCTAGCTACATTTCGCCAGATTTCTCTACAAAATATGTCATTTCTCTTTGGGCAAGGGAAAAAATGAAAAAAAATGAATTCTTTCGCCATATTTTTTCTATATTTTTTGTGAAGATGGCCAGATTTTGTGAAGAAAAATACCAAAATATGAAAAAAATCTATCAAAATATAATTGTAAGCTTAAGATTTCGCCAAATATTCATTCCCAATTTTTTTTTACGTCGCCAGTTAGGCTTCAAGAAAAAGAACACAGGAAAAACACTGTTGGGAGCTGTTGAAAAACACTCCCTCACTTGTACGGGCTTTGTGCCCACTGGGGCCCCCTTACCTGCCTGCATGCCTCTGGGGCTTTGAAATATTATGGATTTTAGGAGGAGGGCGGGCCCCAATGAGCCAGTTGGCAAACACTATTGACAGCATATCGCTCCCCTACAACTGGGCTTTCAAATCCAAATTTAGCACATGCAGATCCCTTCCTACATCAAACTCTCTCAGGCTCACATGCTCAATGCTCACTCCGTCTTTGAAATTTGAAATTCAGTTGAACCCATTCACAGCAACTTTGAAAGTAAAAAGTATATTAATTCACCACATCTGATCTTTGTGATGGCCTCCTATTATTCAAAGGTGTCTTTGGATATTTTACATCAAATTTGGGTGATCTTTTTTATTTGGTGCAAACGAAGTAAATTTGGTGAACTTCAAGGGAGCATTTCAGTTCAGGGTTCAGGGAGGAACCGGCCATGGTCCCTCTTTTTTTGAAATCATCCTACCATGGTCTCTCGATAGTGGGTCATAAAGTTAATTTTAAGTATTTTAATCAATCAAGATGTGATATGTGCACTATTCCTAAGAGCATCTCCACCCATGCACGCTAGAGCTAACTCGCTGAAATTATTCATTTACATTTGAAGAGCCCTTGCACTTACACTCCCCACCCTTGCACTTACACTCCCCACCCTTGCACTTACACTCCCCACCCTTGCACTTACACTCCCCACCCTTGCACTTACACTCCCCACCCTTGCACTTACACTCCCCACCCTTGCACACCCTTCACACATCAAAAGTGCACATCAAATAATCAATGAACCAATCACAAATAAATTGTGGAGATATAGTCAACTAAATAGTGATTTGAAGGGCCATTTCTTAACACGCTAGGATTGAGAGTTAAGAGGCATTTTTGAAGGGCCCTTCCCACTTTTCATTTACTTCTTGAGTGTGAGAGACTCTAGGAGGGCATGGGTGGCCATGCTCTAAGCATTTATTGGTTTTTCCCCAGATTTGTATGTTCAACCGGTCTAGTGCCAATTTTAATTGATCAATTTGTAATTAACTATCGGTTCTTCATGTTCATCGGAGGAAGTAACTTTGGCCCAAAGGGCCACCGTGAATGAAGAGTCTGTTGAGGGAAGTGCTACCAACTTGACCACCAAGACCGAGATGGATGTTTATCATACCATATAAATAGATAGATAGATACATAGATACATAGATACATAGAAACTCCAGACCACTTTCGAGGCATGTGTGAATAAAGTGTATGTTCGTAATGACAATGACCCAGTGCCCACCGGACACATGGCCATTGGAAAAAAATCGTTCATCATACCAAATAGATAGAAACTCCGGTCCTCTTTCGAGGCCGGCATGAATAAATTGTATGTTTGTTTTAACAATGAGTCAGTGCCCACTGGACAAAGAGCCATTGGTGCAAGACCATCAGACCAAATACATGCATATATCATGACACTAACCAAGTGGATCTAGAGTAGATTGTCTACCACAATTGCTCGAACATGATCAATTTTTTCATCGTAGTAAGCTTAAACCTTACTAGAGTTTTTTTCTTTCTATTTCTTTGAATTTATAAGATTTTGGATCAAAAAATGTTAATTTTCGTAAGATTTTGAGAAAAATGACCAAGCTAGCTATACCGTTGAAGAGTTGGCAAAAGCACATCTTCAACATACTTAGATAAACTCATCCAATTTATACACCTTCAACAATAAGCTCTTGAAATTTTCATGATTCACTCTTTAGATGTCCGCTCTCTTAGAGATTAAAACATCTTATTAGGCATTTTAAGTATCTTCGTAAATTTATTTATTTATTGTTATTTAGAAGTGCATAACACTTTGATGGCCACTCTAGTCTACTTGCTAAATTGCTAAAGTATCTAATTCCAAATGGAACGGAATCAATTAGTGACTCAAAAATTGGCTCCTAAAGGTTTTTCATTGCTTTCGAGAAAAACTATTAAAAAAAACAATACTCGTACATGATAATAACAGGGTAGATTAGATAAATTAAGAAAGTTTATTATGATTTATAATCATAGAATCTTGTATTTAATTGTATGTTTATCAATTTTCAAAGACCTGTTTATTCAACAATTATAAAAATTAATGTTCATATAGATGCAACAAGCCTTTTTAAGCCATGTCTAGAGGTGAGTTTTCGACTTTTAAACTTTTTAGAAAAATAAGTGTATATTTTGAAAATTGTACAATTTGGTAATACTTTAGAACATTGAGTCAAGAATCTATGAAGAAACAACTGTTAATTTTTTTTTAAATACATATATAATTTTTTTAAACATAGTTTTCATCCTTCAAAAAATCATTACGTACAACAAAATTCTAAATTTCTAATTCATTTAAGAGCATCCACACCATTGCTCTTTAAATGGGCCCTCACTCCATTATGAAGGGCCCTTGCTAAAATAGCTGCCCCACCGTAGTCTTGCAAAGGGGACAATTTGGAGCGGGCTCTTCATTTTCTTCATGTGGCTCGCCATTGTTCAGTTCCTCTCGCATTTTTGAGCGAGTCCATTTCTAAAGCTATTTCTTGCTTGTCATGAATCCTTTAATTTAATTTAATTTTCACTATGGAATTTGAGGGTTTAATTCTTTACATTGGAGAATCGAGTTGAAGATTTAAAATTAAATTAATTGGATTTTCATTTCCTTTTCAAATTTGTTAACCCCTAAACATCCTCGCTCCTCTCCAGATTTAGAGAATTTCAAAGATGTCTTATAAAATGTAACTAAGAGAGATATTTGAACTTGATATATGAATAAAAGTTATACATTATGGATTTTTGAATCTATCCATACGCTTAAATCTATGATTGATTTCACCAATATTTTTGTATAAAAATTTTAACTTAAAATTCAAAATTCTTTTGTAATTTCATTATGAATAAGATATTGACAAATTGTACATGAAAATTGTTGTGATTTGTTGAAATGTAATACTCTAAGTGTATTGATTTTTCAAGATTTTTTGGTTGCTTAATTTTATGAGTTGACTTTTTAAGAGCACTTTTGACATTGAAATCTTTGAAATTTTGGATGAATCACTACAACATGAAATGAGGCATAAAAACTTCACAAATCATTTCCTTTCTAGTTGGATCACACATCCATAAAGCTAACTTCCCATAAAATATATAGTAAAAGATCCACACTACAAAAAGTCAATGACGCATGAGAAAGTTGTGTTTGATTCTGTACATCATCCACTGTCTTGGATGGTTGGACGTTTAGGGGTTAAGTAGAAGTAGTTACAAGATGAAAAGACTAACTAAATCATGAATAATTCGAGCATAAAATCGAAACATGTCAATCCTAATAGTGAGAATTTTGTAGCAAGCAAACAAAATCCTATAAACTCCTCTTTTCAAGAAAATTGTAAATATTAAATTTGAAAACAAATTCTATACATTGTATTTTTTGAAATAAGATATCAATGCCCTCAATTACTATTTATAATTCATACATCACTTATCCAAATACAATGAATTGATTCTTAACACATGTATATATATTATATTATATTATATTATATTATATTATATTATATTATATTATATACTATTATATACTATTATATTATATTATATTGATCATAAAAAGTAATTATAAAAATAACTTCATTTTGGATTATCAATTTTTTTTTGAACTTGTTTAATGTCAATAAATTTGTGCTTGGGGCCACAAAAATTGCCCTTGAGTATTGATTGGGAAAAAAATTATATACCCATGAAGCTCATCCGTATTTCAAACTTTAGAAAGGTTTCAAATATCACATAAATAATTGAGATTGCAGGGACCTAATCAAACTGCCAATTGTCCCCTTATGGAGAATGGTTCTTTAGGGGGTATTCTAAAAAAATATTAGCATTCTTTGTCATTTACAATAAAATAGTCATTTTTATGCCGTCTCAATCAATCATATCAAAGTTTACTTTACACTATTTGAGTAAAAACTCACCTCGTGGGCAATTCATTACATAGGTGTTTTCCATCTTTTGGGGGAGGCGCTAGCGGTATTTTAGAAACGACGTGCAATAAAATATAGTGTATTTAATATTCATTTGAGATAAAATTTTGAAAAAATCTAAATAAAATATAGGAGTTAATTAATGTTGAAGAAAACTTATAAAAAGATACCATACCATATACTACGTGCTATTTTATTTTATTTTTATTAAAAATAACCCTTAGATAAGGGTTTCCTAAGTTGAATATCATGGAGGCCTAGATTGAATGAATGAAATATTGCATCTTTACAATGTTGGACAATAGTATTTTAAAAACTATAACTTTCAAGTAACATTCTCCTGGCATTCACCATAACAATTTTGTTTGTGTATTTTTGTTTGATTGTGTTTTCCTCTTTGCCATAGTACAACAATGCAATTTTCTTGGTCAAAAATTTCAATTCACAATTCACCCCCCCCCCCTCCCCCTTTCAAAAAAGAAATACAACAAAATTGGAGGCTATAAAAAAATTGTAAGTAAAATAGGGTATTTAATATTGAATGCATTCTTTGATTTCTAATTACCTATAGGGTTTTAAAAAATCAGACTTAGTAGATTTTTTTCTACTTAAAGGACGCCTAATATTCAATTTTAGAAAACAGTTACCCCCTTAAAATAAGTGGTTATCGCACGTGTCTCCAAAAAATTACTCTAAGTGCCCCCCGGGATCCATCTTCAATTTACAATATAAGATAGATATGTCCAAATTGTTATTAGATTTTACTAATTGTACTATTTAAAAAAATTATATTGTAACTACACTAGTGGACCCGTGTTGTTGAGCACGTTGTCGTTATAGGACCTCCATGAGCATGGGTTGTCTCCTCAACCAATTCTGGACCGGAACGGTTAAGTGAGACAACCTATACTCAAATGTATAATAGATTGTATCTTTGAACATGACAGTGCAAATTTCTTTACATAAATCGAAGAGCATTTGCACCCATGCTTGTAAAGAGTCTGACGTACACAATAACTAAACGAAAATGCTAAGGGCCCTTCAAAAATCCCTCATGACCCTCAATCTTAGCCTGTTAAGTAATGGCCCTTCAAATCTAAATATAGTTGACTATATCTGACATTCTACTTATGATTGGTCCATTCACTATTTGATGTGCTCTTTTGGTGTTTGAGGGACGTTTGAGGGTGGGGGAGTGTAAGTTCAAGGGCTTTTCAAATGTAGATGAATAATTCTAGTGAGTTAGCTTTAGCGTGCATGAATGCGGATGCTCTAAGTACAATCAAGATTACAACCTTTAGATGGATGACACGTCTACAATGAATTAACAATATCGTATAGTGAATGTGTACTTTGGTAATGTGATTTATATTAACTGAAAGATGTGCCCACTGATGTTTCCTACATTCTTGTTCAACCAACTCTTAAACATCCAACATTGAAATTTTACAAATATTTTATTATATTAATTAATGTATAAAATATATATTATATATATATATACATATATATATATACATATTTTGTGAAATTTTTTATGACTGATGGAGATTGTATAAAAATGAATATTTATTGTGCATCGCATTAAAAAGTGAATGTTTTACATTATCCCCTAAGTGCTTACAAGTTATGAGCAATAACTAAATGTATTATAAAACAAGGCTTTGTTATCTTTTTTGAGCTTCAACTTTAAAAAGCATATGTAAGACATCCTTGTTAGAAACATATGTACGGTTGAATTTGAAATAAAATGCTTAGATATTTTTTAAACGAAATTACACGAAAAAACTTTTAAAATTCACTAGAATTAAGAATTTAATACTATCGTCTTTATTCTTTGAAAAGATGCAAACAAAGGTTGCAAAATATTTTGGAACGTAATATATTATCAATACCTTAGTCCAGATTTGATTGGCTGTAACATTTTCATCATGAATTCAAGCCTATTGAATCAAATATGGAATGAAAGCTTGGAAATTACTCTTTCTAATCCAGTGCAAAATTTTGAAACATGAAGTGACCTATTGCAGTTGCAAACTGTGCAAGTCAAAGCAAACGTTGTTTAGGATGAAATATAACTTGAAGGTCATACCCGGGGTCATAGCTATGTGTAGTTTAGGTATCTGAATTTCTTTTTCAACACCACATCATATTCATAAGAAAGTAAAAATTCCACATCCTTAAGCATAAAATAATAGTTTAAGGTAGAAGTACCTAAACTCATCACAATAAGGAATTCAAAACACTCGAGGGCAGTTTTTCAAGGTGATTTTTTTTAATTTTTAGTATTAGCAATTGAAAATGATGATTTAAAAATAAAACAAAAATTATGAATAAATCATATGATTGCTATGAATTTTTAAACTAAAAGTGCCTTAAACCACTTAAACCATTTCATTGACTTGTTATAAAACCAATCTTTATAACATTCAAACTCAACCAATAACAATTACGTTTTGAAACAATTTAGAAGTATGTTATGAAGTAATTTCAAAGCAAGTCTAGAAAACAAGAATGGGCGCTAGGACGGTATATAATGTTTCTATCTTAATTCCTAAATGTCTTCACACCTCTTCAGATTGGGCAGTTTTGTAAAGATGCATTATAAAATGCAATTAAGAGGGACTTTTTGACTTGATGCATAATAAAAGATTTAAATACTGTACTACATGATTGGATTCAACAATAGGGTGCCAAATATTCAATTAATTTTCTAACAACAGATTTGGCACTTGTACTTTTTGAAAAAACAATTCTTTAAATTTGAAAAAAAAGTGAAAAAAATCCTAAAATTCCGACCCTTATTAAAATAATATAATTAGTGCTAAAACCAACCATGTACTATGGTAATGAATTTTAGACTCTATCCATACAATTAGATTTACGATTGCTATCACCGATATTTTTCTATAAAATTTGAAACTTAAAATTCAAAATTCTTTTGTAATTTGACTACAGATAACATATTGACAATATCCGGATGAAATTTGTTGTGATGGGTTGTAATATAATACTCTAAATGTGGTGATTTTTGGAGATTTTTTGATTGTTTGATTTTGTGAGTTGATTTTTTAAAGAGCACTTTTGAACTAAGATCTTAGATATTTTTGGTGAATCACATATCATGAAATGAGGCATAAAAATTTCACAGATCATTTCGTTCTAATCGATTCACACATGCATGAAGCTATTTTCCCATAAAATCTATAGTAAAAAGTACACAATGCAAAAAGTGCATGATGGGTTAGAAAACGAAGTTTGATTTTGTACATCATGCAAAATATGCATGGTTGGATGTTTAGGGGTTAAACTGGTATTAATATTGAGGTTTTGAAATTCAAACTCTTTAATCACCGATAAATGTCATTCTTTTCTAGAACAATTTTACACCAATTTATTTATGTATTTTGAATTGTTTTGTTTCATCCATTTTGCATTTTTTGAAATTGTAACAGTGGAATCTTGTATATGTGACCTAAAGTAAGGACGAACCTACTCTACGATTGTCCATAACACAATGAGATGGATCAGATTTTAGTGATTGACCACCATTTTGGGGGCGTTGAAAATGTTGGTAAAGGTGCTTTTTCATGATTAACCACAAAAAATGTATTTAATGATTTTCCAAAAATCTTGTAAACTCATTGAAGTGAATTGTGTGAGATATGTGGGTCCTAATTCATGAAGTAGATCTAAAAAATTTGCATTGACATACAAATGGTGTGCCTTGTAATTTAATGTACTTCCAAATGTTTAAGAGAAGGGATTGTGCAGCTAAGCAATTGAAAACGTGATGAAATAGAAGCAAAGCTTTCATGCCGAAATGAAAGCATATTAGACTAAATAAATTGCAAAATTTTCATATTTGACATTGTATGTAATTAGTTTTTGGAATTAGAGGCATAAGTACCCATAAAATCTTCAATAAAAATTTCATGTAGCAAAAAGTGAACTATGGATGAGGAAATCAAAAGTAAATATGTTCATCAAGCATAATATGTTTGGTCAGGCACTGAGGGATTACGGTAAATTATTTTTGTCAAACTAATATTTTATTGTATAGTTGGTGTGTATATGATTCTAAAAAGTCACTTCATTTCATTTTTCATCATGTCAATTTTTCATAATTTTAAGAGAATGTTTGTGACAAAGAGCACTAAGTATATATAAATACATGAGAATGTATGGAAAATGTGTATGTAAAAGAGCATAGCATAATAGAGTAACGGGAGGCAACACCCTTTTGCAATGGGATCACAATTTAGTTACAATTAAAAACTAAGTGTAGTTGGCAATGACACAACAATCTCAAAATTCATGACATTCTTTCATTACTTAACCCCTCAAGGACCAAGGCTGATTTTCCAAGTTCGGTCAGCTCACTGTGGAATGAGTATTGATCCTCAATTCTTGAGATTTTTTGTAGTGATTCCACTCTTTGTAACAAAGATGGGATGGTAATTTGCGTACGTAGGTGATGTATAAATCAAAAGATACAATCATGCACACGTGAAAAACCTAACTGCGGGTAGCTCCTGAAAATTTTCATACAATGAGCTATGCATCTGAATTTTTGCACACAATGAGCTAACACCCTCATGCACACAATTGCCACATTCATTTTACCAAATTTGAGACTAAACTTTGCATTTTCGGCATTTTCAGAAAGTTTCAAATATGGGCAGCATGCCAAAAAAAAAGGTGCAACCAACTTTGAAGCTTATAATCTTACTATTGAAGAACTCTGAACGGTTGAAAATTTGTAGGTTGTAATAAATTCAAGTTGCTTGAAATATCCTACGGTTGGATTGGTCAAAAAGGTCATAGATCAAAAAATATTTGTCTTTTTATGAGAAGGGTTACTTTGGAGTGTTTGGAGAGGAACATAGTTGTGGTCCTTTAGGAGTTAAAAAAGTGTTCTAAATGGAGATTCTCTTTCAATCCAGTTTTCAAAAAGGTGCTCCATTGCTCTGCTCTATTATGCTATGGGGATGATTGTAGCGTACATTTGTCCAATTATACTTTAGAATGATGTTTGACATTTACAATTTACAGTGGGTCAATTTACAATGACCTAGAAATGACACTGCAGCAGTTGCTTCTTCAGTTTGCTTTTGCTTTATACAAGTCAGCATGGTCTTGTTGAAGTCCGCAGAGACTGGCTGAAGGGGAGGATGTGCTTCAGAGTTGCAGTGTGGTTGTCACATGGAACCTATTTGGCAGTGGCAGACTGAGGATGACGTGATGAGAGCTGGATGGTCGGTCCACTCCCTAAGGCTTGGAATTTACACAGCAGTTGTAGTTGCTTCATGTCAGTGATTGTCATCATCAATTTCTACGAAACTCCGTGGTTCCACTGGTTAATTTCTACTCAGGTATGTATTGGGAACACATTGGCCGCGTTGGACTGAAATGTGTACACTACTGCAATCATCCAAAAGAGGCCATCATGAGTACATTCACTAGTTACACTTGAATCTTCACACTAAGTAGAAAAGGTGGCATTGTCGAGGGAGTTGCCTAGGCATGTGGTGCCCAATTCCACGTACGCACAGTGGATTTGCCTGGGCATCTCTATGAGGAACGCCACCATTCTACTAGTGTGAGAATACAAGATAGATAACCAAATTTCCCATCTTTGATGAAGAGATCTAATTCCTAAATGTCCTTATCCCTCTTCAGATTTGGAGAATTTCAAAGGTGTCTTATAAAATGTAACTAAGAGGGATATTTTGAACTTGATATATGAATAAAAGTTGCATATTATGAATTTTTTATTCTATCTACACCGTTAGATCTATGATTGTTGTCACCAATATTTTTGTATAAAATTTGAAACTTAAAATTGAAAATTCTTATGTAATTTGATTACAAATAAGATATTGACAATTTGTACATAAAACTTGTCGTGATTGGTTGAAATGAAATACTCTAAGTGTTGTGATTTTTGAAGATTTTTTGGTTGCTTAATTTTATGAGTTGACATTTTCAAGAGAACTTTTGAACTAAGATCTTGGAATTTTTTGGTGAATCATTGCAACATGAAATAAGGCATACAAATTTCACAAATCATCCCCTTTCTAATTGGTTCACACATGCATGATGCTAACTTCCCATAAAATATATAGTAAAAAATGCACACTGCAAAAAGTCAATGACAGATGAAAAATCTATGTTTGATTCTGTACATCGTCCATATTTGATTGTGTACATTTCTGGACGGTTGGACGTTTGGGAGTTAAACTCTTAACCCTTGAATGTCCGAGACTTGGAAACGTGTGTAGATATTCCTTATGAAAGAGTCCAAACATACTTTAATTCAATTCCACTTATACAATTATCAAATGATCAAATTTGAACTCAAGTTGTTACACAAGACATAAGACTTCAAGCTTGTTCTGACAATTCTTAGATGAAAGTCATCCATGCTTAAACAAGATCGCATGAGGCATTTGTTTTCATTTGGTGTCTAAATTATGAATACAACAACTTTCAAGGGTTAAGGACCATATGTTTAAATCTTGGACAATAAATGAATCCAAACATGATCTATGCATATAAGAACCCATTTTCTTCCATTCATCCAAAAAAATTAAAAATTGGTGATAATTTAAAAACTTTGTTGAATACAAATTTTCAAAGCTTTCTTTTAGAATTTATTTTATAGTTTAAAGAGTACATTAGTACCCGTATGTTCATCTCAAAAACCAACTTTTTAATTCTAAGAGGCCCCTTCAAAAACATCTTTCAAAAAGTGAATAAATGAAAATCTTGAAATAAAATCGTTACGTTGGCCCAAAGACCATTGTGAGTAAAGAATATGTTGGGAGTAGTTTATCTACTATGCCTCAAAGGCAAAGGAAAATCTTCAAAATAATCACTATAATTAGAACTTAATGTTTTCAAACTAAATAGACAAAATTCTTGTGAGAATCACTTATATTCAATCCACAATTAATTTTAGGAAAAAATTTAAAAAATTGGTTTCAAATTCCTCGATTGGTACAATGGTAAATATAATTATATAAAACATGATCTATAGGTCATAGTTAAAAAATTTGATTTGAAAGTCATCATCAAATTATATCTGAAGTTGTGCTTTATAATACTTCTTCACATTTTGGGGAATTTGAAACACACTTGGTTCCTTGGATTTTCTTCTTAACACAAGTCTCCATTTATGGTCCATTTATGGGTTTCAAAGAACTACCCTTGGTCCTTGAACGAGGTGTCTAATTATATAAAGCTTGCATGGGGGTATTTTTAAACTGCACTCTATGGCCACTCATTCCAAAACATGCACACTCAAGCATTCAAACAAGGAGATTTTGACCCTCAATATTTTAAGCATTTCTTTACCGAATGAAACAAAAAAGCATTCTATATTGTAGTACATCTCAAGAGGATTTCAATGTCCCTAAGTTCATTTTTAAACTCCAAATTTGTACCTTATGAGCATTTAAAGATTTAGCATTGTTCATTTGAAGTGTGTCGCATTTTGGTGATTGCAAACACAATAAAAAACCTCAAGCCTTGAATTTGGTATCAAATTGAAACTCTCGTGATTATTTTTGCGATGAGATCATATCCAATTTCTAATTACCATAGTTGTGCGTACAATGAGTGATTTTCAAAACTTGTGTGAATTATGGTAGTATGGTGATGACTTTGAAACTTGCAAACATTAACCCACATCTATAAGGGTTGCTTTAAAGTTACAACATGTTACCTTGCAAACTTGCAAACATAACCTATTGCCACAGGAATGGGGGTTACACACCCGCTTCAAGGAGTTAATAAGCAAAAAGAGCCATCTCGGTGTAGAAACTTGGAAGGAAGAAAAGAGAACAACAGCCTCACAAGAGTTTGTTCCTTCTCTAAGTTCACGACAAAAGAAGAACTCCAATCCTCAAGAAGAACCGGTGTGAATAAAGTGTCTCTTCGATTCACCATTGAGCCTATGTCTACAAGCCATAGATAAGAGGTATAGATCTACTCCACCCTTAAAGTTTGTTCTTTCTCTAAGTCCACAACATAAATAAGTCTAGTGCTCAACAACACCCGAGTGTTAATCATGTTACCAAAATTGAACTTGTGACATGATCGTTGGAATTTCAAAATGCCATGTGTAAAATCTCTTAGGATGTGGATGATATTTGGACGTATAATATCATCTCTAAATGGTAGTACTCCTCAAATGTGGATGACGATTGTCAAATGCAATTTTGGAATGACATAGTGAGTGACCAATTTATTATCACTAGTACAAAAGTCGTACTTGGGCACCAAAAAAGAATGTTAGAGCATAGTGCCCAAGGTCCATATTGGCACCAAGCTAATATCAATACGGGCCTTGGGCATCAATCTTTAACACTATTCCTTGGTGTCCTAAGACCACCCTTTCTATTAGTGTATACAACACAAAGTGGTACACACATGCTCCCATGCCGGTTCCTCCCGTCGGAACGGTCTTCTTGTGTCAGGCTTCACCATGGACCAATTTACTTACAAGCAGCATGATGTTGTATTCACTCTTACACGTAAAGAGATTATCATATGAATTAAATAGGCCTGTGGGGTCTTGAACAAGTGAATTCTGGTCTGTGGATGGCAAGGTAGGCACAAAATGTTCCTAAAGATAAAATAAAATGGAAAAATATTTTCCCATAGTTTTATGGTGAAAAAGAGAATCTTAATAAATAAATAAGAATTCTTGGACATTTATGTATATATATATATATTTAGCCAACCCTACCCCACCTATAGTAGTGTTTCTAACTCAAGTTTAACCCCTAATTGCTTAAGCGGTCATTTTTGGATGATGTACATATTCACACTTCATTTTCTCATTTGTGGTGATGATTTTTCAGGTAAGTCTATTTACGTGAAATTTTGAAGTAGTTACCTTTACGTAAGTGAAATCGGATTAGGGAAAAAAAATAAAAATAAAAAATTCACTAGGTCCTTTCATTCCACGTGAGCTTCCATTTTGACCAATTTGTTTTCTTTCCAAAGTTTGAGTTTTCCATGAGTTTTCCATGAAATCCATATGCTTAGATTAAGTAATAGTGTTTAAATCATGTTTAAATTTTATTTTAGTTGAGATTATCGTTTTAGTTATATGAAAAATGCAAAAATACTTGTTATCTCGTGAAATTTGGAATAATCGGCCAAAAGTGCATAATGTACAACATCGAATCATCTTTTGCATGTGTGCAATATTTCAATCGATAAAATTATCTTTTCATTGCTTAGAAAGAGATCTCATGCTTTAGACACCTCTATCGAGCCATAATAGAACTTTTGTGAACAACTTCAATGCTATTAAAGCATAATGATTTCAACCAATCATAATGAATTACAAGATGAGAGTATTAGAATTGTAATTTTAGTGAGTTTTCAAAGATTTTCCTTGTAAATCATTTGAAAAATACTCAGGCATTTTATTTCAAATTCAATCGTACGAATTAGTGTTCAAGATACTTTTTGAGTCAACTAGTCAGTTTCCTTTATTTTCCCAAACTAACTAGTTTAAAAAAATATATATAGGTACCCCGTATATTTCTTCTATAAATACTAAATATAATTAAATTTTAATCATTTAGTCCCGTGTTTTGCCTCTATTCTTGAGATTCAACTGGCTGACTTGTAACTAACTGCGGGTTGGGTGCGATCACTGGTACGGATGTCTTCTAATAAAGATGTCTTCTAATAAAGATGTCTTCTAAGAGGGATATCTTACATATATGCTTTAATGTTGAAACTCAAAATGGTTAAAGAAGCCTCATTTTATAATCAATTTATAATACATTTAGGTATTGCCCAAAACTTTAGGCATTGATGATTGTAGAGTTTTCTTGGCAAATTTAATTGAAGATTGTATCAGATGAGATATGGAATTTATTGGGATCCATTGCATCAGATGAGATATGGAATTTATTGGGATCCATTGCATGAGATGAGATATGGAATTTATTGGGATCCATTGCATCAGATGAGATATGGAAGTTAAATGGGTTGAGTGTGGATGTAATAAGTTCAAGTTATTCAGCAGTGTGCTCTGAGTCAGGTGCAGGTCTGACTGCATGCGAAACCGAAGGACATCCCGGTTGGATGGCAGACCTGAGATGTAAATTCCAGAACAAACTTGCATGTGCCCGCGGGTGCAATCCATCAGACAGCCTGAGTCCAGTCAAACATGGTCAACACCCTACTGTATACAAAATCAAAACACCTGAATTGGGTTCGTTACCACGCACAACAATAACCCCCCTCCCCCCAATGCCCTTCATCAGAAAAGTTGGGCCAAACTATTTTGGTGCCATTTTGACACCAAAGGCTGCATACAAGGCCTTTTAGTGTCATTTTATCCATACTAGGTTGGTATGGAGGTTGGCACCAAATTATCTTAATTGCATTTCAATGCACCATCATGGCACCATGTTCACATGCCTTGAAGTTCCTCATGTTCACCCTTTGAGTGATGGATTTTGTTTGGGTCTATTCCAGTAATTTTGTTCACTATTATCACCAATTCCACGTAGACAAATGCACAACGGGGGGGAGGCACTCCTAAATATCACTATAAAACCAGGTGAATTAAAATTTACTTACCCCTATGTTATGTATTATAAAATCATTAAAATGACATGAATTCTTTTATTGGGATTAGGAAACCATTGAAATTTTATATTGTGAATTTTTGAAGTTTTAATTCACCAACGTGATTTTTCGGTAATTTTTCTTAACAATTTTTTTGTCAAACGATAGATTTTGTAGAAAATAGTAAATGAAAAATTTGGTCTTGTACTTTTGGTATGTGATAAATATGATATTGATCTACATGTGAAAAAGAAATCATATTATTTAAACAAATGTTTACATGTTTATTACCTATTATTAGATTATTTTTAACTCACATGGTTTCATGGTGAAGGATAGAGTGTCTCCTCCTTGCAGTTGCAACTTTCAATCAAACAGTTCCTACACAACATTGTTCAAACAACCCTTGTATAATTTCACAAACACTAATTATATATAAAATTAAGTAGCCAGATATATACAAATAAAAAATATACAATGTCCATGTTGTTGTGTTTCATGAAATTAAACATTTTTTCTTATTATGAACTATCTCAATATGTCTTGTAAACGCTTGCGACTAAATTGTAAAAAACATGGACATAAAAACACATCTACTACAAAACGGATTTTACTAATTTCATTGCAATTTGAAATATTGGGGCATGCATCGATAAGATATTATTTATGCTCTTGGAAGGGGTTGTTATAGTTTTTATATCCTATTTGATATATGAAATTGATTTGTGGATTATTAAAAAGAAAATGAATTAGCTTATGGGATTCCTTCAATTTTTGGCTAGTTAAAATCTAAGTTCCTTACAAGATTGAATGATAACAGTACATATAATGGTTTTTTCAAACACTAATGACTTTTCAACTATTTATTCACCATAATTTAATAAAAATTATTGAAGTATTTATTAAATAAGTATGATTTTTGAAAACATAATATGCAAAGAAAATTCATATTAATTAAAAAATTAAATAAAGATTGTGATTTAAAAATAAAATTTTAGATTACAGTGAGAATTATCAGAGTGCTTATTGCTATTAATCTTTTTTATCAGAGTGCTTATTGCTATTAATTTTATGATCTTATAGAATGATTGAAATATCCTAAGATTGTGGAAATTTGTGTTGAAATTATAATAATACATCTTTCACTTGAAACTGCAATAAATCATTCAATTCTCGGAAAATTTCAAAATTTCAAATTGGAATGGGAACTAGACTTGGAAATTCTATTTTAAAAATAAAAATAAAATGTAAAATTGAACATCTTGATAGCCAAAATTGTCTTTCAACTTTATGGTGTCAATTTTTTTGTTATTACACTACACGGCATTGATAATTTTGACTTCAATGTGCCACCAAAATTCTGGGATTCACTATTTCAACAAAGTTTTGATGCATATTGATCGATTCCTCATTAATACAATCCTGAAACATTTGATCAAAAATAAATGAATGAAATTTATGAGTGGACGAAAAATGAGATCAATCAAAGTTTGGTGACATAAACATTTAGGGGTCAACCCCTAAGTGTCCCTAGCTTTTTTGGGGTTAAAAACATCATTTCTTTTGATGTGTTATAGGTCTAAATGTAAATAAGGTATAGAAATCTCAATCGTATAATCTTGTGGTGTACCTGTTGTAAATAATGTAGATCAAATTTGGAGTCATTTGGCCACATAGGTTGCAAGATCATAATGTTTTAGTGTCGAAAAAGGATGCTGAAATTTTCCCAACAATCCATTAGAGGTGAAATGCAATTTCTAAACCTTATCAAGGACGAGATTCTACAATTGAAAGTATGAAAATATATCTTAAAAAATATTTGAAATCATGCAAGTATAGTTGCCATGTGTTGGACATCCGCTTGACAAAGATGATTTTGGTATGTTATATACCTCAATTATTTTTAATAATTGGCACACAAGTAACTAATATGACTATTTGTGCGATCGTTAGAAACCTCAAGATTGCAATTGAAGACAAATGGGCTGAAATGGTTTCTAAGCATTCTCATAGTAGTTAAGTATTCTCATAGTAGTGTAGGGAAATATTGTATACTTGGAAATTTAAAAATCCACATTTTATTTTTATTTTTAGCTCATTGCACTAAAAATGGAAAATTTGGAGTAATTTTTGTGAAACACATTTAAAATCCTTTGGGTGTTAAAACCAGTTTTCAAAATGCACTAGAGTTATTTTTGCCTAAAGGACAATCATTGTAAGTTCTTTCATAAATCAATACACTAACATTGATTATTCCATCTAGTGCGTGTGACACTAATTCCCAATGCACGCGCTATTTTGTCAAATCTCAAAATTAGTGAGCGCTGAAATTTTTACTAAGTGCCTGAAATCTTCATATCATGCTAATCTTACGTCGTGATAGTATTTAGTATCACCATTACTAATTTCCCACACGCACTATAAACCCGCCCTTATTAAATGGGATAAATAGTGTAGTATATTTCAATATAAGAAGTAAAACAATAATAAAAGTGATAAAGTTTGAAGAGTAATTTGGGAGATTTATATTCAACACTAGAGTTATTTGAAAAGTAGAGCAAAGCATTTCCCTAAGAGGAAAGACAAGACAGAACTGAGTTTTTAGCTTGATGGCGGTGAAAACGAGTTTTGGCTCTTTTTTTTTACCAATCACAACGATCTACATTGTTAGAGAGATTCAAACCTTGCACCTCACCAATATAAGAGAAGCTCCCCTACACCACACTCAAGTTCCTAAGAGGGAATCTATCTGTGCCCCCACACCAACCCTCATGCTCACACAAAGCAAAAAATACTATTGATTGCTTGTGACTGACAAATACAAAAAATACTATTTGAAGGTTGCAAACTCCAGCCAACATAGAGGGTACCCTCTTTTTACTATACGAATAACTCTACTTTCTTGTCGAAATTCAATTTCCACATCACATTTCAAGAGGTTAGAACCAACGACAAGATGATGACATGTGTCACTTGCTGATGCTGAGGAGTGAACTCCGGTGGTTTTCCACTTGCTCATTCAAAATGCTGACATCTAAAATTTCAAACTAAAGCTGTCAGCATTGTTTTGACTTTTCGTAGAATGTATTTGTAAATGGACACTGACATGCATGCAAGCACCTCCATATTCAAAACTTTACCAACGTATTACCACCATGTTTCCAATGCCACCCTCATGTTCTAGTAGTGTACATTCCAAACCAAAATGTCTATTGTTGGTATAGGAGGGCAAAATTGAAAATATGGTATACTTTAGTTAGTAGACCAATTTTTTGAAATTGCAGGTTTTTTCATGGAAGTGTGGATTCTATTGTAGATTGCACAAAATTGAGATGTGTTAACTCCTAACCGTCCCGTAGTCTATTGTTTTGGACGTTTTTTTGGTTGCTTTCACCTTCGAAGAGCTGTAACTTTTGCATACAATGTCCGATTTCAATTAATATTTTCAAAACCCCCTCTCCTCCCTTACGATATCTAGTTTGTGTGGTATAACTTTCAGATCAATCTGAGATGTACTGAATTTTTGAAAATCATTTCAGTGCACGGGTCTTAATTTTGGATAGTTTTTGTGCATTTTGATGCCTGCAACTTTGGGGGCTTGATTTTCCTTCGTCCAATGTCTGTTCTCGATATAAATAAATAAATAAATTATTAGATTATATTCCCCTTGAAGTCTAATTAGCATGGTAAAATTTTCATATCAATCCAAGTTGTACTGAATGTTTGGGGGTCATTTTAGTGCACTGGTCTATTTTGGACACTATTTGCTTTTTGGATCAATTAGGCCACATTTTGGGCTACTTTTTGACATTGCAAGGCCATTTTAGGGCACATCAAAAAGTTTCATGAGTTTCTTTTGGTACCAATGTGTTTATATGATGATTTTAAACAACTTTTTAGTTTAAAGTTTTTCACTTGATTCACCTCTCAACCTCAAATTAGATCAAAATTTTCACAATCCAATATAAGGTTTCTACTTATACTTCCTCTGTGGAGATTGTCGTGTTTATTTTGAGACTGTGGGCTTTACTCAACGTCCTTTTATTTTTACACTTTAGGGGCAATTAGAGCCTTTATTACATAACCTCCATAGTTAGGTTTTATGAAAATGTATTTCATATCCCACCTATGAAATTGGACCAATACTTCATTTCCAAATCAAAACAATTCCAAAAAATTGTTTTCACTGCATATAAAATTTGAAAATAAAGAAAATCATGAAAAGGTTAATTTAAAAAGATTAATGGTAATACCAAAAAAAGAATAAAATGGTAGCTTTATAAATTGTGAAGTTGAAATTCGACCCCTTGCTGCATTTCCCATATTATATGTGCACTTCTCACAAGCGACACGCACCTTTTCCAAGAGTCGATGATTAGTTTAGAGCCAAATTTAGAAAAAAATTATAGTAGGAACTTTGACATTGTCATTCTTTAAACAATGCATTTTGTTTTATAAGAAGATTTCATCTCAATATTTATTGGTGATTTTCCAAAGATTAAAAAAGTGTAATAATTCCTACACTACGACAAAAAAGTGGTGTATTGTAGCTTGCAAACACCTTACCATGGTGTTACTCGGGTAATACCTAGGCAACATTTGGCTACTCACCTAAGTTATTCTTAAGTAATTGGGTAATTTTCCTTTCATATTTTCAAAAATCCTTCATTAAAATTAGCCACTATGTTTCAAGTGTAACAAATTGGCTAAAATAGCTTGAAATGGAATACTAGAGCTTAGAGACCATCAGGCTCTTGCACACCTAATAATGCAAGACCCAAGCTCTTCCATGCCTCATAACTATTTGGAGTGAACAAATAAAAGTCTGTTGATTCCTAAACAACTTCATTTTGGTTATTTTGTTGATGATTGATCTCTAATTGCTTTTCAAAACCTTTTTCCCACATTCCAACTGTAGGATATTGTACTCATAGGCCTTACAATCCATCCCTCAAATTTTCAATACATTTGACAGTATGAATGTGTAGATAGTAGCAAATGAAGTTGAGATTCCGAAATTTAAGGCACTGAAAAATCTAGTCAACCTTGTTTTGATGGGCTCTCAAACCAAACAGAGTTGAAACGATTTGCCATTTTTTACCATCCTCAAAATGAGATATTTAACAAGATGTACCACTCAATTTGACAATATGTTTAATCCATTAGCATATTTCCAAAGCCCTTGTAAAGTTGTAATGGGTGGGGGTATGAATGAAAGCATGAGATTTTGGCCAACTTAGATTATCCCTTCAACTCTACTCCAATTACAAGAGCCCACAACTCATAGCATGCAACCCATGTGAGTTGAATAAAAGTTCCTTTGAGGTGGCCAATAAATCTCATTGGTTTTGATTTTTCGGCAAGCCTACTCCAAGTGTTGAAGTTGATTTCAACATTGAGGTGTATCACTTTGAAAAATTCCATGAGTGGAGTTTTGATCATATGGACATAATTCTAATTGCATTGGAAAGAAGACTCGTTTATCTATGACACCGTATTTTTATTTTTAAAGGTTTCTTTTTTGGGCCTTGGTAGCCTGAGAAGATGTGCAAGGACCCAAAAATGATCTCTTAGGAGCTTAAGGGGTTAAAGCATAATTCATAATATCTTATTCAAACTCAAGGTGGGTTAAAGGATAACTCTATTGCTTGATGCAAAAGATAAATACTTTTTCACAAATCTTATACAAGCTTGTAAAAGAATCCATTCAAAATCATGTTATAGGGTACCTGCCAAATTTTACAATGATATGTTAAATGAACAATTTGTTCTGAAAAGACAAGATTTCTATTTATTCTTCCTAATGCATTCTGGGCTTTATCACCAAACTGCCTAAGCGTCCATTTTTTGGACGATGTACAGATTTCTTCCATAATTTCTCATCCGTCATGCACTTATAGCAGTGTGGAATTTTTACTGTAGATTCTATGGGAAGTTAGCTTCATGCATATGTGATCCGATTAGAAAGGGGATGATTTGTGAAATTTTTATGCCTCATTTCATGTTGTAGTGATTCACCCAAAATTTTGAAGATTTCAGTGTAAAAGTGCTCTAAAAAAAGTCACCTCATAAAATTATGCAACCAAAAAATCTCCAAAAATCACTACACTTAGAGTATTACATTTCAACCAATCACAATGAATTTCGTCTGTAGATTGTCAATATCTTATTTGTAATTGAATTACAAAATAATTTTGAATTTCACGTTTCAAATTTATTACAAAATTATTGGTAATAGCGATCGTAGATCTAACCGTATGGATAAAATCTAAAATTCATAATGCACAATTTTTATTCATGTATCAAGTTCAAAATATCCCTCTAAGTTGCATTTTATAATGCATCTTTGCAAAATTGCCGAATTTAGAGAGGGCTCTAGGCATTTAGGGGTTATTAGGGAATGTTAAAATGAAATACTCTTGATCGATGCTTGTGCTTTGAAGAAATTGGAGATTGTTCTAGTTCTTCTTCTAAACCAAAATTGACCATCAATATTTCTTACTTTGTGATGATGACATCATTATTTATAAGAGACAAAGCCTATTCTATTGTTTTCAGAAAACGATCACAATTTTTATTTTTCATATTAAAATCTAGGTAATGGCTTCTTAAATTCAAACTTAAATACAAACCTAAATGCAATTTATTTTTTCGACACATTTTGAACAAAAAAAAGTAATAATTGTAAAAGAAATACATTTTTAAAAGTTGCATGTATATGTCAAGTTATTACGTTTGTGCATGTTATTACATAACATTACATGAGGCAATAGAGTTATCGTTAAACTCTTTCATCTTGTGATTTTCCTTTGACCTCCTATAAATTAGTGTATTCAATTATCAATGGAGTACGTTGAACTATTATAAATTAATTGAACCACTAGGGATTCAATTGTTTAATCAATTTGACCATTGGATGTATAGAATAATAGATATCAGGGTTGAAAGTTGATAGTGAGCTTATCCAACTTTAAAAAATACATTAGAAACAATGAAAGCAAAATATATTAAATCAGAATACATGCCATTTTGCAAAGTGAAATGTCAATTCTATTTCAAAATTCTGCCAAGGTATTCAAGTATTTCCTAATCCATCTTGTTACCAAAAGAGAAAGATTGAATGAAATAAAGCATGAAACTCAAAAAGGCAATTTTAGACTAGTATTTTAAATTTCACGCAAAATTTCATCAAATTTTCTCTATAAAATAAATGAATGTTTTCATCTATGGTATCTATATTTTTGTTCTTTGTGTTGGAAAGTGTTCACAAATATACTGGATAAGACATTTATTTTTGGTGATCACTATGTTTTTCTACCACATTTCAAAATTGGAACTTTGTTTACTTGCTACAAATTGAATACTTTGAATTTAGGTTACAAGCTTCAACATAAAGAGTATTGAATCTAACTTAAGAGGTTGGGTTGCTTGGCATGATCAATAAAACATGTAGTAATTCCTCTTGTTTAAAAAAAAACATATAATTTTACTCTTATAGACAAATCGAAGTGGTGACCGTCAACCTTAGAGCTATGCACAATTAATTATACTTTTTTGAAATGAACTTTCTATTCGTGATCACAAGGGAAGGCCAAACAAAAGTCTCAATCTTTTAACATCTCATTACCTTTGGTATAGTTTACATGTTTTTGTTTAGAAACTAGCATATCCTAAATTAGACTTCAAATCTATGTTATGAAAGAATGATATACTTCCATTACCGTAGGTAGAGGACATGATCCAAAATTTATATTTAAAATTTGAATCCATTTTTTTATTTTTTTAGAAATTCCAACTAGTTAATGTCAAATTTCCGTGCAAATTTCACATAAATTACTCCTTAAAATTGTTAAAATATAAAAACATTTCCATTCTTCACATTTTTTCTTTATGGATGATTGAGTGTAAGTTATAAATGCGGAAAAAATCAGTCTTGTAATAAAATTCATTCTAAGTTCCTCTCAAATAATATGGGACAAAGAATTGCAATCCCATGTAATTCCCACATCACTATACTCTGATGCACAATGGGGCATAGCCAATGACATTATTTTGAAAAGTGTTCAACTAAGAAATTTAGAAGGTTAAGTCATTTTTAACTTCCAAAAATAACTCTGTGATTCAAAATTTTATATATGAAATATAGAAAAAGTTTAGTAAGGTTGTGAAGGATGTACACGAGTTGAATGATAAGAAAATGTGTTGTGATGAAAATTTTGAGGCTCAATTGCACATAGTAGAGTTTTGTTCGACTGAGGAAAGTTGCATAGTCAAGTGATCATTCACCCTTCAAAACAATTTAATTTGTGGTTTGAAATCTTTTGCTTGAATTATGCACAATCATGCAAAAATAATTAAATAGTAACAAAGAGTGAGATGACAAATAGTGAGACTAGTTTTTTATATTCCACATGCATTTTTGGCACTAGTGCAATGCTTATTGTATAAAACATAAGGCTTTCAACATATACGTAATTCACATCCATTCATCCTTGATGAATCAATATATTATGATGAATTCCTTTCTAAATTGAAAAAAAGAGCTCAACTTTATATTTTAACGTTGAATTTATAATTTCCTATTTAATTGTTTGTTACAAATATGCCAACCTTGCCTTTCATCTATCATGGTATTATGACCATGTAGCGAACAACAATATGCTTTATAACATGAATTTCTTTCTCAAAATTCAAATTAAAAAAAAAAACTTCTCTTAGATAAAAAAAAATGGTTGTAAATACGTGAAGTTATAAAGTAGTAAGAGACTTAAAAGAAACAAAAAAAAAAAAAAAAAAAAAAAAAAACCAAAAATCAAAGAAGTTGTGGTTTCAAAAATAAATAAAAAGCTCTTTGATGTCTCCTTAAAAAATTGCTCCTTTTAAAATTGGCATTGGGTTAGATTATTTTAAAATTGGCGTTGGGTTAGATTATTCTTACTTTTATGTGGGCTCAGGGATTGGATATAAAATTTATTTTTGACAAATAATTCTTCACGTATTTTCAATTCATTTCTACAAAATATTAAAAAATAAAATAAGTCGCTAAACATACATATTAATTTATTAAAAATTAAAATAAATGAAACTTCACCATTTTGAAAGGTTGAAAAATGCTTGTATTTGAAATTTCACCATTATAATCTCACAATCAATGAGGTTTTTCGCTTGTAAATATTTTAAGAAAATATAGCTAAACAATTTAAATAAATACATCAGAAGAGAAATTAAACAAAGTGAAGATTTTAACATTGCTTTTAGAAAGAGTATTTGAGAAAATATGTGCCTCAAAACATTAACCTCTAAATGCCTAGAGGTATTAGGCAATACCTAAATGTATTATAAAACCAGGCTTCTTTAACTTCTATAAGCTTCAAATCTAAAGAGCATATGTAAGACATCCTTGTTAGAAGACACAAATACGGTTGAATTGGAGATAAAATGCCTAAGTATTTTTCAAATGAATTTAATAGGAAATATTTCAAAATTCATTAAAATTTCAAAATTTTAATATAATTTTAAAGAAAACTCCTATCTTTTGATTCATTATGATTGATTGAAATCCTCGGGGAGGTCATTCTTTGTATCTTTTGAGTATCACGTGTGAACAAAGGGTATTTAAAAGCACCCTAAAAATTAAAAATAATTATTACTATAGTTAGTAATATTTCAAGAATATTCTCATCTTTATTCTTGTAATGAATTGTGAGCATCCTATATTAATGTAAATCATTTATAAAAATTATCTTCAAAGATCAATTTGGACCCTATCTTTGTTCGCACGTTGTTACGTAATATTTGGAAGTGACCTCCCCGAGTTGAAATCATTATGCTTCAATAGTGGTGAAGTTGTTCTCATAAGTATCATTACGGTATGATATAATATCCTCGTAAGCAAGCAAAAGATAATTTTATAGGTTGAAACATTGCTCATTATGCAAAAGATGATGCAATGTTGCACGTTATGCACTTTTGGCCAATCAATCCAAAAGTCATAAGATAATAAACATTTTTTATTTTTCATATAATTAAAACGATATTCTCCTTTAAAATCAAATTTAGACATAGTTCGACACTATTACTTAACTCTTAAACGTCAAGAGGGTCTAGGTGAGGCAGCTTGGACGGCATCTAAATTTTTGGAGGAATTTTTTTTTTTTTTAAATTTTAAAAAAATAAATAATAATAACAAAGAAAAAACAGCTATGCTAGCCAGCACTGTAGTACTACGGCACTTTTCAAGAAACGACCTCAACTGCTCCAACCTCAACTCCTATTCATTTTGATAACTTAGATGGCTTGCCAATGATTCCACAATCTCCTAAATGAGGCACAACTTTGGAACTAGATCACTTTTTCAGTAGCTTTCTAACACACCAATCCTCGCTTGATTTGGTTGAGAAAAACTACTTTTTTCTCAACTATTCCTTCATTAAAAGCCCGTGGGGCTTTTGTGACGTTTAAGGGTTAATCCAACCGTATGGATGTGATGGAAAAGTCATCATCTACATTTTTCAATCGTATGTTAGCTTCAAATAATGAATTTAGTGCAAATTTAAAAGCTGAAAACTTTGGAAATATTCTTGTCAAAATGAAAGCTCACATGGAATGGAGGATCTAGTAAATTCAATTTTGATTTTTCTTTCTTAATCTACTTCATGTACGTAAAAGTAACTAGCTTTAAAATCTACCCTAAAATCCCAATTGCAAAATCATCACCACAGATGAGGAAATGAAGAACGATTCTCTACATCATCCAAAAAATGAACGCATTCCAAAGCCTTTTCCTTTTATTTCCTTTTCAATCTTTTTTCTTTTTTCTTCTTATTTATTTATTTATTATTATTATTATTATTATAATAAAATTCACAAATGAAAATTTGCTTTTACGGAGGGCAAATACTTCCCTTCTTGATAGGAACCCCGAGCATGATGGGGATTGCTCCGGGGCCTCATGTTACGGCGGGGTTGTCGCTCTTAATTGGAAATGATTAGGAGCTTTGGGTCTAGTCTAAATGTTGTAGGAAGAAAAATCCAAAAAAATCACCCGCGGCCGGGGGAGCACTGGAAAAGTGCTCTCTTCATTCACAATGTGATGTTTGTAATCCGTTATTGTGGAATAGAAATAAAACATCCATTTGTTTCAAAAAAAACAAAACAAAATGCTTCTACTACGGAAGAGGTATGCTACGTTCTTTTTTCTTGTAGAAAAGCCCCTTATCACTTGCAATTCTTGGTCGTTTCTTTCATGAACAAGTTGACACAATATGCAAAATCTCGTCTTACCCAATTAAAAAACTCCTCCTCAAATAGTCAAGTGAGTTGCTTGAAAATACAGGGATTGAGCCATGCTCATACCCCAAGCCTGTGAATAGTAACTAACTAACTAACCACGCTTGGGATGACGAGTCATACCATCTGCTTTGTTCTTACTGGATGTCCAAAATTGTGGCCGTTTGCTATTGGCATATAAGTAATCTGAAATCTGAACTGAACCCACTCATGTGCTTTGTGGGCTTTTAGACTTTATTATTTCAGTTCTTGTGGTTGGCTGAGTGCTTGACATTACAATTCAATTTCTCTTAAGAACCGCATAAAAACTGACATGCACTTGCACTAATTTCAGAATTTTGTGAGTTTGGGAGTTAGGGCCGCTTCACACTATGGCCGTCCAAGTTGAGAGGCCGTGGGATTGAGTGGCCAAACTTTGTTGAGAGTCCAAAAAAATGGGCTGAAAATAGGTAATAAAATATAGTTTTCATTTTTTATGAAAAGAAATCGACGGCCTCTCAACCATAGTTTGGGTTTCCATTCCCGTCCGACCCAAACTTCCTTTCGAGACGCCGACGCCTTGGTCAAAAAGTGTTGCCATGTAGGCATTTTGGAGGGCGACGGTCTTTGGACTTTAGCCTCTAGTGTGAAGAGTCGAGAGGCCAAATTCTTGATTTCTTGCAATCCCATTGGTGGAAATTGACGGCCTCTCGACCTTTGGCCATAGTGTGAAGCGGCCCTTAGATTAATCCCTAAACATCCTAGCGTCCAGAAACTGGATTATGAATAGATTCAAAGCCTTTGCAACTTTCTCATACAACCTTGGATGACTTCCATCCAAGTCACTTTTGTAAGCCTATTAAATTCTCTACCAATGACAATAAATCTCTTTTGATGGGGAGTTGTTGATAATATTGGAGAGGCCTCCAACTGCAAGTATGTCACATTTATTGGGTAGATTTTATGCTTGCAATGGTCCTCTCATGTACACCTCATGTACATCTGAGCCATACTAGTATCTATTTTTAAGGCTAGCATCTACTAGTGTTCAAAGGGCCGGTACGTTTAGGGGTTAATATGGGAATTCAAACTATTTTAACTCCTAAAAGGACCAAGAAGCCCAAATTGGGCCTTATGTTTTTTTTAGCGGTTTTGAGTAGGTTATATATGGAATTATTTTTGTTCAAATTTGTTTGTTGTTTGATCAACATGCTATGTTCTTCACTAATTGCAGTGATATAAAATTTGGTCTTCTCTGAATTATAATGTCCACAATATGATCAATTGAATTTGTCATTTAAGAACCATGGATCCTTGATTAAATAGCTTTCCCTTATTTTTTGAAAAGAGCTCCAAAACAACTCCGCCGGGGATTCATTCCCTTGGTTCAATGTACTTTTTCCTCTATCAATGGAAATTGTCCATTTGTTTCAAAATTAAAATAAGATAAAATAAGATAATGTGGCTTACACTACAGTACCCACCGTCAAGGTTGACAAATAGTAATTATTAAAAACTAAAGAGAAGCCCAAGTTTTTAGGAAAATATTTGCTAAGTAAAATGGTGGTTATTATAATTTCAACCATTTATTGTCTATGAATTTAGAGATTATGAAATTTAACATTGTATTTTATATTCTGTTGTCATTTTGAGATAAGGATTTAGGCACTTCAGCCTTGCATTGTCTATGACATAATGAAATCAAAACCACTTGAGTCAAGCATTTATGTAAAAAAATAAATTTGGAATTATATAGCAAAGCAATGTAGTATTTGAAGGTGACATAGTCTAACATCACTTTATTATGCAATTTATTTTTTTGAATTTATTTTTGCCCTGAGGCGACATAGTCAATAATCATTTCTTAATGGGAATCTTCCTCAATTTTTTTTAATAATCTAAAATTTATATTTGTGTGGAATGAGACGCTATGTCTTTTATAAATATGGAAAGTTTAATAGAACTTTTTTGAAAACCATAATCATTCAAATGAAATATTTAAAGGTAAATAAAATCTCATTACAGTGACAAAACAAACCAATTAAATTATAATTCCTTTCATTGAATGCAAGTAGCTTGACATTTTGAACACCTAAATTGATGTTGAATATAATTTTCAAGTTAAATTCAATTGAGATTTCCTTAAATTTAACGCATAGAACTTGCAATTGTACTGAGGGTTGGGCTGCACATAGGGTTACCTAGTCCACATTAGTTAGTAAACCTAAATAATTCATTACCCAAGGGCCACACATACTTGGTTGGGAGTTAGTAAACCCCTAGAATGTCTCCCTAGTGTCTCCTAGTTGTCTCTTGATTTAAAGAGGTTGGCCCCTTTCTTAATTATGGCATTCCGACTTCATTTGGAATGTGATTGCTTAGGTGACGAGGGGTTAGTTAAAGGACCCAAATAGGTACGTTAGTGAACCCCTTACAAGGGATAAGGTAGTCTCCATGGCTACATACCCATGTATTAGTGAAAACCTAACTCTTTGGGTTAACTAACCCTTGTGTGCGGCATGCCACTAAGTTAGTAAATTTTAGATTTTTTTTCTATATAATTTATATGAAACAAATATAAATTTAACAAAAAAAATATTAATATTTTGAATTAATGTCTTTGGACCTCTGATGAGAAAGTATTGGCTAGTTGAATTTGAATTTTAAACCTTACAGTGTATTTGTATAGCCAGTTTGTACAAAGATAATTGTTTTTAGTTTGATAAAATTTATATTGCCAAATGTCATATTGACATCGCAGTAGCTGTAACCCACAAAATAGTCTAGGTGACAAGAAATTAAATAAATTATTTGCCACAACTTGTACAAACCTCCTATGCATATACAATAACTAATAGTTTTTGTAATTTGGCACCTGTGCAAATTAACTCTTTAAGGTGAAAAGCATTTTCAGCACCAAAAAGTTTAATACATGTTAGGCCATAAATGCTATAATTTTTGAAATGGACAGTATACCAAACTCCATATTCAAAAACATGCTTCTCAATTTTTTTATCTCCTTTATTTATTTTTTGGTCTTAGCTACAAGCAAAAATACATTTCTTGATTTTGGAAGATTAGTCTGAGGATTAGTCATGAGGAATTCAAATAATGACCAAAACAATTTCCGAACTTCTTTTAATTTTTTACTTTAAATATTTTTTATCTAAATGCAATTATAGTCAAGGTAAGTAAAACAATACAAAGAATAAATCTCTATGAAAAGATGGAGGGTGATTGCAAGCTACGGTCTACCAAATGGAGAGCGCAGCTTGTGCAGCTAAAGGCCGTGCAGCTCATGCACTAGCGTTGTAATGCGCACCTCTCAACTTTCAATTAGATCAAAAATTTCACCATCCCAAATAGGGTTTATGCTAATACTTTCACTTTAGCAATTGTTAAGTTAATTTCAAGACTTTGTGCTTTATTCCACACCCTTTTTTGTTTTTTACCGAGTAGGGGTAATTAGAGCCTTTTTTACATAACATCCATAGCTAGGTTTTATGAAAAATGCATTTTATATCCCACCTCTGAAATTGGATCATTATTTCATTTTCAAAAAAAAAAATTTAATTTTTTTTTTAACTGCACGAAAATCTTAAAAAACAAAAACATTATGAAACAATTAATTAAAAAATAAGTAAGCGTGATACCAAAAATAATAAAATATGGTAGCTTTGTACATACTTGTGTTATGTTCCTATAAATTTGTGAAGTTCAAATTTGACCCCCTTCTAGCATTTCCTATAAAATAAGTGCACTTTTGACAAGCGACACGCTACCAAATCCAAGTAGAAATGCTTAATTTGGATAGAGAGATTGAAATTTTGCAAACTTTTTTGTGATAGACATCCAAACTTTGGTATTCTAGAAACAATGCAATTTGTTTCGTCACAAAATTCCATCCCAATATTTATTGATGATTTTCCAAAGATTGAAAAAGTGCAGCAATGCTTACACGCGACAAAAAAATGTGGGTGACCGTAGCTTGCAATCACCCTGGAATTGGTAGCCTTGATCAAAAGATGATAAAATTCATTGTTTTTTATGTGACATTCATTTGGTAGCCCAATCAAGCGAAGACTTTGAATGAGAAGTAGTACATTAACCCCTAAGCGTCCCGGCGTCCATATTTTGGACGTTTTCGAGGGACATTCACCTTCGAAGAGCTGTAACTTTTGCAATACGTGTTCGATTTTTATGAAATTTTGAAACAACTCCCCGCATGATGTATGGAATGTGTGGTAATAATTTCAGATCAATCCGAGATGAATTGAATTTTTGGTGATCATTTGAAAGTAGGTATCTTTTTTTTGGACAGTTCTGTGAATTTTGATGGCAACAACTTCGGGGGCTTGTATCTCCTTCATCCCAAGTCCGTTTTCAATAAAACTTGTTGGGTGAATTCCCCTTGAAGTCTAGTTATCATGGTAAAATTTTCAGGTCAATCCATGTTGTTCTGAATGTTTGGGAGTCATTTTAGTGCACGGGTCTAGTTTGGACACTTTTTGCTTTTTGGTTCAAATGGGTCACTTCTTGGGCTACGTTTTGACATTGCAAGGTCATTTTAGGGCACATTAAATGTTTTCATGAGGCTTTTTTGGTACCAATGTGTTTATATGATGATTTTGAACTACTTTATAGTTCAAAGTTTTTTCATTTGAGTAATTTTGAAAACGAATTTCACCTCTGTGTTGCTAGGAAAATTTCAGCATCCTTTTTTAGCACTAAAAACACTATGATCTTGCAATCTATATGGCGAAATGACCCCAAAATTGATCCACATGGTCTACAACATGTATGTTACAAGATTGTACGGTGGAGATTTCTATACCTCACTTACATTTAGACCTATAACACATCAAAAGCGATGATGATTTTCAGCCCAAAAAAGCTAGGGACCCTTAGGGGTTAACTATTAAAGCCTTGAGTTGTTTTGGAATTACAAAGTGCCTCATCACATGATTGCTTTCCGAACGAATGTTGTAAAATGTATTGTTGATTTATTCTTTTATAAAATAAGTCATCAAGTCTTTCAGTGAATTTGTTCTACTATTTAGAGTTTAAATTCCCATTAATTACAAGATCATATCGATTGAACTTCAAAATAAAGTGCTTTTTGAATCAAAGGTGGACTTTTACCTTTCAAACTTTTTAGTGAATTACATATGTAATCCACAATCTGAGCATTTAATAAAGTATTCAAAAATAAGTTAGAATATCAAAATATTAAATAATCATATTAATTTTTTGAAAATATCATAAAATAGGAGGTAGACGATGGAAAAAAAAACTAAATTGTTAGAAATCTTGATATAAAATTGTGAATCGCCAATTTTAAATTAATAAAATCATCCAGTAAGCAAAATATATTATTTGTTTTGTTTAATATTTGACATAAACATAAAGTTTTGACAATTTAACTCAAGAAAGAAGTTCATATGTTACTGTTGCCTTCAACACTTGCAAATCAAAATCCTTTATAACTTTCATCTTGTTACCTTTAAACCCCTAAACGTCCTCACCCTTGTTCAAATTCGGCAGTTTTGCAAAGATGGATTATAAGAGGGATATCTAAAACTTGATGTAAGAATAAAAGTTGTACATAATGAATATTAGATTCTATCCATACAATTAGATCTGCGATTGCTATCACCAACATTTTTCTATAAAATTTGAAACTTAAAATTCAAAATTATTTTGTAATTTGATTACAAATAACTTATTGACAATCTGTGGATGAAATTTGTTGTGATGGGTTGAAATGTAATACTCTAAGAATAGTGATTTTTGGAGATTTTTTGGTTGCTTTATTTTATGAGTTGACTTTATGAAGTGCACTTTTAGACTAAAATCTTGGATTTTTTTTTTGAAACACTACAATATGAAATGAGGCATAAAAGTTTCACAGATCATCCTATTTCTAATCGGATCACATGCATGACGCTAGTTTTCCATTAAAAAATATAATAAAAAAATTCACACTGCAAAAAGTTCATGGTAGATGAGAAAACAAAGTTTGCTTTTGTACATCATGCAAAATAAATCATAGTTGGGCAGTTAGGGGTCAAAAGTTCAAAGTAATCATATTGAATCTTTGGTGCTTTTGTGCAAGCTCTTGTGACTTTATTCATTCAAGTTAATTTTTGAGATCTTTATAGTACTTTATACATGTTATGATCTACATAGGAAGTTTAATTCTTATAAGTATTGTAAAACTTACTCCCTCCATTTTATAATAATAGTCCACTTTGCAGAATAAATTGAGATTTAAGATGGAAATAAAGGTCATGTTTAAAGGGTTGAAATGTAATGGCAACTTTTAGAACCGTGTGTCTCGATAAAAAGGGATGAAAAGCGTGGGATGTTAACGTAGGAAGGCAACATTCTGAATGAGTTCAAGTCAGTGTAGAAAAACAATACAATGAATGAGTAAGAGTCAATGTAGGAAGGCAACACAATGAATGTGGACTCATAAATTGACGCTAAAATTATGTGATTTTGAACTCTTATTATGAATGAAGGGAACATAAAGGTTTTGTGTTATTCTTTGCATCCAAGGCAAATAAAAAAGGTTTGAAATTATTTAATTAATAAAAGATCTTGCAAATATTACGCCAATACATAAAAAATAAACTTATTTGATTCATTCTATAATAATTAACAAGGTAAAAACTATGAGAAGATTTGTTCTACGGACTATCATAGAATCTCCCAAAAAATTAACAAATGAGGGTTTACTATTTGAATAAATGAAACAATGGGTGACACTGCTTAATTGGCCTAATTCATGCTATAAGAGATTTGTATGGTTTGTCCAAATGGTAAATGCAAGATTGTCCTCGATCATATGGTTCAAAAAGTTTTTCGTTTGTGATTTGACAATTGGAGACGATCGAACATCCAACCGTACAATGTGGACGGTGGACAACTAAGGACGAATCCAAAATTTGCCTCCAACTAACACCATTCCATTCAAACTCCTTTATAGCGCTTGTTTGAAAGTAAAAGCCAATTGGCTAGCCCGTCTTGTCCAACTTAACCCTTAAACGACAACGCCAGCCCCACGGGTTTGGTTTTAGTTTGGGAGAATCTTGCTCATAACTTCTACACCATTGCACCAAATGGGGTTTTTAAAATTCCAAACCGAGCACCTTAGAGAGATTTATACTTCTTTAGAATAAAGCTAAAGCAAAATAAACACAGAATCATGCTTAAAATGGAATTTAAGAGGAGATTTTGGGTGTGGTATCAGGAAAGGAATTGTCGTTTAAGGGTTAAACAAAATTTGTGAACAAAGTGCTTTGACTTTAACTTTTTCTTTTATGAAAAAGTTATAGTTTCAATTACGCAATGTGAATTGACAAACTCAGCCAGTATTCCAGGAATGGGCCGGCAAATTGGAAATCAAAACAAGAGTAAATAAGTACTTTAACTTTTTGCTTCAATATCTAATTGATATATAATTATTTTTTTCTTTTGCGAAGCACTTCCATTTCTCCATCTTCAATAAAAACTTCAAAACATTACACAAAAGTTTGACATTACGAGTACCTACTAAAATCCTTGATTGTCCCTCGATTGTACGATGTTCGTTTACACATTAACCGGATTAGTTGCACAACAAAGATTGGAGATCAAAATAAAGATAAAACTTTAAATTGTAACACTTGGCACGCTCACTTTTTGTCTTCAAAAATTTGGTCAAGAACTTTTCAAAGGATTTTTTAATATAATTTTAATAATAATAAAACTATTGCACAAACTGCAATCAACGGCAACCACGCTCTGCATGGACAGGAGTTTTATTTCAGTGCTGTTTTAAAATAACTTGGGAAAGGAAAGAGAATAGAAATGAAATGTAGTATTCAATGGACGATGGGCGTGCAACAACTAAATTTAGTGTGATTCAACAACTGATATTTAGTGTGAGGATTATATTTAGTGTAAATAATCCCCAATTCTGCCAAACAAAGTTTACCAGGGCAGCGGAATGGCGGATCTGTCAGAGCCAATTTTGGGACTATTAAAATAGAAACATCATATTCTAAACCCACCCCACAACATGTCGGTTCTATTTATTGACTCTCCTCGGCGGTAATCTATCAATTTCCTAGATCACACTATTCTACTGTTGATGCCACTAGCTTTCTTCTCTTTGTATTGGCCAGATGTGTCATGTACTGTACGTGCAACTAAAAGCACAATATTTTATGGGCTGAGTTTAGCCTTTCTGCTTGATTTAGGCACTTATATAATTTTAATTACTTATTTAACCCCGAAAGGATGGACCTCTGGCTAATCAACTGCACTGATTATGCCTATTAGTGTGTGTGGGTAATTAGTGTCACAAGAAATTAGTGTGTGTGACAAAATTGACAGAAAATTAGTGTCACATTATGAAAATAATAATATTTCAATCATATAATAAAATAATAGTTCATGATCAGATCATAATGAAATGTTATTTTACTTATGTTTTCATATTTAATATGTATGCGTTGATTTTGATACAAAGAGGGGTTAACCCCTAAACTCCCAAGAGGCCTCTTTTTGGTTGTTGTTTGTTTTTAACGGGCTACCAAGAACAAAAACTAATTTTTTGAAAACAAAAAATACTTTAAAATACTACATCAAGATTGCTTTCCAATGCAATTCAAATTATATCAATCTGAGTTAAACTCCACCGAGGTGAATTTTTCAAAGTCAATGATCTAAACATTGTCTTAGTATTATAAAATTTGTTATTTGAAGAAAGTAATGATGTTCCCTCTATCATTTCTTTTGTTTCATTGAAGGGCACAATAGATAAACCAATTTTAACTAATCGTACTAAATTTTAAACTCTAAAAGTTAAAATTATAATTTATACAATTTTTCAAAGGTTAATGCTCTTAAATTCATTAAAATAATATCTAAAGGTTTTTTTTGGAAGTTTGACCATGTGGATAATATGTAGAGATGATGCCCGACATTTTGTCTATTGAACCAAACTTCATCAAACATATGGAAGGCATATATTAAGACAAATCTTTGTTTTGTCCAATTCTCCTCGAGCTTTTAGGAGTTTTAGACATGGATTAATGGAAATTAGTCTCATATAGTCAAAATTTCAGCCCCAATAAATTCCAAACGATTGAAATTATTGTGTGTTCTCTCAATTAGTGTCAGATAATCAAATAGCCATAATTTGTGTACACATAGTATCTATGGTCGTTGAAGATAATGAACAAAAGTCATTTTTCAATTAGAGAATGTCATCCATGGTTAGTATTTTGGTCTCAACCGTATTACTAAATTAACACTTTTACTAAATAAAAGAATCCTAAAGAAATATTATTGTTGTGTGAATACTATTATGGAGAATATATGAATATAGGAGGGACAAATTGTGGGATATGCTCATATCATATGAAAATTGTTTCATAAATATATCTATTGTATAATGCAAGATGGTGCATGCATGCGTGCTTACCACAACAATTTCACCACTCGAACAGTCTTATTGTGTTAGAGTGACTCATATATGAGCCTACCTAATATAAATAATAAAGACCGTTAGGACTTTGTACCTTGATACATAATTAACAATATTGTATAGTTATTCCACATATGAAATCATATTTAAATCATAACAATTAACCCCTAAACGCTCAAACGACCATTTTCTGGTCGCTGTCCAAATCTAACGGGCTGCCCAAAAAAAAATTGAAAAAATAAAAATAAAAATATTACATCAAGTCTACTTTTCAATGTAGTTTGAATTATGCTAATCGGAATTAAACTCCACCCGGGAGAAATTTTCAAAGTGGATCACCTCAACATTGTCTTAGTGTTGTAAAATTTTATATTTGGGGAAAGTAATAATGTTCCCTCCATCATTTCTTTTGCTTTTTTGAAGTTTACAATAAATAAACCAACTTTAACCAATCATGCTTAATTTTAAACTTTAAAAGTGAAGATTATAATTTATACAAATTTTCAAAGGTAAATGTTGTTAAATTCATTAAAAAAATATCTAAAGTTATTTTTGGAAGATTGACCGTACGGATAATTTGTAGAGATGATGCCCTACATTGTGTCTATTGAACCAAACTTGAATAGAAATGACATTCACCTCTACATAATTTGTGCTTATACATTTTTAATTTTTTTTGTGTTATAGAGGAAATGGATTTAGGGTTTCACATTTGGTGGTAATGGGGTGGCAATGTATTTATTCTACAAATTTATTCTTGGCCTCTAATGGATTTTGTAGAGGTTGCTTGGAACAAATATGTAAACCCCTTTAACTCTTAAACGTCAAAAAAGCACGGGATTTTAATGAGGAATAATTGAGAAAAAGAGTAGTTTTCTCAACCAAATCAAGCGAGGATTGGTGAGTTGGAAAGCTATTAAAAAAACAATCTAAATTCCAAATTTGCACCTCATTTAGGGGATTGTGGAATCATTGGCAAGCAATCGAAGTTATCAAAATGAACAGGAGTTGAGGTTGGGGCAGTTGAGGTCGTTTTTTGAAAGTGTTGTAAGGTAACTATATTTAAAAGTGACCATTACCTTAAAGCGTCCAGAGCTCAATCTTCCGTAATAAGTAGATTCTGACACCCTATTGTTGATGAGAATGTGCACAATCTGAACATCAGAGTTTAGGGCCACTTTAAGGTCAACCTATAGTCAGCACTTTGGAAATTCATAACTTATTCATACAATGTCCAAATAATGCATGCTAAATTGCGTTGGAATTCTCTTGAACTTGCTATTAAGACCCACTGATTTTATATTTTTTGTTTACGTGTGTAAATAGGCTCAGTTGGTAAGGTGAACGCTTTAAGGTATAGTTACCTTAGTACTACAGTGCGGCATCAATGCTGGCCAGCAGAGCCGTTTGTTCATTTTTTTTTTTAATATTTTTGTTTTTTGTTTTTTTTTCCTCCGAAAACTTAGATGCCTTCTGGGCTGCCCCGCCCAGGCCCTCTTGATGTTTAAGGATTAACTCGAACTAGTTAAATATTCTCATAAACCACCCAAAACACGTTTAATGACTACCCATCTGATATTCAATTCTCGATCGATTATATATATTTTTAAGTATGCATTCTTTCATGATGATATACGTACTCTAACTACTATCTACTTGAAATTTGCAACAAGTTCAAAACTAGTGACTATGTTGTCGTTGAAGGACTTCAACATGAGCACATATTCTCCTCCGATTTCTTGTCATTGTTGCCCCTAAAGACTGCAATGACATTTTTTGGGGAATGTGCATTGGTCAAATTATATATGACCCTTAGGGCCGGTTTACACTACGGTGGAGAAGGCCTCCGGTCGGTCAAGAATGCTTGGCCAAGACATGGTTATATGAGGCAAATGGTGGATGTGCCGGAGAAGAATTAAAGGCAATAAAATATTTCTATTGAGTTGGGCTTCTCCGGAGGAGGAATTTCTTGTCCGGCCTCTTGAGGCCGGACAAGAAACTCCTCCTCTGGAGAAGCCCAACTCCAAAAAGTGCCGCCACGTAGGGCGGCCATGTCATTTTATCATCCATGAGAAAAGTTCACCACCATTGCTTTCTTCACCTAGTGTAAACACCCACCGGTCAAGAGTTGCATTTTCGACCAATCACAATTGAGAAACGCCCTTTTTTTCATGACCGGTGGACTTCTCCACCGTAGTGTAAACCGGCCCTTAATATATTCATTTTTCATGTTTGATTTTTCTTGAATTCTTTTTCTTTTTACTCCATGTTGTATATTTTGAAAATTCCAAAAATTCACTGAATTTGTTAGTTCCATATGGTAAAATCCAAATTTCATTATATTATGAGTCTTTCTTAGAAATTATTTATTTTAATTTTAAAAAACAATTATAACAAGTCATTTTTCATTCCAACCTATAATTTTGGTAGAATTCTAGATTATGCTAATTTATTTTGAGGTTGATTTAATGCTGTTTACACATTAAGCTTTTAAAAAAAACACTACAATTATATTTTCCTACCAATAAGTTTGAAAAAACCAACATTTATTGAATATTATTTTTTAATTTTTTTTAAAACATGATATTTTATCTTTTCATTATATGAAGGCTAAATAAAGCATGACAGTGGTAGCTTGACTCAAAAATCATATTTAAGGGGGATATAGAGTGTGAAAAATATAATTATTGATTAGAAAATTCAATACTATTTTCAAATTTATTTTCAATTGAGAGAAAAAATTTAATTTTAAGTTTAAAAACTCGACAATTTTATTTTATTTTTGGCTATAGAGATTGGAAAAATCGATTATTTTAACCAAGCTATTTAAATATTTTTTCAGTGATAGAATACATAAGGTCTTGTGTGATAAAAATATAAAATATGATAGTATATACAATTTTAAAGGCCATATCCAATTATTAACTATGTTGCCATAGACCCACATCAAAAATAATAATCGGTGTTTCCTTGACCTTTCAAGGAATTAAGTTGAAAATCAAATACATAGTAAGAACCTAAGGTGGGATTATCCATAACAAACACTTGTTTCATTCAAAGTGCACGTGCCATATAAAAAATGCACATGCTGAAATTTTCTACATTTGAAAAAAATATAGTCATATTTTACCTATAAAGTGCCAAAGTTGAATGTACATTACATAAAAAAAAATGTAGTGCGAATTAAGGAGGGAGGTGGGAACATACCCACCCCCCTCCTTTTAAATTAAAAGAAATGTAGAGCGAATTTTAGAGGGGGGTGGGTATGTTCCCACCCCCCTCCTTAAAATTAAAAGAAATGTAGTGCAAATTTTAAAGGGGGGTGGGTATGTTCCCACCCCCCCTCCTTAAAATTGAAAGAAATGTAGTGCGAATTTCAAAGGGGGGTGGGCATGTTCCCACCCCCCTTCCCTTTTTTAATAAAAAGAAATGCAGTGCACATACCACTAAAAAATAGTGCACATGGCTATATGCACTTTTGGCAAAACAAGTGTTAACAACTGATCACGCAATTATGATCTTGTTGGTGCCCTCATCAACCACCATCATTTGGGAGTACTATAAATTCGATCAATTGTAGTCCCTAAGGAACCTAAATTTAACCCCCAACTGCCTAAGCGTCCATTTTTTGGACGATGTACAGATTTCATCCAAATTTTCTCATCCGTCATGCACTTTTTGCAGTGTGGAATTTTTACAGTAGATTCTATGGGAAGTTAGCTTCACGCATATGTGATCCGATTAGAAAGGGGATGATTTGTGAAATTTTTATGCCTCATTTCATGTTGTAGTGATTCACCCAAAATTTTGAAGATTTCAGTGTAAAAGTGTTCTAAAAAAAGTCAACTCATAAAATTAAACAACCAAAAAATCTCCAAAAATCACTACACTTAGAGTATTACATTTCAACCAATCACAAAAAAATTCATCCGTAGATTGTCAATATCTTACTCGTAATTGAATTATAAAATAATTTTGAATTTTACGTTTCAAATTTTATACAAAATTATTGGTAATAGCAATCATAGATCTAACCATATGGATAGAATCTAAAATTCATAATGTACAACTTTTATTCATATATCAAGTTCAAAATATCCCTCTAGATTGCATTTTATAATGCATCTTTGCAAAACTGCCAAATTTGGAGAGGGCTCTAGGCATTTAGGGGTTAACCACTTGTTTTCCAATTGGAGGCTTCTACAAGTAGGCCAAATTATTACTTGAAAGATATAATTCATGATATGTTTGTGTTGAAAAAAATATCACTCATATGTCAAAATTCATATAAATTATGTATATACACGTATTTATAAATATCATATGTTTATCAACTAAAACTAGCTCCAATCCAAATTTCAAAATATCCCAAGCACGTCAGTTTAACCCTTTAACGTCCCAATTCAACATTGTTTTCAAAGAAGCGTTATAAAATGTTTGATGAAAACCAAAAAAGGGGTTGATGGTCAAAGCAAAATTGTAAATGTCAATGTGAAGATCACATCTCTACGGTTGGATTTATTCTATTGTTATTTAATAATTTTAAATTAATTTTGCAAGGTTTTCTCTTGAAATTCAATTTAAAATCCCAAATTAGCACCAAAAATTTAAAAAACATGGTAATGAAATTGGAATAAGATAGATAGATAGAAACTTTGGTTCTCTTTTGGGGCCAGCGTGAATAAAGTGTCCGTTTGTAATGTCAATGACCCAGTGCCCACTGGACAAAGGATCATTGGGACAAAACTACTCTCCCTTGCCGGGGATGGGCACTTTAGTGTTAAAATGGATGCAGCACCGAGACTTCCCAGGAGGTCACACTTCCCAGGAGGTCACCCATCCCAGTACTATTCCGGAAATTGGAATAACATACACTACGAGATGGTATAGTTTCCATTATTTGATTCTACTTATTTTGGAAAATCATATTTAAGGTCCCACTTTTTGAACTAATAATGAAACTTGACATAAACCAATTATGTTGTTTTTCTAAAGATCATAATAACCTATTTTGAATATCCAAACCGTACAAAGGATAGTCAACTTGCTCAAGAACCAAGAGAAATTTTAGTGAATGAAAACTGTCCAATTTGGATGAGAATCTAGCAATTTCAATATGTGCGTCGTCCACATAGTGCACGATGGCGCGGTAAAGGGTTAAATGGACGATTTTAGGTAAATTTATATTAACCCCTAAATGCCTAGAGCCCTCTCCAAATTTAGTAGTTTTGCAAAGATGCATTATAAAATGCAATCTAGAGGGATATTTTGAACTTGATATATGAATAAAAGTTGGACATTATGAATTTTAGATTCTATCCATACGGTTAGATCTATGATTGTTGTCACCAATAATTTTGTATAAAATTTGAAACGTGAAATTCAAAATTATTTTGTAATTCAATTACGAATAAGATATTGACAATCTATGGATGAATTTTTTTGTGATTATTTGAAATGTAATACTCTAGGTGTAGTGATTTTTGGAGATTTTTTGGTTGTTTAATTTTATGAGTTGACTTTTTTTTAGCACTTTTACACTGAAATCTTCAAATTTTTGGGTGAATCACTACAACATGAAATGAGACATAAAAATTTCACAAATCATCCCCTTTCTAATCGGATCACATATGCATGAAGCTAACTTCCCATAGAATCTACAGTAAGAATTCCACACTGCAAAAAGTGCATGATAGGTGAGAAATTATGGATGAAATCTGTACATCATCCAAAAAATGGACGCTCAGGCAGTTAGGGGTTAAGATCATGTTGAAACTTCCTCCCAATCACTATGGATACTGAAGTGGAATCACCTAAAATTTTCCATCATGCTATTATATTTGGAATTGTTTGAAAATCGAATTAGAGCTAATAGGTAGACAAGACTCATGAATAAAAGTGAAATATAAAATAAAAATAAACCTCAATTAAGATATAATTTATATGAATTTTGAAAGTTAAATTTTAGTCAAAACCCATTTGTGCCATACAGGTGGTGGTTTTCTAACAAAAAACTATGATATGCATTTTAGACACCCCAATTCCACCCACTTGAAGAAGCTTTATGATTGAATGAGAAGTCGTCGGTTTTTCAGTTCATTGGGGATTACAAATGGTCAGATTTAGGTTCCTTGGGTGACGGTCAGTTAATAAATTTTGTCTTTTCGTTGATAGAGCGACACACACCCTGGAATGTAGCCATGTAATGGGAAATGGATAGAATCATCCATATATCTCTCTGTGTGCGCCCGCATCCATAAAATTATCTATGATGAGGCACTTTCATTCAAATAGTGGTGATTTTAATATGTTTTTAAGAAGAATTTGGCAATTTCATCCATTTTTGTTGCCCATTTCTTCTAGTGTAAATGTAGCCACTCCCGAATTGAGAAATATTTTGGCAAAAATTGACCAAATTTGTTTGGATGGTGATGGTTGCTGAAAGTACCTAAGGGATGAGAATGGGAGGATGGATGGTTTTAGGTGCCTCCCCTTCACTTTCATTCAAGTGAGCTTATGAAATGAAGAAGGCCGAGAGCCCGTTTCCATTAGGGAGTTGGAGGGGTCTATGTTTAGACTTCCACGCTCCAGCTTTGCAAATCTTCAACTACAGGCCTGGACATCGTAGACCCTGAATTAGAGTATAATTTCAAAAATGTACTTGCAAGAAGAATTTAAGAGCCGGAGGGGTTCATGTCTAGGCTCCAGCTTCACAAAACTTCAACTACATGCCTGGATGTCATGGACCCTAAATTGGAGAATAATTTGAAAATGTACTTGCAAGAAGGATTTAAGAGCCCGTTTCCATTGGGGAGCTGGAGGGGTTTAAGTCCAAGGCTCCAGCTTCGCAAAACTTCAACTGCAGATCTGGAAGTCGTGGACCTTGAATTAGAGTTGAACTTTGAAAATGTACATGCAGGAAGGATTTGAGAGTTATTTCGACCTGCTGCCCGTGGTCGACCTGGAGGCCCATCGAGCTCCAGGCTCTGAGGCAGGGGCCGGGGGCCGGGGGCTGAGGCCTGCATGTGTGTAGTACGGTAGTACTGTAACGGCTGTAGAGATGTCAGCGTGAGTGGAGTGTCAGGGGAAGGAAGGGGACGGAGAGTTGAAGCGCCAGAAATGAAACTGAGCAGAACTGAAACTGGGCAGAACTGAAACTGGGCAGAAGTGAGCAGACGGAGCAGAAGAGGCAGGAGGGGCCACATTATTAATTGTGATGAGGGAGAGGGGAGGGAAGAGAGAGGGATTGCAACTGCCACTGCAGTTGGGGCTACAGTGAAGGAAGGAAGGAAAGAGAGCAAGTCACATGCAGGATCTGGAATATCAATCATGTGGCGCCCTGCCTCCTTCATTAATGCCGAACGTGTAAGATGAATGTAGGTGGCGTGGATGACACTCATCAATTCAGTTCAGTTCAGTTCAGTTAGTTGCCCCCCTCATGAAAGCCGTTGGCTGCCTGTGACCATCATACCCCCCAGCCAGGCCCCCACACTGACGGACCTCCATTTCAAATGCATGCCTGCCTGCCTCCCTCTAACTTATTTCTTGAGTGGGTTTACTTCACTACACTGCACTGAAATCACTATATACTGTGGGTGGGTGAATGGCGTGGGTACATTCATCCACTTGGACAGGTTCTCATCTGTTTGAACAATTTCTTACCCATTTGAACAAATTTTTATTAGATTTGGATGACTTTTACCACAATAATTTGAAAGAAAATAATTACTAGTAAATACCGTGGGCCACAATATATCGTGGTTTCAGTGTACCGTAGTACCATAGAAGGGTCGCCAAAAATTAAAAAAAAATAAAAGACGTGAAAATCCGGAAATTATGAGGACAAGAAATCAAAAAGTAGACTAAATAAGTTTTAGCTATATTTACCTATTTTTGAGCCATTTTGGGCCATTTTCAATCATGAAAACAAAAGCCAAGAAATTCATTTTTGGAGGGGCGAATCTTATTTTTCAAAAAATAATAAATATTGGTTTGTAGGGTTGTGACCCTGATAAGGTACTATGGTACACAAAAATCACCATATATTGTGGCCCACAATATTTTTGAGCAGCCACACTAATAATAAAAATTCCAAAATATTGCGGTAAAATTCATTCAAATTTGATGAAATTTTCTTTCAATGGATGAAACATTGTTCAAAGGAATGAGAAATTGTTCAAATGGATGAATGTACCCACAACTATTATGCACTCCCAATATATGGTGATTTTAGTGTAGTCTTTCTTGTTTCTTACAAGTCATTTTGAATTCCTTCCCATTTCTTTTATTATTCTTCTTTTTCTCACAAAATTTCACTCATAATTTTTTATTATCATGCCGTAGGTAACCAATGTGCATATTGTTATAAAGAGCTATGTGGTAATTACCTCCTAAATAAGCAAGAATCCCAAATTAAGCCTCGTGCTTTTTGAGCATTTTTGAGTAGGTCCTATGTGGACTTCTTTTATTTCATTATTATTATTATTATTTTCCCCGAAACATGCAATGTTCTTCACTAATTCTGGTGATATACAAATTGGTCCCATTTACATTACATTTTTTTTCACAATTTTATTGTTTGAATTTTGTTATATTAAAACCATAAATCCTTGGTTCTTTTAGGGGTGTGTGATACTATGGTTTCACCAAAGGAATATGACAATATAGGAGTCACGCCTTGCAAACCTTTAATTTGAGTAATGTAATGTTTTTATTAATAATATTACGTATATTGTTACTATCTAAATATTCAAATAGCTATTTTAAATAAAAATTATGTATGAAATACTAATATATTATTATTATTATTGTTTTTTAAATAAATGTAACATTCTAATTTCGTCAACGAGTATTTGGAGAGGGGTTTATTTGAGAAGATTTGTAAAGAAAATGCGTCATGGTCATTTGTCTTCCAATAATATCATTCAATAGTATTAATATATTTTCAATAATACCCTTGTAATTATATTGAAAAAATACTGTTATTGAAAAGATAATATTGTGTTATGAAAAAGAACAATAATTTAATTAAATAGGTACAATAATGAACAAAATGAACTGAAACGGTAATATAAAGTCAAAGGGCATGATAGATTATGACCTTCAATTTGTCCACTGTAGTGCGTAGCATTGTGTAGCCCTGGTTTGTTAATTATATGTAATTGTTTTATTAATATTATATTGCTAAAATAATTGAATAAAACCTTTTCACATATGCTAAAATTTATATTATCTCATTATATGTTGACCTTAGGAGGTATCATAGTGAATCAATGGACTGGATTTTGACTAGTATGTTAATTTCTTAAGATTTTGTAAGTATAAAAGAAAATGTGATCTTAGGAAATTTGATTATTATATAGGATTACATTTATTATGACTATCATTTCAGTCATATTTATGTGACTACCATGCTTATAGAAAACCTCTTCATATAATTTCTTAAGTCTCAACATTGCATTTAGACATGTATTTTGCTCACGGAGTTGAAATTTCATACTTATACAAAAAATTTAAAAAATTCCAATTTCTTTAGAAGGTCACGCAAACTAATCAATATATTCTTAAAATCCAAAGACCTTTTGGAGTTCTTAAAGTACATCATTTATAAAATATCATACATGATAAAAAAAAACTCTAATGCTTGATTACAAGAGAGTTAGATTTTTTGGTTGTTTTCAACAATGTCTCAGAGGTTGTGAACCTTCCATATTTATGTCAAGCCTAAAATTCAAGGTCATGAAAAAAAGTGAAAGAACAAAAAAAAAATCTATTGTTAATGTTACAAAACTTATCCCAATTCAAAATCTATTGTGCAATGTATTAACTCCTAAAAGCCCGAGGGGTATTGGACAAAACATAGATGTGCTATAATATATGCCTTCCATATGTTTGATGAAGTTTGGTTCAATAAACGAAATGTAGAGCATCATCTCTACAAATTATCCGTACAGTCAAACTTCCAAAAATAACTTCAGATCATTTTTTAATGAATTAAAAAGAATTAACCTTTGAAAATTTGTATAAATTATAATTTTCAATTTTAAAGTTTAAAATTTAATATGATTGGTTAAATTTGGGTTATGTATTGTAAACTTCAAAAAAACACTAAGACAATGTTGAGGTGATCGACTTTGAAAAACTCTCCCGGGTGGAGTTTAACTCGGATTGCCATAATTCAAATTGCGTTGGAAAGTAGACTTGATCTAGTATTTTAAAATATATTTTATTTTTTCAAAAAATCATTTTTTTGTTCCGGGCAGTCGTGAGATTCGGGCAGCGACTAGAAAATGGTCGTTTGAGCGTTTAGGGGTTAACCCCTAAACGTTCTCACCCTTTTCAGATTAGGCAGTTTTTCAAAGATGCATTATAAAATGCAACTAAGAGAGATATTTTCAACTTGATGAATGAATAAAAGTTGTACATTATGAATTTTTGATTCTATCCATACGGTTAGATTTGCGATTGCTATCACCAATATTTGTGTATAAATTTTCAAACTTAAAATTTAGAGCTCTTTTGTAATATGATTACGAATAAGATATTGACAATCTAATATTGAATTTTTTTGGGATGGGTTGAAATGTAATACTCTAAGTGTAGTGATTTTTGGAGATTTTTTGGTTGCTTAATTTTAGTAGTTGACTTTTTCAGGAGCACTTTTAGACTAAAATCTTCGAAATTTTGAGTGGAACACTACAACATGAATTGAAGCATAAAAATTTCACAAATCATCCCCTTTCTAATCAGATCACACATACACGAAGCTAACTTCCCATAAAAGTTTCAGTAAAAAATCCACACTGCAAAAAGTGCATGATGGATGAGAAATCGGAGTTCAAATCCGTACATCATGCAAAATATGCATGGTTGGGCGGTTAGGGGTTAACCCCTAAGCATCCTTAGATTTTTTGGGTTTAAAAACATCATTGCTTTCGAAGTGTCATAGGTCTAAATGTAAGTGAGGAATAGAAATCTCAACCTTAAAATCTTGTAGTGTAGATGACAAAATCAAATTTGGAGTCATTTGGCCACATAGATTCCAAGATCACAATGTTTTTGTGTTGAGAAAGGATGCTAAAATATTCCTAGCAATGCATTAGACTTGAAATTCTACTTCTAAACCTACCGAGAAAAAAAACTCGGCGTGCTTAGGGGTTAGGGGTTAGTATATAGACACACGGAGGTATATTTTATATGTTGAAATCAAAAAAATGGGAGATGCTCTACTTCAAACTTCAACAACATCCAATAAAAAAAAATAAACCACAATAGAGCTTTGGTATTCAACAAATACGCACATTGTCACCTTTATAAATTTCTATCAATCATCATGAGTGTGTTTTTTTATAATAGTTTCCATGATTTTCAAAGGAATGGCATGCATCTTATACGGTGATTATCTATAATGAATTTAGGGTGTTCAGAATCATATCACATGGAAAGATAGTGCAACATCTAAGGTTCGAGGTTCTTTTAAAGGGTTAAATGGAAAAATGCATTGTATGGTCCACCAACTTTTGGACAAAGATTCCATTAAGATTTAGTGCAACTTTGTGCATTTTGTTTATTTTATTAAAAAGAAATAAACAAAATTTTAAAATGTATCGTATTGGCGCAATGAAAAACAAAATGAACTATGAGTACATATCAACTATATATCAATCATAAAGTCAAATTTTAGTTTGTTGAAGTTAATTTATCTTAAGATTTTCAAATTTCGAAACTTCTGTTTGACTAATTTGACAATTTGAACAATTTGATAGTTTGACCAATTTCTATCCAAACTTTGATTGGAAAAATAGTCCATGTTTATTTCTAAATTTGAAAGGTCATTAAAATTCTCAAATGAAAAATATTATTGAAAGAACACCCAAAAAGAAAATCATCATAATTGTTTTTCAAAATAAAAATTTGGCTTAAAATATATAATAATCTACTTTGAATACTTAATAATCGACAATAATCCTTTTTTTTTTAGGATGTTTATTTTTACATGTTTGAATATATTAAAAAATTACAGCTGAGGATTACATGAAATCACCAATTTATAAAAGTTTTGTTGCTTACAACACAAGATTGACATTGCTAAACCATGTAACATTAACTTCACACTAAGATCAATTTTTTATATTTGTCTATGGTTTTTTGTAATTGCCACTTCTAAAACACTGAGACAAAAAGGTTGGGTGACCCTACCATGCATGCATCCAAATGTCTACCTTGTAACAGTGAAGTGAAATTTAAATTTAAATTTTGATTTTGGGCATTCTAATGAACAAGATTTATCATTTTATGTTTTTCAGGGATGAAGCTGTACGTTTTCTATAAATCATAGTATTTTCAAAAAATTAGGAATATTTAATTTTAATTTTTTTGGATTAAGTAAATTACGTGTCGAGAAAGATGTGCATAAAGGATTTGATTCTAAAAATTCCAAAATATGAAAGTCAGTTAATCATTTAGGGATTAGATATAGTTTTGCAAAAGAGATACTTAGGCCCTCTTTACACTACATGCGAGAAGCCGTGGAGAAAACCTCACAAGGGCCATGGCTCATCCTTGAGAAGCCAACTTTGAACTTGACGGCCTTTGGATATAATGTAAAGTGAGAAGGGGCCACAAAATAAAGTGCTGACTTTTTAAAATAAAGTTCTTACATATTTCTTAAAAAATAAAAAATGATTGGTTGTGAGAATTTTGGCCAAACGGCCCCCCAGATTTTGCGTTAGACCCACCTCTTGAGGTGGGCGTGACGCAAAATCCGGGGGCCTTGAAAAAAGTGCACTTTTGTTGCCACGAAGGACAAAAGTGTTGTCAATGTCATTTTCTCCTTCCGTCCCTTGGACTGAAAATTTCGGGTGTAAAGTGACATTCTTTGGTCTTCTCGGTTTTTAGGCGTCCCATTGGCTGAAATTTCTTTCTTCACGGCTTCTCGCCTCTAGTGTAAAGAGGCCCTTATATAGATATCATGAATGAGAATTAAGGTAAACCACCCTATTTGTGTCATGTGACTATTTGTGCCATTTTGTGGTCACTATGTAACAATTTCTTACATTCAAAATTTGGATATGTACACTAATAATACATAGTAACACAAGTATTATGATTTTTGAGTTTTGGTACAAATAGGGTGGCCTTCCTTACGACCAAATCTATTTGGAATACCAAGACTTCAAAGATTTTTCTTCTTTTTTCTTTTTCACATGTATAACTTTCTTCAACATGTAGCCTCCAACTTAGTGTTTGTATTTTACCATGCTCAACTTGAAACTCACATACAAGCAAATTGCACTAAGGTAGAAACTTCAATTGCTGTGACTTTCATGTAATAAATTTATTTTCTATTATTAAAATGAATAAATTTTAATGACTTCAAGAGAGCTCCAAGGAAAAATTATGAAATTTTGAATTTTTTTCATGAGGTGCGTAAAACTTTGAATAGACTTTGGCTCTTGGATTGCTATACGTTGTCATAGTCACTAAATGTTGTATATGTACTTGGGCGTTACATTTACATTTTTAAGCCTGATTTTAATTTAGTCGTGCCTTTATAATAGCTATGCTTATGGAGAAACTAAACTTTTTTTTGAAGGATTTTATCACCCTTCATTTCCTCTAAATTACAAATAAAAACCCTCGTTGAAGATGACGTTGCAATATCACTCTATTTGTATCATTGATACTAACACAAATAAATAAAAATTCACATTCTCTTTTTTATTATAACACAAATGAAGTGAAATTTGATTTCATCTATGACAACTATAACAGGTTTTTCTACAATGGAGATTAATTGTTTTTTTTATTCCTAACCCATGTTGTTAAGGTAATTGTGAAATAGCCAAATAGCAATCGTTTGCTTGAAAATAGTTTATGTTTGTAATCAATGAACAAAGTCAAGACTCACATTGTATTTTTTACTCGTGGGTGCTAGAAGTTAGATAAAAATTAATATCTTTTTATAAAATATTTCGAATTGTTAAATTTGAAAGTTATCACGTCAATTGGGAACTTTGAACATTTTGAGTATGATACACTAAAAGAGTTAGTCTTGCATATTTTTTGGGAAACAAATGGGTGTATATATCATTGCAAAGAAACATCCTCAAAGATCAAATTCATGTACTTTGGTGTTAACCTTGAACATCAAGTTTAGTTTGCACAATGGCCATTTGATTGAGCAAATCGTTGCAAATAGGCCGAGAGGACAATGTAGATGTCCATAAAATATTTTAAATATTGACTTTGGCTGGTTATAGTGTGAAGGTACAAAGGACAAGTCTAGACATGGTCCATACTATTTGCAATATGGATTGGATTCTTGTACAATGAAAAAAATTTCAATATCTTGTTGATCAAGAATTGGATTTCCATTCTCATCCAATCTAATTCTTTATTGGGTGGATAACTCTTTGGTGCAAAATGTGCCAGATGAAGGCAATTGGCCTTTAGTGTGAAGGCCAACAAGACAATTTTTGTGCTCTACCAATCAATTAGTTAGAATCCTTTATCTTCTCAACAAATGGACATAATGTGAAGTGACTATTAACTCCTAAACGTCCCAAGGGGATAGTATACACGTTGTTGTATAATTGGGATTTGTTGCCAACAAGAAACTCTAAACTGGGATCTTAGTAGCTTATTAGAATTGCATTGATTTAAATTCCAATTTCTCTTTTGCGTTCAAACCCATTAAAGGTGTGGATTCATTCCAAATACAACCAAAATACAAAGTATTCTACTGGCCGCAAAGGCACGTTCAGACGTTTAGGGGTTAATGTGTACATAGATATGCACCTACAACATTCAGTACAAACACTATTATGCTATTTGCAATAGAGCATGGTAGAATTCGATTTCAAGTGCTTTAACCTCCAATTCGCATAATGAAGTATAAGGTTCATTTGAAGTCAATCTTGACATCTCATTGATAGAATTTTATTATAAAGTGAATATCATTATTGCTCTATTTCACCATTGTCATATCTACAAGATAGCTCGATGTAAGGCCGAAAAGACATTAACTCTTAATTTATGCAACTTCTTAAAAGCCTTAGGAGTGGTTTACACTTGTGGCTAAGAGCCATGATCAAGGAAAATGAAAAAAAATCTAAAGTCACACTTCATGTTTACAAACCGTGATTAAGAGAAATGAAAATGCAATTTTTAAACGTCTTAGTCACTTACCATAGTGTAAGCCGAACTTTGACTGCCATGAGTGACCATACACCAAAAAAAGGGTGGACATCATCTTGTGAATTTGGTGTATTCCTAACAATGCTCAAAGGGCCCTGGTGGTTTTATTTTATTTTTTCCTCAAAATTTTCTTTTCTCCATACTTGAAAAGAATTATTCCAAATATAATTTAAAAATGAGATGTCAAAATTATTTTTAAACTAGTTTGAAACCATTCCAAAACTATTCCACAATCATTTAAAAACTATTCCAAAATATCCCAAACCAAAACCTGATAGTGTAAAAGGGGTTATATTAGCAGAAGCTGTCGATTTTTTTATCATGATGAATATTCCTTGTCTAAAAGATAGGGCCTAGTAAAGACCAACTTGAATATTGTAACCACATAGAAGGGTTGGTAAAAAATATTGAAAAACAAAAGTCAATATGTTTTGAAGATAGTGATCAATTTTTATTGGAATTCACAAAAAATGAATTAAAAGTCGTAAAAATGAAATAAATTTGTCAATATTTACAATTTTTGATTTTTTGGATAAACAAGTGTGAGTTAGTAGGGAAGAAAGAGCTAATCTTGTACAAAGTAATCAAATTTAATCTAAGTCATCCTTGAAGAATAAGGGTTAAAAAAACTTATCACTATGTGCACTCTTAGTAATCAAGTCATTTTTCACCTCCATTTTTGTTTTTATTATATATATATATATATGTATATATATATTATATTATATTGTATTATATTGATATTGATATGATTTGAATTTTTTGTGAATGAGACATGAAAGTATTTTAGTGACAGGTTGTATAGAAGGTGTAGTAAGTTGAAATGAATAAATATGTCGTGATCATTATTTCATAGCTCAAAAGTGCATGGTAGATCAACATGTATCGAAATTTTCCAAATTAAAAAAAGTTGCACAATCGAGTTAAAATTCATCTTCAAAAATAATTTTGCCATTTAAAGTCATTTTTCTTCAAATTTTCTCATAATAATAAATTTTTGGGTAAATTGATACATGTATTATGTATCTATCTATAAAAACCAAATTCAGGTGAATGTGATTCCTAGATCTTTGTTCAAAATTCACAAGAATAAAAACTAGGAAAGTCCATGAAAAGAACTAGGAAATACTAAGAAAGACTAAAAAATAAAATGTTTATGATACTCTACTCCAAAGCCTTTTGTTTTTAACAGTTAAAGGTCCCATGGGGATAGTAGATATGTTGGCGTACATATGGCATCTGTTGTAAGTAAGAAGCTTCAAATTGGGACCCTAACAGCTCATTAAAATCATGGCAACATGAGTTTCAACTTCACTTTTGATTTCAGACAATTGGAGGTGAGGAACCATTCTAAAAACAACAAAACACTAATGTATAATATTGGTTAGAATGAGCTCTCTGGAACTTCAAGAGTCAAAGCAACTTATAAATGCCCAAATTTATTTTTATCAAAAATAAAATAAAATTCTATTAACGATAGTGCACTTGAAATTCCATTTTGAGCAATCAAACATTAGCATCCAAATTCAGCGGCAACCATTTTTTGGTCACATAATATTTTAGAGGTCAATGAATTAATTTATTATTAGGCAAACAAATGTGGACCTTGCTATGTGGCTACGGTACGTTATTGTGTATATACGAGTCTCTTCAACCAAGCAAAAGGACATTATAATGCAAGACTTGCTGTGAGAGAGACAATGAGCTGGACGCAGGTGATGGAATGGTTAGTGTACTTAAAAGCCATTCACCTGACCTTCATTGCAACAGTCCTTGGCAACCGACCTTCAATTCTATTCTACACACATTACTCGTCCTCTGCAGGTTGCATAATTTAGCCAATTATACAGAGTTTTACTGGATACCCAAGTGTGAAAAGTTTTTTAAAAATTGGGAAAATGTGCCTGTGCTTTCAAGCAAAAGTAGTGTGTTGAAGATGGGTGTCACATCAGGGCTCAAGTAACTGAAGCCTGGTACCAGAGTTGAGTTGGCAAGACAGTGATATACCAGCCTTCATATTTAACCCCTAAAGGACCAAGCATTCATCGTATTGAAATGACAAATTTAAATGATAATATTGTGCAAAATATAATTCACATGGGGCCAAATTTTATATCTTTGAAATTAGTGAAGAACATTGCATGTGTTGGTTAAAAGACAAAAAAAATTGAATAAAAGGAAGTCTACATAAGACCTACTTAAATTGCTAAAAACAACATGAGGTCCCATGGTCCTTTAACCCCTAAACATCCTCACCCCTCTCCAGATTTGGAGAATTTCAAAAATGTCTTATAAAATGTAACTAAGAGGGATATTATGAACTTGATATATGAATAAAAGTTGTACATTATGAATTCTTGATCTATGATATTTGTCACCAATATTTTTGTATAAAATTTGAAATTCAAAATTAATTATATTTTTTTAGGTAATTTGATTATGAATAAGATATTGACGGTTTGTACATGAAAATTTGTTGTGATTGGTTGAAATGTAATACTCTAATTGTTGTGATTTTTGGAGATTGTTTGGTTGCTTAATTTTATGAGTTGACTTTTCTAAATGACTTTTACACTGAAATCTTCTAAATTTTGGGTGAATCACTACAACATGAAATGAGGCATAAAAATTTCACAAATCATCCCCTTTCTAATCGGATCAGACATAAATGAAGTTAACTTCCCATAAAAAATTTGGTCAAAACATCCACTTTGCAAAAAGTGCATGACGGATGAGAACTGAGTTTGATTTTGTACATCGTCCACTTTCTGGACGGTTGGACGTTTAGGGGTTCAGGGTTAAAATGGTAGGATGGCATGTTCTTGGAAAGGGGTGTGCTAAAATTGAATTTTGTGTTGTCGGCACCTAAGCAGTCGTCTAGTCATTTACCCTCGGCTCATCAAATTCCTGTCGTTCCCAGGACAATTTCTTCCTCATGTCCTCTGAGGACACGGTAAGAAAAGGACAAGAGGAATGAACCACGCCAAGATAAGTTGTCCTTCATATAACATCAATGTGCTGAAAAAATAAAGGAAATTCATGTAAAAAAATATTTACCATGCATTGTAAATGCTCTGCCCTGTGACCACGAGGATAAACTTCCGTTTCTGTCTTTGTTTCAGCCATAGACAATTTCTTTTTAAAAAGAATAGTACTTTCTTTTTGGAAAATTAACCCATGTGCTATCTATAAGTAGTTATAGTTGTTCTTGTGAATTTTTAAAGTTAGTGGATTCATTGGGCACCTCAACTCCAGTCCACATGGGTTGCATGCTAGGGTTGACTGTCCTATTACCAACCACTTAAGCAATCTGATCTATATTTGGCTGTGGTAAATCCGGAAAAAAATTATGACCGCGTTCGAAATAGGATTTCATGAGGATTGCAAAAAATTGCAACTTATAATTTGCATTTCTCAATTTTATACAAAATTCCAAAGTGCAAAGTAACCTCCGACCCAAAACCGATCACATGCTCTAATGTACAAATGAGGTACATCTTCCCTTTTAATATCTAGAAATTAGGCAAGAATCAGGGTGGTTGGTTTTAGGTACGTGGTTGGTAATAGGACAATCAACCCTATAAGTTGTGGGTTCATCCAATTGAAGGAGAGATGAAGGGATAATCTAATTTAGCCAAAATCTTTAACTTTCCTTCATATCCCCACCCATTACAAGGTCTTTAATGAATTGAACATCTTGTCAAATTGAGTCATACATCACGTTAACCCCTAAATGACAAAGGGGGTAAGGGCAAAACTTAGATGTGTTATAAAATGTTACTTCTACAACTTTGATGAAGTTTGGTCCAAAAGAGAAATTGAGAAGCATAATGCTTAGTAATTATCCGTACGTCAACCTTCCAAAAAAAAAATTAGATACTCATTTAGAGAATTTAGAAGCATTTACCATTTAATATTCACCAAAAAAATTTAAATTATTTTTAGAATTTGAAATTTGGTATGATTGGTTAAAACTAGACATTCGATTCTAAAATTAAAAAAGGCAAAATTTTCAAAGGAGATAACATCATCACTTTTCCGAAATAGTAAGTTTTATAACACTAGGACAATATTGAGGTTCTAGTCTTTGAAAATTTCTTTAGAGAAGCTCAATATTGCAAATGAAATGCATGAAACAACACTAGAACATGAACTCTACCCCCAATTTTGACAAAAAATCAAAACTTGAAAAATGTCATTTCTTGACTATAGGCACTCACTCTTGTTTGGATTGCGACCAGAAAATGGCCGATCGGTCACCTAGGGGTTAACTACCTCATCTTGAGGATGGTCAAAAATGGCACATCAATTCAACTTTTTTTTTGGGGGTTTAAGAGCCCATCAAAGCCAGGCTACCCGAATTTTTCACGGCCTAAAATTTCAAAATCTCAACTTCATTTGCTATTATCTTGGCATTCGTACGGTCAAATGCTTTGAAATTTTAAGAGATGGTTTATAAGGCCTAGGAGTACAAGATCTTACAGTTGGAATGTGAAAAAAGGTTTTGAGAAGTATTTAGAGATCATCAACAAAAATGTCCAAAACTCGGGGAGGTCACTATGCAAAAAGTAGAAAACCACGTGAGTTAAACTATAGAGTCCTTATTATTCATTGGAGGAAAAAATTCTACCTAATTATAAAGTTTTGTATGTAATATACAGTGACTCCAAAAACCGAGTCTATGCAAGGAACTTGAAACTTCAAATGACAATATAGGAAACAAGAGTGATCGAAATGAAAAGCCATAAAAACAAAAATTGTAGAGTATAAAGTTCTACACACCACTGTAATGATAAAATCATGATTTCAATTACAACAAAGTAGATATAGATGTTGAAGAAAAGTGTGTACATAGACTCGGTTTTTGCACTAGAGTGTAGAAGACACTCAAAAATTTGTCCATCGCCCTTTTGCACCTAAAACAGCTGCAATTCGATCAGGCATGCTAGCATACAATCCTCTACACTCCTCTAGACTGATAGAGTTGCAAACTTCTTGCACTCGAGCCCATAATTGAATAATACCACTGGGAGGACTAGAGTATGAGTTCAATCGCCGTTTTAGTAAAGCCCATATGTGCTCAATAGGATTTAAGTCAGGGGATTGTGCAGGCCACTCTAAAACACAAAATGGTTGCTTCCCAAGCCATTCTCGAACAATCTTGGCTGTATGCACAACAGCATTGTCTTGTTGAAAAATGATTTCTTCAAGATTGAACCCAAATGCAAGCAATGTACCACACAAATCTTGCTCTAAGATTGCAATGTAGCCTCTAGCATTCAAGCGCCCTTGTATATTCTGCAATGACCCCAATCCTCTACAAGTCAAACAACCCCAAAGCATTACAGAGCCTCCACCATGCTTCACAGTTTGGTTCACAGCACGCACAGGGATGTTTTCTTTGTCCTCTACCCAACACCAACTCCTCCCATCTGAATTGAAACGACATATTTTAGTTTCATCACTAAACACAACCCGCTCCCAATCACTCACAGTCCAATCTTTGTGCATTTGAGCAAAGCGAAATCTGTCTTTGATGTTCTTCTGACTCAAAGCAGGCTTCTTAACCTTTATAAAAGAAGACAATCCTTGTTCCCTCAATGCATTCCTCAAGGTATTGTTGCACATCTTTACACTTGTCTCTCTTCGAAGCACTTTTGATGCCTCTGTTGCAGTTTCTAAACCGCCAACAGTAACTAGCCGTGCAGCATAACGCTTCTCCCACTTTGTTAGGACCTTTGGACGACCTCCTTTAGACAATGCTACACCTGTAGAAAGCCTCTTTCTCACTCTATTAACTGTAGATTGTGCCAAACCCACGTTCTTTGCAATCTCTCTACTGCTCCTCCCCTTCTCTATCAATGCTACAATATTTTGCTCTTTCTCTCGTGAAATAGGTCTCATCTTTCTATACAACTTTCACAAAGCCACAAGAAGTATTCAAGACAAACACACGAAACCCACAAAAAAAATTGACTCAAAACGATGAAGAAACAAGAAAATGAGAGCTCTCACAGAAGGTAGCAAGCGGCAACTCAAAAACTGAGTCTCTGCGACGTCGACGTCTCTCTTCTTCTCACTGAAACCCTAGTGAAGTTGATGACGTCACCATGATATCATCTGACAGTTAACTTATAGTTCTTTCATAGTTACATTTTACATTTCCTAAATATATCATTATCTTTTTGTGAAAGGCCCACTAAAGTCCTTGTTTGATGCATAGACTCGGTTTTTGGAGTCACTGTAGAACACTTTAAATTCAAGTAAGGAATAATTTGAGAATCTATTAGAATATACCTATAATATTCTAGAATATATTTCAAATATTCCAATTATGTGATAGCTCTCATTTAAATACCCTCTTAACGTACGTGTTACACTAGATACATACTAGTGACCTCCCCAAGGTCCAAAATGAGGAAATTTTGGGTGGGGGACCCTCCTTGGGCGTTTAGGGGTTAAATTGATAATATCATGTTTTTACTTAGAAATTTGAAAGATGACCGTGTTAGAACCGCCTTAATAGAGTCATCCGTAAAGTCTAGCAAAACTTTACTAGAAGAGGAAAGATAAGGCATGACTACTTTTATTTTAGCTTCAAAGGCAGCTAAAACAAGTTTTGCCTCCATTTTTTTAGAACAATCACTGCACTTTACGTTGTCAGAGAGATTTGAACCCTTTTCCTTCCTAATGCTATAGAAGTTCCCCAAGCCACACTTGATTTCCCAAAGTGGAATCTCCGCGTACACCCACACGGGTCTTATGTTCATGTTATATCTGTACAATGAATTCCACTTCAAGAACAAAAACGCAAAGCAAAAGACAGGCCAACCAGCTTGGACTTTACGGATAACTTAAATATATACCCAACTTGCAGTTGCAATACGTTTTTCGTTTTTAGAAAATTTTCAAAATCATAAAGTGAATGGGAAACTAAACTTGATAAGATTATTATTATTTTATTATCATTGAGGTCAAATTCAATTAAAATTATCTTGAAGGCCAAAATTTGGGTGTTACACTCGCTAAAAACTTTTTGTATATAAGCCTTTAGTAACTTCATTGCTAAACTCACTACGTGGAATTCACTATGCGGAACTCACTACTCGAGGTACACTTGCAAGGCCTGAGACATCACCCCGGTGTTTGAGCATTCTTTTGAAAGGAATGTTACATTGTGCCTACTTCTACTTAAACTTTTTGTACATTATAAAAATCAAGTTTATTTGTTGAATTTGTTTTTTAAATTGACAACTCAGTTCTCCAATATGAAAAATCAAACCGTCGAATTGCATTGGAAAGAAAATTTAAGTTAAATGGATAAGTCTACTCAACTTATCTAACAAGGTGCATAAAATAAAATAATATATATGTGTGTGTGGGGTTAAAATTGTTGAAATTTATTACATGTTCTGACACTAATTTTGTATAAGATCCTATCATTTAATATGGAGAAAACATTTTTTCGTAATCATTTTTGGCTAAATGCACTAAAAATAGCCGTTTTAGTGTGTTTTTGGAACAAAAGCTATTGATGGGGCTTTAGAGATTGAAAACGCCTTTATCAAAGTGAGCCACTTCAATTAAGAAATTTACATTTTTAAAGCTATTTTAAAACTCACACTATTTTACGTATTTAGTGAAAACAAACCCTTGAACGTCTACCAACATTAAATGAAAGAACTTGAACTAAAAAACTCACAATGCCAGTTTTGGATTTTAAATATAGTTATTGTGGGTTCTTCTGATTAAGCATCACATAATATGATAACCTACACTATGTATAACTAAAGGTGTAATGCCCATTTTCAAATTCAATTCACAAAAAATTCAACCGAATTCCTACTTTAACTCTTACTTTTGCTCAAAAAACCAACTTCTTGTCTTTTTAAGACTGCAATTTGGTTTCTTGAAAAAATCAAGGTTACACAACAATCTATACCACAATATGGTAGAGGAACCTTGAATCATCACTACACTAGGTAAAACTAGCAACTTCCACACCCTTCTTTCATTCTAGGGAGGAAATGTAGGTTTTCACTACATGATTTATGCATTAATTGCTCAAAAGTTAAGTCATGTATTGACAACCTACATTTCCTCTCTAAAATGAAGGAGGGTTGTAGAAGTTGGAGATTTCAGGTTTGTGATGATTCAAAATACCTCTACCTTAACAAGGGTTTGCAAATAATTGTTGAAGACTCAAGAGTAAAGACTTTAAAAAAATTAAAAAATCATTCATTTTGTGAGCCAAGGAAGTTAGGCCACATCACTCTTTTCTAAATATTTGGGTTCTCTTCAAGTAAAAAGGGCGCTCTAGCTGTACCTAAGAATGTTATGGGATTCGTATTAACCTGATGGAAATGAAACCCATGGGGTGCACTCTTTATTAAACCTTGGAATCACGTGCATTCATGACCCCTTGAAAAAACCCCTTGTACAATTAGAATATTCTTATATTTGTTCATGTATATATGTATAATGCAAATATACAATCCTATTTTCAGCCCTAAATATGCTTTTTATATGTATACATAGTACGGTAGTATTCAAATTAATCCCCTTCTTGTGCACTGGCGTGATTCCTCACACGCATAAAAGAATGCACCCCAGGTAATGAAATACGTTAGACGGAGCTACAAGGGAAATAGTTTTTTCATCATAGAAGGGAATGGAGCCCAGTGGTGTGACTGAGAAAGCAATCATGATGCCAAGACACACAGCTACACCTCAATCATAGTGCTTGCCTCCTACCGGACCACTCTCACAAAACCGCGTCATCAAGAGCACGTCGTAGTGAGTTCCATCAACAGGAAAACATCTGAACGCGAGTGTCCACTCTATATTAATATCCAACATGCTGGGAATGAAGATGCCGGGACTTTCTATGCAGAGTCATAGAAGACCTTTTGAGTGTGGACTTTCTTTTAGAGCATTCACACCCATGCACGCTAGAGCTGACTCGCTGAAATTATTCATCTACATTTGAAGAGCCCCTGCACATACACTCCCCTACCCTTGCATGTCCCTCACACATCAAAAGTGCACATCAAATAGTCAATGTATCAATCACAAGTAGAATGTGGGACATAGTGAACCAAACAGTGATTTGAAGGGCCATTTCTTAACACGCTAGGATTAAGAGTCAAGAGGCATTTCTGAATGGCCCTTGGCACTTTTCATTTAGTTCTTGAGGGCCGCTTCACACTATGACCGTTCAAGTTGAGAGGCCGTGGGATTGAGTGGCCAAACTTTGTTGAGAGTTCAAAGAAATGGGTTGAAAATAGGCAATATGATATAGTTTTGATTTTTTATGAAAAAAAATCGACGGCCTCTCAACCATAGTTTGGGTTTCTATTCCCATTCGACCCAAACTTCCTTCGAGAGTCCGTCAACCTTGGTCAAAAAGTGTTGCTATGTAGGCATTTTGAAGGGCGGCAACCTTTGGACTTTGGTCTTTAGTGTGAAGGATTGAGAGGCCGAATTCTTAGTTTCTTGCAATTCAATTGGTAGAAATCGACAGCCTCTCGACCTTCGGCCATAGTGAGAAACGACCCTAAGGGCCGCTTCACACTATGGCTGTTCAAGTCGAGAGGCCGTGGGATTGAGTGGCCGAACTTTGTCGAGAGTCCAAAGAAATGGGCTGAAAATAGGCAATAAAATATAGTTTTCATTTTGAAAAGAAATTGATGACCTCTCGACCATAGTTTGGGTTTCCATTCCCGTCCGACCCAAACTTCCTTTCGAGAGGCCGTCGCCTTGGTCAAAAAGTGTTGCCATGTAGGCATTTTGGAAGGCGATGGTCTTTGGACTTTGGCCTCTAGTGTGAAGGGTCGAGAGGCCGAATTCTTGGTTTCTTACAATCCGATTGGTGGAAATCGACGGCCTCTCGACCTTCGACCATAGTGTGAAGCGGCCCTAAGTGAGAGACTCTGGGAGGGCATGAGTGACCATGCTCTTAGGTTATATGTGCTGCTGGCTATTTGAATGACATGGCAACAAGGACCGCAGCTATTTCTGTTGACAAATGTAAACAGCGTCAGATGATTGCCGTGCTTCTTCTTTTTTTCCCACTCAGGGTCAAGCTCTTCATCCATGGTACATTTTAGGGGGATCCTGACCAGAAAAGAAGCTGACTGGATGATTGGGTCGTCTATGTTACCAAAAACCAAGTACAGATCGGTTGGGTATTCTCATGCCCTGAGGTACATGGACACAGGGAAGCCAAATGATACTCTTGAGTGGAACGTGTTTTCTCTGCCTTTCAGGTTATACTACTTGGAGAGTCTTTTGTATGCGTTGGGTCAACACGTCGTATTACATAGCGGTATGTTATTAGTATGTACATCAGAGTCAGCCCCTATGATAATCCAGCTCAACAGTACCTTAGTTATGATGAACTTCCCGATGATCATGTAATCCTTTTTTATCAAGGCACTGTAGTGGAAACGGGGAGAGACTATGGAAACGCTTCGTTTTCAAGGAGTTACATAGCTGAACAATACAGAAAAGGTGAAAAAGTAAATCTAAGGTAAATACTAAGGCAAAGACTACACGACCGACCGCTTGTTTATTTTATTTTATTTTATTTTTATCTATTTATTTAACTTATTTTTATATTTTTACATTTATCCATTTTCCATGCAGCATTGTTTTTTGAATTTCTTGAATTTTTGAAACAAATGAATGCTTTATCTCCATTGCACAACAACTAATTACAACCATCACACTGTGAACGAAGCGAGCACGTTTCCAATGCTCCCCTGCGGGTGTTTTTTTTTTGGAATTTTCTTCCTACAATATCTTGATTAAACTCAAAGCTCCTAATCATTTCCAACTAAGAGCGACGCCCCCACCCTAACATGAGGCCCGGAAGCAATCCCTGTCATACTCGGGGTTCCTATCAAGCAAGGAAGTATTAGCCCTCATGACATGCATTCAACCGAAATCGAATTGCCGCCCTCTTTGGTACTAATAAGCACTCCTAAGGGGAGCCCACCTCCTGGCTATCACCTAGATAGTTTAAGTTCTTTCTGGACCAACATAATTCCTTTATTAATCCCTAAATATTGCAAAGGCACTCTTTGGCCATGTATTTTTGCATGTATTTTTGTGGACAATCGCGTGATTGATGTTGTATTTTATTACATCAACATGTTTGTGTTCACTATTGTATTTGAGTATACAACATTGTTGTAATACAATACATGAGACAGATGTTATGAGCTGATGTATGGTGGTATACATATCAAGCCCTAGGATCTTTAGAGATTAAAGTGAATTTAACCTTGTTTTGCGTACATTATGTATTTTGTATGCATGCTTTGTGCATTTACATATTTGGTTCTTAGAATACTTTGAGACTAACATAATTTTGAACTTTTGGGCATGCTATATGAATAAGAAATGTATTTAAGATTTTTTTTTTAAATGGGTAGGAATTTTTTTGGTAGCTTCTCAAAAGTATCAGAATAAAAATTTTGGATTCCAATTGCAAGTTTAGTGATTTTTTTTTTCATTTTTTTTTTGCAACATTTTTCCAAAAAAAACTCATATAACTTTCTTTTGATTTTATTCCAAAATTAGGCATCACATCTCTTATGAATTTTAGACATTAATGCGAATTTTCAATGACAAACTACTTCTGAAACATATTCCTAACTTTAAAAAGAAAGAGAATTCCTATTTCTTTTTTAGATCACTACGAATCAAGGATATGTTCTTTGAGGCTCTGTAGTTTGGAGACTCCATAGTCTATACCCTTCCCTTACTTGCAATTTTCAATCTCATTGCCATAATGATATGAATGTTTATGAAATAGAAACCAAGATGCAACATTTAAGATTTTTCCAATGATTCATATTTTGATTAGTAAAGTCGGCCCTTGGCTTTGAAATATATCAAATGATCTTTAAAAAACTTTTTATAATGTCTTTTTGCACTCCCTTTGAAATGAATTTTAAACAACTTTCCAAATCCCGATCCCTCTCAAATCTTTTTCTCCACCCAGAAAGTGCCTATTTTCCCCCCAAATTCAACTAGACCAATAATTATAGATAGAAGAGTAAGATTGAAAATATCGCTACTACTAAGTAGGATTTCAAATATCATTGATTTAAATATCATCGGTAAAATTTATTTGTAACTTTAAATATTCATTTTTGGGTTTGAATTTCACTGACAAAGTGAAGTTTGTCAAATTTAGTTTGTATCTCGTTTTTAAATTTGAAAACATATATAACATTAAGAGAATTATTGCAATTGGAGGCTCTAGATGTCAAAATCCAAACTATATCCAATTACATAATATTGTAAGGGTTTTATTTTATATATATTTAATCTAAATATAATTTTATTATAATACAATCAATAAAAATTTATATTCTAAACTTCACCTTTGGTAAAACTATCACATTATTAATTTTTTTTGGTAATTAATATTATTTTCTTTATGCCTTATACTTTACATTATGAGATTACTTTTAATTTTGTGCATATAAATATGAAAAATTCAACACATACAATAAATTATGTTCTTCTTGTATTAAATTTTTTTAAATTTAATTATCATTATTTAGGTATAGAATTTTAGTTAAATGAAATTGAAATAATCTAGCTTGAAGATCATAGCTAAGAGTGTTTAGGGTACAAAATAGAATTATTGCTTAAATTTTTTTAATTAACACTATCCTTCATTACCTTACAAAAAGATCCAAATTTATTAAAATTTTCGAAATATTTATACCAATATATATATATATATATATATATATATATATATATATATATATATATATATATATATATATATAATTAAATTGTAACAATCACATTTGTTAAAAAAAAATCACACATATGGTCTCATGCAATAAAATAAAAAGTTACAAAATTGAGACTTAAATATAATTTAAAAATCTAAATTGCAATTTGAAACGATAAATTTGATTATGTCGCGATAGAGCCGGTCTTTGAATGGTTATAATCAACGATGGTTTTTTTAATTTTTTTTTAATTTTTAAAAAAAATTAATTTTTAATTTTTTAAAGAAAGAAACCAAATTTCAATTTTTGATTGATTTGTAGTTTGGAGGAAGAATCCTATAGATTAGAAGCCACCTAAGGTTCAAGTCCATAGAAGAGAATGACAATCAAGCATAGAATAATTTAGTTATAGGAGAACGTACCTATCATTGTGTTCATCAAGCACTACCGTGACATGGTAGCAACTTCGATGGGATGCCGCCAAATAATCTATTTATTTATTTTAAAGCATGGGTTTAGCAAGAGGAAATAATAAAACAAGAATTTTGGCACAAACCGTTTCAAATAAGCAAAAGTCATCCACACAATCCCCTGACAAGGTTCAAACCCACGTCATTTGAGCCCGAAGACCGAAGGTTGTAAGTCAATGTCTTTTGAAGGCAAGGTAACTATATCTAAAAGCGACCATTTCCTTAAAGCGTCCATAGCTCAATCTTCCATAATAAGTAGATTCTAACACCCTATTGTTGATGAGAATGTGCACAATCTGAACATCAGAGTTTAGGGTCGTTCTAAGGTCACCCTATAGTAAGCACTTTGGAAATTCATAACTTATTCATACAATGTCCAAATAATTCATGCTAAAGTGCGTTGGAATCCTCTTGAACTTGCTATTAAGACCCACTGCAGATATTTTCTGTTTTATGTGTGTAAATAGGCTCAGTTGGTAAGGTGAACGCTTTAAGATATAGTTACCTTAATCCCACTCACCCTGGCCCTTCGTGTCGGAGTCATGCAAGATACAAGTATTTATATATATATATAAATAAATAATATCAAAATCCGACACTTTAGACGGATAATTTCCAATTTCTTTCGGCTTAGTTTTTCTGAATTATTATTTGCCAAACCTGCTACGTAGCCATGCTAGGATAGTAGAACCTATGATAGTGAACAAAATGCATCAAACAGGAAGAGAATTTCTTTCATGTAAAGACGGACATTTGTCCTTACAAGGTTGAGCTTGTTGCGGAATGACAAGAACTGCAACTGACGTGAGAATGAAGTGAAGTAAAACAGTAAAATTGTTGATAACTCCTGACATTCTGAACCTCAAAGCTTGGACAGAAGGCCGTTCCAGCGTCCTCAGAAGTCAGAATTTAATGAGACCCTTCAGAACAAAGACCAAGATGGATGATTTTATTTTTTTGAAATAAAAATAAATATATATTTTTTTTTATAGAATTTCATAATTTTTTTGATGAAAATGTAAACTTTACTTCAAATGTCGGATGGATGAAGTTTGTCATGGATTGAATCACCTGCACACTCCGTCAGGTTGTTGTACTACTGTTGTACTGGTATCGTTATTTTGAAACACACTGGTAACTGAAGCGGGTACAGTATAAAGTTATTTTTTTGAAATTAAAAAAATTTAATCCCGCTACTTTCAGAATTTTGAAAATGTATATTTTTTGGTTTTTGGGTGCACTTGCTCTGAATCTTGCTCCCTATTGTTCAGCTCGGAATCTCAAGCATCTGCCATAGGATTGGAGGAATCATAGAGAATTTTCTCTAACTTCAGCTAGTCCAAGCAAGAGGGTTAGAGAGTTGGTTAATTTTATTAGCAATTTTTCTACAGTGTAAAGGGTGTGGTTTAGCAAGGTATGAAGAATGTCGTGACATTAAAATTGTGATTTAGTGTCCGAGACGCTATTTCTCAATACACGTTATTTTACTTTTTGGAAATCAATAGTGTCCCTTAGTGTAAAATTTAAAATGATAAAAACTTCAAGTAGACCTTCTGGGATGTAGCGTTTCAATGACAAATGTTGACTTTATAATAAACAAGGTATGCCAACTCATGTCACTCTCATCACCTGAAAAGAACATGGCACTCTCAGTGGAAGTGAGAATGACAAGTGGCAAACTCCTATGTATTGTAGGAACACTATTTCTCCTCACTTTTGAACGAATTGTGATAAATGAGACATCAATTCTCTTTTGGCACTATATCAATATTTTAGTGTAGTAACTATATAGATTGATGTCAATACGAGTATGACTACAATGTTTAATCCAAAGTGTAACAATAGACCTCACTGGTCCTTTATACCTATATAAATTATATACATATATATACCAAGGTAACGTAGTGATATTAGTATAACATTGGAGCCTAACCATGTGCAAGTATCCTTCCATGTTCACACATATACTTTCATATTTGCACATACCCTTTCCTACTAGGATACTCAAACAAAAGAGACCCTAACCCCTAAGTTTGGAAGAATTAATAGTTGTCAAGACTAGTTGCAAGATGTCAGTAGCAACTTTGTAGTTGTATAGTTTGCGTAACATGTGAATTCATTGATGAATGTTTGTGTTTAGTCTAAAATCCTTTGAGACTTTACTTTTCTAACCAAAATAGCAATTCATATCCTTAGAGGATTAACTAAATCTTTTTTTGGTTTAATTGACAAAGAATTTTGATAAAAACTAACTACATTGTCATTTGTGAATTTTGGAAATTTGAAAAATCAACTTATAAAACAAGAGTGTAAAATAGATTCTTCAATGCCATGGTTAAATATATTATAAAAAGAATCTAGTCAATCACTTAAAGCAAAAAAAATGAAAGAATCTTAACATTCAAATATTCTTTTGGCATGTCTCCTAATTGAAAATGACTTTTCTCGATTAGTCTATTGGACTTGAAATAGACTTGAATATCTTTCCATCAAATTTTAAAAAATTGTTTGAATACAAACATTTTCCAGGGAGTACGGATTAAATCATTATATAGTTGTTTCATCCTTAGAAAGCAATACTACATCCTTATTCTGACTCTTTAACCTTAATTGTCCCATCGTCCAATTTTTGGACGATATACAGATTTCATCCATGTTTTCTCATATGTCATGCATTTTTTGCAATGTGGTTTTCTTATTGTAGATTTTACAGGAAGTTAGCTTCATGCATGCGTGAATCGATTAGAAAGGGAATGATTTGTGAAATTTGTATGCCTCATTTCATGTTGTAGTGATTCACCAAAAATTTTGAAGATCTTAGTTCAAAATGAATCAAAAGTGCTCTTGAGAAAGTAAACTCATAAAATTAAGCAACCAAAAAATCTTCAAAAATCACTACACTTAGAGTATTACATTTCAACCAATCACAACAAATTTCATTCACACATTGTCAATATTTTATTCCTAATCGAATAACAAAAGAATTTTGAATACTGAGTTTCAAATTTTATACAAAAATATTGCTAATAGCAATCATAGATCTAACTATATGGATAGAATCTAAAATTCATAATGTACAGCTTTTATTCATACATCAAGTTCAAAATATCCCTCTTAGTTGCATTTTATAATGCATATTTGCAAAACTGCCTGATTTGGAGAGGGCTCTAGGCATTTAGGGGTTAAAAAAATTTGACCATGAAAATTGATATTACAAATTTGAAATATTTAGGCAATATAGGAAGTCAGAAACCATTCACTTCCTCACCAATTTTTTTATAGAAAAGTCATTATACATATATTAAATTATATAAAAACATATAAACAATGAACTTGAGGTTGACACTTAAAAGTAACTTTCTGAACCGACCTTGTCGGATGCATAAACATGATCCAAAAACAAGAATTTGATTGGTCAATGCATTTGGATTTGGAGTTGGAAAGGAACCTCAACAGCCGACAATTTGAAAGAAACAGAATTGGAGTTGGGAATGGAATAAGATCCCACTACGTTACATTATATTTCTTACCTTACATTATATTTGTTGTCTCAGGCCCACCAGGGGAGAGACTACAAAAACGCATCATTTTCAAGGAGTTACACAGTTGAACAATACAAAGAAGCAGTAAAAGTGAATCTAGGGTAAATACTAAGGCAGAGACTACGCAACTAGCCACTTGTTATGTAAGCATAGGATCCACCGTGCAAACTTGCCCCTTATTTTGTGGTTGTGTGGGACCCCAACTTCCATTGCCATTTACACTAATGTAGGAGGGCTGGAACAATGAAGACACTCAGGTGCTCAATCTAGTGAGAGATACCGGTGCTTTCTGGTCGTTCCCTGCCAAGCAAAACACATACTTGTTCCTGATGTTGAAAGCGACAGGGATCAAATTTACCATCCTCATTATTTTATTGTAGTTGCAAACCCATCAAGTCGGTGTTTGAAACGATCGGAAACTATGGAACGTAGATTCTCATCTCCCAGCCCAAGAAACTGTTATTGTTATCGAAACATCAAGAGCCAGTGTAGAATCCAAGTGAACATTCTGTGCATATTTTGCGTAACTTAATTGAAAAGCTTTGAATCACCAATGAAATATACTGCATGAGCACTCTTATAAGAAGTCGCAATTGTCGGTTGGTTGGTGATAGAGTCAACTGCATAGTAGGTGGACAGATGTCACACAAGTGCCGCCTCCTTTATGCTCACTTAACAGTGGAAGTGGTCAAGCTCCTATTGTGTTCATACATGTGGCTTTGCAAGAGTACATTCAGCAATGCTTGTAGGAGTGGAATTGGAACGGACTACAAATTGGGGCCTTTCTGTAGTTAGTCTAGAGGCAAGAGAGATAAAACTCCGGTTCTTTAATAAAATTCCGTTTGTTCAAGAATTCACACTCCACAAGCAAGGAAATATTTTCACTAGTTGGAGATGTATAGTACTACAGAACGACGGTTCATTCACAAAGGCGCTCTGCAGTTTTCTTCTAAGCTTGTGTAGACGGAGGGTGAAAACAAGAAAATGTAAATTAGCGTTTGGGAACCAGCTATTTTCCTTTGTTTATAGGGTATTGAAGAAGAGTCTCTAAAACGCCAAACCAGTCACTACAAAGCGTATGTATAATATCTTTGCTCCAACTGTCGCGAAAAAAGTAAAAAATTATGCATCAAGTGCTTACTGTGCGTTGTTCCCTGTGTGAACCTTCCTTTTGTTTTGTATCGACAAAGAGGAAACTGTATCAGACAACCAAGTGGGAGATGAAGTTGGTATACCTGGAGGTGCAGTATGCTTCACACCTGAGCTCTGGCGCACATGCTTTTTGTACAAGACAGGTATGACAAGCCTGGAATCCCACCTGCAAGCTGGAAACTGCAGAGAATGTGAGTACCAATCATGTCAGGAATGACTTCTACGTTAGTGGTAAGTAAGGCCGCACTCAGTGGAAAAAGAGGCCCTGGAAAAATCAAACCCCCAACGGCTCTCTAAAGATGAGATTAACATGAACAAAGCAGGGTCAAGATTAGTCTAAGATTGTTGGTGTGTGAACAAACCCTGTGTAGAATTAAGTGGATTGTGCCAAGTACGCACCCTCCTGTTGTAGACGAGCTTTATGTTACGTTAGAGCACGACTTTGCACCAAGAATCCAAGTCCAGGTTGTCACTAGTGTCATTCAGTGTGCAGGTCACACTCATCCTCATCTGCCACAAGTTCTGTGAGTCCTTGCAATTAACTTTTACTCCAGTACAAACTCTGCTTGTTCATCCAAGTTTACTACTGATCAAACATGATTTTGATTAAGAGGTCAGAAATCCATATAGCTGAACTTTCTGCAAGTTACCTGGACACATAACACTCAAACCGAGAAAATGGGATCGATGCAGTCTCGTCAACCGAATGTGCAGCTGTGGTGTATTGATAGAACGCAAATTCCTTAAGAAAACACTTCCAAGCTACATCAAAATTGCTGCTGCCAATGAGATATTTGGCAGTGGACTAAAATGTACCCATTCCTTCCGTTGAGACCCTAACAGAACCTGTCAACACTAGGTTGTGAGAGTAGAGGGTTTTTAACTGTACAATCAAAAATAGGGTCAGGCGCCGTCTATCAACTGTTCTGAATGCCCAACTGCAACCGTCCCAAATAGGAGTGAAGTTCATTGAATCGTTCGGACTCGCTTTCTAGATGGATCCATCGCTGCTAAAGGTCGTGGATAAACTGAAGAATGGGGACAGGAAGACAGCGGATCAGCAGTAATGGCTGGACGTTGAGGACCTTGTATCTCAGCGTTGCCTGTTTCTCTTTTCCAGACATCTCCTACTTTTTTGAAGGGCCTCTTCTGTACGTTAAGTCCAGGTTTCGGTCTAGCGAAAGAGAATTGAGAAATATTCACCCCCAACCTTCTGTACCTCGTAGCCTTATCCAAGAACCTGCACATGCCAACCCATCACAGATCCTCAGTGAGCAGGACTTGGGAGTAGCACAGTAGAATTATTGCCCTCAAAGAAAATCGTTCTAAATAAAAAATAAATAAAATGATACACTATTGCCATGGATAACTACGATGAACTGATGTCACCAGGACCTGCCCCTCCAATAAGACCAATAAAATTGGCTGTAAATCACACGAAAAAGAAAGTCGAAGTCTTCTACAAACCTCTCAACATCTTTCATCGAACGGAGATTCTGGCCACACGGTGATCTATAATACCTGTAAAAGACCAACTCAAATTCATTAGAACCAACTACAACTATAATCATCCCAAGCCCCTGCTCAGTGAAGTGCAGCTACAATGCCCAACTTCCTGAACAAGCATACAATATAGACGGTGCTATTTATACGAGTAAATTAACACTTAAAGCATTATCTTTCCATCTTGCTACCATGAGTAGAACTCTAAAGGTTTCGAAAATTTAGAACAGCGTAGCAGGGCCTCTTAGCAAACTGATCGAAAGCAAGAATGTCAAATGCAGCCTAGACATACTTCAAATCAAACGATCTCGATGTCTACCGTAGTCTTGTGCAAACAACTTGCCACCTTCCCACCTCTCAAACAAACACCAAAAGACTCCTGAAAAAGAAACAACAAAGTGACCGAATAGGAGGCATATGCAACTGGAAACCATAATGACTGAAAACCGAAAACTTACACATCAGCAAAAGTCGAAGATCGCTCTCCTCTAACCACAACTTTACGAGTAAATCCTGCAGGAGGTTTTGGAATGACGGTTTCGTCAACAGCCCAATATATAGATGGTTCATTCTCTGAGATATCGGCGGGATCTTCGCATGAAGCATTCTCTCTCCAGGCGTGTGCCTCCTCACAAACCCACGGGCGTTTATCCTGTCGGTCACATATGTCGTGATACTGCTCCTTTGAAGGTACTAGCCTCCATTTTCCGCAATCATTACATTGAACTGTGTAAGTAAGAAGCGGAGTTGCGGACCACCTGCTTCCCACCAAAAAACTGAGTCATTTATATGAAAGTTCAAATTAGCCCAAAGTACACATGCGCACAAGATTCCATCAGAGCAAGAATCAATAGTCAGATTGCTACTTTCTTAATATATACAGTAGGTTTCAATAAAGTTACAATTTTTTTGTGTGTCCGTTCAAAGAAATGTGTTTGTATCCTTTCACAATACCTATTTCATGTGATGCACAACTAACATTGTAGTTTTATGCAATCTCAATCCATCAAGTCAAATTTTGCTTAAAAAAACAAAAGATCCATTTACAATGAATCTTTCCTTAAATTTTCACGTAATAATTAATTGAAAAATATTGATGATGATATTTTTAAGCTTAATTCTATGAATATGTAGGAAACATCAGCATTCACATCTCTCAGTGCTTAGTTGATAGCCCAATCGCCCAAAAAAGTTGCAAACTTTACGCTATAAACAATGGTATCACCTACTTAAATTTTGTAAAATAGATATTTCTAAACTGTAATTAGATTTTGAAAAACTAATTGCAGCATCATGTTCAAGGGCATGTCCAAGGGCATGAAACTGTTTTCAGTTGCAGTCATATGGTTTTGTGGAAAAGAAGGAAAAGACCCTATTGTACACGCGCGAACACAAGTATTCACCAAAAATGCCACTGTCTAATTTCGGCACATCGACAATTGCGTGTTAATGTTCTCAGAATAAAAAGTATGCCGCCTATCATTTGAATGTCGAAAGAGTTTCATTGACATTCTTGAAATTAATGACAATAATTCACCCAATGCACTGCAGAAAGTGCAGATTATACATACTGTTCTTGAAGGAGGCTCTAACCAGATGGTGACATTGGAGGAAAGGGTCAAAGGAAAGGTAAACGCAAATGGAGCTCAATATGTGAGTAGATACAGAGCACGCAGGATGAAGAGGCCCTCCACGTATTAACCCCTAAAGGACCAAGGATTCATGGTTATAAAATGACAAATTCAATTGATCATATTGAGAAAATATAATTCAGATGATACCAAATTTTGAAATCGTACCTGAAATGACTTGAAATCATACCTTTGAGTGTCGTCTACTAGTTTTGCGGGCATAAAGCCAGTGATGACGGAGTCCAATTCTTTCACCAATAACCACAAGGTGGACGTCAGACTGTTAATGTTCTATGCAGTAGCACACAAGTTCCTTCAACATCTGTGATTTGACTCGAATTCAGACGCATGAACCTCTTACCACGGATTGATCTTGTCTGAACGAAACGGTTTTCCTCTTCATCGTCATCATCGTCGGAGAGATATATGATGGGTGGACCTATGGCACCTGGTTAAGGACAGCCACACGTCACACAACGTTCCTTCTGGAGAAAATAGGACATAGACATTAAATTTCATGAATCAAATATAAACAGAAGAACAAAAACTTTGGTAGCGCCCCAAAGAATGACTTAATAATGCACTCCAAATGTAGGAGCATCCACCTAAGTTGAGAGCGTTTGCCGCCGTAATCCATGGGTGGGAGGATGTTGAGGGCTCTTTACGCTTACGTGTCGTCCTGACGCCAGTCACTTTGCCCTTCATAGCCTCTCCATTATTTGGTAAAGGCATTATCGATCTATCCTTGAAATGCTCACGAGCTTGCAATAGAGAAAAACATTCCCTGCAAACACAAATTCCCTTTTAATTCTCATATTTCTTTCGTATATCACAATAACTACTACAGCTACTTTATGTATAAAAGACTGAAGGCAACTACGTCAGTGAAGAAAGAAAATGGCATCAATCCACTGCATCATCACATTACTTAATCCATGATTTGCTCAGAAATAGAGCCGAATAAGAGCTTGGACGCACTTGACAGATCATACATTCAAGTTGCGTAGGTCGCAATTAGTCAGTGCCGGATCCCTAATCCAACAGAGTCCTTCTAAAACAACCTGACAGTTGGGATAAATTCACCAAAACCTGATTAGGTAGGCCCGACAGAACATCCATTGCTCAGCAAAACCTAATTCACCGTGGTGTACATTTTTTTACAGTTGATTCTTCAAATGCATGAATACTGCACACCGGCATTATCAGTTGTGCAATACGAAACTTCCTAATTGACCTGCAGTTGAACAACTGCTAATCGCAGCAAAAGAATTGCAACAGTAGCTGGCTCGGTACATTGTGCGAGGTAAATGAAGCGATTGCGGAACCAACACTACCGCCTCACACACTGAAAATGACAATCCATTAAAGCTCGTACAGATTGCTCAAGACAGAAAAAATCCAAACAATTACCCGGGGCTGAGAAATTTAGACCAAGAACTATGGAAAGAGACGAAAAGCAATTCCAGACATCAGCTGCCTACACCACATTGAAGCTTCTCAGTCTGAAAATGTATATAACTCTTAGCATACCTGAAAGTAGATACAAAAGGAAACTCCAATGCAACACGGAAAATCTTTTGAAAATCCTTCTCAAAGCCGCGCATGAAGATTAATCATAGTTCCCTGAGTATGAAATTCCCCTAAATCTAAAAGTAAACCATCACTCTGTACACAATTTCGCACAAATACCGCAATGAAGCGACAATCTTATGAAAAAACATACCACCAGCTCATTCGACAGCCGCACAATCGAGTACCGCTTCTTCTCCCTTCCCGAAATCGCTCAAACTCCAGCCGAAATTTTTCCTTTAAGAAACGAAAGAATTGGCGGCTCCAGTGCATGCGGCAGCAACAGGAGCGTGAGTTTCAAGAAGGCGGGGATGCCGCCGTTCATCCAGGAAACGATGGATTCATCGGCAATTCATCATTTACTACTTGGATGTAGAGACCTGGACGATGAATGTAGATGGACAAGGATGAAAGTGGAACGGGGAGCTCACGGGGTACTGTCGTCTCCGTCTACGTGGACATCCACGTAAGTAGAGTCGTTGGCTGCTATGGAATCATTGGCGTCCAATTTAACCCCTAAACGTCGGGCCTATGACAATAGAATCTTGCTTTATCTGTCACTCTCATTTTTGGCACTATAAATAAGATAAGAGTTCAACTTTATATTTTTAGTAAATAAATCATGAACTTTTCATAAATTATGGTGAAAATTTGAAATTACTATGATTTTTTGAAGTAATTGCAAAAAAAAAAATATCAATTGCAAAATGTACTCAAAACTTCCAATTCTTTTACCCAAGGTGTAAATGACAATGAAGAATAGTACATCAAATGAATTTCGTTTGTGTATCTAAATTTAGAATAATTCCCTACACCATGGTAATACCCATTAAACTTGTAATTCCAATAAAACACTCAATTTTCAAAGTTTACGAAAAATTCAAAATGGAGTAGAAATTAGATTTGGTAAACTTCATTTTGTTAGTGAGGCTCAAATGCAATAGAACTCATTTTATGGCCTACATTTAGTTAAAGCAAGAAAAAACAGAAAAATCCAAAATACACTACATGGTGAACCATATTTACTACTCTTTATGTAGTTGGGACCCCATGTAAAATCCCAAAATAGCTTAAATGACCTTAATTAAACTTGAAGAGGGTTGCATGACCAACAAAGAGCATTCATGAAAAGAATTGGGTGAAAAATCCTTCATCTACTATGTGATATTGCAATTCACTTTGGATAAGTTACATCCATCTTCTGATATATGGCTGCAACAACATTTAAGGGGTTAAGGGTGTCTGAGTGAGAGTATTTGCCCCGACTCTTGCACGCACTTCTATAACAAGTTTTTGTAGTGAACTTTTGAGCGAGGTTGTGGGCTTGCCGCTTGAAGGGCAATGACAAAAACCCCACGATTTCAATTTGCAAATAGAAGTAATTGTTTTGGTGAAAGATTCTTGTGATTTTGAGCATAGATTATAGGAGGCACCACATAAGAATCGCATCGCAAAGTCTCGCCTCACAAGCTCACGCTCCGATCCAACTTCATTACTAAATTCAATCGTTTCTCTTATAAAATTGTGATCCCCATAAATAATTTTTTTTGGAATTCAACTCTTGACAACTTTGATGCTCTCTACATTAACAATGATGATCAAGTTTTAAAACTTTTAATTCTCCATATGGCGTATGCCTAAATTGCACGTTTAATTAGATTAATTTAATTTATTTTGATAAAAAATTCATATCAACAATAGAATATACTACATATATCTTTAAAAACAAATTTTAGAAATTTAAAATTCTTCATTTAGTGTTTTTAATTTTCAATTAAAAGATAAAAAATAAAAAATAAATCTTTATCGATTTGTACTTGTTGAATTTTATGTGAGACGCTTTACAATGTTACAATGAAAATAAAATGTTGCAGGACTGGTCTCAAAATTGACATGCATTTGTCCCTTTCCACGCTAGACTCGGTCGAGAATTTGGCGCCCACAATGGATGACGTGGAGCTGACGGGTGATAGCGCTCTTCGTGTATGTGGGCACCCACCCTTGCATTGATCCTAGGTGGAATTGTTGGCGCCCAAAATGGCGAGGGAAGCGAAGCTTGTCCGCGGAGACGAACCCGCTGCACAGATGCAGCTCGCATCTGGCCCCCAGAACTGGAGGATCGCGTCATCGCGAGGCGGCAGATTTTTCTTTCAGATTTCGTATTGCGGATGCACGCCCTTGGCTTCCTGGAATCTGATGTGATTTTTTCCCAAGCCAGGAGGGTATCGGTGTCGCCAGAGCGGGGTTGGCAGCTATGGAGCCCGCGGTGCTGGACTCGGGGTCGTCGTACCTCCGGGCGGGTTTCGCTAGCCCCGACCAAGACCCTTCTATAGTATGCATTCTCGTCTCTCCCACCTGATTAGAAATGACGATTTCTTCATTCTTTTCCTGTTTCTTTATAGAATGGCGTTCTGCATTCTTGCCTGCGAACCTGTGAGGGTTGAGAAAGATGGTGTTTCTAAGGTCTACCACGACACGAGATTGAGATGCTTATTGAGTTTGAATTGGGTGTATCCTGTAAGCAATGGCATTCTTTGGCCGTTGGCATACGACACCGCCAATTGAATGTAGATAGGGTTTTTGCTGGGTTGCATATCCTTGTCTGAATATCCTTCTGGGCAATATTAATACATGCGGTTTTTCCATCTAAATATACACGTGTTGTACCTTTGAGGTTCGTTCTGGCGGGTTAGGGTTTAAGAGCAAATTTAGGATGTGTGGTAGGAAAGAGGATAGCTGAACTGTACCTTCAAAGGGATGCTTTCTTGGAGCATGTATTTTAAGAAATGTATGTTGATCGAAATTTATAAAAATGTTGTCGTTCTGCGTTCGCCGGATCCTTATGAGGGTAATTTGTGGTCCGAATCAAAATAATTTAAAAGGAATTAAAATTGTAACAGGCGTTAGGGGCATATTTTTTACAATCACAGACTGTGTTGCCTCAAAGAGTAGGTTTAAAATGGAAACGGACTATGGCACCTTCCTTTCAGTCTTTGTATTCCTGTTTTGAAGCAGCTCAATGTTAACGTGTCTATTGTGTCGCAGATCCTTCCTACAGCAATGACGAGGGTAGAGGAGGATGGGGCAAATGGTAATACGGGAGATGTTATATATCCAATTGAGCGAGGAATGATTAAGGACTGGGATGCAATGGAAGATCTATGGCGCTATGTTTTCTATACTACTCTTGGCTGGGAAGCTGGCAGCGAAGGCCAGCTTCTTGTTGCAGAACCTTTGTTATCACCTAAGGTTCGTATCTCTCCTTAACTTTATTTTTGATTTTTTCCTCGTATCTTTTAGGCTATGGGAATTCAATGACTGATTTCTGCTTCTATATTTGGGGTAGACATGCGAGAAGATTTTACTAACGTTACTACTAACGTTACATCATTTTTTCCAGTTTGCTGTACAAATGTCATTTCTTAGATTTGAGTGCATTTTTGTTGTTTTAGTCTCCACAGTCCAAATCCCTATCTTAAGAAATTTGTTCAAAGTGGTTTTGAGTCTGGAATCAATCGATGTGTGGAGAACAGATATCAGTAATACCTTATACCACCATCAAATTGTACAAATTATTTTCTCCACAGCCATTTGGCCCGCTGCAAATTCGAGGATCAGCTGTGATTTTCCATAGAATTGTACTTGATACTTGTCAGCCTCTTGATGATTTGCTCTTAGCAATTTTGTCTTAGATCTCATATGAATCATGAGTGTTGCTTAAACCTCTTTGATTATCTTCAACTTCAGGTATCACGAGAGAGAATGGTGCAGACAATGTTCGAGACTTTCAACGTTAGTGGTCTTTATGCGATGGAGCAGGCAGTGCTGTCTCTTTATGCAGTGGGTCGCATCACGGGTGTTGCTATTGATGTTGGACACGGGAAGATAGGTACATTCTCTGTTTGGCTTGAGAGTTCTTGTTATTAAATCCGTTTCCTGAAATGACTTGTTCAAACTTGCAATGATGGCTCAGTGCAGCGATCTGCAATATACCGTTCCAAGTTATGGATACCTTTAATTTATTTGCGAGAATAAGAAGAGTCATTTCAGGTGACGAGCTTGACGATTTGGTACCAGTATGGATACTATCATCTCTTGGTGATATCATGTACGGTATTATTGTCATTCATGTTGTGCTGTCTATCAGTCATACGTTGGCACCTTGTAGTCTGTGCTATATGTCTGGTTTCTGGTATTTCACCAGAAAAGATGATTAGAGTCTGTGTCATATAAGTCTACTGACAGCAGCCCTGATGTATGGAGGGCAAAGCTCTCTTTGCTTTGCCGGTGGATTGTGGCAGATATTGCTCCCGTATGGGAAGGTGCCATGCAGCACAATGCAGTGAAGCGTTTTGAAATTGCCGGTCAGGACCTCACTGATCTTTTTGCAAAAGAGCTGGCACAGTCACAACCACATGTGACATTGGACCGCGCTACTGTGGAGATGCTAAAGGAAAAATTTGCGATGGTTCCTGAAGACTCATCAGCTTATGCTGCAACTGCTGAAGCCTGTCCTAAGATAGAGCATACACTTCCTGATGGACAGGTATACGATATTGCTTTCTGGGTTTCACATGTTGAATGGCCTAGGCAGTATTTTTTTTGGAGGGTCGCTATAGTGTAGAATGGAGGAAGGATGTACTGTAGATGTTGTGAAAGCTTCTCTGCTTGCAAGTATGCTCAAATACCTATATTTTAACGTGATTTTGTATGATACGCTATTGGTCTTTTTTAGGTCATATCTATTGGAAGAGAAAGGTATACTGTCGGTGAGGCTTTGCTACGGCCTTCTATCTTGGGAATTGAAGAAGATGGTCTGGCTGAACAGTTGCTTCGAAGTGTGTCAATGTGTTACCCTTCTGAGAACCAACGGCAACTTATTGAAAACATCGTCTTGTGTGGGGGCACTTCTGCAATGACTGGTAAGCCCAATTTACACTTCATCGGTTAGTTTCAGAAGCGCATGAATAATTATGATCTTCAATTCTCTTTAAGTTGTTAGTCTAGTTTCACACTTGATCAGGATCTTTGACCTCAATGAACTTGGAATGTAATAGGCTCTACTAAGTTGATGCACACGGTGAGAAGCTTCAGGGGTGTTGGTGAGTTCAATTTTATGTGAATTAATTTCACTGAAGGTCATATGACCGACCACATCTTGAATGCACAGGCTTGGATGCGCGATTTCAGAAGGAGGCCATTCTAGTTGCAAACCCTTCCGTGCGACCATCATTGATTAAGGTATCTGCGTTGTTTCAAGATGCTATTTTGTGTGTGTCACTGACATGATGCAGTCTAAATAAGAACATCATAATTTGTCACACCTTGTGAATTTTGAATATCAACCAGCAGAGGAAGAGGGAAGAGAGAATGCGTATCGGTAGGAAGGATTCGAGAGGTCGAGCTGTATATAATGTGTAGTAGTTTTGTGTACAGTGTGTTTGAACTACCATATGACCTTGTTTTTATGGCAGCCGCCCGAGTACATGCCCGACAACACGTTGAGCAACTCTGCTTGGATGGGCGGAGCAATACTGGCAAAAGTAGTGTTTCCGCAAAACCAGCACATTACCAAAGCTGAGTATGACGAGTCTGGCCCCCCAATTGTCCACCGAAAGTGCTTTTGAATACAGTGATTGCTATCTTTTGCTCAATTGATTTCCACGATATATCTGGCCGCCTGTTCCTCGGCAACTTGAGTCTTCGAGAAAGAGTCTTAGTGCTTTGGCCCGGTCAGTTCCAAGCGGTAGGATGCTAAAGCGAGGAAGCTCTTTGTTTGTGTGTAGCCCTTGCTAGACTCTGTAAGCGAGAAGATAGCAAAACCTTCTCTCGAGAATTTAAGTAAGTGGGAGACGGATGTGTAGGATGATGGCCAAATGCACTGTCATTGCATGCAGAAAGTTTGTAGCGACGGTCTGGAATATTAGACATGCCTGGGGTGCATTGCATGCCATGGGCAGTGTTTTCTCACGTACAGGTTACGACCCAGCTAGGTGCCTTCATTTCACTTCTCATTGTACTGTAAGTCGGTGATTCTAGCTGATTGTCTTGCATGATCATAGTAATCCCAGCTGGCATGGAAGGCTTCAATTGCAAGATGAAACTATTTATTTGGCTGTGACTAACCTTTTATAAGCTGGAATGCTTAGATGGATCCATCCTGACGAGGTGTTTTGTCAATGCACGAGCAGTCAGTCTGAGGGTCCCTGAAAAGAAAATGGCATACAATTTATATCTATTCTGCTAAGACAGGAACGTGTTTTATCGTTAGAAAGTGGTCAGTACTGGAATATGTTGGTGTGCATTTTTAGCACAGAGTGCAGGGGGCGTAATAACTTAATGAGTGACCTGGTAGCTAGGCCATTTGAGTACCAGTGAAGAGGTTAATACCCAGCGACGATATTATTGTAAAACATTGTTGCCCAAGGGGCGAGTGAGTTTGTTTCACCAGAGCGAAGACCGGAGTACATGTAGTAGGGAAACACAATAATAATAAAAGAGTCTAGGTTGAATTTGCTTGACTGCCAAGCAGCAATGCCCCGAAACGGCCACAGAGAGACGAGTTTACATTGTGTTCCAGGGTCTAGATGTGCTGCGCAATTGAAATAGTTCGTTTGAAACTGCCGGTAATTTATGTTTCACGGCGATAGAACAAGCATCTGAGTCCGAGGATGATGGGGGTTTGGCTTCAATGTCCTACCCTATCACCGCGGCATTGTCGTTGTAGTATAGTGGTAAGCATTCCCATCTGTCACGCGGGTGACCCGGGTTCGATCCCCGGCAGCGGCGACAGGGCACCGGTGGTCTAGTGATAGAATAGTACCCTGCCACGGTACAGACCCGGGTTCGATTCCCGGCCGGTACAACATTTTTTCTCTGAAGAAACTCGTACCTAACACACTAGAGTTATTTCTAAAGTCCTTCAAAACCCTTCTTTTTGACCTGTAATTTGGAAAGGACAGGATCAGCATGATCTCACTGTAGACCCAGAATAGAACACTGGATAGATTGAAATTTTTATTCATAAAAAAATGGAGGGAGGGAGAAGAATTGGATAGTGGGGTGGGACCGTGAGGAGGAGTGGTGTCAGATTGATGACGACCAGCTCTGGTCCATGAAAAAAGGAGAACAAAAGACCGGATGCCTTTACAAATAACTCTACTGTTTCACCTCCGAATTTTGAAGCATTTGTGAAGGAACCATAGGAATTACAGAGAATTTTCTATATACATCAGAAAAGTTGGGCCAGACTATTTTGGTGCCATTTTGACACCAAAGGCTGCATACTGTTCATTTTAGTGTCATTTTATCCATACTAGGTTGGTATGGAGGTTGGTACCAAATTATCTTAATTGCATTTCAATGCACCATCATGGCACCATGTTTACATGTCTTGAAGTTCTTGATGTAGAGGGTTGGAGATTTGGACTATTTTATTGGTAGTTTCTCTACATTGTTGCTACAATGTAAAAGGTGTGGTACAACAAGGGCTAAAGAATGTTATGTAAATATGCAAAGCTCATCATATTTTATGAACTACAATAATTATGGCCACCAAAGGTTGTAAGTCGACTTGCCATTGCTTCATAACCCTTTAGTGCCTAGGATTCTATAGCTTCGTGCACTGGATTTCAATAGTTTTTACGAGCGTGATTGATACTATCATAAATAGAATGAATTAAATTATAATGTAACTATAGAATTGTATTTTCAACTAGCGTGAACACAATTTGTCAAAATTAGAGAATCATCCAATAGTGGAATTGCAAGATTATAGTGTGTCTTTGAACCGTGTAATGCACACTCAAAATGAGATTTTGGAGGGTGTGTGACTTCAAAGTGAAATAAAATTTGGGTTAAATTTTCAAAAATGAAACTCAAGAAGTTTAGCAATGAACTATGTCAATACCTCTCTATTGCAATCTTTCATATCAAGAACAAACTCACACATAATTACTATGAATTTTCTTTTTTTAGAAGATGTGTATTATAAATCTCCAACGCTTAACTCCACAATTCAAAATTCAATTTTTCACGGATTTTCTGTTATTTGCATTTTCGACACTCCAACGTCTAGAATGTGGTCAGCTAGGCATAGATAAATAGATAGAAACACCAGCTCTAAATAAGGGCCTGCGTGAATAAAGTGTCCGTTCGTAATGACAATGACCCGATGCCCACCGGACAAAGGGACATTGGAACAAAACTACTCTCCCCTTTCGAGGATGGACACTATAGTAACCAAAACAAAGTAACAGTGACAGTAACAAAGAAAAAAAGCGAAGTAATGATGGGTGAATGCTAGTTTGTATAAAGGTATGTTTAGTGTAAAGTTTTATCGCCAAGTCATGAGTTCTTTGGTTGGTTGGTGAAGGGCGTTGTATCACGATTATATGGTCCGGGTTCGAAACCAATTGGGCTCGTTGAGCAGTGGTGTGATACACATGGCTTGGTGCTGCTAGTGAGTTATCATGGCATGAAAGTTGTACCAACCAACCGGCCCTTCCTATCCCCTGAGACAAGTTGAGCTAGTTGTTTGAAAAGAGTGGCTAGCAGTGGGTTTCACCACTACCCTTCCTCTTTTAATGTACTACGTCTGTTGGTATTGTTTGATTATTCTCTATACGTCTTTTATGTAAAAGGATAGATCCGGCATATTGTATGGCAATGGTATTTATTGCTTTGAATGTGTGTTTTATGGAGATTTCGCAAATGTTGAATTTTGTTTCTAGTTGTTTCATTGAGGGGACGTGTGTGGTTCCTCTAGCTCCAGCTGTAATGACTATGATAGGATCTACTTTCCAACCTTGTTGTATGATGTTATTAATTAGAGGTTGATATTTTAAAATTTTCCTACCAATTGTTTCTGGTGAAAATCTGTCGTTTGTGTATGTGAATTCTATGAATTGTATGGTTAGGTTATCATCGGGGTTTAGAGGAGGTGGGCTTTGGTATGGGAGGCCTTTAATGCATAATATATCTGGTTTGAATCTGACATTACATTGACATCTTTGTTGATTACAAGTACATGGTAATAACCATGGAGGAACTGTGTTTTCTTGTGGATTATTGTTGAATGTGCCCGCATTCATGAGAGTGTAGCATCTTGATTTATTTGAGGATAGTATTAATTTTCTTAATTCCCATACCGCTTTATTGTGTCTTTTGGTTCTTAGTGCATGTATATGGTGTTGTTTGCATAGTAAAAGTACATGTAGCCATGTGTCTGCATCTTGTGAGTTACAGATGGGACATGTTTTTGATGGGAATCTTTGTATGCCGAAAATTAATTGCTTTCTGGCATTACCCATGTATTGACCGGTTCTAAATTTTAGTATGCTTGTTTTTTGTGAGTCTGTTATTTCTGGATTATTCCAAAAGTCATTGGACATTTCGTTATCTATGATGGAGTTTGTTGTCCATTTGTTAATGTTGGGAAAGTCTTCTGCCAGTATTTCTAGGTTATTTTCACGGTCATATTTTTTTATGTATTCTTCCAAACATCTAACTGAACCTTTGTCTGGTCGTTTGTTACGACCGGGCCATGTGTCTTTTTGGAAGTAGTAAAGTGTGGTATGTGCAAATTCGTGTGGATTTGCTGCAAATTGATAACGTCTTTTCATGGTACCTTCTTTTGCGAGTTGATCTGCGTGTTCATTTCCGTTAATTCTAGCGTGTGCTTTTACTTTATATATTGTGGTGGGTTGTGTTCACTTTTTTAGCATTTTTACCATTGCTCTAATATGGTTTTATCGGCGTGGTTGTTTTGTTGGGTTGGGTGTTTTAGTTGTGTGTTTAGAACGTGTATACAATTGAGACAATCAGTAAAAATATGTGCAGGTTCGTTTATGTATTTAGTGGTGATTAGTGAAAGTGTTTCATGTATGGCCATTAATTCTGCTCTGAAGCATGTTTGTAGTCCCGACAGTCTTTTTGATATTTGTACATCTGGTTTCTCTGGGTTGTATATTCCATATCCTGTTTTCTCTTTTTTCCAATGGCCATCATTTGCTTCTTTTGGCGGTAAAAAGGAGCCATCTGTGTAGTAGCTATATTCTGGTAGGAATTTTAGTGTAGTGTTTATTTCAAAGTTTGGTAAGGGTATTATGTCAATGTTTTGTGGATTATTCTATGGTGGGTATATTAGTTTGTTCCATTTTGTGCTTTTGTTAACTTTTGTGTTTGGTGGTGTGGGTGGTGCTGTTTGTGTATGGTATTGCGAAATTTGTAGACTTTCAATTGTTGTGTTTATGGTGTCTATTTGGTTTATTGTGCGAATGTTATTGTTTTGATGGTGTATACACCATATGTGCATTGCAAGTGGTTCGTTTCGGGTTTTGTTGGGTTCTAGTGGTATTGTTGGTTCGTCATATGTAATGGGGTCCGCGGCAAAATGTATGATGGCGTGCGTATCCGGAAAGGGTCCGTTGTATGGTGATAGATTTTGGTACCAGTTGGTGTCTGGAATTGCTAAGATGGTGACAGTTTCAGGGTCTTGTTTTGCTGCTAGTCTTGCCCAATGTATTGCTTGTTGTGTTGTTTCGGCGTCATTTGGGTGTGCATATTCGATGCCTTTCTATTTGTATTGAAAGGTTGTCCCTAGTGAGCCAAAAATCTTGTCTCTGGCAAATGTTGAGTAGAATTGGGTAGATTGTCGGCTAGGCACTAAAGGGTTAACTACAAACCATTACAAGTTTGAATAGCATGTAATAGCATTAAAAAAAATCTATCACCATACAACGGACCCTTCCCGCATACGCACGCCATTATACATTTTGCCGCGGACTCCATTACATATGACGAACCAACAATACCACTAGAACCCAACAAAACCCGAAACGAACCACTTGCAATGCACATATGGTGTATACACCATCAAAACAATAACATTCGCACAATAAACCAAATAGACACCATAAACACAACAATTGAAAGTCTACAAATTTCGCAATACCATACACAAACAGCACCACCCACACCACCAAACACAAAAGTTAACAAAAGCACAAAATGGAACAAACTAATATACCCACCATAGAATAATCCACAAAACATTGACATAATACCCTTACCAAACTTTGAAATAAACACTACACTAAAATTCCTACCAGAATATAGCTACTACACAGATGGCTCCTTTTTACCGCCAAAAGAAGCAAATGATGGCCATTGGAAAAAAGAGAAAACAGGATATGGAATATACAACCCAGAGAAACCAGATGTACAAATATCAAAAAGACTGTCGGGACTACAAAGATTCCCATCAAAAACATGTCCCATCTGTAACTCACAAGATGCAGATACATGGCTACATGTACTTTTACTATGCAAACAACACCATATACATGCACTAAGAACCAAAAGACACAATAAAGCGGTATGGGAATTAAGAAAATTAATACTATCCTCAAATAAATCAAGATGCTACACTCTCATGAATGCGGGCACATTCAACAATAATCCACAAGAAAACACAGTTCCTCCATGGTTATTACCATGTACTTGTAATCAACAAAGATGTCAATGTAATGCCAGATTCAAACCAGATATATTATGCATTAAAGGCCTCCCATACCAAAGCCCACCTCCTCTAAACCCCGATGATAACCTAACCATACAATTCATAGAATTCACATACACAAACGACAGATTTTCACCAGAAACAATTGGTAGGAAAATTTTAAAATATCAACCTCTAATTAATAACATCATACAACAAGGTTGGAAAGTAGATCCTATCATAGTCATTACAGCTGGAGCTAGAGGAACCACACACGTCCCCTCAATGAAACAACTAGAAACAAAATTCAACATTTGCGAAATCTCCATAAAACACACATTCAAAGCAATAAATACCATTGCCATACAATATGCCGGATCTATCCTTTTACATAAAAGACGTATAGAGAATAATCAAACAATACCAACAGACGTAGTACATTAAAAGAGGAAGGGTAGTGGTGAAACCCACTGCTAGCCACTCTTTTCAAACAACTAGCTCAACTTGTCTCAGGGGATAGGAAGGGCCGGTTGGTTGGTACAACTTTCATGCCATGATAACTCACTAGCAGCACCAAGCCATGTGTATCACACCACTGCTCAACGAGCCCAATTGGTTTTGAACCCGGACCACATAAATGTGATACAACACCTTTCACCAACCAACCAAAGAACTCATGACTTGGCGATAAAACTTAACACTAAACATACCTTTATACAAACTAGCACTCAACCATCATTACTTCGCTTTTTTTTTCCTTTGTTACTTTTACTGTTACTTTGCTTTGGTTACTATAGTGTTCATCCTGGAAAGAGGAGAGTGGTACTGTTCCAATGTCCCTTTGTCCGGTGGGCATCAAGTCATTGACATTATGAACGGACACTTTATTCACGCCGGCCCTTTCTTTAGGGTCGGTGTTTCTATCTATCTATCTAATAGCATTAAAATGAAGATATGTTTTTCCTTAGCAAATGTCTTATATATAAGTTTAGGTACATGTCTGGACAACACTCCCTTTGCTAAGATCACTCCTAACATGGAACGTGAATGTATCTTGAATCATTAGAATGTAGGATTGTTGTTGAGAAAATGTTGAAAGTTTATTATGTCTTCCATTTGTGCAATTATTTTCTTCATGTTTTTGTTCAATTATATGATTTTATTTTATTTTTTAATCACTTGGGACATAAAAAATGATGTCATTTAGTTCTGGAGACTTGCATACATTGGGAGGTCCAAATCAATGAGAAGCTCATTAATTACCTTTTTACATTAAATCAAAGATGACACTGAATAGAATATAGAGTGTAAGGTAAGGGGTACAGTTGCTGTCAGCGGTGATTTCTAATGATAAAAAATTGTATCACATAAAACTTTGGGTTTAATAACCAAGCTTAATTTTTAATTAATTTTTTCACAATGTATGATTTTGTTATAAATTTTCAAACTTAATATGCATAGACCACTATTGATGTTAGTAGGTGTACCAAGAACTGTCTTTCATTTGTAGTCCAATCAGATTGCTAACTTGGTATTCATAATCAATGCTTGTGATAACTAGATTGGGAACTCCTAAAGGTGAAACATGTGCTTTTATAGGTGACCACACTTGGTACCTAACAATTTCTGGTGCTTTTACCTTAGTTCTTCAAGAATGTTATGTTCACTTGTTTACTGAATTATAACTTTTGATATTGCCAGAAAGGATTCTTTTTATTTATTTATTTTTCATTTTTTTTAAACGTGTTTTTAATAGTGTAGGTTAATAACTGGTCTAACACAAATTATTTAAAAAAAATTAAACTTGAAAAGTTTTGGAAATTATTGTCGAATACATTTAATTCAAAAAATTGAAACTTGAAGAGTTTGAATTTTCTTTTCCTTTAAAAAAGCATAATTTTGAAGAAGCAACAGCACAATCTTTTCACCATAGTAAATAGAGAATCTTGAAGAATATTTGCAGTGATGGATTAAAATACTCTAAGGATAATAATAATTTAGCAGATCGGTGTGGAACAACTATTAACTCCTAAGTGTGCAAGGAGCCCTATGGGGCCTTGTTTGATCATTTTATAGTCAAACGATGATTTTCACCTAGTTCCTACTTTCAAATGAAAATGGTCCCAACTAAGACAATATAAGAGCTATCTTCTACTTTCTAGTCTAATTTGTTGTTCTTCAAAATTGTTAAAATTGCGTTTCTCACAACACTTTAACCTCTAAACGCTCAAACGAGCATTTTTTGGTCGCTGCCCAAATCTAACGGGCTGCTTGAAACAAAAAATATATGTTTTTGAAAAGACAATAAAATATTTAAAAATACCACATCAAGTCTACTTTCCAACGCAAGTTGAATTATGTCAATCCAAGTTGAACTCCACCCGGGATAAATTTTCAAAGTGAATCACCTCAACATTGGCTTAGTGTCATAAAATTTGCTATCTTGGGAAAGTAATGATGTTCCCTCTATCATTTCTTTTACTTTTTTGAAGTTTACCATAGGTAAACCAACTTTAACCAATCATGCTAAATTTTAAACTCTAAAAGTGAAAATTATAGTTATACAAATTTTCAAAGGTTAATGCTTTTAAATTCATTAAAAAGATATCTAAAGCTATTTTTGGAAGTTTGACTGTACATATAATTTGTAGCTCTAGATGATACCCTACATTCGGGCTTTTAGGGGTTAAAGCTCATAACCCTAGTATTCCAATATACACTATAGAAAAAAAAATCAATCGAATTTCTTTTTACGCCACCTACATTGTGTTGTTCATCACTATTATTTACGTTTTTTCTAAAAAGTTCATACCATTTTAGGCATTTTGTAATTACTATGACTATTACAAGAGAAAAAACTTAAAAATCTCATAAAATTCATTTTAATTTAAATAATTATGAAAAAAAAAAAACAGTGTAAATCGATTTAACAATAAATCATATGAGAAAAATACAAAAAATACGGGAAATTGATGAGGTTTGACCGGGTAATTGTAGTGTTAATGCTTAAGGGTTAAAATGGGGCAAGCATGAAGAATAAATTCAAGCATATCAGGAAATGAGGAATAGACTCTTGGACATGAACGTGTATGACAAAACCACTTCAACGCCTGCATGATTGTCCTTTGGCTCATGAATTGAGATTGATTGTTCCATGGGAGTGTCGGTTGTTTACAAATATTGTAACCTGCCAGTCAATCAAGTACTGATCGGATATACAATTCTCCCTCAGCATACCGTATTAATATCAAAACCAAGGGCATTTTCTGTGAGTTCCTTTAGCATATACGGTACTCAAAGTTGACATTTCTGAACTATTCCATCAAACCCATTGGAACAGGACTCGTTGTGAACTTTGTGCAGGAACTTCAACTGGGGACAATAAAAATAACAAAAAGTATGAAAGATTCTTCAGCTGAATGCAAAATGTTCGTTATATAAATACAAATTGTTCACAGTACATGCGTGCAAAGACATTTCTGCCACTAGAATTGTTGTGTCAAACTCTAGCAGGGATCAACCTAGTCTATTACTCCCTCTATCACATAATAAGCTTCCTTAACTTCTTTTTAGTTGGTTGTATAATAAGCTTCTTGTTGTTCAAACTAACTACCGTAGTACCATAGCAGGTTCTTCCAAAAATAATTCTAAAAATAAAAACGTAAAAATTAGAAAATTCTGAAGACAGAAAAACGAAAATAGAATAAACTAGTTTTTGCAATATTTTGTTATTTCTAAGCTATTTAAGGTCATTTTTACTGATTTTTTGCTAAAAAACAAAAATTGAGAAATTCAGTTTTTGAGAGGCGAACCTTATTTTTTCAAAAAAAAAAAAAAAAACCGTTCGCCAGGTGGCAAACCTGCTATGGTGTTACGGTACTCCTATCAGCTGAAGGTCCACACCATTGTGTTGAGGGTCCACACCATTGTGTTGAGGGTCCACACCATTGTGTTGAGGGTCCACACCATTGTGTTGAGGGTCCACACCATTGTGTTGAGGGTCCACACCATTGTGTTGAGGGTCCACACCATCGGACTGCAATGGCGGATTTAATTTAGGAATTTCCCTTCAACATGAAGCTTATTATGGTACATGGGAGTATATAATAGAGAACATGTACGCATGCAAGGATGGTTCTTATGTGGAAATTGTCATGTCGAACTCCCCATGACAATTCCAAGAGAATAGAGTTATCCGAAAACAAAAGAGGAGTTTTCAAACATAACATTCAGTAGCATGCATTGTCCATGCCTTGGCTCCATAGTAGATGGTGTAGAATATTCCACACTCAACAGTACTTCATTAGTAGCTAAGTGGATAGGTGGAGGTTCAAGGTGAAGAACACAGTGTATGAAGGAAAGGTAGTGTGCATGAAGGCTGTTGAAAGTTATGAACTTCTATGGTGTTTGCATGCCAATATAATTAATTTCTGACAACCATTGTCCATGAATATTTCCTTGGTGCCCCTTCATGAATTGGCCCTTGAGTTTGGGGGAACTTGTAGGAACTCTCCTTTAGCATTGGAGAGCTCACGAGTTCCATGCTCCACGGTGATGCACAACCTTGCTTTAGATTATTCTCCAACTCACCATAGACTAGTTTTGTAGTTTTTTAGTTAAACTCGTTTTGAACTCAAAATGAGTTTAAGGTGAGAATGAGGTAAGTTTCCACTTTGACACTCTTTTCCGTTAACTCTAATACTCCCTTTGTCCCATAATGACTTACACGTAGGTTCTTTGAAATCTACCTCAAGAGGTAGATTTCAGAGAACCTACGTGCAAGTCATTATGGGACAGAGGGAGTACTATGTTGGACTGCCGCACGGACCAACCCAATTCTGTATATTCTGGTAACCTTGAAATTATCATATTCATGGAAATGAAAATGCAAATTAATGTGAGAAGTAGAGTAATTCAGCAAGAAAGGGACAAACTAATGTCCATAAATATAATAAGTGTACGTACAGTACTTCATAAAATGCAGTGTTGGAGATGCAACGTGTACGGCCACGTGGAGCCGACAGCCATGACCCGTCATTGCCTGCCACGTGGGCTAGCGTCTCCTCCCTGGATTGACTGCCGCGTCCAGTCAGCCAGAAAGATAAAGAAAGATGAAGAAAAGGTAAAAAAAAGATAAAGAAATATTAAGAAATATAAAGAAATATTAAGAAAGATAAAGAAATTATCCTCAATCAATACTGTATGTGAACCATCCTCTCACAGTCACTCACTCTCTCCGCACCAGTGTTCATGAAATGGGTTTTGTAATGGCTACATAGGCCTCAGGCCTTGGAATGGTAATAAATTTTAGTTGCAATTGTTGGCCTCATGAATGTTTGGACCATAGCATAATAGAGCACAAGAATGGTGCATTCTTTCAAAGTGAATCTCAAAGAGAATATTCACTCTTATAAGTGATGTATGAATGCCACTTGTATCCCATAAATTGCGAGGTTTCTTTGTAATTGCCATAGAAACTTAGTTTCTAATCATGACTGGGTTGTGGTCCCATTTGAAAAGGATGTTTTCTCTAGTAGCTCTAGTTTGCTATGACGGTTTGATTTTCAAAACAACTCGATGTGAATTTCCTATAGCAAATATTTTGTAGCTATACATCACCAAAACTTTCAAATATTTTAGTTCATAGGTTATTCTTCAAAATCGAATTCATAGATTTAAGGAACTGAAAATTTTCAAAATATCACCAATGAAGAGGGTCACATTCAAATTCATTTTGTAAAAATCAATTAAAAAATTTCAGTCCTTTTATAGCCTAATAGAGCAATGGGAGCCAACACCCTTTTGCAATGGGACCACATTCTAGTTACAATAAGAGACTAAGTTTATGTGGCAATGATGTAATAGTCCTATAATTCATGGAATACAGATGACATTCCTTCAGTACTTAGAAAAATGAATCTAAGTAAAGATTCTCTTTTGATCCAGTTTTCAATAGGGTGCTCCATTGCACTATTCTATTATTATATGTTATTTTAAATCAAAATTCAAAGAATATTTGAATTTTAAGTTTTGAAAATTATATAATTAAAAAAATCCATTACCAAATTAAATTTTTTTACACATAAAACTTAGAAGAGTTTCTCTAATGGCACATTTATACGCAACTCAATGACGTCACAACATAACTCTATAATATCACATACATTTGAGGCGTGACATTAAAGAGGTGTAGGTGTAGTTACGTAATTAGCTGATCATTTCAGATGAGGCTTCACTGCTGACTCGTGATTTACAAATAAGTGACTGACTCAGAACGCAGAGTGATCCAAATAAAGGAAAAGCTGTTTCTTTTTTCTGAGTGTCAGTGAAGCTTATCAGCCTGAAAATGCATTTAAAGTGTGACTGATCACGCCGCTGGGAACGGTTGCCAAAGAAAAAGATTGAGAATTCTTCTTCGGCACCAGAACCATGACCGGCAGCCACGGAGCATGACATTGGCAAGGGTACGTAAGGTGGGAACACCCACTTATTTGCTCCTGAGTAGTATCATTACTATTTGACTTGTTAATTTTATGTTTTATTGTTGGCAATTGAAAGAGGATTTCAACGCACCAAAGAATGTGTCATTTGAATAATGTATGCAAAAAGTTACAAAAGATCAATTTTTTTGGTTAGAAGTTCTAATGTTTGTAAATACTGATTAAGAGAATGTAAACTAGGTGAATGTAGACACTTTTAGTGTCAAACTAGAGAATGTAAACACCTTTTAAGTCATTTGCTCTTTTGGGTGCCTCACTCTTGTAAATATGGTTTTTCTAATGACGCAATATAAACGATGTAGGTGACCTTATACTTCTATTGGGGGTAGTATTTAGAACATGAACATGTCACAATTTTAAATTATAATTTGTTTTGAAGTACATGTAATTTGTTTCAGGATATGTTTTGTCGTAGGAAACTATTTTGGAGTATATTTTGTTATAGTAAATTATTACTACTATTGTTAATTGATATTGAGGAATGGATTTCCGAAACAAAGTCAATTTGTAATTAGTATGTATGATTTTAGATGAGTGTTTGGGGCATCTTGTTGAATTGAAACATATAGTTTGTGTGGAATGAAGTATAATTCACCGTACCCTTCTTATTATCATATTTCCATAGAGTGTACCTTATATAATATGATGACATTATTGTTTCAAGCAATGCACATGTGACAACTTAGTTTTGTGACTAATCTATGGTTACCAACTTGAAGTTAGGGCTTCCCAAACATGTCATAATAGAGAGGGACAAGTGTGTCACGGTCTAGTATATTCTTAAAATATACTTAAGAAGGACAAGTATGATTGGACAAGATGCACAGGAGTCGTTTTTGGGGCCGGAGCCTGTGACATAATGGAGTTGATGATGCGTGGTGTTGATTGGGGGGCAGGCACAGTGCAGGAATCAATTGGCCCCACTCACTGACAAGCCGGAGGTGAGAGAAACGCCTCAGGGAGTCGGAATGAACCTGAACAAGCTGGCCTGCCTCGTGGAAAGAAAAGCCACGCAGAAGCAAAAAGAAAGCCGGATGCTTGTCTGACCCGATCGAACGACAGTACACTACCTTACGTTGATGACGGACCCAGCCTGGCTGCAAGCAAAATTTGCTTGTCGCCTGCTTGTGCCACCAGCAGCAGCAGCAGCAGGAATCCAAGCTTTTTGAGCTTCCTGCATCACATCATCACTTCGGAGCTTATCTTTTCATAACCTTGCCAAGGTCGGGAATGCTAATATTGTCTTTCCACTTTTCACTCCTCGTCGTTTGATTGCTTTCTGCGCTTTTAGGTTGCAATCCGCTCTCAATAGCTTGTTACTCGGATGATGCATGCTAAAGATTGCGCCTTCACACTGACCTAGTGGGTGATACACTAAGTCAGAACATTTCTGAGTATATGCTTTTCGGATCTGAAGCTCTTGTAATGTGTTGACAACGATCGAGAAGTAAGAGGGGGTCTCTTGTAAGTTTGAGCGCTTGTTTAGGGATCCGATCTGAAACTGCAAGAGTGACACTTTTAGTCTTCACCGAGCTCAATTTTGGGGTGTTAGAAACGAGTGATTTTCATTGACATGTTGCTAGTTGCTGCGGAGACGCTTGTCGATCTGTCATTGTTGTACTGATTTGTGTTTGGGCTGGATCGCAGGGCCGTACCTCTGGAATTTTGATCCAGACCTATATCTAGGAATGTATTATTGCTGTTTGCGGGATTTTTGATTGAGCCTGTGGCGTTGGGTAGTTGATACATATATATATTCACGACCACTCGGGTTTAGGGCACCTAAAATGGCTACCTCACTGGACCAAGCGCATGAGACAATCTATCAGGCATGCTTGAAGGTGCCCCTCGTGGATGCTCACGCACACAACATTGTGGCCCTGGATTCCAACTTACCCTTCCTGCAATGCCTCTCGGACGAGCGTGGCCATGAGGCTCTCTCCGGTGTGCCCTTCAGCCTCGCCTATCAGGTTTGTGTCAATAATCTTGTCCCAACTTTTGCTCTATGACATAGTTTGATTGTGTGCTACAGTCAAAGATCGAGTGGCAAGTGTGCAGAACATTCTAGAATGTCATAACAACGAGGTTTGTAAATGTTGATGAGAGGCAGGCCTTTGTAGGGTTTAGGAGTTGCAGAATTTGACACTACTTTTTTTTGTTTTTTGTTTTCCTGTTTTGGCTCTTGACAGCGGAGTTTGCAAGAGCTGGGAGATATGTACGGTGTGGAGCCGAACGAGGCATCTATCAAGGCGCACCGGGAATCGCTTGGCTTGGAAGCGGTGAGTGAGAAGTGCTTCGGGGGTGCCAACATTGAGTGTGTGCTTCTGGACGATGGCTTGACGATGGATCGAATGTTGGGGATGGGTTGGCATCGCAAGTACGTGCCTAGCGTGCACAGAGTGTTGCGGATCGAAACTGTTGCCGAGGCCGTGCTGAACCAGCCTGTGGTAAGCAGCCTGCACCATGTGGCTAGAATCATTTTTGGAAGCATTTTAACCAATATGTACGAGTGTACTTTCATTGGGAGATTACTCAATAGAGAGATACAGAAGCCAATATCACTACGTAAGAATTTCTTATGCAATTATTCAAAGTGGGAGGTTGTAGACCACAATTGAAGGGACAGTAGACACAATCCCAAATGCATTCAAAGATGAGTCGTCATGGAGGTTTAGCGAACTCATGCTTACACTATTTGCTAATTGAAGGCCAATCCAGTGTATGAATTGATGAGTAACGAGGTGACGGGATCGGTTTTAGTATCCTTTTAGCTTAATGCAATCAATAAGTTTCTATGACCATGCATGAGTTGTTACAACTGGCGCTCTGTTTGTGGTGACAGAGCCAAGGTGGATTTGCAACATGGACGCTGGAGAGCTTTGATCACCGATTTGTGTCGACTCTGGAGTCATATCCTTCATAGCTTTTCATATTCAAAAAGCATTCTGCATTTGTTGTTTGAAAACGGGACGAAGAGTACGTTCGTACTATCTAGAGTGTTGGCACTTGTTATGTACCTTTGAAGAATGTGTCTCTGGTGAAGTCAATAGATCCTTTTCCCTTGCAATTTGGATTTGCTTAACTTGGATTTGCTTCACACTTTCGGAGAAGGTAGTTGCGTTCAAGAGCATTTGCGCATACCGCAGTGGACTTCGTATCAACCCTCTTGTCTCTGCGCAAGCTGCTGAAACTGGCCTTCATGAAAATCTTCGTATGTGACTTTTTCCGTTCTGATTCTGATTGTATTGCCATATTTTGACACATGGTTAGTGAATTGAGATTAGGTACTAAGTACTGCATTGTTTGGTGTTGTGTAGAGAATCATCAGGCAGGCCGTCCTGTCATAGTGTCAAACAAAGCCTTTATTGACTTCATGTTTGTCCGTGCACTGGAAGTCGCCACTGAACGGAACATCCCTATGCAAATTCATACAGGGTACCTTTTTTCATGCAACTCTTGCACAGGATTTTGCTCTGAATCATTGAAATGTGGATTGTGAGGCTTTTCTCATAAACCTCTTTTGTGTATATTGTATCAGCTTTGGTGACAAGGACTTGCAGCTGGAGCTGGCCAACCCCCTTCACCTTCGTGCTATTTTAGAAGACCCTCTATTTGCTAAAAGCCGCATTGTGCTTCTTCATGGGTCCTACCCGTTCATGCGTGAGGCATCGTATCTGGCCAGCGTCTATCCACAGGTGGGTTCATTTGATGTTCTAACTAGTGATTTGAATGCGTATTATATCCCTTTCTGGAGAGGTTTCATTGGTAATTCATAATTCCCAATGTTGACGATGATTAGACTACTTGTAGAGGCGCAAAAGTGTTCCAATGGAGAAATGATCTTATAATCAGTTACACGATAAGACGAATCAGTGCTGTAGTGATGATTGTAGGTATTCGTTTGAGAGCTTCATGTGCCAGAACAGTAGATCTCATTATACCTATTGTCTTCAATCTGCTTCTTTGTGTACTATTTCTACGTGTGGAAAGGTTGTTAGTGTTTGCTGTTGAGGGTGGAACACTTACGTCTCCGGAAATGCTGGACCCACAGGTGCACATTGATTTTGGCCTTGTTGTGCCCATGTTGAGTGTTCGCGGAATGCGATGTGCCCTCAGTGACCTTCTCGATCTGGCACCTGTGAACAAGGTGAGCTTCCTCAGAGACTACACCTTCCTATCCTTTGGTATTTTAGACTTTGCCAGTTATTCACCGGAAATGTAGTTGGAATAATTTGGTTTTTGTCTTAAAAGAATCTTTCCCGAGTATATGCACCATCTATGCGAGTACTGTGGACCTCAAATTCAAGGCTTAGGGTTAGTATCATATCATCTCTATTAGTTATGGTCTACTACTCTTGAGTCGTTAACTTTCTTACACTTCGTGTTGCAGATCATGTTCAGTAGCGACGGATATGCTTTTCCAGAGACATTTTATTTGGGTACGTGGACAAAAACATGCAAGCTTGTTTTCCCTCAAAGAAAGTTGATGCTTCTGCATTCTGTAAATGATACGCATTTGGTTGTAGACATCTTGAAGCATTTGTGACGTGCTTTGGATGTGTGGTTTTGTAGGGGCAAAGTGGTCACGCGAAATGCTAACTCGTGTGTTATGCGAGTCATATGACAACAGTGACTTGACCCTGGAAGAAGCAGTGGCAGCTGCTGAGTTGATCTTGAACCGCAATGCAATTGATTTCTACAAGCTGGAAGGAAATCAGGCACCATCACTCCCGCGTGCGCTTTCAACTGAAAGCCTAATGAGGTTGCAGGAGTCTCTTGTTCCTTCCTTAACTATTGAAAAACCTCCTACTTTTGAGTTTAGAGTACCGGCGTCCGTGCCAAGGCCGGCTCATCCAAATGGCTCCACTCCTGGCATCTTCCACGACGCCAACCCCACTCCCAGGTTTGGCAAGGGCCAAGAGCTCGTACCTAAATCCGAGCCCGTGGTTCCCTTAACCCCGGTGGCACCTGTGGTAGAGAGGCCTCGTGAAGTTGTAGCTGTTGAAGCAGTGGAGCCCGTGGATGTGAAACCCATCGAGGTTACACAAGTTCGGTTGATGTATGCTGATACATCAGGGCAACTTCGCTGTCGGGTAAGATTCCCCACTCGTAGCATATCCTCGTTTGCCTACAGTGGTGTAACAATTCAATAGTATTTCACAGGTGTATGCAAATAGACATTTAAACAATTACAGTGTGTTACACGCACTGAAATTCCATGTCACAATGACAATATTTATTCACATACAAGTACATTCAGGTTCCCACAAAATACATCAACAACACAATCAATAAAGTGTTTAGCTTGGAACAGAGAATATTTTGACCAGGGTGGTGAATTGAGGTGATCGATGGTATTTTGAATATGTGGGATCGGAATGCAGGTTGTTCCTGTCCGCAGGTTTGAGGAGGTAGTGGTTGAGTATGGCATAGGTATTGCACAATGCGTCATGGCCATGACTTCCTTTACAGATTGCCCTGCTCCCAACACGGGGTTCTCAGCCGTTGGTGAAATTCGTCTCATGCCAGATCTCAGCACCAAGGTTACCCTTCCCTGGTAAGCTTTTACCCCAAAACGACCAATTGATTTATGGTTTTAAAATGACCAATTTGACTGATCACATTTTGAAAAGTATAATTCAAAAATTTATATTACAAGAATCAATGAAGAACATCAAAATAAGACAAAGAATGTCTCCACATGACCTACTCAAAAATATGAGGCCCAATTTGGGCTTCTTGGTTCTTTAGAGGTTAATTTCCGAGGTACTTTTCCATTGTTACTGCTGCCTGGAGAGAACGTATACATCGATTGCTTTTCAACCAGTTACTGTTGAGGCAGATTCAGAGCCTTTATATTGATTTGAATCGGAGGTCTGGATTAGAGTACTGTCTCAATGACATGAGTTAACTTACTTTCAAAATGGTTGGTTTGGCTTAGGTCCCCAGAGAGTGCAGTGGTGTTGGCAAACATGCACGAGAAGCCTGGAGTTCCGTGGAAGTTCTGCCCTCGCAACACGCTTCAACGTCTCTCGCAAACTCTGCGCATGGGTTTTAATCTAGTAAGAATGCGGATGTTTTTTTGTTAGTTTTTGTTGTTTTGTTTTTTTTTCCCTCAAAATGTTGTTTTTTGGACCTCACAACCCAATACTTGAGTTTTGGGAATGTGTTTCGATGATGCTCTGGAATTGAAGAGAATAGTACTGAGACCAAGTTCAAAAATACTGGGTCACAGGTGATGAGGGCAGGGTTTGACGTTGGATTCTACCTTCTTAAGCAATCTCCTGGATCCCAGAAGTGGGAGCTTCTGAATACCAGCCCATTTTCATCGGCAGCTGGTGTGCACGCAGCTTCGCCCATCTTGTCTGAGATTTACGATGTACTGACATCCTTCAACATCCACATTGAAGAGGTAACTAAAAATATTAATGCTTTGCACTTTTAAGGCCCTTCAAACTCATTTCTTTTGGATGCCTTACGCAGACCAAGCACTATGGGACGTTAATCTCTGTATGAGTCCTTAGTCAAGTCGAATATAGTCTTTAGAGTTGACGCCAAGTTGTGAATTTTAAGCGTAATTTTATTTTCAATAATATGGAAAGGGAAGTGGATTAGTAGGTACTGATCCATCTTTGAGGTTTTTGGCAGATGCACTGTGAAGGGGGAGGCCAGTTTGTGGTGACCGTTGCAGAAGCCCACGTTCTGAGTGCAGCTGACAACTATCTTCTTGTGAAGGAGGCTGTGTCTGCAATTGCCGCCAAGCACTCGTTGCGTGCCAGTTTTGTGCCTAACCTGTAAGTGGTTCACATCCTAGCATAGTTTCGCTTGGACTTTACATACATGCACAAATTTACTCCAGTGAGTTCCCTGGAATAGCGTTTTAATAGTTAGTTTGTGTAGATTAGTTTCCAGTACATTGAACTAATTTGGTGTACTGTTTCTGGTAGGAAAACAAGCTCAGATATTGGCAGTTCACGAGTCCGGTTGAGCCTGTGGCGAGAGGATGCGAATGTACTTGGATCCCAGGATATCGCTGAGGATGAGTATGGCTTGTCTCCATTCGGCCAATGTTTTCTGGGAGGGATTTTCCATCACTTGCCTGCTCTTCTTGCGTTCACAGCTCCACTGCCAATCAGGTAAACTTATTTGTCCTGTCCTGTCCTTTTGGCGGGGTTTATTTCTCTCTTTGCATTGGTTGATTTTCTAGAAGAGGTGGGGTACAGGTTCTAACAGCACAAACTCACTGAGAAAACCCTTCTTAGTTTCTTATGTGTCTGGTCTTGTTTCTAGTGGAAAATGAAAGAACTGAGATTCTATACAACTTTCTCGTGCATTTGCAGTTATGGTTCCAAGAGTCAACCCGCCTACCATTTTTGGGGACAAGGCAACTTGCAAGCTCCTCTTCGATCAGTGTGTGCAAGCTCAAGCCCCAACGTGGTGAGCAGCCTGGAGTTGAGACAGTTTGACGGGTGCTCTAACCCTCACTTGGGCTTAGCTGCCATACTGGCATCAGGCATCGATGGCTTACGAAAGCACATCCATGTCCCTGCGCCCCTAGGTACGAACGACCTCCTGTTATGCTCTTCAACACTTCCTAATTATTTTAAACAAAAAGTGTCCACGCTAAATAAATATAGATACACTCTGAACTCGTTATCACACCCTCCAATATCACATTGCAAAATATTTGCTATTGTGCACACATGCCAAGTTCTGAACTCATATAATGTACGTTGGTTACCGAATGAGTGATATACTGTTCTCAGTATAGTCTGCTACTATCGTAGTTGATTGTAGTAACATATTTCTGTCGCTCGAAGATGTAGGGTAGAATTTCTTCTTTGTGTTGGTACATTTTACTACCTTGAAGCTTTGTGAATGATTCATTTCAGCTTTTAAGATATGGAAGTGGTCACCTTTGGCCATTTGATGTGACTTGTGGTGGTTGCACTTGGCAGACACCGGCCTGAAAGACTTGGATCCAGAAACAGTAGGGCGTTTGCCAGCAGCATTAGAGGAGGCAATTGCGGCTTTGGAAAGCAATAAGGTGATGCGAGAGACCATTGGTTCGGCCTTGGTGACCGCCATTTTGGGTGTGCGCAAGGCAGAGGCTCAGCATTACAAGGACAATCCCGACAAGGAATGTCTGATTAGCGAGAACCGCTACTAAGGCCAGGTGTATGTATTTATGATGAGGTTTGGAAGAAGCGGAACAATGGATGTGGAATGTATCCATGGTTTTTGCCTGTTGTAGCGCTGATAATAGATTTTGACCATATTGAGGTCCTACCAGGGACAACAACCTGTCTGTATCTTTGGGGTACAGCATATGAAGGCATTGCGTAGCCAAATAGAGCTACGGTATCTGCACTTTGGATGCTTGGAACACGGTAAGTCAACGTCTCCATCTTTGTGAAGGAGCTCCCTACAATAATAAGTCTGTAATGACTGGTACGTCATGATGGGTCGGTCGAGAGGGGCTATGCATGCATGCATGCATGCATGTGACAGTAAGAAATGTTTGGATTCATCGCTTCACCGTATTTTTACTAAGTTACAAAGTTGAGGTATTGATAGCACTCATGTTTGGTTGGTAATAACATTCATTTATAGGGGATTGCTGTAGTATATTCATTTATAATGGATTGCTGTAGCATATTCATGTATAATTGATTTTTGTAGCATATTCATTTATAATGAATCGCATAAATAATTTAAGGCACCCTCACTATGCAAGTGAATTGTGTATCATTAGTACCGGCAGTTGCAATGCATGGATTTTGGGGGCTTTGATGTACCATGTTGATTGCACGTATTAACCCCTAATAATATTAATGCATGTATAATGAAATTTCATGGGTCTAAATTTCATAAGAGACCAATGAAAAAGAAAGGTAATAAATCAGTAAATTTATATTATAACATGTCATGGGTCATGTTTTGTTCATAACGTTCTTTAGAGGCCAACTTTTGCACTTCTGAATCTCAAGCATATGTCATGGGATTGTTATGGGATTGGAGGAATCGCAGAGCATTTTCTTTAACTTCAGTTGGGCCAAACAACGATGGTTAAATAGTTGAATTATTTTATTTGCAGTTCTCTACAATGCAAAGGGTGTGGTCCAGCAAGGGCTTAACTGTTTAGCGCCCATGGTTGTTATGGAGAAATCAGAGTTTTCTGTGTTTTTTTTCCTTATTATGGATACTATTAATAGCATTTAACCATATAAATGTAAGCATAGCTTAATCAAACAAGTGCCAATTAAACCTTGGTAAGATCAAACCTTTGGATTGGAAGATTATAGTATGTTTTTGAATTGTATACATACTCCATAATGAGATTTTGGAGGGTGTGACCTCAAAGTTAAATAGAATTTGGGTTAAGTTTTCAAAAATAAAAGTGAAGAGTTTAGTAGTGATTGCAATCTTTCAAGTATTTTCAAGCATTCTCCAAACAATTTAGAATTTGGAAAAATATCAAGCTCCGATAACGAAAAAGCCGCCGTCTCAGGGGCTCGAACCCTGGACCACAAGGTTAAGAGCCTTGCGCTCTACCAACTGAGCTAAGACGGCCGATAGACCCGAAGATCGGTGTTACAATCTGGGTGCGTTATAGAATTTATACTTGACTTTGTCTAATCTCCTGGAGAAACTTAGCAAGTGTGCTTGAATTCCATCGACCCATGCCACCACTACAACAAACGAGATGATTTTACTTGATCATGTGTGTTCCGCATACTTAATCATGATTTTACTTGATCATGATTTTACTGAATTCGTGTCTACAGGTGTTTGTCATCAACTGAGGCAGCTGGCCAGCCATGGAACTACCTTGTGTGATGCTGAGTTTTTTCTAATTCCTGGGTTATGTTAGTGTACGGTATACAGTCGCAAATGCCCTTGCCTACGCTCAAGGATGTCCACATTGACGAGATCGTGCTCGTGAGGAATGAAGTGCTTTGAGGATCTAGCAAAGCTAGCTGCTTTGATCGATGTCGGCATGCTGAAGCACTGGAAAATCGTAAGTTCAGTACGGCTAGAGGCATATATTTTTCTTCTGTATTGCCATGTTTCACAACGTCCCCCTACAATGCCTACAATGAGAACATAGAACTTGGAGAGCCTGTGTCTGGAAACAGCGAAGCCAGCCACTTGCAAACCAATTTTAATTTGGATTTGAGATTCAAGCTCTGTGTTAATTCCTGGCGTGTGGTTTATTCGTCAACCACGTACACCTGTAGCAGATGATAATCAACTAATTGCAGCTGTTTGTCATCCTAGCTGCCCAAGATTGCTAGAGAAGCAAAGGAGGTTGTGCATTCAGCCTGGACACTGAGAATCTTGCTCGCCATGGCAGTTTGCAATTGGCGCTTCAAAATTCAAGTAGAGAAATGTATCCGATGGTTTCAAGTATCAGCTGCACGCACTTCAAGTTTACCGGTAGCCGCGCAACCTCTCCAAACCAACCAATGAGAGAGTGACACAATTGCCTTGAAACTTGAAACTGACATTGTGTCTGCGAAGGGAAGAAAAGAGGAGAATTGAACTTCGAAAAGAACAGAGGCACCAGAGATGCCCGTAGAACATCAATTGGGACACGGAGTCCAAAAGTTTGACCACATGACAGCAGTAACTAAGAATGCAGCCTCCTCAGGAAAGTCACTATCTTAACTGCTCTCTGCTCTCAAGCAATTGTCACAATTTCCTGCAGAAGTATATGTGTGTAGTCTGTGCCCTTGTCTGTGCCGTGGTATGAGCAAATAATTCATCCGAAACCTTCATGTTACCATACGTTTTGTGGTTAGAAACATGACGAATTGCAATATTGTAATCAAGTCTACACGCATACTACAAGGTCAGAATCAAACCACAGTATTTTGAGGTTTCGGTTCCGTCAAAATTCTCCAAAATAGTGCGTCGCCGGCATGCAGCTGTTGAACAATAGCTCTGAGCCGTAGAGTTGGCCTTCAAGTGCTACTGCTTTTCTTTCCTCCTGAGAGGTTTCAAGCTAGCATAGCTAAGTGGGCCCATTAGGACGTCAAAATCTTAAGCAGGTCCTCGTTAACTACATGATCTGAAACTATTAAATATATGGTCGTTTTAATAAAATGGAGGATTTCAGAGCGCTAAAAATGTAACATTCTAACTAGTGTTCAAAATCCCTCAAAGCTAGTACTTTCAAGTGCCGAGAACTGAAACGTGGTCAAGCTCAAAAATCTAGGAACGGTGTAGATATGAGATTCAGCTGGGCTTCAGTTCTCAGTTTGCTAGCTAGGTAGCTCAACGTTTTAATACTGTGCTCGCCATTTCCCCCCGCCTTTTAACAAATATGGGGGTATAAGGGTTTTGTATGTTCTGAGGGCCGGTTTACACTATGATGGAGAAGTCCACCGGTCATGAAAAAAAGGGCGTTTTTCAATTGTGATTGGTCGAAAATGCAACTCTTGACCGGTGGGTGTTTACACTAGGTGAAGAAAGCAATGGTGGTGAACTTTTCTCATGGATGATAAAATGACATGGCCGCCCTACGTGGCGGCACTTTTTGGAGTTGGGCTTCTCCGGAGGAGGAGTTTCTTGTCTGGCCTCAAGAGGCTGGACAAGAAATTCCTCCTCCGGAGAAGCCCAACTCAATAGAAATATTTTATTGCCTTTAATTCTTCTCCGGCACATCCACCATTTGCCTCATATAACCATGTCTTGGCCAAGCATTCTTGACCGACCGGAGGCCTTCTCCACCGTAGTGTAAACCGGCCCTGAATGTTCAAAACATTATAAAACTAGTTGGTTCGATAGAATATGAGAGATCGAATAAATAGAAAACTTGCTCACGTTTTTTAAGTCTTGGCATGAAGTCGATACTCCTGAAATACAGCCAGCATCCAGATGGTTGACTATCTCTGCCATAACGACCACTCTCCTGACAAAAGTACCTGGTACTACATGATGTGGCGGAAGTTAGTGATGATTTCACCCAGGCCTCCAGTGACACATGGTGTGATGAACCAGCTGAAGCAACCAGAATCATGTCCAAGCCCGACTAAGGGCCGACTTCCATGCAAGGGGGGCAGTGGGTGGTCGGTCCTCCAAAGTAGGAAGCTCCACCGATATGGGTGGAAACAGGAGGATTCTAGAGTATAAATTTCCTTTGTACCGAAATGGGTGGAGCATCGGTGGTTCTTGAGACCTCAATTCTTGTCTTCTAGTGCCTTCCACCCACCACCCACTCACATGGAAGTCCGCCCTAAGGGCCTCCTTCCATGTGGGGATCGGTTGGGTGGAAGGCACTAGAAGACAAGAATTGAGGTCTCAAGAACCACCCATGCTCCACCCATTTCGGTACAAATGAAATATATACTCTTGTCTTCTCCTGTTTTCACCCATTTCGGTAGAGCTTCCTCCATTTGAGGACCAACCACCTACACCAATCCCCACATGGAAGCCTGCCCTAAGGTGAGTGGGCCATAAACCAACACTTTAGGCATGTTATCCGCACCATAGCAAGGATAAGCCACGGAGATCAAGGACGATCGGGGCGACAAACGGTGGAACTGGGAGTGCACGCGCGCAGATTAGGTTAGAGTAGTATAAAGAAGGCAGGTAGCAACACACACAGACACTTGTTCATTCACTCAAGGTAGTCATGGCCCTATTGGGACTTTGCATCAAGTACGATATACAATACTATACATGTATTTTCTCTCCCTTGGAGACCATGAAATGAATGACAGTCTCTTTTGCCTAAACTAGCTTGTCTTCTCGCCCTCACTCTACATTGCTTGTCTTTATTATTATATCCATGGAGACCAAGGAATGATTGTCAGCCTTCTCCTCTGTTCTGGTTGACTTCCCTGCTTATTTCTCTTATTATATCCTTGGACGCCAAGGAATGAATGACAGTCATACTTCCCCTATACTAGTTGATGTTCTAATCCCTTGTTATGCATTGTTTGTTTCTCTTATCATATCCTTGGACACCAAGGAATAAGATACAATCTTCTCTCTGCTCTTATCTCCATGTCTAGCCTTTACACTGCACTGCTTGTTTCTCTTATTATAGGAGGCGAACCTCCATTCTATTCTCCCCAAAAGCTTTACTGAACCATGTCTAGCCATGAGCTGCCTTTGCCTACTAAGTGACTGTATTGTCTTGGACAATAGTGATTAAAGTTTCCTTTAGACAAGAAAGATTATCTACACTCCCCTAGTCACTCTTTGGATCTAAGAGCCAATATAGAATACTTAGAGTTGTCTTAGAGACTCTCCTTTCCCTCCATCTCTTTGTCTCTTTCTGCTATCTCTGAAAGCTATGGCTAAAATCAAACCCTCTGCCAAGTATTCTCTGTTGTCTAAAATCAGTTCTCCACAGTATAACAAAATCCAAGGACACCAAGGCTGTCTTGGTGGTAGAAGTCTTCCTAGCCTACTAAGTCCGGATAGGGACAAATACGTCATCTAAACCTCTCAAGTGAACTCTGCCCTACTCTTTCTAGGTCCAATTTTGACTCCTTAATCGTTCTCAGGGACTTCCATGGACAAACCCAGCTAACAAGGCACTGCGCCTATTTACAGTAATCTGAGGTGCAACGTGATGACTGATTAGAATGGATTAGCAAATTCATTCTAAATCTACCACAAGGTACATCGTATTTTTTGAATTTATACTGTATAAGTTATACTGTAGTAATACACCGTATGATCACTATATATGGTATGTGGATAACATGTGAATCAGATCAATCATCAGGGCAAGAAACGGCTCTTTCTTGCCCCTCCCAGTAATGAACAAGAATCAGATTACCAAGAGAAGATTGAGAAGCCATTGCAATTCTCATTCATCACATGTTGGCTCCCTGATTCTCTCCCCAGATTCTTAATCTTCAAAGAACCAAACCTCTCGAAAGAGATGTAACACCCCTAATTTCTTGATTTTCCATTTTTTTCCTCGAAATAATTAATTAATTACGAACAAGAGTGGCAGCTAGTGAACTTAAAATTTCAGGGATAGGAAGAATATCCAAGGATTTAGTCAAACCTACAAGGAACCGAAAACAACAAATATATAAATTTATATAAAACATAACAAATATATAAATTTATATAATACATTACAGTATTGGTGTCCCATTAGGAATGTTTTCGAAACTTGCGCTCTCCGGCGGGGAAGGGATGGCTCTGTTCACACCAGACGCGAGACATCGACGAAATCTACAACTACCCTAGATGAAGGCTGTCGGTAATTTCAGCGAGAACACCAAGCTGATGAGAGCCCCAAACTCTTTGCTTTCCTTCCTGGGCCCTCACTAAACTTACCTTTGCTATTTTTCGTCTTTTTTGTTGTTTTCTTTTGACCGAAGTCGTCATCTCTAGAGCTCGTGCTAGTTTCACCAAAGTCGTCATCGCGCTAGTTTTGTTGCACGCGTCGTTCCCTCGGTTTTTCAACTTGCCCGTAATGAACGAAGTTCCTGCCAAGCTTTTCTTGAGTTTCGTGGCGCATTTAGCTCAGGATTTTCCTGATTGATTCTCGCTAGGTTATGCTCTCTTGTGTTGCTCCTTGTTAAGTAAAGGCGAGGCTGTAAAAATTTGATGGATTAAGCAAGTGCATGGCTCCGCGTGTACGCGTCGGTTGTTGGGTGTTTTTGATCTCGATGCTGTGCAACCGCCGATCAATCTGGTGGTGAGCGCTTTGTCGGTGTGGGTTGATTGTCGGCCATGTCGGGATTGAGGATAAAGGGAAGAGGCGAAGGGCCGTTGGTATGGAGCATGGGATGGGATTTGGTCGTGGTTCGATATGGGAGGCGGTTGACGATCTATTTCGTTTCGGCAACCTGCTAATTGGACTGTGCGTTTCTTTTTTCAACTTTCTCAATCTAGTGTTTTTAAACTAATTCTATTTAGTGTTTTTTTTTCGATGTTTTGTCGGTTTTCGGGGAAATCTAGACCGTGTTGAAGTGGTCGTGAATGTATCTAGAGATAGTAAAGACAGCTTGCAGATTAGTGAGATCGGTTTTGCAGTTTAAAAGGCTCACGGAACTTGATACGCAAAACTCGATTCATGTAACTGATACTGTCTGGTCGGATGTATGTTGATTGGAGACAGGGTCATGCAAAGGATGTGATGGGATTGAATGGCATGCTCCTAGGCCGTTCTGTGAAGGTTAATGAGGTGGATGCGGAGGCTATTAGTCTCACACCAATACTCGTCGCTAACCCTTCTGAGACCACACTTTGAGCATGGCCTGAGGATATTGAGAGCTGGCGAAGTTCTGGTTTAGGGTTACCAGAAGCGCATCATATGTAACCTATTACAGTAGTTTGCAAGCCATGTAGGGTATCAGGCCTCAGGAGGTGAAGCGGATGGTTTGGTTGTCGGTAGCAGCAGAGAGTTAGGGTTTGAGGAGCTGATAAGGGTCACGGTGCATTAATATGATAGAAGGTTGACGATTTGGGAGAGTTGCTAGGAAGTTGGACTGGCAATGGCTGCCCAATGGGTTGGGCAGTTCCGCCACAGGGTTTCGATGCTGGCGGTGGCAGCGCAAGGGGTCATGAATGTGAACGAACACCCAACACATATAATTCTTGATGATTTTGCGGCTTCTCTTGGGGATCTTGCAAGTTCTTTGAAGGGATTGCAGGAAGAGCTGGAGGTAAGCTCACATTATCCTCACTACTTACTAGTCAGCTGTGGATTAAGACCTATCTCCATGAAACGTAAAGCAGGAGAGGATATGCATACTTGATCATATATCTTGTATGGTTCAAATGGCTTGTTTTGAAGCGTATGCCCAAAGCTCTAAAAACTAGGACTGGTTTCAAACGAGCGTCTAGTAAAGTGCCAATTTCTTGAAAATTCGCCAGTTTAACGAATATGACGATTTGTGACCTAAGTAAAACAGCGACAATTGTATGCTGACGTACACCACTAAGCTTATGTTTTAATCATGGGATCCAGGTTCACCCTCCTACGAGTTCCATTAAGAGTCAGCAGCGCGAAATGGAGACTGAAATGACTGCAGTGGAGCAGCTGGTGATGGCCCTTAGATCGCAGTCTCAACTTTCCTCACTGTTGAGTTGTCCTTTCCTCCTGCTGAAGATACAATCATTTAAAGGGACTTTGAGCAGGGATCTAGAGTTCATTACTCCAGTGGCTTGCAGCGCATTGGTTCAATTGCAGATGTCTCGAACACACCGACAGCTGAAAGAGAGCCTTCCCAAGCTTGGGATTAAAGAGCAGACTGTGATAGACTCATTGAGCACGATCACGGAGTCTTCTACGACTCAAAAATGTAAGGAGCTCGTGGATCAAGTTGCAGACTATGTAGGTGTTGCCCTGGGTGATGCTGCATTCGCCGATCATCTTGCAGAAGCAAAAAGGGACATAAGGAAGGCTGAGGTTTGCGACGATCACTCGTTTTCATTGTACTTGGACCGGTGTGTCAAGGCGTTGGAGAAAGGCTTGGCGTTTCAGGAGGAGCCACTGGCAGGTGACCATGATTTTCTTTCGACTCCCTCTTCGCCCCGAAGCGTCAATTTTGCCACGAAAGAGGTGGTGGCTCCTTCGGCGCCCCTGCCTTCATTCATTTGTCCAATTACAAAGCAGGTCATGAAGGACCCTGTGCAGATTGCTTCCGGCCAAACGTACGAGCGAGCTGCCATTTTACAATGGTTTAAAGATGGGAAGACCACGTGTCCGCTCGGGGAGAAGCTCAAGAATACCAAGGTGAAGTCCAATTACGCAATGCGACAATCCATTTCCGAATGGAAAGAGAGAAATTACAACGTCCGGCTGGACAATGCCGAGCTGCGGCTGAGGTCGTTTCAGCCCATGGAACAAGCGCGCGGTGCACGAGACATCAAAATTCTCTGTGAGGAAGATGGAATCAACAAATACGGCGTTGCATCCCGCAAGTTGATCCCTCTATTGATTCGGTTGGCTGATACTCCTACAACACCTGTGGGAGTGCGAGAATTGTGTTTCAATGCACTGACCGCTCTTGCCCAGGATCACCAAGAAAACCAGGTACAGTGTAAAAAACACCCAATAATTTGATTTAACCCCTAAAGAAACCCAAATCGAGTTCCATGCTTTTTTTAGCAGTTTTGAGTAGGTTCTATGTGGATTTCCTTTTGTTCAAATTTATCTGTTTTTCAACCAACATATGCACTGTTCTTCACTAATTCCAGTGATATATAAAATTTGGTCCCATCTGAATTATATTTTTACAATAAGATCATTTGAATTTCTCATTTCAAAACCATGAATCCTTGGTCCTTTAGGGGTTAACTAAGTATAGTTCAAAATATTCACCACCACAATGCAAGATTAAGATGCAAGGATGTAGATTTGTGTTTCAAGGTTGTATGTGATGAAATCGTGTAGTGCTAAACCCGCATCTAATTGGTGTACATCTTGTAAATATGCAGGAGACTCTAGTGTCCGAAGGGGTGATTGAAGTGTTGGTACGTAGTCTACGGAAGTACGATGAAGCGGAACCAGCTATTAACTTGTTAAAAGTTTTGTCAAGTAGCCCCAAGATAGCCGAAATAATAAGCCGGACACCTGATGCAGTCCTACTGCTGGTGACCTTTCTGGGACATGAAAAGGATACTCTCGTGATATCAGTGAAAGCGGTTCTGGTGAATCTTCCGACTACTGATGAAAATATTGTGATAATGGCGAAAGCCAACCTCATGAAACCCTTGGTCACACGACTTATTGAAGGTGATTATGATGATTCTCATCCTTCTCTCGTGTGCTTAACTGGAACGACCTAATTGCAATGCTTTTAGGCTTGATGACCTGCTTTTTGTCTGAACAAGATTGTGGATCTCTGTGTTCAGGCGGAAAGGAGTCGAGGATTGTGATGGCGAGGACTCTCGCTCACTTAGAACACATGCCTGAAAGTAGCAGGAGCTTGGCTAGTACTCGTGAGGCTATCAAAACATTGACCAACATGATGAATTCTGAGGATGAGGAAGTAGTCGACGCTGCCATTCTTGCCCTCAAGAATCTATCTACTACTCCTGCTGTTGGCGTTTTGATTGCTGATTGCACAGGACTTGAGGTACCCATAAATCATTTGCTTTGCATTTGCAGTAAGTAATGTTTATCAAAGAGCTTCACGCTCTTGAGCAAATTGTTAGTGCCTTACGTTTCTTGTATGCATCATTGAGAGAGATTTGGGTGTTGAAAACTGCTGTGTGTTTTCCTGATAATCTTAAGAAGTTGCGGGAACTCTGCTATCGCAGGTTTTGATGCGGTTGCTTACCTCCGAAACAATATCAGTGATTACGAAGGTTGGCGCTTCGCTTATTGCAGCGAATGTAATGGTGGCAGTCGGCAACGAGTGGAAACCAAGCGTAGACAGGGACGCGGACATCGATCACTTCATTGAAACTATCTTCATCTTAATATCCAGCGGCATTACCACACCCCCGGCAGTACAATCTCACCTGCTCCAAGGTCTTCTGGGTCTCTCTGAAGGGAAAGACACGGGCCACGTTGTTAAGGAGAAGATGATAAGAAGAAATGCCTTTTCGATATTGCTACCTCATTTTAGAGGGAAAACACCCGAAGCAAGGCGAGACTCGCTCAGGCTTTTCTCAGCTTTGTCTAGGAAGCACGGAGCAGAGGCTTGGAGGGCGGCAAAAACAAATTCTGGAACGCTGCAGCTTCTCGTAGAAATGGTGAAGACGGAGGAGGGCTCGGAGGTCGAAAAGGTGTCTGCTGCAAGGATACTTTCCCATTTCCCAGAAGACGACCATGTTCTGACAGGTACATTGCGTGCTTTTAATATTGTACCCCTCTTGGTCAGTTACCTGACTACAGCCAGTCCATCCATTCAAGAGGCTTCCCTGGCGGCACTTGTCCGCTTCACAGCTCCTGATTCTTTAGAGCTTCAAAGAACAGTAGCAGAGATGGAGGTGATACCCATTCTGGTGACCCTCCTTGATTCTCGAAAACAGCGGGTCAAAATTAGTGCTGCTCGGGCGCTGAGCAACTTTTCCAAAAGTACTCCTCGTTTGGTGACGCCTGTTGCGCCGAACAAGTGGTGGCAGTGCTTCAAACCGCCGCCGGAGTCTTGTAAGTTGCATTCAGGCCTCTGCAGTGTGAAGACCACATTCTGTTTAATCATGGCAGAGGCAATCTACCCCCTACTCAATCTTGTTGCAGAGGATGACGGGAAGGTTGCAGAGGTCGCCTTAGAAGCTCTTTATACTTTGGTTGACAACGATCAATGGGAGCGAGGGTGTCACATCATTAATGAAGCAGGTGGTATCGAGACGATCCTCAAAAAGTTGCCAAAATGTACACCACGAGCGCAGGAACTTTCGATCAACATGTGTGAGAAGTTCTTCCGCATATCCCAATACCAACAATCTTTTGGACATATGGCTCAGATGCACATCATCACGATTGCGCAAAATGCGGCTCCCAAGACGAAAGATGTTGCGGGTAGGATTCTTCGGCAGTTTGACCTCCTGCAGACCCAGTCGCATTACTGGATGAACAGCACCAACAGCGGCGCCTCCAAATAAGAACAGTGCAATCAGCTCTCTATTGACGTGCTTGGTTGTTCACTCTTCACCAAGCTCTTCATTCAAGTAAAGTGTATCATACTCGATGACTTTTCAAAGGAGACGTACGTAGCTATATAAGAGTACTAGGTCATTTTTGGCTGATGTAGAATCAATCTGGTTTGTAGGTGGTGTTTCTTTTTAAAAAATTAATCAGATTTTGTAGACTACACTCTGACTTTGGTGCAGGGATGGTATGGTGCAGGGGAACATGACTATTGCCAGTAGCGCTAGCCCACTTACACTTTCCAAGCAGCAAAAGAAGAAGACCCAGTGAGTTGAGGCATTGTGGGACTAGAACTGGAGCCTTGTATGCTAGATAGTACAATGCTGATTTACAAAGCAGGTAAGGCACGGCTGGTATGGTAATTCACCACGTGGCATGACCATGTTGATACATATCCTGTCAATCCTGTATCAACGAACCATGGCTTTTACACTAGTTTGCACTGTAGTGCCATGGCTGCTGTAAAGTAGTCAAGTCGTCTATTCGCTTTGAGACAGTGGTGAAGCGGAGACCCCATGCTTCATGAGAGGGTGCCAGATTACAGAACAGGGGCTGGTCTCAGGTTTGACTGATAGTGGGTCTGTGAGACAATTGACGAATGACGATGGTGTACAAATCGGATGACAGTCAATAAATGACACAATAGGAACAGTTTCTTCCTCCGTGAAGTTTTGTGAGTTTCGATCCGCCATGTAATGATGTAATCCGCCAAGTATTAGAGATCGACTGCTATTTACTTCTTGACATGACTTTTAAAAGGTAAGCTGAACTTCATCTGGAATCCAGTCCCTCCATGATTTTCTCTACGTCGGATGAAATTTGGACTCAACAAATAATATAATATAATATAATATAATAGAGGTAGTTGTAAAGACACGATGTGTTTTGGTTTGTAACCCCTTGTTTGGCTCACATTTGAGTTAACCGAAATCAGAACAGGCAATCTGACCCCCAAAATATAAGGAAATCAAATCGAATAGTGAACCCAACGCTCCAACTTCAATTTTAGATATAAGTTTTGCAAGTGAGTCCAAGTTGTTAGAGCCACCTAATCAAACTAGTCACCTAATTATATCTCAAGTTTGCCACATGTCTTGCCATTATCTCAAATTGGATGTGGGCCACCGCCTCCAAGCCTACATGTATTCTCTCTTCTTTTCGGTTAACTCTATTGCCAATTTGTTTTTTTAGATTGCATTCAAATTTTTGTTCAATTTTGTGCTTTTTTGGAATAACCACTGTTAGTAGAATGCACTTTATTAATGTTTGTTACGCTTTTTTCTCAAATTGGTAGTTTGGTCTCATCTTTGCAATTTTGAGCCCACACAAGGGTCAAATTGTTTTTCCATCTTGAGGGTTTGGTTTGGCCCCTTGTTTTATCATTAGTTGTTTTTAGTCCAAAGTCGAGCATTTGGAGTATGAGTTAGTTCCATTTTATACATCAATTCATAATGGGAGGAAGAAGAAAGAAGACATACCATAACTTTATGATTATCATTAACAAATTTTGTAAAATCGGATAAACTCTAGTTTTGTTTTTAACTAGAATTACCCAATGTAGTTCTTGAGCCCAAAAGCATTGCTATCAATGGGTGTTTTTAGTTTTTGATGCTTAAATCTTAAAAGTTCATAGATAGGGATGTTTTTGGATTAGGATATAACAATTGGTAATCCTACCTTATTGATGATCCAATTGTGAAGGGAGCTATAGAAGATTAATGTTTAGCTTGGCTAGTAGATGTATGAAGGCTTGGTTTCATTGTTGTTGGATGAAAGATTCCACAATTATTGTATTAAAGGATTTCATCTTCAAGTCCGATGCTTTGAAAACCATAAATCACAAAGCTTATGGAACAAAGCCAATGGGAATTTTGTCATCAGGTTGGAAAAATTGCAATGCTAAGTGGCGCATGTTATTTTCTTTAGGGTTTAACCTCTTACTACCCAACCATGCATTTTTTGCCTAATGTCTAGAAGCACTTCTCGTTTTCTCATCTGTTGTGATCTTTTTGCAGTATGAAAATTTTATGGTAGATTTTATGGGAAGTTAACTTCATGCATGTGAACCAATTAGAAAGGGGATGATTTGTGAAATTTTGATGCCTCATTTCATGTTGTAATGATTCACCCAAAATTTCTAAGATCTTAGTTCAAAAGTGCTCTGACTTGAAAAAACCAACTCATTAAATCAAGCATCCAAAAAATCTCCAAAAATCACTACACTTAGAGTATTACATTCCAACCTATCACAATAAAATTCATCCATAAATTGTCAATATCTTATTGGCGTAATCAAATTACAAATGAATTTTGAATTTTGAGTTTCAAATCTTACACAAAATATTAGCGATAGCAATCATAGATCGTAACATATGCATAGTATCTAAAATTCATAATATACAAATTTTATTCATACATCAAGTTCAAAATATCCCTCTGAGTTGCATTTTGCAATACATCTTTGAAATTCTTCAAACCTAAAGAGAGGGGTGAGGTCGTTTAGGGGTTAGTAAAAAATAATTCAAAAAAGTGGTTCTAAACACTAGTAGAAATCTTGTCCAATGGAACATGTCTTTAATGACTAAATGTCCTTTGTGACATGTCTTTAGTGACTCAAAATCGATTTTGAGCCACTAAAGACATGTTACAAACGACATTTAGTCATTAAGTACATGTCCCATGGGACAAGATTTCTACTAGTGGAAGGGAATGATCTCATTCACTTTTGGGTTTTTAAGTACACTAACCATGGTCCTCTATGCTTTGGATAGGACTTTATTACCTTCAATACCTTAGAATGTTGGGTCTACACAATTGTTTACCAAGTATATATTTAAGATACCTTATAATGCTATATTGGGCACAACACTTATCTACACAATGGATCCTCTATACTACTATCATGTAGACTTCTTCATGTGAATGAGGATGTAATTAGGGTTAACCTATACTCTCTCTGTTCCATAATAAGCTTCCTCATTGCTCAAACTATTTGTCTTATGATAAACTTCATGTTTGCTCAAAAAACTACTCCTATTGGTTGAGAGTTCACACCATTGGACTAGTTAATTCTTTTATTTTGAGGGTTGAGGAAGCTTATTATGGGACAGAGGAGTACAAAAGGAAGTTAATGACCATTAGGTTAAAAGACGGGTGATAAGATCTTATTTCAATAAAATAAAAAAAAGGAGGCGAGTCAATTGCTTTTGAATTTTAAGATAATTCTAATTTATGCCCAAGTCTATGAGATAATTGTGGACAACTATTTTAGAAGCCATAATTACATAATAGCCTTAATATCCCTACTTACCTTACCTTCAACAGTGCATGAGTGCATCTCCTCATGTATACAATGTACATGACCAGATCAGTTAATGACCCTTATATGCACAAATGTGGTTATGTACGGCTAATACACAATGCATTCTCTGAGGTAGATATGCGTCATACACCCCTAAAAAGTGGAGTTGGCTATAACTATTCATTAACCCCTAAAGGTCCCTAGCTTTTTTGGGCTTAAAATCATCATTGCTTTTGATGTGTTATAGGTCTAAATGTAAGTGAGGTATAGAAATCTCAACCGTACAATCTTGTAACATACATGTTGTAGATCATGTGGATCAATTTTGGGGTCATTTGGCCATATAGATTGCAAGATCATAGTGTTTTAGTGCTAAAAAGGGATGCTGAAATTTTCCTAGCAACACACTTAGAGGTGAAATTCGTTTTCAAAATTACTCAAATGAAAAAACGTTGAACTATAAAGTTGTTCAAAATCATCATATAAACACATTAGTACCAAAAAATCCTCATGAAAAAATTTAATGTGCCCTAAAATGGCCTTGCAATGTCAAAAAGTAGCCCGAAAAGTGACCCATTTGAACCAAAAAGCAAAAAGTGTCCAAACTAGACCCGTGCACTAAAATGACTCCCAAACATTCATAACAATATGGATTGACCTGAAAATTTTACCATGATAACTAGACTTCAAGGGGAATTCAACCCAACAAGTTTTATTGAAAACGGACTTGGGATGAAGGAGATACAAGCCCCCGAAGTTGCTGCCATCAAAATTCACAGAACTGTCCAAAAAAAACATACCTACTTTCAAATGATCACCAAAAATTCAATTCATCTCGGATTGATCTGAAATTTTTACCACACATTCCATACATCATGCGGGGAGTTTTTTCAAAATTTCAGCAAAATCAAACACGTTTTGCAAAAGTTACAGCACTTCGAAGGTGACTGTACCCCCAAAAACGTCCAAAATATGGACGCCGGGACGCTTAGGGGTTAAGATCTATGGACTCATTATTGCCATTTATCATGCTAGAACATAGTTATTATTATTGGTTCAAATTTATTTTAATTAAATTTTATCGGAAAATGAAAAAAAAGATTCCAAAGCACTTTAATATATATTATTTAGACACCACATGAATAAATTATAAATTTTCATAGTGTTGAATGAAGGTGCACTACAATTTGTTGCTAGGTTTGATATTTAGATGGTATACATGTTCATAATTAATATTTTCATTTTAAGCAATATGTACTTAGATTTTAGTTGTGGATGCTATTCCAAACAATGGTGATTATAGGTGCACTAACCTTAACTCTTTAACGTCCCATTCCTTAGTAGAACAGTCAAACTACACTTTCATACACAATTTAGACTTCAAGATTTGTTAAAATATTTTTTAAATTATTTTTCATGCATGAAATTGTATGTTTCCTATCAGTCCTAAAAGCTTCCGAATTTTCTGATACAAAATGAACTTTTTACAAATTTTTAGGTCAAATACTTCAAGAAATTCATATTAATTACAAAAAGCTTCAAAAAATATAAATTTTCTAAAACATGTGCAAGTTACAATGGAGAATCACGTGACATATTTTTCGTACAAATTTTAAATTCAAAAGGTGAACATCCTATACAATGTGATTCACACCTTGAGCTACATAGCTTGCAAAAAAAATAAAATATTCAATTATACTTGAAATTCATAAGATCTGAAAAGTGAAGTGAAAACTAGACTTGATCAAATTCATTTTCTCAATTGAAAGTAATGGTAAAAAACTTCATCTTCAAAGTCAAAATTAGTTTTTGACCAACAAACATGCACTATTTGGATGCGTGGTTCTTAAAAGGTTAAAGGAGTAGTATATAGAGAACATGTTATGTAGTCATAGTTGTGCATTAATTCCTAAGCATCCACTGTGTATTTTCTGTAGTGTAGAAAAATTGGACCCCTTGCTGTAAATCATTTGTTTGTGTGAAAATGACTTCAGTTTGACAAGAAAGACATTGTTGATCTTGTAGTATAGAACAAGAGCTTAAATAAAATAATGTATACCGGTAGTACTCGGTATTGTATTAAAATCCGAGGTAAAATGAGAAATTTCACTGTTGCAAAGTTTAGTGATGTAGATGACCATATTGGGGGTTTTAGATGTCTCGGGGTTAAGGACATAAGTAGTATATATATAGAGGACCTGACATACAAACTTAGCAGAGCTCTGCATAAAAAATATCCTAATTTTGACTTTGAGATGCTCTTTGAAAATCTCATTAAGTTTCAAATCCAACGAAGTGAAATGGATAGGATTTGTGATAAGGCTAAGTTGAGTGCTACACTAAATAATGCATTTAGGTTGTCCCTCACTAATTTCTTGACATTTTACACTATGTAAACATTTATTATTATTGTACAAGGAATGCAATAATTTTCATCAATAATTACTACAATAAATATTTTTAGTAATAAAATTAGCAAACCCTAACCCCTAACCGTTTTGACGTTCATATTTTGAACGTTTTTGGGTTCCTTTCACCTTTTGAAGAGCTGCAACTTTTGCAAACAGTGTCTAATTTCTAAGGGTTTTTCTGAATACCCCCCCTTATGATGTTTAGTTTATGTGGTAAAAATTTCAGAACAATCCGAGATGTAATAGATTTTTGGGAATCATTTTAGTGCACAAGTCTTAATTTTGAACAGTTTGTGTGCATTTTTAATGGCTGCAACTTTGGGAGCTTGTTTCTCCTTCATCTAATGTCCGTTTTCAATAAAAAATAATTATTGGATTAGATTCCCCTTGAAGTTTAGTTATCATGGTAAAATTTTCATGTCAATCCAAGGTGCTTTGAATGTTTGGGAGTCATTTTAGTGCACGGGTCTATTTTGAACACATTTTGCTTTTTAGGGTCAAATGGGTCACTTTTTGGACTACTTATTGACATTGCAAGGCCATCAGTTTGGGCATATCAATTTTTTGATGAGTTTTTTTGGTACCAATGTGTTTATATGATGATTTTAAACCACTTTAAAATTTAAAGTTTTTTCATTTGAGTAGGTTTTGAAATCGAATTTCACCTCTTATGTGTTGCTAGGAAAATTTCAGCATCCTTTTGAACACTAAAACATTATGATCTTGCAATCTATGTGGCTAAATGACTCCAAATTTAATCCACATCATCTACAACATGTATATTACAAGATTGTACAGTTGACATTTCTATACCTCACTTACATTTAAACCTATAACACATCAAAAGCAATGATGTTTATAAGCACAAAAGGCTAGAGACACTTAGGGGCTAATCTCAAGAGTAAACTCAGAGAGACCCATGCACCTCCACGTGTTCAAATGGTGACTCATTCATGAGGTAAATTTTTTGGGTAAAGCAACCTAATTTTTCAGGCAACCTAAATGCACTATGTAATGTAGGTCATAGCACCTAGGATCTACCGTTATTAAAACAAGTAAATAAAATGGTACCATCTCATTGACCTTTGATTTTTGATAATACAACTAGGGTCCTCTATACTTTGGAGAGAAATTTGTTGTTTTCAATACCCTTAACTGTACAACACAATTTTGTAAGATGAGTCATTTAAAAGAAATATATATATAACTCATCATCATTTTATGTTTTTGACATTTCATTTAATAAAGAAACTGGCCGTGAGGGTTGGATCAACTCGGTGATTATGAACGTTGTATTCGTACGTTCTCATAAAAAATATTAGAGTTATTCGTAAGTCAGCTTAACCCCTAAAGGACCAGGAGGACACATTGTGTCCACGAATAATTTCATTACTTGAATAATTTGTTTGGATTTCATAATTTTGACTCATTGTTAACTAGAGAATTGAAAATGTTCGTTTGAAGAACACAAAAAAACTTCAAGATTTGCAATTACGTTGATTGATTCATTGGGAAAAAACTAAAACGTCAACGTAAGTGAACTTGGGACATAGTAGTTAGGGCGATTGATGACTTGGAAGGCGTTTTCACACTTGGACGTCACATTCGTTAAAAAAAAAAGTATACAATATGTAAAATATTTGCCATTATTGCATCATTAACACTATATAATAATTACGGAAAATGTTTAAATATATTTAAAATGGAATCTTTTCAAAATAATTGGAATCTTTTCAACATATTTTATATTATTTTGGAATATTTTGGAATATTCCAAATATATATTTGAATTCTTTAAAAAAAAATTGCAATGTAAAAATTAATAACGATCACAAACACCGGCTCAACGAGTCACCAACAAGTCACCTCACCCAAACATAAATCTTTGAGAATCAATCATTGTTGTTGTATTTAGTTTTAGAAGACCATTTTTTGTGGGCACCTAGATATAGAACATCTTTGTATGCTCCTAAACTTTCAAACGCTAATCATGGTTTTTAAATTTATGAGAAAGTTTGCAATGAATGACCTATTGGTTTTATTCAAAATTTTCAGAAATCAACTTATAATCAAACCTTATAATCATGTAATATATACGGTAGATTGTTCTGAAAATTAATGTACAGTCTCATGACTAAGTCGTTTATGAACTTCAACGGTGAAGTTTTCTACATGAATACCAATCAAGAGATACAATTGCCTTTCTGAAAGCATCACAAGAAAGTGATAAAATTTTAGGAATGAGCATGGTCCTTTAGGGGTTAAAGTGGAAAGGATTCCAAAATTCATGGCAAATTTCTTCTTACAGCCAAGAAAGCTCAAAAACTAGTTCTAATTAGTGTTGAGAGGCAACCAAGCACCATCTAAAACAAGGCCCAAGTTCTCTAAGCTCACCCAATTCTAGGTGTTCCTCAAGCGTTCCCCATGTTTGTGAAGGGGATAGCATCTAGTATAGATGTGACTGAAGATGTCAACTTTGATAATGTATGTTAATTAAAGGTTGAAAAATGAGGATATCAAGTACCATAACTCAGGTTATTTTGGCTGACTTTACAAATAACTCTATTATTCTAGAACAAAGAACATAAATGTTTATAGCATATCTCTCCATTAGTGCAATTGTACTATTTTAATATTCAAAACTTGATGACAAATTGTTTAATAATATCTTATTGAAATCAAATATTATATCATCAATGTAATATCAAAATAAAAATATTTTATTGATATGATAATATTACAATAATCATATTTCAATAACATTTAGTAGCCTTTATGTCCTCTGCCTTTCCTTAATGCACTTTGCTCATCACTTTGGGACTCCACCTGTCCAATTAACTACTGATGAAGTCCTGTTGGGTGAGGAATATGCTGCACCATCTACTCTGGGACTAGGCAGAGCCACCGCATGTTACTGAATGTTATGTTAACATGTTTTTTTAACATAATATTATTAAAATAATGTTATTTTGATTATGTTCAAAACATAAAACTTCTACACAATCATTTTTTTCTGAGAACATATTCCTTGTTCTTCACTAATGTTCTCCAAGTACAAAATGTATTTTTCTTCATTCTATAGTAGCCTAGTAGGCAAAAATAGAAAAATTACCATATTACCCCCAACAAACTCTTCATTCACGAATCATAATGGTCTCTTAGGCCAACGTTAATAATAATAATAATAATAATAATAATAATAATAATAATAATAATAATAATAATAATAATAATAATAATAATAATAAATAAACAAATAAAAAAATAAAAAAATAAAAAAATAAAAAGGAGAGATGAGTCAGTGCTCTTGATTTGTGAATGTTACATTGTTGGAAGTACTTGTGCAATTACCGGATTTATCATTACAGAATATCCACAATCCAGGTGAAGACTACAAGAGTGGGAGTCACGCCATCAGGACCTGCTGAACTTACAAGCTCAATTTCTCAGTGTGCTCTTTTCAGTATCTGAGACTTTGGCATTAGTACAAAACTAAAGTCATACTGTGCTAGGCTGTATATATTGAAATACTTTTATTTGAAATACTTTTATTCAAACAAATGGTTTAGAACTTTAGATGCAGTTTAAAAATCCATGAAAGAGTATAGTACACTACACTCTTTAGTCTATCTAGTGTGGGTCACTTTATTTTGAGCAATTGTATTTATTGCATCAATTATCTTGCATCCATCTATTTAGAATCTATGACAACACTATTCACTCTCTTATACTTCATTGAAAAGTAAGATGCCTACCTTGTTTTGGAATCCATACTAAGTAAATACAAGAGTGTAACTTGGCATGTACCAAAGTCATTGAAAATGCTCTTGACATAATTAGGATTGATTAGAATTAGAATCAAAGTTATCATTTCACTTACCTTTAGAAGAAAAATGAAAACGGAGAGGGATCCAAGTCTAAAATTCTAAGCAAAACCATCCTCACAAACAAATATACACAAGAAGTAAAAGTTACACTAGAAAATAACAGGGATAGGCCAAAATAAACAATATGGCGTTCATGCTTTGATCGCCCTGACTTCAATCCCGCCGTCATGTACCACTGGTGTACATTTGGTTCTAGAATTTGCGCTTCTTGAATCATGGTGAACCTTATATTCAATTCTTGGATTCAAAAGCAAAGTACTGTACTTGAGTAGAGTACTCTATGGTAAGACGATCCGAACCATGCATCCGTCACAACTCAGAAGCTGTGGTGAGAACTGAAGGGAGAATTGACGAGGAACATTCCAAAAGGGGTCAACAGTAGTATCACAGGCCGTCCGCATGACGCGAACTGAGTTCGGCAGACCCGCCGTCGGACTCGGTCCCCGTCTCGCCGATCCCATGATACTATCGGAACGGAACGGAGCAATTGCAACGTCCACTGATTCACAATCCATCAAGTTGTGGAACGTTCTGGAAACACCCCGGCCAGTAAAGCCCGCCCCGTCTTGCATCGATCGAATGGGAGCAACGCGCCGGAGCCGCGCCTAGTAAGTGGTTTTCTGTTTGCTAATTTTAGCCAAATTGCTACATAAAACTTGGGCTGGAGCAACTTGATACAAAGGATTTTTAAACCTAGGTATCACCCAGGTATTGCCCTGATAAGTAGTACCTAGGTAGCACATGTGTATTACCCTGATATCATATACATATTAATTTGAAAAGAGCATCAAGGAGCCTGGATTACTCTTCAAGCCATGGAAAAGTAGCCAAAATGCTAAACTGTCTACTGACAGAAGAAATCACTGGCCGCGCTGCCCCCTCGCCCGACTCCGTCAAGAGGGGCCCGTCGAGCTCGGCCGTATCATCACGGAATCTAGCTCGACGCCACCTTCGTGTTCTCCTTCCGACACGAGGCCCGTCCTGCTCACCCCACCTGCACCACCCTCTCCACGCGCTCCCTCTTCCTCTGCCTCGCGCCCTCCTAGCTCTTTATAACACTTCTCACCACCTCAGCCTTTCCAGTATTACAGTACTTGCAACTTCGGTCATTCAATTTGCAGGTTTTTCGATTCAGAACTATAGTTTTATCTGAGCTAGTACGGACTGTCTCAGCGTCGATCACCTGCAACCTCGATCAGTCGTGCAATTTGCAGTGTCGATCTATCATTTGATTGAGTACTATATTTCTAGCTTTTTAGTTTGAGCTAGTACTATCTCAGCGCCTGGATTGCAGTGTTTGATTTTTTGGTGAGGGTTTCAGTATCATGGCCACTACTTTGTATGACGCGTATGACAAGAAGTCCGATCAGCAGGGGCTCGGTTGGGCGGACCAGTGGGATTACAAGTACAATGACAAGTATGGGCACGAGAACTCGCAAGACAGCAAGGGTGGCAACAAGCAGAAGCTGGCGAAGGTGAAGTCCGCGGCCAGTGCGAGTAAGAACGTTGTGACCTCTGGTGCTTCGAAAGTGGCGAGCGGTACCACGAATGGACTGAAGTGGATCAAAGGGAAGGTCCAGAAGAAACCGCAACAAGAACAAGAACAACATCAACAGGGGCCGATCTTCGACGACTAAGTCAATTCTGGTCGCTTGATTTTCAGGACAAATTTTCGGCATGTGGGGGTGAACTCTAGGGCTAGCTAGCAGACATTCTCAGGGAGTTTCAGTACATTGATACCGAGGCGTTTGCACATACCAGGTCGGCGCTTTAAGAGATGATGATTTCCCTCCATAGGCTAGAATTGTATTCATTAGTTGCCACAATTGTTTTCTAGGCATTCAATTTGGAAATGCCTCGGTTTTGTTTGTCTGCTTTGACACCAGGGTCAGAAGGAATCCAGTTTTAGCTACCACCAGATTCACGGTGTAACTGGATGGACCGGTGATTCAAATGCAGAGCCCAATTGTTTGTACAAAGTGGCCGATTTTTTACTAGTATTAGTTGGTGCACAGCTTTATGCGGTGCAAGAGTGTGTAGCACTTCAACTGTGTATTGTTACTGGCTACTTGCTGAGAAGCAAGCGATCTTCGATAATTCAAGTCATGGTGACTGAATGATTCTTCTCCAGATTTCAGAACTAAGTCCCCTTCTTCAGTACTTTGTTTCTGAAGAAATCTCGTCATTGTTTCTTTCAATTTTTTCAATGAGCCGGATTGATTTGCTGAACAAGCTAGGTTTCAGTACCATCTTTACTGTTGTAACGTCTTAAACTGTCAGCCATTCTCAAATCTAGGAAAGAACGTCGAAAGACCCGGGGAAAAAAGCCAGCAGGCCTGCGGAATTATCACTAACTATGGCCCACCGAGAAGCGTTCAAGATTGTGGTGGAGGGCCTCGTGGCGAAATATCGTAAGAAGATGCATATTATTCTAGAACGGGTATCCAGTCATCCACGGCAGGGCTGTTTTAATATTAGTATACTCCGGGTGTTTATTGAGCAGTAAAGATCCCGTTCCGGCTTTTGCCAAGGTGGCTTCAGCCGCTGTCATTCCTAGAAGCTTACTATTCCGTTTTTATTTTTTATTTTTTTTGGAAACACTGAACGTTTTATTCTAAGGCAAATGGATACATAAAACATCACAAGAACCAGGCAGAAAAGCCATTTTTTTTAGAAGATTTTCAAAAGCTAATTAAAGTTGCCCATCGTAGGCCTCGCATAATTCCGCTGCATCGTCATCCTGTGGCGCATACTCAACCCGGGATGCGCGCACCACTTCGTGTCAAATTCCTCCAAGAACTTCCAAGCACGATGCGGGTACTGCTTCATGAGGAGCTTGGTTCAGTGCCATGCTGTACGTACATGATCCAATGCCGCCTCCCATAACATCGCTTCCACCTTCTGTTGCGGCCACACCTCCGTGCTAAACACCAAAGCATTTCTCTCCAACCAAATAATCCAGAACGTCGACCCCCTAAGTAAAGACCACAACTCACCAGCTTCTTTCAACCGGCGAGGTACCCTAGTGCCCATAATGCACTGCTGCCAAGTTAATGCGGGCCAGTATCCATAGTTGGCACTACAAGGAGAAGGCGTCGCTTATCACTCCTTCTGTGAGTCAAACGGCGTCACTTCGCACTCACCAATTTTTTGGTTGGATTTGGTGAGTGCGATTCGTCACGTAGGACAAGCGTGTACAATGAAAAGTGATAGTGAACAAGATCCTCCAGAGTGAGAAACGACGCCTCTGCTTGTAGTGTGGCTCAATCTCCCTTGACGTGTAGAGAATGGTCATGGCATAATTCCAAGCAACTCTAGCTTTGGGACAGGTGTGCAACCTGTGAAGGGTAGTCTTAGCCACCCCTAGATCGCAGCAATCGCAAAGAGAAAATATCTCATCACTAATTTTGGCATGCTAGACATTCACTGCGATCGCGCAATGGAAAACACTCCACATGAACCCTGCTTCTTTTTGCGGCCGCTTAGAGGTCCACACCGCCTTCCACTTTGGGTTGTGATTGACCGGAAGATCGCCCCTCCATTTGTCGCCATCTAAGGGCCACGCCAAGGTCTTTGTTCCAAAGGTGATGCATATGCGTGAGCCCGCGTCGAGCTAGTCCGGAGGCCGTTTGTAAGGAAAAACCAAAGTTATTGCCATAAAATTGCGTGGTCCACCATAATGGGGTGTTGTTACTATTCCATTTTACAACACGAATATAATGTTGAATAAAACATCCGTTAAGTTGAATAAATCTTGTCACTATAAAGTATCCATGTACAACTAAAAGTGTCCAAATAAGCATCTCAACAAGGTTTGTGTTATTAGAATAAATAAGTATTGTTAACTCTTGTTGGTGATTGAAAATAGATATCATATTGATATTTTGAATTGATGTTTCTTTTTTTCTTAGAAAAAGAAAAAAAGAAATTCCAACATATCTTAAGTAACATTTACTTAAACATTTTATGAATAAATTATCAAATTTTAAATTGTCAATTACATGGGTATCCATATTTACCCAAGGTTCTCATGTAGTTATGTTCAGATCATGTACATGTTAGACATAACGTTCTTAAATTACTTGGCAGGTCACCTTTAGAACTGTAGCAGGAATTAATGAATCATGGGAATCCAAGGAATTGTTGCAACTCCAGGGCATTGTAGCAAGAATCTAGGAGAATCAATGCAATTCATATCCCATCTTAGCTGTCATTTTCACTTATTTTTGAGTTTTTAAAATTGCTTTGTCTACTTTCCGACTCGAAAATACCCTCCAAATTGTCGATTCCTACAGAGGGAAAAGGGTGTACTCTCTAACTTGTTTAAGAATGTTATTGACAAGAATATGGACGGTTGCTTTTGTGGTGAATGTGGTCAACGTCATAATAAGGTGTAGTTACCTTAGATTAGAGAGTCAATCCAAATCACGTTCCTTCTTATATCAAAGTTAGTTTATGCAATTGAATGAAGTTTGATTTGTGTTCAAAAATAAAGTTACAATATAAACTGTGATACCCTATTCCAAGTTCACGTGAGAAATATCAATTTGTATATAAATTAATACATATTTAACAAATGACAACCACTCCTTGTGTACATCTTTGAACCTAACCTGAAGGCAAATTGTTTCCCAACCATAGGCTAGTAGGAATTAAAATTTTGAATTTACAAAAATTAAGTATCAATGGTTAAAAGAGCTTGCGCAAAGGTTCCAACTGCTGCCAATGTGGAGATCACATTGTCATATTACTTAAAAAATGGATTCTTTTGGAAGTAGTTGGCATCATTCCAAAAGTCCATTTAGAATATACAATTCATTCAGGGTTGTCATATTGGGTGGATTTGGATCATTGCACATGCCCTTTGGTTGTGGACATGCAGATAAGATGGTCATTTTGTCCTATTAAAGTTGAACAAATTAGGGTTGTTATCTAGGAATATTATATGGATATTTTCAAATATTTTGAGAATATACTTGAAGATAGTAGAATAATTCATGTTCTGCGGTTAAGAAGCTAATTGCACAGGCAAATCGGATTGGACGGGCAAGTGGCTTGTTGGGCGCCATGACTACTATGATTTTATTATATAAATTGGCAAAAAGTAATGAAACTTGATTTTTTTCCAACACATTTGTGGAAACATAGTTCTAAACCAATTTTAGTTTTAAAACCGTTTTGCACTTAAATGTCAAAATTCTAGTCTTTCGAATTGTGCTAATATAACATAATTGATGTTAAATATCAAATTTATATTAATCCTAGTTTATTTGAATAGGTGTACCCTCTTAAAACAGAAAAATTTACAAATATGACCATTTTGATAGGAGAAAAATGGTGACTTTATTCCACTGCAAATAAGTATAATATAACACACCCCCGCGAAAACCGAGCAGGAAAGAAAACCTGCTGGCGAGTACACTTTCTAAGTTTTCAACCAGAAAATATGACCATTTGATAACTTGGTATTGCTTGATATAGCAAATCATGAAGAACTTAAAACAAGATTGACGAAGTACAACGCAAACAATATAGACTGAGGAAAAATATTTACCAGAACTCATGTGTACATAAGCTTAATTTCCAAACCTGGGACACTTGTAGTATTTGAGATCTCCACTGTGAACTGTCCTCATAGTAGACATCATCTACTTAGCAATGTCCAGTGTTTGAGTCCGATGGATGAGGGCCTACTTATTGGTTTTGTTGCTTAACAATGGTTGGTGAGTTGGTCAATGACAGGTCTAAGTTTCTGACCAATATTTTTCATTTTATTACCAATGTATTACGTTGGTATTTGTGCAATTGTCTACGTACCTCATCAGTATCCAGTACTACATTATTAATTTATTATATCCGTATCTTAATCCTAGCCTGATCACAAATTGAAGGGTGCAAGCAAGGATTCAGCACATAAATGCACATGACCAACACAAATCAAATTATATAATAATTATAGTCATATTCTAGCTCAAATCTAAGTAGCACATATACATATGGTCAATCTCGCTAAGCCAATTTCTTTTGAGAAAAGTGGAGCAAGAGCAGATGCACATCAAGGATGACTGATTCATACCCTCGTTGCTAAAATAATCACGGATGAATCCTTTAAAATTTGACTACGCAATGCACAGTAAAATTAACTGCATGATTTGCACAATTAAATAGCTAGAATCTGAAAATAGTTGCACTTAATGCAAATGTAATTCGACTCTTGTAATTACAACAAGCTAGCTCATCATGCATATATAAAGTCGATAGATTGCATGAAATCTGTAACTTATACAAGGTCAAGATTCTGAAGACTACTGTACTAATGATCAAAAAATTGTTGACTAGGGTACTAGCTGATATATACACTACATCAAACTCCATCACTTCACTTGGGTAGAGGACTCCACTTTAGCCAATTGTCGTTGCAACTTTGTAATGACTTTATTTAGTCGGTTTCCCTTGCATATCAAATCAAAGTTCTTTTGTCGCAAATTGTTCAAATATAGTTGTGTCTGGGCCTCTGAGCGCCGTTGCCCGTTGGTCTCTCTTGTGAAAAAGTTCAATAAATGCCAAATTCACTGCTACAAAGTCTGAAGTGCGATCAGAGTCATGGGCTGACCCCTCCGTGCATCCATTCCTCACCTTTGGAGGACATAATAACGGTGGATTACACGGCTGAGGTGGGATTACGTTGTTTGAAGCTCCAATATTCTCAACAGAGCTGCCATTGTCATTGCTTAGTTGTGTAACACTTTCACCACCATGAAGACTAAGGATGTTCAACCCTATGTTCAAGACCTTTCTACAGACTGGGCACACCTTGCTACAGATTGGTGCGTTTTCAAGCCATTGATAAATACACGACCAACAGAAGATGTGACCACATGAGGTTGCAACTGGATTAGTTGGAAGATCCATGCAAATGTGGCATTCAAACACATTTGAATGAAGGTCTAATTTGTCATTGACAAATATGCTGGAGGTTGTCGAAAAGAGAGGCATGCTTGTTTCCATGACTATCAATTGATCCTCTTGCAACTGGGCACAATACTAACTTCAACTTAGTCTTGTTCGTACAACACTTCCTCACTTTACTAGATGTGCCTTGTATAAATTACGAACACAATACACATTCAAATAAAATGAGGTGCACACGCAAAGTAACCCTAACGTGCTCGTATATATCTAGAGCAAAAATTATTTGAGGAACTAGGGTACAATGCTCCCTGGCCTGGCCCTTAACTCGCTTAAACAAAAGGTATGCTCAAATTCCACTCACATAAGTTGTGACTAAAGCTCTAGTCTATGGCACTTTAAAGATGAATGCGTCAATGACATGAGGGCTTCGCTCATAATTTGCTTATAAAGGCATGAATACAGGCCTAGGTTGTGGGGCTCGGCCGGAGTCGATCATTCATCTTTAGTCTCGCAAATACGGACGTAGTGAGATTTAGTCTCGTTTATCAATTTCATATCAATTCTTGGAAGGATGTGAATAACATTTAAGTTGGCCTCGGTAGTTTCTAGATGACATGGCAAAGCCCTAGTCCTCTTGTTAATGTGCTCTACCTTTATCAGTTATAATCTCTTCTGCTTTAGTCCAATGCTATCTTGACATAATGCCAATAAGATGGAGGCTGCATAATTGAGATTATGACAATGCTTGCATGATTTGCACCTTTGTGCTCACATTGTAAGCCCGGTACACTTTGGACTTTAATTTATTTTATAATTCCTTATTCTCGGAGTGTACCCTTTTAGCCATGTGAAGAACTATGTAATCATGTGAAGCACTATGGTTTTCATTTGAATATCGTTACAAGCACGATATACATTAGGTATGCATATTATAATTTAAATCTATATAAATACACAAGATATTTTCTCAAAGTTCAGGGTGATTGTATTTGTATAGTAGGGATTTAGAGCCTCAATCATAGTTGCGAATACAATTTATTAGCTATCTCAAATAATTTGAAAATAAACTTTTATGTGAAATTTTTAATCTAGGAGGTTGCAAATTAATGCTTGTGTTTTCTAGATATAAAGAATTTAGAAAATCTTTTGAAAATGTTACAAGTGCACGGTGGGACTTTAACCCTTTAGCGTGCCAGTGTCCATATATTGGACGACGAACAGATTGAAGTTGTTCAGATCTCATCCAAATTGGACAGTTTTCATCCACCAAAATTACTCTTGGTTCTTGTGCAAGTTGACTATTCTTTGAACGGTTTGGATCTTCAAAATAGGTTATTATGATTTTCAGAAAAATAACACAATTGGTTTATGTCTAGTTTCATTCTTAGTTCAAAAGTGAGACCTCAAACATGATTTTCCAAAATAGGTAGAATCAAATAATGCCAACCATACCATCTCGTAGGGCATGTTATTCCAATTTCATTACAATTTTTCAAATTTTTTTTGTGTTGATTTGGGATTTTTAATTGAATTTCAAGAGAAAACCTTTCAAAATTGAATAAAAAATATGATACAGATGTGATCTTCACATTGACATTTACAAGTTTTCTTTGTACATCTACTCTATTTTAGGGTTTCATCAAACATTTTATAGCGCATCTTTGAAAACAGTGTTGAATTGGGATGTTAAAGGGTTAAATTTGATTAGTTCACATTAGCAACGATTGCAGTAAAAGAGAATGAACTGTTTGTATTAACCTCATCATTTTGGAAATGTTTTTTTCCCTGATGTCAGTAGAGCATCGACAACAAGTGCTTGTATGCTATCAACAGGTACCACCAAAAATTTCTAATTCTATGCCATGTGTCTTATTCTGTTTTGATGGTACAAAACATTTTATTTCAACAACATTAGAGATGATACACTTAGTTATGCACCATTTGGAGAGAGCAAAATTTGATTTGAATTTGGCTTGGATCGGAGGTCGGAGGGTGTTAGTGAGTCACTGACATAATGACATTCCCTTTCTGGAAGTAGAATAAAAATATTCCTTTTTTGAATAGGAGCATGCATCTGAAATGTGACGATCAAAATCTAATATTAAAATCGAACAATAGAAAGACATGTTATTCTTTCACAGTGACGGTTAGCGATGGATTCCACTCATTAGTTTGTAGGATTTCTAGAGTGAGGAATATAATTGTATTAATACGAATGTGCAACAAATGCCCATGCAAAATTGTCTACTAATTGCTAGTGGACAAATTTGATGTAGTGTGTATATAACCTCAATCATATTTGTTGAAATGTTTGTTTTGACTTCTAAATGAAGTGGATAAATTGGACACAATTTTAGTCGTCCAACTTAAATCCTAGTTCTAAAGTCGTAGTTTTTGAACATCTAGGCACTTGAAGATTTGAATTTTGGCTCTTGAAACACATTATTCTAACAAATATGACTGTATCTACAATATTAATGTTGATTTCGTTGTTGGTGTGATACAGCATGGCCACTCTCGCAATTGCTCAGAACATGCCTAAGTTGTATTGCATGGTGCTCGATCGTTAACACCCTGTTGGTTCTTTATGTGCAATCCGTGTTTGGTTTTAATTCTTTCCTGACGGCAGCAAAAGAAAGTCTCAGACTTTAGGCTTATGTGTTGTATGCTTGCTTGGAAGTTAGAATTACAAATTTCCATGGTATAGGCATCCTATAACTTACAATGCCCATAATATAAGAGTTGAAGTTTGTCTCATAGTATCTTAACAAGAGGATACATGTAAAGATTTTTTGACCAATGCCCACCAATAACTACATTTTTTTAATTACAATATGTCAACATCCCAATGTCCCTCCGAGTATCCTTCTGAGCTTCTCAAAGCTCCACTGTTGTTTTCTAGGGGCTTTCATGTCTTCCTAGTTCATGTCCTAATTTGATTGGAAATAAAACATTGCAGTTCGTGATCTTATAAGAAATATTACCTTTCTATGGTATATCCAGATTTTGGAAATGGCTAGAAATTCAAGCAAGCTAGGAAAACAAAAAAAGCATGATCAATCCCTGTTATATTCACTTTGCCATTAGAAATGACTAGGATCTAGGAGAACTGTTGTCTGCCTGTCTGGTGTGACGATTGCATATGGAAGAATACCACCCAATATCCACAGCATATTGCTGCCAAAAAATCAGTTACTTAAACTGGAATTGGAGACAAGCCCAAGAGGCTTAAGAAGATAGCTAAGGACAAGATGGAATTGAAGCCACTGAACTCATCAAGGTAATACTTTACCTCAAGAGTTACAAGTCATGGGGTGGCAACAAAAGAGATTGACAATAAGACACATGCAACTATTAAGTTACATATCACATACCTCATATATAATAGTATCAAGATCAAATGTTTGAAATTTAGTAATTTTTTAATGATTTAATAATAACAAGAACCCCAAGATGATCCAATCGTAGCAAATTTCTTGTAAACATACCTCGAAACATGCAATTTTATTATATAAAATGTTTATTTAAGTTGCATCATAAGGTATTTATATATCACAAGTTAGGATATGCTTTAGAATTTGGGCTCTCTTTCATCTTATCAACAATTTTGATACAAAATGTGTGTACCACTGACATCCCTCCCAATAGAAATATTGAAAATATATCATTTTGAATGATGAAACACATTTGTAAATGCATCGATGTGTAAGTCATGTTGGGTTGTCACTGATTCTTTTCCTTACACGTGGTTTGTAACTTAATATCTTCTTCAATTCATACATAAACTTCTTTAGTTCACTATAAGAAAACTTGGTTAAAAAGAATCGCAGCTGAAATTGACTGCGGTCTGTTTGACCACGGTTTTCTGCAATCGCTAAACGACTACAAAACTTTCTTTTTCAATTTCGGCCGCAATTCTGAGAATTTTGGGGCGTGTAACATACCGTTGGAAAGGTCTTGAAAATAAATTTCTAATGGTATATTACACACCCCAAATTTCTTAGATTCCTGGTAGTGAACCAAAAAAGAAAGTTTTGCAGCCGTTTAGCGACTGCAACAAACTATGGTCAAACGAACTGCAGCCAATTTCAGCTGCGGTTTCTTTTTTACCAAGTTTTCTTATAGTGGTTGCATTCCTTTGTTGCAAATAATATATCTTCATATAAGTTGGGGCCAAAGCGTGCATGTATCAATCAAATTAATGAGGATTTTGACATTATGACCTAGCATAGAGTATTGGTTATCATGCTTGAATCGCCAATTGAATTGGCTATTTTTTCGTGCAACTGCATGAAGAGGCATTACCAGTCAGTTTTGATTGAACTTGTTCAAACATGTTTGTAATCAAATGTAAAGAAATGGTTGCAAATCGCAATCGCATCTATTTTTACCAATGCTATAGTCCACGGATTCAATATATGTTCCACAACCTTGCAATAAATGAGGCAACGATCAATCAGACACAACCAACTGAACCAAGGATTCAATACATGTTCCACAACCTTGCAATACACGAGGCAACGATCACAACCTTGCAATAAACAAGACAAAAAGCACAACCAAGGATACAATAGTCAAGATTAGGGCGTACTACGTGCGGGTTCACTTACAAGAAGACTAGAGCTTTGTCATGTCATCTAGTAACATCCGAGGCGAGCTTGAACGATATTCACGTCCTTTCAAGGATCGATATGAAATCAATGAACCTAACTAAATATTACTATGACCCTACTTACAAGACTAAACATGAAAGATCGACTTTGGTTGAACCTCACTACCAAAGCCTGCATTCATGCCTATAAAAGAAAATTATGAGCTAGGGCCCTCATTTAATAAACACCATAGACTAGAGTTTTGTTCACAACTTCTATGAGTGTACCTGGTGCGTACCTTATATTTAAGCAAGCTGAGGGCTAGGAATAATTGTACTCTAGTTCTTCAAACATGTTTTGCTTTTTGATATATATCCATACGTTGGAGTTACTTTGCACGTACATTTCATTTTATTTGATTGTGCATTGTGTCCATAATTTATACAAGGTGCATCTAGTAAAGTGAGGAAGTGTTGTACAAACAAGACTACGTCGAAGTTACTATTGCACCCATTTGCAAGAGGATCGATGAATAGTTATGGAAACAAGCTTGTCTCCCTTTTCCACCGCCTCCGGCATGTTTGTCGATGACAAATCAGACCTTCATTCAAATGTGTTGGAGTGCCACATCTGCATGGAGCTTCCATCTGATCCATTTGCAACCTGGTGTGGTCATGTCTTCTGTTGGCCATGTATTTACCGGTGGCTTGAAAACGCACCAATCTGTAGCAAGGTGTGCCCAGTCTGTAGAAAAGTCTTGAACATAGAAATGAACATCCTTACTCTTTATAGAGGTGAAATTGTTGCACAACTTCATGACAATGGTAGCTCCGTTGAGAATATTGCAACTTCAAACAACGTCATCCCACCTCGGCTGCATAATCCACCATTGTTCTATCCTTTCAAGGTGAGAGATGCAAGCATGGAAGGGTCGGGCCATGATTGTGATCGCACTCCAGACTCTGTGGCAGTGAGTTTGGCATTTATTGAATTTTGTAATGAGAGAGACCAATGGCGCAAGCAAATTCGGTTGTAACAGTATTTGAACAGTTTGCTGCAAAGGAACTCTAATTTGATAAGCAAAAAAAACCGATTGAATCAAATCATTACAAAGTTGCACCAACATGTAGCTCAAGCAGATGAGCTACTATCCTCTGCCCAGGTGGAGTCCTCTAATGAGGAGTGATGGAATCTAATGTATATATATCGATCAACAACCTAGCCAGCAATTTTCCAATCATCATTACTAGTAGTTTTCAAAGTCTTGACCATGGATGCTAGCATTTTCACGTTAGGGCGTCAGATTTGTCAATAAAAAGAAGTGTATTGTATGTAAAACATTTGCCATTATTGCGTCATTAGCACTATACAATAATTATGAAAAATGTTTAAATATATTTAAAATGGAATCTTTTCAAAATCTTTTGAATCTTTTCTACATTTTTTAATTATTTAGGACTATTTAGGAATACTCATCGAGATACTCATAGAATCTTTTTGAACTCTTTGCACATTTTAGCATAACAATGTCTTTTATTACACATTTGGATCCAAATGCTATTATAGAAAAATTGAAATAATATATATCAAGAAAATTGATATTGCTTTATATAATTCTTAATTCCTCTACGTAAATGTATTTGTTAAATAGTTATTAGAATTTTATGAATGCCAAAAAACCTTGAAATCTAAAACTGTAATTACATATTTTGGCCACCCTACTGTGATTTCATTTATGCTTCTACTATAACATTCTTAGAAAGGTCGAAAGGTTGGTAGGCAAAATGGCTTGAGCATAGTATATTATGCTTCTATGATATATAGTCTTAACTCAAAACAAACGACATTGTTTATTAAACATTCTTTGGTTACATGAGTTAAAAATGTTATCTCCTTTGTCTTTTTGCTTTTTGTTCAAAACTTAAATGTGCAATTTGAGTATATGTTCGCATGAGTTCTTTTAAATATTATTTCTTGGTCTACATTATTCATGATGTAGTATTTCTCCAATCATGTCTTTCTTGCCTAGTTGTATCAAGTAGTAGCCAATGAATGGTCGTATTTTTTAAATTTTCTTGTTTCCAAGCACCTACTTTGTTCAAAAAATTAATACTAGTATAAATTTTAGGTTAAATGTCAATTTCATTATACTGGCACAATTCAAAGTGCCAAAATTTCACATTCATGTGAATAAAACTTCAAAACCTAAATACTAAGACTTATGTAGATCTATGTTTCTAAATGGGTGTTTGGAAAAGTACTAGTAGTTTTTAAAATTCCTACCAATTGATATACAAAATTGATGTTCTAAAGAAGCACTTGGAAAAGCACCAAACTGCTTAAATTTCTACCATTTTTTCTAATACAACAAATAAATCTGATCTCCACCCTTACACAAGCTCCTTTTACTACAACTGGTTCCCAGTGATAAAATTGAAAAAAATGAAAAACTGATTTGTACAAGGCTACGTTCATATTTCTATTAATCCATCAGCTCCATTTTGTGGTCTTTCACCATTTTCTCGGGCTGTCCAGACCCAAAAAAATAACTTTTCTTTAAAAAATATATATATTTTTAATTTTTTATGTCAAAGGTAAATGAGTCTTCTTTCCAACCCAATTGGAAATATGTCCATCCAATCAAAACTCCACTTAGGGAATTTTTCAAAAACAAACGCCTCAATGTTGAAAGGCAGTTTCAACACTTTGGGTAGGCTTGTCAAAAAGTTTAAGCCAATGAGATTCATTGGGTGCCTCAAACGAACTTTTGTCCAACTCACATGGATTGCATACCATTAATTGTGGGCTCTTCCGATTGGAGGAGAGTTGAAGGGATAATCTAATTTAGCCAAAATCTCTTACTTCCCTTTATACCCCCCATCTATTACAAGGTCTGTGAAAAATGGTAATGAATTGAACATCTTGTCAAATTGAGTCATACATTTGGTTACCTACCTCATCTTGAGGATGGTCACAAATGGCACATCATTTCAACTTTTCTTTTTGGGTTTGAAAGCCCATCAAAGCAAGGCTACCCGGATTTTCAGGGCTTGAAATTTCAAAATTTCAACTTCATTTATTATTATCTTGGCATCCGTATGATCAAATGCTTTTAAATTTTAAGAGATGGTTTATAAGGCCTAAGAGTACAAGATCCTATGCTTGGAATGTGAAATACATGGTTTTGAAAAGCATTCAGTGATCATCAACAAAAATGTCTCAAATGAGGCACTATTGGGTGGAGAAACCCTTTCGAGCGTATAGGGGTTAAGTCATATAATGTTTGGTGCCACCTTGTATAGTATATTTTAAATGATCATTATATATACTATATATATTATATATATGTATATACATATGTATATATAATCATTTTTATATATAACATACAAAAATGGTACCATGCAAGACTTTCACTAGTCCTCTAAAATAAAGAAATAAGAAAAAGATAATATAGAAATTGGTATATTAAGTAGTTGAATCCAATTGTTAGAAGAAAAGCTAAAGTTCAGACGATTGATCAATGCTTCACTTGAGTAATGGTTCTTCCATTAGAATATTCATGGAAGATGGAGCACCTACACATTGCACCAAATTACCGTAGTCTTGGATTCAAATGCATATGATTGAGAAGCTCGATCAATTGGCCTGCCAATTCCCATGACTTCAACCCTATTAATCCCTAAACGCCCGAGGGAGGTCCCCACCCAAAACTGCCTCATTTTGAACATTTTTGTTGATGATCATTGAATGTTTTTTAAAACCATTTTTCACATTCCAACCATAGGATCTTGTACTCCTGTGCCTTATAAACCATTCCTCAAAATTTCAAAACATTTGACCATACGGATGTCAAGATAATAACAAATGAAGTTGAGATTTTGAAAATTCAGGCCCTGAAAAATTCAGGCAGCTCTGCCTTGATGGGCTCTCAAACCCAAAAGGGAAAGTTGAAATGATGTGCCATTCAGTTGTGACCATTCTCAAGATGAGGTAGTTAACAAGATGTATGACTCAATTTGACAAGATGTTCAATTCATTTACCATTTTTTCACAAACCTTGTAATAGATGGGGGTATGAAGGGAAGCAAGAGATTTTGGCTAAATTAGATTATCCCTTCAACTCTCCTTCAATTGAACTAAAGAGTCTACAACTGATAATATGCAACCCATGTGAGCTGAACAAAAGTTCCTTTGAGATGCCCAATGAATCTCATTGCCTTAGATTTTTTGGCAAGCCTACATGAAGTGTTGAAACTGCCTTTCAACATTGAGGTGTTTGACTTTGAAAAATTCCCCTAAGTGAAGTTTTGATCGAATAAACATAAATCCAATTGGGTTGGAAAGAAGACTCATTTACCTATCTATGACACTGTATTTATATTTTGAAAAAAAATAAAAATTGGACTTGGGTAGCCCAGGAAAATGGGCAGCGACTACAAAATGGTATCTTCGGACACATGCATTCAATAGAATTGAAGCCTTTTTTCAAATGCTTGACTTTAAAAAAAATGCAAAACTAAGGAAAACACCACAGTTTCAAAAAGTTCTCCAGAGCTGAAAAAGAATTTTCCCATTGCTGCAGGCGTGTCGGTGATGCCAGATTCATTTTCTTCAGTTTTCTTTGTCGGCTACCTGTTAACAAAAAGTCTTCAGGAAAGCGACCTGTTAACAAGACATTCTAAACCTCAGCAGATGCTTCTTAATGCAGGGCTAAAAAATATATCGCCAACGCATTCCAAACATTACTCATGAACAACCACTTCGGTCTTCATGTATGACAAATCAGAAGGTGCAGGGATCATTACAGCGTCACTTGGTGAACTTTCTATTCCAAACAACACAACACTGTACAGTACATATCAACCCTACAACTGCTCTAACAAAATTTGAGAGGGGTGTAAATTCCTCTTCAGTGTGGACCCCGATAGTAATATTGCTTGAATACATCATTCATGACATAGATATTTTATAGAAATTTTCCCACCCCTCAGCCAAGAGAACTATGCAAAATTTGGGTCCACACACTAGTTAACCAAAAGTCAAAGCTGAGACATGATTTGATAGACCTTACAATATGTCAAGCCATAAACATGGTCAATTTCACCAGATCTGTACCAATCTTGTGTGTATTCGACATTACCAGGCATGGGACTGACCACTTGCCAATACTCTGCTTACATCATCATCATCATCATCATCGGCTCCCGGCAATTGCAAAAAAAAACAAGAGCTCAAGGTCACGACACACGCTCCAATTGAGTATCGAAGCAACCTATTGTCCAGAAGGTATTCTAAGAAAAGGAATAAGTTTAGAAAGGCAACTTGTGTGTCACAGCCCTTGATGAACAGGTAGAACAGATGCTGACCTAATCAACCACCGGAGCCCCTTCCAAGGCGGCAAGCTTTCGTAAAGTTGGCGATCATTCCCTGTATTGAGAGAAGTCGTGCTGAGGCATGCCACAGGAGCTCTTATGAAAAGAATGTCTACACGCAGAGCTGCCATATCAGATCATGGCTCTCAAAGAACAGAGAAGGTCAATGAAAAAATTCGGGCTGGCAATTCGCAGCCAAAACAAAGCGTTCTCTCATTCCATCAGAGCCGTGGCCCCGACGGATTTCAACTTTTCGATGATCTGCTCCGCCTCTTCCTTCGCCACGCCCGACTTCAACACCACGGGCGCCTTCTCCACCAGCTCCTTGGCCTCCTTCAACCCCAACGCCGTGAACGTCCGCACCTCCTTGATGATCTTGATCTTCGACCCGGCGTCGAATTTCTCCAGCTTCACATCGAACGACGTCTTCTCCACCTTCGCCTCCTCCGCCACCGCCGCCGCACCGCCGCCTCCGCCCTGCATTCCCGGCATCATCATCCCCCCCATGGGCATCATGCCCATCCCTGCCGGCAACCCTAATTTCTGTCGCAACAACGTCGTGAGATCCGACACCTCCAGCAGCGTGAGCGTCGAGATGTCCTCCGCTAGCCTCTGCAACTTCTCCGAGGGCGGCGTCCTCGCCTCACTCTCGTCATCGGACTCATTCGCGGCCGCACTGGCGAAAAGCCTCGAGGAGCCATTCTGCACCGAAATCGACGGGCTGGCTGCAATGCGCCGGATCGATCGAAGCAGCGACGACCTGGCCGAACACGACCACAGCTGATTCATTGCACACAGAACAGCTCACCAATTCCTCGCTTCGCCAGAAATCCCTCCTCGGACGACAATCTGCAAATGCAGCCGTCTCTCAGGCTCACAGCATCGTCTCCTTCGAATGCAGCCTTCTGTCAGATTCAGAGCGTCGTCTAGTTCGGAATGCCAATGCAACGATTCTCTTGCTCCTCCGTCACTGCTTAGAAAATCCTCTTCAATCCAGTGCCACCCAAAACCCTAAACCCTAATTACTCTGAGCCATGAGCTCCACTGAAGTGTCTCCTTCTTCGTCACCTTCAGGCGCCGCCAGGTACGTGCTCTGGATTTGTACAAGGTTGGTAGATTTCGGGTACTCCAGTCTTTTAGGTTTGGTAAAACACAGCCACGAGGGGATGAGGAACATTTTCGTAGATTCGAGTGGAAGAATGCGGAATCTCTTTCCCTGATGGATGGAAGGATGGGTTCATCCATCTGAATTTGACTTTGATTCTCTTGCAACATTTGGCATTTGATTCTCTTGCAACATTTGGCATTTGATTCTCTTCCATCATTCTCTAGTAATTGAAAAATATTTTGTTCACATACCGGTAATTATTTCTGCTACACTGATTAATTCAGGCAAGTACTATATTGCAAGACTGATATTTTTCATGTCACATTTTCTCCTAGACTATATATATTTTTAAATTAATAACTTGACACCCAATACCCAATCAACCATTTTATAATCACTGTATTAGTGGCCAAGGTGGTAGCGCTTCCCCCAACATTCACGATGGCCCTTCGGTCAGGATTCCTCTTTCTCTCACTGTCTTGTTTTTGACATGAAGTTTAGATAATTTTTTAAATAGGGAATCAAATTTACTTTCTAGCCCAATTCGAAACATGTAAATTAAAGAAAAATGTTATTGGTGATAATTGTTCAAACTCGAACACCTCAACATTGTTGCAATACTGAAAAATTACTATGTCTGAAAAATAATGATTTTTTAACCCCTAAAGGACCGCGGATTTTTCCTATTTTTGAGCATCATTTTCACCTCTTTCTATTCATTTTTGTGTGAATGTTTTTGTTGCTCTTGATAGAAAATACCAAATTAAACATTTAAATAAAATTTAGGTATTTTTTTTGACCAATTTTACAATTTTTCCCATGTCTTCAAAGACAGTCATAAAATATAAAAAAGACTGCAATTTCAACTTTTCACTTCAAACGCTATAATCTTGCAATCTGTATGGTCAAATTCTATGAAATTTTTACCACGCACTCTCTTGGCAATCTAAAACAACATCCTATGGTTATAGTTGAAAAATAATAATTTTTAAGGTTTATTTTGAGCCATGCCCGCACTGCCCATTCTCCCCCCCAAAAAACCCTTTTGCTCCATAACTTCCACATAAAAATTCGGAATTAAAAAAATTAGATCCTCATTTTTGTATTGATATATAAAATTCACATAATCTATTTCAAAAAATAAAAATAAAAATTGACACCGTAGGAACCTATCTGAACATTGAAATGTCCTAGGTAGAACACTTGGTCCTTTAGGGGTTAAATTATAAATGGTATGACTTTTTTTACAATATCATAACATGTAATTTTAGTCAATTTTTCCAAATTTCAAATGCTAATTTAAAAAAAAAATAGCATACCTCACCTCACTTTCTGGTTTGGCACTTTCGAGTGCCAAAATGTAACTTTTACATAGGATTCACTTAGGTCTCAACCAATGTGAAAATGACACGTGGCAGAGTTCTTGAAAATTTGAACTATTTTTTGCCGAATCAAAATGTGAGATACGGTATTCAAATTTTGATCGACGAATGCATTCAAACATGTTTGATACATACAAAAACTTGTTCATTTTATTCATTCAAAAGTTTATAGATTCTTATGTTATTTTTTAAACATTTTTGTAGTATAAATTTCCAAAAAACATTTAGAAGTATTCTAAGGTTCTAAGAGTACAAGTACGTTTCACCTCAAAAACTAATTATTTAGTTTTAAAAATGCCTCTTCAAAAATGACTCTTCAAAAATGACTTCAAAAAGTAACTAATTTAAAAATAATAATTAAATGTCATTATAACAGAAACCCTTTTCACACTTGTCAAAGTTCTTCTTGTAACAAGAACTAAGGTACGGAATACAATTTGTTACATTTACTAAATCATGATGCCAAAATCTACAATGCCCAAGCCAAAGACCACATTGTCAAAGCCAAAGACCACATTGCGGAAGCCATAGACCATTTAGCCGAAGCCGAAGATCACGTTGCCATGATCAAAGATCACGGTGCCATAATCAATGACCATAACCTTCGGCAACGTAATCTTTGACTTTGGCTACAAGGTCTCTAGCTTTTGCAATATGGTTTTTGGCATTTAGTATATGTAACAAATTATAGAGAGAGAGAAACTATGACCCAAAGGGCCATCGTGAATGAAGAGCGTGTTAGGAGAATGTTATCTACTTAGCCACCAAGACCAAGATGACGCATGCTACCCCTTTCAAGAGTAGACTCTATGATCACAAAAACTAATAAATTGTATTCCATAATAGGTATGTCTGTGGCCGTGTATGGGTTTATTGAGATAACAGAGGGTGTGATATTAGAGGGTGTGATATTAAAGAGGTTTATCGCACTTGGCTGGTCGGTGATTGGGTGTGACTGGCTGCATCAAATGCCGACGTTCGAGTGAGCTTTCCATCCGCATCGCCACGGCCATCCAGCTCCGCCTCGCGCTTCAATCTCCGACGGAGACGGAGCCTTGCGTTGCAATTCTGAAAAATTCTGTAGGTCACTATTGCTCTGACGAATTTGTTTTGCGTTCAATGCTTTTTGGATAAGCCAAAATTGTAGTAGAACTGACGAACAGTGAGCCCGTGGAGGCGTTTCGGGTGGGCAGGGTTGTGATAGGGAGAGACCGGTCGTTTTGATCTCCAATTCGGGTGCATATACCCTTGGAAACGTTTTGAGTTGAATTCCACGGGGAGACAGATGGCACTTTCTCTTTCATGGAGTGCATTTTCTGAGCCCTAGTGCCATTTTCCCTCGATGCGCCATTGGCAACAATTCAAACATCCCTCTCTCTTTTGTTGCTTCCGGGCTGTCTCTGCTGTTGTCTGCCCTATCTCATCCCCTGTGGACCCTGTTCGTATCTCTTTAGCTATAGGAAGCTGCAAGAAGGTAATGTGCCCTAATCAGGGTTTAGTCCGAGTAAGTCACTTGCGTGATGGAGAGGTGATAACTCATTTCTCGCGAGGTTGTAGTAATTTAGTGTAAATTTCGTAGATTTCATATAACGGGGGTTTAATGCTAGCATGACAGCTTAAGTTAGGGCAACACAGATGTGAAGGCTACAAAATCATGTGTATGATCCTGATAGTATGGTAGACAAATCTAAGTCGATCGGGACTACTTGAGAAGTGATTAATCTCCAGTTTTCTTTATTTATATGGTTTGGCCTCAGATTATATCAATCACGAGTACTAAAACTCGATTGTTGCTTGCAGGGCATTGTGATAGCCTCTGAGTAAGAAAGCTCGCATGTTGCGGAGTTAGTCACATACAGGAGAGTGGAGATATGGTTGCGTCGAGGGTCCAGTTCTATGTGAGACTACAGACTTCGTTTGCCTGGTAGGATGTCTGTTCTACCCTTTGGAATTACAAATTGCAATAGATGTCCACCTTACAGATTCAATGACATTGAAGTTATAGACTTTGTTGCAGTGATTACTAGCATGGGCACGAGCATGTAAAGTAAGCGTGCCTATGTGCGTAGATTTCTGGATTGTGTCCGGTTGGAAACATGCGGAACCTACTTCTAGGTTTTAACATTTGGGATAATAGTGAATTGCGGTTTTATGGTGGGAGGGTGGTTTTCTTAGAGAGTGGTAACCTCTTAGAGCGAGAGCTAGAATGAGATTTTAGGCAGACACAGCAGAGCCCTTTTTGACTATCAACGATGTTTGTGATGTGCATTATTTGGTGTACAGGGGACAATCTAGCGGCTATATACCGGATTGTGAAGTGTAGGTGGTACACTATTTTGTTTCTGGCATGGCGACGATGGATGATGAGCATGAGTCGGAGTGGACGAAAGGCCTTCCTTCGAAAGAAGAGCTTACACCTTTGTCACATTCCTTGATCTCACAAATGCTGGCAAACTCGTTCAGGATAAAACATGACGATCCAATGACTGAAGAAGATGTTCGGAGAGAATCCATGTCCACCGTTCATAATATCTTCAAGCAGAAGCCCACTCCGTCTTTTGACCCATTTCCAGCTTTTCAAGAACGAGAGAACGCCGGTAAAAATCAATTACGTCGCTGTTTTCTATTACATTTCGGAAAAAGTGTTTTTTACGTTTCAACTACTGTTTGGAATATTCTTTCCTTGAAGATGAGTGGGACTTATTAAGCAGCCTGATGTCACGTACTGCAGCTCGCAATACCGGTAGACACTGGGCTTTCTTTGCAGCTGTTTTTACACTGATATTATTGCTTTGTATGCTTCAAGAGCGTGAGGTACAAAGTTAATGAATGGCAGCCCAGTAACGTGTTTCCCGTGTTGCTCCACTGGCTGCACTCTCCAGATGGTTTCAGAATGGCCATGGCCCAAAACCCATCACATAGCAGAATTCTTCGTATGTGTGAAACGGAGCTGACTGGTGTTATAAATGAATTTGCAGGTGCCTATGGCTATGGAGTGGAGGGCCAGCGAGTGGAACAGGAGGTGAGAGGGAACCGATCAGAAGATGAGTTTAGAGGAGAGTTCAGAGGAAATCTGCAAGTGGACGGACGGGCCCATGCAGTCGAAGGTCGCATGGATTACAGTGGAGCTTTTAGATCAGAAATCCCAAGGCAACCCTGTGCGAGTGGAAATGACCTCGGAAAGGGTGTGAAGAGCAGTGCTGGAGCTGGATTACAAGGTGGCCAAGGCTCTGCCACTGCGACAAATACATGTCGAGAGTATGGCAATGGAACTGACATGGATACTGACCAGGCCCCTTTACCGGGTCGAATGAATGCTCTCCCCTATGGACCGTACCAGCCCAGGCCCGAAGGGAGAGAAGATGAAACGAGCAGAGGGGGCGAGGGTGGCGAGAATGCACACAAGGCGGCCGAGTTGGAGCTGGAGGATGCGAATTCAGCAGGGGGTCCTGTGAGCAACAGTGAGGACCCGGACGCGAAAAGGCCGGCGAGGATTGTGTGGACACCGCAGTTGCACAAACGGTTTGTGGAAGCTGTGGGACATCTGGGAATCAAAAACGCAGTGCCGAAGACGATCATGCAGCTGATGAACGTGGAGGGGTTGACCCGGGAGAATGTGGCGTCTCATCTGCAGAAGTACCGACTGCACCTCAAGCGCATGCAAGCGGGCCATTGCACCGATGGGCCGTCGGCACCAGATCACCTGTTCTCGTCCACGCCTTTGCCTCCGGGAATCATGCCCCCTGTAATGAGTCCCCATTTCATTCCGATTTCGTCCAGCCGAGAGGATGGGGGTGCCCCAGCTTTCACCCCTCCCATTATCCCCATGCCGTTCCAGGGGCTTGTACGGCCGGGTCCCTTTGGAGGCTATGAGCATATGCCTTACGGTCGCGGCTTCATACCGCGACCACCCATGCCGGACCCTCGCATCGCCATCCCGGACCCTTCTGCCAGCCAGAGCTACCAGAACCGCCAGAACCTGGCGAGCTTGTCCTCTCAGCCTGGTGTACTCCCGTTGTTTCCTACAAACCATGGTTGACATGTCTTATTAATGACAATGTCTTGCCATGGCTTTAATTTTTCAGATGGGGCCGGACTTGCATGATGCTCAAGCAAAATCTTTCGACGCCTGCTTCCGTTGCAGGATTTCAACACCCTATTGTTGATAAAGATAGAGTGCAAGGTGTGCTGGATCTCTTCTGCTCACTAGGGTTCTCCGAGTTTGCGTTTCTGTCGTTTGTTTCCAAATCTGAACCCATGCGATTCTCAGCCCCAGAATCTCGTCTCAGAGCACAGGTCTTGAACTATTGCACAAGCCTTGACACTCCACTCTCTATTGCCCTTCTGGAGTTTCGAAGATGAACACAGAAATGTACAGTACATTTAACTAGCCACCTAGCGGTAATTATTTATTGGGAGTTATTTTTTTTATTCCACTACGAATGCCTCATTGCAAACTTCTTCGTTATCTATATGAGATCCTTTGAAATTTTAATTAATCAATCAATCAATCAATCCGGTGTATGTTATGGCTTTCAGTTGTCTTCGTAGTATTGTTCTGAGAACCTGCATATGCTTATAGTAGACCAGTGAACTGTTGATTTTGGGATGTCTTCCGTGCACCTTATTTGAACGTTTGAACCCCTCTTGGTTGTGTGTATACAGAGCCTTCATTGGAGTTCAGGTCTCTTTACATCAATGTCTGGGAATGAGTAAGTGAACGTATCTGTAATATTCCTGACAATGTTCTACACAATGGTTACACAATGGTTACACAATGGTCAATTGGGGAATTCCCGAAAATATTAAGACTAAAATCCGGTGCTGTGAATCTTCCAGATTGACACAATAGGCTTCGGCAATCAAACAATAGGTGATGGTTGAGACGTGAAGCGTCGGTGCATAGCGGTGTGATGCGACGGTGCATAGTAGTGTGGAGGGATCGATCACTTTCAAAGAAAATTTTGTCCTCACAAATTCTCATGGTAAAAGTGGTAAAAGTGGTAAATTTAGTGTATATAAATTATCTCTCAACTCATAGAGAAATTGCTATGAGTTACAACTTTTTGCCTTTCAAAATGAATAAAAACTTGAGGTTATCAACCATATCAAGTAGTTTATGTTCCATTTAGTCATTTTTTAATGTAGTTTTATTGTTAGGATCATTGTTTTACTGCAAGTTTATTGTTATCAATGCAATTTTATTGTTGGAGTGTAGTTTAATTGTAATGAACAAATATTTGTTGCAATTTTATTGCAATAAGCATAATTTTATTAACAAGCAATCTCTAAGTCAACTAGAGAGAAATGACTGATTTTGATGGTACCAACAAACTTGGTTGAATCCAAAAATTGAAAAGTATGGTTTACATTATTGAATTATATATCAGATTTGAAAGTGAAAGCAATTTGGAATACAATGAAAGCTTCATTTTATTCATAGATATAGCCCTCCAAAGTTGAGCACATTATAGGGTGGATCATGCTTCAAAAGGTGAGCTTAGGCCAAATCATGTCATGTCCATGACTCAATTCAATGCAAATTGGAATCTCATTTCATCTTTGCATCACATTTAACCCTTTCGAGACCAAAACGAAACAAGTCCAATACACACTATTTTTCAAAAATTCATAAAAATTTCAAAAAGTCTTAGAAAATTCTGAAATTTTTAGAGAAGGTGATTAATATGATGAAGAATGACCAAAAAGAATTCATTGGAAGATTATTATTTTTGTAGATTTTATAGCTTGGTGAATGTTGGCTCTAATTGAGGGACGGATGGGGCGATTGTGAAAAGGTTAACCCTTAAATACCCATGTGCACTAAAGTGTCTATTTTCATATCTCATTAGATCTCAAAGGCATAACTACTATGGTAAATTCCAAGTCCAATGGGCTCGACCTGACGAACTCTTATAAAAATATCTCATGAACAATTGATCAGATTGGGGTTCTGTAAGTTGCTACGAGTTCCACATATGCCAAGTTTTTTCCATGCCTAGTGGTAGTTTTGTTCAGGTACATCCGGATTCAATATGTCGAAAGCCATCCATCAAGCTCTCTCTGGTTGAGTCAACGATTGCTTGTTAATAATTTTGTTGTTTACTACAATTGATAATTTTTTTATTGTTTCGTAACTTGGTTTCTATTTCTCATCTCACTCTAAAAGTACTAGGTAGACATGTGTTGAAGCCCAACACGATAAGACCGTTTTGATGGCAAAATCGTTGTGGGGAGCATGCGTGCATGCACCACCCTACACTGTATAATAGATGCTAAAAGTGTGTTTTAACCTTGGTTTTGCTATAGTGATTTCAACATGATTTTAGTGTGAGTTTCTACCACCGTTCGTTTATAAACACTAAATTTTCCTGTCATTTGAGCTCATAGCAAATAATATTGTGCTTCCTCTATAGCTTCAACCAATTGACCTTCCTATTTCGATGGCATGACTATGGCAAAACCAAATCACTAATTCCTTATGAAATAAAGATTTGTAGACGTCAATGTCACTCCTCCATAACAAACATGAATATGACCCATTGTAAAGACCGTGTTGGTACTAACCTTTTAAAGTTGTTGGAAATGATGTTGCAGTTGGTTGAACTATAGCTACTATGGCGGCAATGACCAATTCATGTTGCACCACCTCGGAAAGTTTCATAAACTACTTAAAGATGACTCCATTGCGTTGTAGCTCATCATTCTTTCATTGCCTTTGTGGCTCATTCTTGTAGCTATAATTCCACTTATAGTGGGAAACTGAGCTACTACTATCAATACAAGGCAAGTTTAACAATCAAGAGACTTCAATTTTTTCCTCTATCAATTGATCCTTTTCACTCTATTGTGCACATTCTCTTTTCAGATTTGGGATGTATAGTTCTTATCAACAATGTTGTGGTTGTTGAAGTGAACCACGATCATCCAAGATTCTTATTGTAGCCAAAAGTTCTAAACGACAAGAAGAGAAGTGCAAATAGTAAAGGTGGAGATGAACATAAAACCTATGCTTTGGTATGAGAAAATCACAAAAGGGAACCCAATTTTATCTTACATCCATGGTTAAGAGAGTTGGGAAACTTTTACTAACACCCCATAATCTAGATAGCCTTTTGCTACTTCTCGCCAAAATTTTATTATTCTTGCCAATTAGTGTTGAAAATGTAATGCATGATATAAAACATTTGGGGTCTTATGTTATTTCTTACATTCCTACCAAAGGCTAGGTGGGGATGTACCTTAACAAATATCATGATTTCTTTTCAGTTTATAATCAAAAGTGACCAGAACTTTCAAATATTGGTTTTGGGTATTTATGGTCACAACGTACAACTTAGAATTATGTCCTACCTCAGTGTCCTACATGCTTGAACCTTGAACCTCCCAACCTACATAATGAAAATCCTAAATTAGAATTAGTCTTAATCCTAACTTAGAATTTTGAATGTACTCCAAGCTTCTCTTTGTAAAATTGAAATCTAGATCATGGAAAGCTTTTTGTAAATGTGTGTGCCATGTTTAAATAATTTGTTCGTAAATAAACAAAATCAAATTTTTTGGACTTTACAAGGGTTCAAAGATAGTGATATTTTTGATAATGCGTTTCATTTTGCCATGAATCTCTAGATTCTTTGTCATAGCTATGCACTTTTGACTGTCAAAAAAATATTTATTTTGGCCCTTTTGTGGATAGCCCATTTCTTTCAAATAGGCCTAATCCATAGACCCTCCCTTGTTGCTTCTTCTAATGCATATTGTAGGTTAATACTTAATAGCAGGTTTGTCAATAAATATTTCAAAAAGAACATGCCAATTTTTTTTGGAAATTATAAGTAGTTTTTGTCGAATTTTATGAACATAAAATATTTTTAAAAATTGCTAAAATGTTGAAAAATTACCATTTTTCATATTTTTTAATATTATTTAGGCAATGAAGTGTGAGATTTGAAAGAAGAAAGAACTGGTCTTGTGATTAAATTCATTCTTAGTTACAGTCCCAAAATATATGGAATAAGAACTTGAAAGCTCATGTGAATTCTCACTACCGTACCTAGAAGGCAGGGTCGGTAAAAAATAATTATAAACAGAAATGCCCAAATTTGTAGGAATTTTTTAAAGAAAACTATTTTCTATGGTGAAAAAGAGGATCTTAGAGATATCTACATACTATTTTAGAATATTCGTATCAATTTGGCCAAAAAAAATATTAGACAAGAGCTACCAGCTCAGCCTTACGGGTACGGTACACCATAATTTTCAATAGATTTTGGTGCATAATTGAGCATAGAAAATGATCTTATTTAAAATATGTTTTCCACTAGAAAATTTAAAAGGAGAATTCATCTTCCACCTCCAAAAGGATTTTGTAATTTGAAGTTTTCATGCATGAGATATGAAAAAAGTTTGCTAAGGTTGGAAGAATGTACATGAGTTGAATGATACAAAAATGTGTTGTGATTAGACTTTTGAGGCTTAAGAAAAGAATCTTAGGTACATGCCAGCGTTAGCCAAAGCCCAGAGGACAAGGGGACTCCACAGAACCCGGTGAGGGCCGCCTTATGCCTTAGCCGCAAAATCTTTTAGCAATGGCTTGCGCCAACACGAGACCCATTTTCTCATGGGTGTTTTACACTTTGCTTACCTTAGTGGGCACTATCCAACCACTCTTCTATATATCTAGACAAGTAAGACACTTAGAAACCTCAGAGAATGTTTGCATAGGTTGCCACCAAATGAACACAACATATTTGTATGAGAGCACAATTGTGCACAGAAGAAATGGATGGCACACGCCAAGCGCAATATATCAGCTCACACTACACCCTCAAGCCACATAAAGTCATGCAAGATGCCGAGATGATAAAGGCCAGAGAGCTCATCTTCATGACACAATGGTTGAAGTTCGAATCGATTGTCTAGATGCCCAGTTCGGCAACTCAGTATGTCTAGATCTCGCGCTTGAAGACATCAAAGCCTAAGCTGCAGAGACTAAGATCTTGGAAGGTCATGTGGCAGAGAGACCCAACGTTATCGACACCCAACACGTGTATCAAGGACCACAACTTACACAAACCATGCACAACATCATAGACACACACAAATTCACACACCTCACACACCATCTCGATACCACCCCAAATATAGCCCAATCCATATGTACTCCCCTCTTTCCTCATTTCCAACATTGGTTACCCCAGACATCCACATGACCATCAAATTAGTAGTAATCCTCTTGAAGCACCAAATTACTTACTATATTTGCACACCCATAGTCCCAACACAATGTCACAAACAACCGCCACTCCTACACTTTCTTGCTTACCTATCTCCACCCAAGCCACTCACCACAACAATGTAGTATTCACCATCCAAAATACACAACACACCTCCACACGAGTTACTCATCCCACCCACACCTATCCACACTCATCAATTACACTCACACTTCACCAAACATACACCATCCCTCTAAGAAACAAGACTCGTGCACATCAAAGGAAGAGATTGACCAAGAAAGGTGCTCCACTGTGTAACTTCAGCCCGTGCGCACCTCCAAGAGATAGGGTCCTTCAAGAAAGCTAAAAAATACTCCAAATCAGCCCTTCCGCAACGACCCCCAACGAATTGCCTTAATTCATTCATACACTCACATAAGACACATGAATCAGCCCATAATCTATTGGAGGTAAGAGATGATTGCACAAGACACACACAAACACAAGGAATGCGTAGAAAGAGATGATTACTACTCAAGAGCTTCCCTCCTTAAGACTTAAGAGGTGGACACTAGGGGTGTGTATGACAACCCATATGGGATAACCCACTATTAGAAGCCTCTAAGATCAGCCCATGCCTTCACCCCTCTCCCGCACATCATTTATTTCCATCTAAATCTCTTTATCTTCTAGCAACACTATCCTACATCAACAACTTCAACAAATCTTGCATTGCTCAACATAATGTAGCAATGGTTGATCGTTATAAACCACAAAGTACAAGAATTTCATCACGGTAAGAATTTTTCCGTGAATTATGTAACTAGTCATGTTGTCTTAGGATGATATCTTGCATTGCATGGCGTGTTGCTTTACTTAAGACTGTCAAATTTCTTGTGTTGCTTGATTGTTGAGAGTTGAATGTTCTAGCTCCAATTCCACCAAGATGAAATTCTACGGAAACTTTCTTACTTCATCACTCCAACAATCTATCCATCGGAAGGTTTAGACCAATACAATCAATGACGACCGAACTTCCACTTACTATTGAATTTTCGTGTGGAAATCCTAGGTGGATTTTGCAGCATAGTCACCTCACTTGAATCTAGTGTCCCACGATCCGGATCAACCTCCACTTCCATGTTGGAGTCCCCTTTTTCGTTGTTGATTGGCATGGAGTCAAATCCACTAAAATAGAAGTTTAAATCTGGTCGATGAACATCCTGGGGTGGACAACCCGGACCTCTACGTGAATTTGAGGCCATTGATCGCGAACTTGAGGCCACACCCACACCAATGAAAATAAGAGCAAAATCAAGAAGTTTAGATTTCAGTATCATTCACAACTAACTATCTAGCAAAAATACAGAATACAGTTTGGTTGGAGATGCTAGCGCAACATAACAAGAGAAAAATTGGAAAAAATGTTCTTTTAAATGTATTTTGATCGACTTAAAGAAATTTTCATTCTTGTCCTATCTCGGTTGATTTGTAAAGTACAAATCTCCTAAATTAGTCATTTTATATTTTCTTGATAGGGCTTCCTAGCTTTACTTTTGATGTAACTCCAAACCATTGCTAAATAAAAATGAATCACCTACATATAAGACCAACCATATAAAAATAGACCATTGTCTTTAATCCTTAAAGGAAAAACTAAGCCCTACGGGCTTAGTTTTGTAAGAATCTTTGAGAAAACTTTTGATATAGTCCACTATTTTTGAATTGGTAAATCATGTTCAAAAAAGGTTTGAATTGCGAATTGAGATTCTTCTAAAACTTTGTGGAAACTGCTTCTTACAACACACACCGATTGATCAAAGTTAGTTGAGGGAAGGGTGTTCTGAAGTAGGACAACACTAGAGGAGCCCGATAAATTTTTTGTGAATTGAATCTCATGGGTGGTTGCAATAACTGAAGTGCCAGAATGTGGCTGGTTGACTTGATGTTATCTGACCGAACTTCGCAGAGCATGCCATCTGTGCTTCCTTCAGGAAAATTAGCCCATGGTCATATGATATTGTGGCAGGGTAGGAGGATGTAGGCTCGAGCCAAAGCATGCCATCATCAATTCATATGAGGTGATTCACTTTTTTTTCATATGAAGTGATTCACTTTTTTTTTCATATGAGGTGCTTAGAGGGGCAGGGGTGTAAAAGGGTCCATGGACCCCAAAAATTTTGAAGATGCTTTTGGGCTGCCCTCCAAGCATCCATTTGTCCTTTAAGGGTTAATACTTCTTATGAATCTAGAGTTAGTAGAAAATGAACTAATATGTTCATTCCACATTTTTGAAGCTTGTTTTAAACCATAAATGGATTTAGCAAGAGGCACACATTATCTTTCGTCCTTTTATGAATTAAACTCCCATGATGGTTCATGCTAATGATTTCACTTAGGTCTCCATTCAAAAAGTTGTTTTGACATCCATTTGATATATTTCACAATCAAGAATTGTAAACATAGTTAGCAATGGTCAAATTGTTGTCATTGAGACCAATGGTGAAAGCGTTCAATTGAAGTGTATCCTTTCAATTTGATCATATTTCTTTGCCAACAATCTTGCATTGTACATTCTAAACTTCCATTCACTATCAACTTTGTCTTAAATACCCACTTAGAACTCAATCTTTTTCTTTGATTAGGAAATTTCACAAATTTCCTTGTATTTTTACTTATGAGATAATTGTACTACATCGCAACTTCAATTCTTTTCACTTTTCTCCATCTTTTCTTTGTAGAGTTTCTTTCAATATTAAAGATGTTCTTCTTTTGACACTTTTGCTTACTAGAGTAAATGAGATGAAGGTGAATTATATATCTCCTCTTCACGTTCATGCCCATTATTTTTATTATCTAATTATGTCTCAAATACTCATAAGAATTTCATTTGTATTTTCATCAAATAGCTAATAACCTTTTGAGTACTTATCATAATCAATGAATATTCACTTTCTACTATTTACATCATCTAATTCTTTTCAATGGAGGTATCTGCATATGCTAAATTACCAATAATGCAATAATGAATGTATTGGGGTTTACATTTAAACCATATTTTCCATGGAGTCCCTTCTATTACTTAGTTGGCGTAAGAGTTTGAACAGGTTCTCCCCAAAAATCATTCTTTATTGTAGGTAAGGGAAGTAAACATCATGTGTTATCTAAGATTGTAAATTTCTTTTCTCTTGGCCACACTATTTTGGTGTGGTGTGTATGGAATTGTTAATTGTTTAATTATACCATTTTCATTTCAAATTGTTTAAATTTTTAAAAAAGTAAATTCACATGCAAAATAAGTCCGCAAAACTCTGATTTGTATTGGTGAAATTTTCTACTAATGCTTTAAAAAATTTGAACATGTTTAAAGCTTCTGCTTTAGATTTTAAAAAGTATATATTGATGTAAATATTTGACTTGTCATCAATAAATGTTATAAAGTATAAGTAGAGAATTTGACTAGAGTGATAATGCTTTAAAGCTAAAGCAACCAATTGATAACAAATTCTTAGCTAACAATGGTACTGTTAGCCTAGTTTTGTTGTTTACAAAAGACAGGAACAATTTAGTATATAGGGGTTCTTTTTCAAGGAAAGGTTAATCAGTCTATCGTATTGTGACTAAAGTCACTATCAAAAAAGAATTTTTGGTTTTAAAGAATAAAGTAACACTCTTATGCCCAGGGTAATCAATTTGGTGATCAGTCCATTAACAATAACACGCAATTCGCTATTTATGCATTTGGCCAAGTGCGCTCATTTCATAAGCATATTTGGCTTAAAAAAAAATTGGTTAAAAAGTTCTCTAAAAAACATCAATGTTGTCTTTCTACAATCCTTTACATTGTAAACAAACAATTCTTTTATTTATTTTTTATTCTTATCTTTATCTCTTTTTTAAAATCTTTTTTTAATCTTTTTATTTATCATTTCTTTTTTATCTTGATTTCTTTCTTGTCTTCTTTCTTGTTTTCCTCTTGTCTTTCTTCTTGTCTTACTTGTCTTTTTTTTTCTTCTGCTTTTTCTTCAACTGTGGCTGCTAAACCTTAAACGGCGAGAGCGAAAAAAAATAAAAATAAAAATAAAAATAAAAAATTGGCCATGGAGTACCGCTAAACCTTAAATGGGGGGCGCCAAAAACAAACAAATTAAAAAAATAAAAAAATAAAACTTTATTTGGCCGTGGCGTGCTGCTAAACCCTACACGGCGGCCACCCAAAATTTAAAATAAAAAAAAGTTTTTGTTTTTGTTTTTGTCTTGTTTTTTCTCTATTTTTAGCTGCTGGGTGCGTGGCGGCGCACCCAAAGACCCTCTTTCACTGACATTTTTCTTCTCCTTCTTCATCTCTTTCCCTTCTCTTCATATATATAGGGGAGAGGAGAGAGGGGAGGGAGAGGGAGTGGGAGTGGGAGAGTAAGTGGAAGAGACCCTCTCCTTTCCCCTATATATATGAGGAGAGGGGAGGGAAAGGGAGATGGAGAGGGAGATGAGGGAGTGAAGAGGGTCTTTGGTGGCGCGGCCACGCACCCAATGGCTAATATATATATATATATATTTTCCACAAGACAGAAGACGAGAAAGAAATCAAGATTAAAAAGAAAAGATTAAAAAAAGATTAAAAAAATATAAAGATAAGAATAAAAAATAAATAAAAGAATCGTTTGTTTACAATATAAGGGATTGTAGAAAGACAAGAATCGTCGTTTTTTTAATATTTAAATTAGACAAAAAAATATTATGCGCATGGGGACCAAGTGCATGATTATATGGCCAAGTGCGTAAATAGTGAATTGCGTGTTTAATATTGTGACACAATGAAATCCTAGTCCTGCCTAGTGTTCTATTGGGAGGTCAAATAGTCTGGTCTATGAGTCAGGTTTGGTCAAATTGTCAGATGCAGTGTATGCTCTATCACTTAATCAAATGCCAAAATAATACTTTATAATACATATAATTATTTCTTTTATCTTATTATTATATGTGGGTCAATTGGTCCAGTAATCGCTCTTTTGAGCCTATGTAGTCGATCTCTATACAAAATGTCTGATCGTATCAGTAAGATCAAATAATCTTGCGGTTATCAAATTGTCTCCCTGTTATGTAATGCAAACCTTAGAGTTTGGAAATTTACCAAATTTGTGTTCTTTAGATCTTTAGGTCAATTTGTTCAAGCACACAGTTAGATCCTATATACACGGACACACATAGTCTAATAACTATCTTTGTTTGAATTTTAAACCTAAAACCAGACCCAAGACTTAAACCGTGCAGACAAAACTTATGTACGTACTTTTTAAAGAAAGTATAAAGTTATTTTAAATTATTAAAATAATACTATGATTATGTATTCGTTCATAAAGATAGGGTTACTTTTAACTTTGAACTTTTACTTTTTAGTTCCTTTTTAGGTTACTTCAAAAGAATTCAAAATTAAAGTTAATTCCACGCATCCACTATGGAATTAGGTTTACTTTCTTTCTTCTTTCTTATTCTTATTCTTTTGCTTTTTGCATTTATTTTAAATTTAAGTTTAAAAGAATTATTCTATTGATAGTGTTTTAATTTGGTTCTTTTCAAATGATAACTTAAGTATTTTATACCATTCCAAAAAGCAATGGAATTTTGGTATAAAATAGCACTTTCAAAATGCAATAACACAATGAATTTGAATGCTTTTTTAGAATTTTAAAAATTGAGTACGACTAATGATCCAAATTCTTGGTTTCATTAGTTGTACCCGATCACAAATTGTACCTCTTAGGTATTTAAAATTTTAGTGAAAAAGGAGAATTAATCACAGTTTTCCAATTTTCTTAACACACAACAAGCATCACATACACACATAACACCTTTATAAGTTCCTTTTTTCCAAGGAGTACAATCGAGATAAAAATCTCGTTCTAAACCCTATTTGCAAAATTCAAACTACACTACCAATACACCCATTGCATGCATTTTCTACTACTAACTGATCTTGCACCTGCAACTATATATAGCTTCTACCCTGCACCAAAACCTTCAACTCCAAATCACAACAAACGTTTTGTTGGTTACTAGTTGGCTTCGGTGACAAGGTGTTTTTGCTCAGCGGCTTGCCGCTTGACTTGTTGTAATGGCTTCTTTCGCTTTGAAATAAATTTTCATTTGTGACAAAAAAAACAAATCACAACAAACAATTAGACAGATTCTTCAACTTTGCAACAAAGTAATGTTTCCCTTGCACAATGTCAAAATCACATAATTCAAATAAATTTTTGGTCCGAACTCAAATGTAGGAATTGCTCAATCACGTCACAAATTATTCACAACCTTCACTAGAAGATTCTCTCGCATTAAGTTACAGAATGGATCAAATCAATTTTAAACTCAACTGATTTCTATTGAATCTAAAACCCTAAAACAAATCTAGTTAAGCTGGAATTTCGCATGAATTGAAAAGAAACAGGTTGATTTGTAAAAACTTCCAAGTTGTAGAATGATTGTTCGAATTAGGTTTCACTGTTCTGCAAACTTGATGCAGGATGATTCATCCCTCTCACGCCACCAGAGTCACTTGGTTTCAATCTGATGTGGCCATACTCTGGGACATGACGTTTCTATCCACACAAAAAGGACAAAATGTTGAGATGTGCCTACAGCGACCTGATTTATGTCTTGTGGACCCAAAACCCTAACTCAATGGTGTCCATGCTCGGTGCTCTGTGTGTCTAGGCTATGGATTTAAGTATCTCTCGTCAATTCGTCCTCGTGGATGCACGCAGATAGTGATGGAATTGCCCACATTAGATTGCAGGCAACAGTTGCAGTGTGGGCAAGGCACTCTTAAAATTCAAGATTGAAATTCAATCTTCTTCCCGTTAAATTCACGGCACAAGTTCGGGATTGGACAGTACCTTAGTATGTACAAATAGATGAAGACAAAGGGGACACAATATCTTTTACACAGCGCCGATCTACCGCAATCACACACCAGACTTTGCTTTGCTACCGGCTGCAACTCTTGTCTCCGCTCAGAACTTCGCAACATTCATGGCACACCAGCAGACCTCCACGGAGTTTCGTCACCTTCTTCACTACAACTTTCGGCACTCGCAAACTCTTTGTCTTGGCTTCCGCTCCGGCCCTTCACAACACCGCACCTCAACACTAGCAGAACTCTGGCTTCACAGAACTCCGTTTCCCAATCACTCGACCATCACTCCCTCTGATTTCACCGGCACTCGTAGAATAAAAAGAAAATTAAGAAAACACAGTTGCTACCCTCGATTACCGTCCGGAAACACACACTCTCGCACCAGCAACTGCGATCTCATATAAACAATAAAAACACACACCACTCACACTCCAGTCACCGCTCTAACGCAATCACTCACAGCGCTTGCAGTTCCGGCTCACACTTCTCGAAATCACAACAAATCCCAGCACTTTGCTACTCTCACACACCGCACCAGCGCTCACAAAACTCACAACAAAAGAAAATGAGACACATGAATCCAATTGCACACATACACAAACAAATTTAAAACACACAAAGACAATAGATTGCAGACAGAAGATTGCACAAAAGAACAAGAGATAGTGTATTACAAGAAATTTTCACAGAACAAAACAAGACGATGAGCAACTGCTAAAGGCAGTTGCTCAAAACCGCCTTTGTATACAGGGGAAGGGAAGGGGTGTGCCAGTTGTAAGCAGCACTCTTCCCACCTCTTCATTTTTATTTTTATTTTTATTTTTATTTTATTTTTTTCTTTACTTTGTTATATAATCTTTTACTTTCTTGTTTTACTTTTTCTTTCTAGCTTACTTTTTAGAATAATATAATTTTTAAATTTACTTTCTAATTTACTTTAGCTTTACTTTGTAAATTTTTTATGTTTTTACTAAAAAATTTAAAGTAACTTTCTAACTACTTTAATGTTCTAACTAAAGTACCTGCAAAGAATTGTTTATCTATAGTATTTACTATTATTAAGTATAATTGTCACTTATAAAAAAATATCTTTCATTTGAAACTTTTTGATATTCTAAAAACCAATCCTTATTTGGTGTCATATGGCTAGTTGCTCCTAAGCCCAAAATCCATATATTATTGTAATCATTATGTACTACCTACGATAATAGCAGTTCGGGCACAATTTAATTCAAAATTTCAAGAATGTGCCACGTGTCTCTATTTGATTGGCTCTGACATATGAAAGAGTCGACGTAGCATGTCAAAAAGCTGACGTCATTTTCCAAGAGTGTCACAATAGGGTGTTTGTATGGTACGGTCCACGAACTCCTCTTAATGCACCAACTACATTTTGGTGCACACATTAGGAGAAAAATGGGGTCCCAAAGGGGCCCTGTAAGACAGCCCGTGGTAGGTGAACCGGCTGCCCAAGTACCCCTTTTTATATAAACCCATTGGTGCAGTCGCTGCCCGCTGACAGCGTCGGAAGCCGCAGTGCTGGCAGTGTCTGCAGTGTTGGCAACGTCGATTGGCGCGACCCACGGAACTGCACTGCTGGCAACCACGGTGGCACCATTGGTGCCTTTGTGTAAAGTGCACGGTTTTGCCTAAAATTTTCAGCACGTGCCAAAGGCAAGGGCCCCTTTGTGACTACAGATTTCTCCTAATGTTTGTATCTCGCATGTATACACTGAGTCCACTCACACACACATGGGTTTGCGCACACACACACAAGTTCAGAGAAGCTTGCTAATTCAGCACTTTATTCACTTATAATCTTGCGTACACTTTCTTTGATTTTCCACCCACTTTTCTCCGTCACTCCGGCCACTACCCACCTGAGTCCGGCCTCGAATCCTCCTCTTTCACTGCCTTAAATCCCACTAACTCGATTCCTCCACCGTCGGTTATCGGACAACCGTCACGACTCCACAATCATGAATGCACTCTAACCCTAACCGCTAACTGCCAAAGCTAACCGCTAGTAGTAGAATAGTATCTAGCACCAATGCACGAATGCAATAGTTGCAATAAATGTAGATTATGTGTTCGAGTCCTAATACCGTCGTCGAAGTAGTTCATATGCGTTGATACCTATGTGAGCGGAAAAATCACCATGACATCTCGCCCCTATCTGCTGGTGCTTTGAATATCTAACACCAGCAGACACAAGTCATGGTCTCGGTCGAAAGAGCTTGAGCTTCTCAATATTCACATGCTTATCTATGAGTTCACCATCTAGAGTCCCAAGCTTGTAGCTGTCATTCTTGAAGGCCTCCCTGATCACAAAAGGTCCTTTCCACCTGGGAAAAACTTCTGCCCTTTCTGTTTCATGAGCCAACAATCCAAGCGTAACACCAAGTCGCCAGGATCAAAGATAGTCTTTGCATGCATTCGATCATGGTATGCTTTCCTTCGATTTTGAACTACATCGAGGTTGTACAGTGCTTGTCGTCGCGATTCATCAAGACTTTCTAACATCACCAGTCGGGTAGTGATAGCATTTGCTTCACCTACCCTGTAGCGTAGCGCCGTGCGTAGAGTAGGTATTTCTAGTTCGATAGGCAATATTGCTTCCTGACCATAAGTAAGATAGAATGGCGTATAATTCGTGGCAACTTTGTGTGTTGTGCGATAGGCCCAAAGTGCACTGTTGATGTTTTTGTCCCATTCCCTCCGCTTGTCTAGCACCATCTTACCGATAATGCCGCACAAGATTCCGTTGGTCTTTTCCACGAGTCCATTTGCTTGTGGATAGTAAGGACTTGCTTTACGGTGCTTCACTGATAATTTGCTTAGCAATGCCGTAACCACTCCGCCCACAAAATGGGATCCCCTATCTGTGACCAGCTCTAATGGACAGCCGAATCTACAAGCCACGTGCGAGAAGATGAAATCAGCCGCAACGTCCTGTGTTGCTTGTTTTACAGGCAAAGCTTCCGCCCACTTTGTCATATAATCCGTCGCTACTATAAGGTATTGATTCTTACGCGCTGACTTGGGCAAAGGTCCCACGAAATCAAGTCCCCATTTATCAAACGGGCCAGTGGGCGTGATCGGGTGTAGCTCACCGTGGGATAGTGTTCTCTTCCCGTACAACTGGCACGTTTCGCAGCTAGAGCAGTAAGCTTGAACATCTTTAAAAAGAGCGGGCCAGTAATACCCGGTCGAAAGGATCTTTTTTGCTGTCGAGTTTTGAGCAAAATGGCCTCCACACATACCATCATGACATTCTTTGAGCACTCGATCCACCTCTGATTTGCATAACACCCTTCGTCGTACACCATCACTAGTAGAAATTTGGTTTTTAAGGACACGTTAAATGACTTGCAAAAGAGTCACTTTTGACAACGTTCCCAAAAAATGACATTGACTATTCATGTCAATACGGACGCGTCCTTATTTTGTCCGTGTCATTCTGGACACTATTCATCTGAAAGGTAAATCGCATCTTTCGGATGCACTGCCTGTTCGAGAATGTATGCACTGTGAACATGTTTCTAAATGTACACCCTGTGAACATGTTTATAAATGTACACCCTGTGAACATGTTCATAAATGTACTTCCTGTGAACATGTTTAAAAATGTACTCCCTGTGAACAGTTTTGAAGGTGTACTTCCTGTAAACATGTTAAAAAATGTACCCCCTGTGAACATGTTCAAAAGTGTACTCCTTGTGAACAGGACAGAGTCTTCAACTCCGAAGAGATATACTCCATTACACATGGATTTCTCAGGACATTTGCAATGTTCGCGAACATAACATTTACAGAATGAAGATTTCCAAATGTATAATATTCGAATCACATTCACCAAACTCTCATATTGAGATGCTAAATATTCACAAATCCACAGTTTCATTGTGGTTTTATTATTCCCTTCATGGAGTACATGAGCAACCAAAACGGTTCCATCTTTCAAATAAAATCTCCCTGATCGCTGTCACCTACATTGATAACAGTCTACCACATCGAAAATTCACACACAGTTAATGCAATCAGTACCATGCACTAGAGCCCAAACATATATCACATTCAAGAAAGCATCGCAGATATTTGGCAAATCGCTGAAGCACCTTGAAGCATCATAGAGCTCTCAAATACAAGAACATAAGACTTAAAAGTTTGACAGGAAGAAAGGATAAAATTCCAATTGAAAGATGAAGATAAGTAAATAAAGTAAACTTGGTCAGCTTCAAGTCCTATCCTGTAGGCCTCGTCTTGTTCTTCCCGCAGACAGCAGTTCAAATTCCGTGCTTCTTGTTCTTGTCGTCCAGCAATCAAGGAATCGCTCTGCTCTTCAATTACAACCTGTAATGTAGACATTAATTCTCCTGCAGTCCGGAATCCTTCTACCTATTACCCACAAAAACCAAGCTCATTAGAGTTATTGAGCACAGTACGAATTCATCAGAGAGACCTAAGTTTTAGCCATTACTAACCACAAGCGACTTACCTCGAATACCAATTAAATACAATGCAAACATAGTCAGAAAACAGATTTCTCAGCTGGAAAATATAGTTGCACAGATTGGGCCTCAATACAAAACCCTTGTAAGATACAAATGGCTTTAGCTGACTCCTGACCTCAACCAAACAGATGGTCATACCTGTCTAACAACTGAAATGCGCTGATCGGTGGAGCCCAAAATTACTGCACAGAACGGAAATGTGGATGCATTCAGACAATTACTAGTCCTTAATAGAATTTCCACATAAACGAATTCTTAGGTGCACTTGTTGCAGCTCAGTATAATTGGTTCTTCAAGATTGATTAAACAGACACAACAATAAGTTTTGATGTGTAACGCTTAACATAAAGTTGGAAACTGTTCAAGTTGTTCCATACCTGAAGTCAAGCCTTCCTCCTTGAAGAACGTATCGAGCATCAAACTTGTCTTTCTTGCTTAGATAAGCATCCAGAAACGGTGCACAAAGTTTGAGCATGACGGCACTCAAACTCACAAACATTCCACTACTTGCAACTGCAAGAGGGTTTGACTGGAAACACATATCCAAATACAGAACATTAGATACTCATGCTGGAGTGCAACCATGTAATGGTGATCTACAAGCACGATACTTGCAAGTTTACAGCCTCCTATACCTAACGTAAGCTCAGAGGACAACGATGAAGTTTACCTGAAGCTGACTACAGTTGCCATTCTTCTGGATAACATCCGCTAAGTATTGGAGCACGGCTTCTTTTGTCTCAGAGTTCCGAAGAAGCTTCATCAAGACCTCGTGTAAACCATCATATAGCTGATGCATGACCGTTTTGATCGTAGCATATGAAGAATTCAAATCTCCTGCCCCAGAGGAGACAACTTCCACACAGTGCCTTGCAAATCCTTAAACAAATGCTCAAACGTACTCCTGAACCCATCCGGCTCATCCTCAAACCTCTTCAACAATCCTTCAAAAACCCCGGAGGCAGAGGCTCCAAACCACTACTGGTGGCATAAAACCCTGAATTCGAGGATCCATCCGCCAGGAGGGAAGCCAGCAGCAACGAGTTGGGACCCAACCCCACCTCATGAGGTTGCGGGAACATGCTGGGATGCACCAGCATGAGCACCGAGTACGAAAGCGCCACATCCTTCACCTGCTGCAACGCATCCTGCACCATCGCCAATTGGGCTTTGTCCCGCATATTCTGTGCCTTCCGGCTCTCCTCCGACGCTCGTCGATAGCAAATCACGACGTACAGAAACGGAGCCTCCATGCCCACACTAAACGTACCCAACCTGTCCATCAGCACCCTCTCCAGAAGCTCCCACGACAGCAGCGTCGGCTTGTCCTCACTCATCAGCTCCCCATTCAGGCATACTGACTAGGCAATACAAAAAATCGTCAGTGCCAATTGCACAAAATCCAGCACACGTTCTTCAGCAATTTGAAAACTATTCATGAGAAGGAAATACACACACATAACACAACAGCGTACCAATATTACTAGCTGTAAATTACAATTGAAGATAAGCATTCAGAAAATGAGCCATGAACTATTCAAAAAACACATAAAAAACCTACTTTTGAAAAACCACATTCAAAGGTGGAAGTATACTAACCTTCATTCCACTTTTGAAAGTGCAACATCTGTCTGCACTGAATGATGTGGGACTGTGACCCACCCAAGTGCGAGAAGAATAGCTCTGTTTCATTTCAACCAACAAATCAGCAAAATTCAACACAAAGATCATATTGACTCTGGTCACACTAAAATCATGTCGATTCTCCAGTAGGACCAACTCCTCCCATTGCTTCGCCCCTCTCCAATAGAAAAAAACAAGAGTAGTGACGAGTCGAAGATTCAAACCTGATAAGAAAAAGGACGAAATATCGAAAAACCACGCCCAGCGCCCAAAGAGGAAACAAGTAAATATTCCAGTTCTACGGCTCCGGGGCATTGGACTTAAAACACCGAGTGAACGAATCTTGCACAACCCATAACACACCCCCAGCCTAAAACCAATCACACAAACGTCACACCCATCCATTCCATTCAATTCCGACCATTTCACAAAACCAACCAAAACCTTAACTTCGAAATTCAAACAATCCCCAAAACTACAACAAAAGCCACCAAGTAGAAATCACCATACATCAATAATCGCGCTCCATGCTTCACTCAACACCTGCGAGATATCCAACAAATCCCGCCTGCAAAACCACCACCACCGGTACCACATCTCAATCCCCACCCATCCATCCAGCTCAATTCCCACCAATCTCACCAAATCCACAACACCGCAACACATCAACCCCCAACACTCACAGTTGCATTTTATTGTCGAGATACGCGACTGACGAATCCTCCTCCTCAACATTGGCGTCGAGGAAATCGCCCACCACCTCATGGCTGATACTCCTCCCCACCTCGTCTGAACTCCCATCCGCAGACGCCGTGCTTACAGTCTCTCCATCCATGGCTCCGAACCTGGAACCCTAATTCTGGAGCAAATTCACTCCACCGAACCTCCACTTCCACTCGCGTGTCTCCTCTCCAGCGGTCCCAAAATCCACCGACACCAGTACTCCATCGCATCGTGCTCCAGCGTCAATCTCTGCGTCTCATCCTACACAAACCCCAAAACCACCGCAGTGGGAGCTTGCAACCGCATCTGAAGCTCCTGCAACGGATTGCTAGCGCCTTTGTCCGCCATAGCTAAATTCGGATTGAGGCCTAGCATTGAACAGAAGTTTTGTCACTCGGCCGACATAGGCCTAACCCAAGCGCTGTTCCGTCGCCACGCTGCGAGCTGCCGCTCCAACCGCTCCTGAAAACCTGGTTCAACTTTCGCTTCCACAACAGGTTTTAGTAATCCTAAGTCGTCCTTCGTTCCAACAACCGACCAAATCCGGCTTGCGGAGTTCCCCCTCCCAGACTACAACAAAAACCCCCACTTCTCCACACATTGCTGTGCCCCCTGCCCTCACAGAACACCCCAATTAGACCCTAATCTCATCACTCAAAACCTGACTTACTTAACAATAAAAAAAACCCCACATCCAACAACAAACACAAAACCTTCTCAGTAACCCACAGCCCTAAAAACACTTACAATCCCAATTCCTACCAATTCTCCGCAATCTCAAAAAATGAACATATCAACACTAGTAGAAGGGAATGTCAGAGACAGTTCGAATTTTGTAGAGTTAACCACAAATCTCCAAAGCGACAGTGAACATGATTGGATTGAAAATTAAGATTTAAACTTGCTCTACTTACTGCAAAGATTCGGAGATGGGAAGAATTTACCCGACTCAGAGCTCTCCATGCCATTTTCGCTCGGTAATCCACTCAGTACACCAGACAGCGACACGTCACTACAGTGCTTCCCAGAAAAAGCTCTAATGACATTCAGTGGGCTCTTATGTCATAAAAGACACCATTTGGACAGTGCGTCATTTTTATGCATGCCTCAAAGGACAGGATTTCTACTAGTGCATCCTTGCCTTGATGATATAACATTTCTCCTACAATTAAATAGGGGCGACACGCAGTGCGTAATTTACGCCTAGAGGACGTCATAGAATTTTCAGGATATGTTTCCCGTCGTATGAAACTCACGATATCTCCAAATTCTGCCATTAATTCCGGTTCATGTTCTAAAACGAACACTTCTTCACCGCATGATAACTCGCCTTCTTCCGTGTTCTCAGGTGCTCCAAACTCAAGCAATAAGCTAGCCTGTTGAGCTCTCTGACCTCTTTCAACTTTGAAATGCAGGTCAAACTGTTGAAGCCCTGCCATTAATCTTGCAACTCTGCCCACTGGGTTAGCTTGCCCCAAAAGATTTTTTTAATCCATCTCGTGGGCTCTGCACTTCCACAGGAAAGGGACTTGGAACAATATAATGTTTATATTTAATGCACCCAAAGAGCACCGCCATGGCTAATTTTTCTAGATCCGTGTATTTCAGTTTGCACGTCGTCATTAATCTGCTAGCATAATATACCGGGTGTCCTCTTCCCGAGTCATCATTTTGAATTAGAACACATGCTATAGCATTAGCACTTGTATCGGGATTTAGTATAAACTTACGTGACCAATCTGGAGTTCGCATTACCGGACTTTTGGATAGCTCGTCGAGTATGCAGTCAAACGCTAGCTCACATTTCTCACTCCATTCGAAATTCACTTTTGGAGATATTAGCCTACTGATGGGTCGACCGGTTTCGGCAAGATTGTCCATGAACCTGTTATGATAACTCACTTTGCCCCATAATTTCCTCATTTCTTCATAATTGGCCGGGTTTCTAAGTGCTGCAATGGCGGCCACCTTTCCCCGGTCCACTCTGATACCATCAACTGATACAAGGTGTCCCAAAAATACGCCTTCACGAAAGCCAAACTTACATTTTTCCGGACTCAGAGATCCTTGGAACATGGCTAATCTCTCGAACGTCAATCTTAACTGCATTATATGATCACATCGTCGCCCATATACACTGAAATCGTCGAGGAAAACGCGCACAAATTTGCCGAGGTATGGTCTAAAGATCTCCATTTGAACACGCTGGAAAGTCCCCAAGCTATTGCTCATGCCGAACGGCATTCGAGTGTATGCGTACGTACCCCATGGCGTGGTAAATGTTGTTTTGGGTATGTCAGCTTCTCGCACTTTAATTTGATGGTAACCGGAATACCCGTCACAAAACGAGTAGAACTCGTGCCCCGAGACTTCATCCAGTAGCTCGTCGATAAACGGCAAAGGAAAGCGGTCTTTTTTCGTCACCTTGTTCAGTGACTTATAATTCACGCACACCCGCCACTTACCATTTTTCTTGGGCACAATCTCTACCGGTGAGACCCAGGTCGAATTTGTCACGGGAATAATAAAACCCGCTTCCAATAATTGATCTAACTCACGCCTTAGAACTTCCACTTGGCTCGGGGCCAAACGCCTCTATCGATTTCTTACTGGTACTGCCCCTTCTACGAGTTCCACTTTGTGTTCTTCGAGGTTAATAGCAGGTAGATCGGTGTGCTTGGTTACAAATATGTCGCTGAATTCTCTGATCAATGCTTGTAACTCATCTCGTTCTTCTTCTCTTAGCTCGGGCCCCAATTGCACCTTTGACAGTACCTCTTCTTCATGTTGTGGGTCACGCGCCAATGGCTTGTTTGGTCCGAACTCACGATGTTCGCTCTTCAGTGCTTGTGGAAATGCTTCCATGCTAAACACCTTTGCTTCACATTCGGAGTCATAATCCGAGCTCGAGCTAGAGCCCCCGGTCCATGATTCGGAGCTAGAAGTTTCAGACTCACTATCTGACTCAGACGGGCTATCTGAGTTCACGCTGAGCTCTACTCGGTTACTCCTTGGACCGATTGTCATCTTCCCTCGATTTCAATAGTTTATAGCTCTCACCAGCTTGAGCCACGAATGCCCCAATATTATGGGATAACCGCCCTTTGTACTAGAAATGTCCAGAACTTGGAATTCTATTTTCACCGTGACGCCATTCACAGCCACCGCAACGTCATCCAATTGTCCCAATGGCCTCACACTTCGTTTGTCCACCACTCGTAATCGGTATGCGGATGGTCGGTTCACTTTTAAATCAATCTCTTCTAGACACCAGCTCGACATCACATTGACTGAGGACCCGCCGTCCACTAGGCAGCCTGGTATTTTAACTCCATTAATCTCAGCTACTACTCGTGGTGCTTGCAAGTCATCTCCGCATTTTGTTGCTACATAGGTATAACCCGTCTTGCTTTTCTTCCTGGTACTCACCGCAGATCGCAACTCTCTTCGTAACGACGGGCACCGTGCCACTAGTTGTCCAATCGTTATATGAGCTTGTTGCATGGACAGGTCCTCGGTGATTGAATACTCTCTTTGACCTTTACTTATCAGCATATCGTCAATCCCTATTTTCCTTCGTGGCTTCACAACACTGCCTTTTACTGCTTCGTTGTTCGGTCCCACAGATTTCGAACTTTTCCTTCCTGACCTGATTTTCGGATCAACTCGATCACCACTTGGCCTTCCCCTTTTCTCGCCGCTTGTAGCCGTGGATTCCATTATGTCTTCGATCTCTGATGGTGAGTCGAGCACTTGTTCCAGCATATTGACTTCTGCTTGCTTCCCTTTTGATTCATCTGCGGGCGGAGCTCGTCTTTTCGAGCAGTCATAACGCACGTGTCCCAACTCTCCACATTCATAACACGTTACATTGAAGCCCACTGATCTCTGAGGAGTGAAAGGTCTCCCTCCGCGTTGCTCATGATTTGAAGTGGCACCTCCTCTTGGACCGTCACCGCCGTACCTTCTCTCAGGTGTACGCTCATCCGATCTCGCACCTCCATACAATCGGTCTCCATTGTTGTGGTATGAGTTGTTATTTCTCCATCGCGGACCGTCTCCTCTACTTTCATACCTACCATCTTGCTCACTACGCCTTGGCCCGTTATGATATTCTTCGCCCCTATATTGTCGGCCCCCGTCGTGGTTATTTCTTCCACACCCACGTTCGTCCTGCTTTTGGCTCTGTAACCAGCACATTGCCAATGCCTGCATCTGATTTGCCAAAGCAGTCATATCAGATATCATGGGGGTAGTATTAGCTTCATCACCGTTTTGTGCTTTCACGTACGTAGCCTGCGGTAGTTGAGGTTACGCCCCGACCGCGGGAATGGATTGCGTCACACGCCCCAGTGCAGCAGGCGTTGTTAATGAAGATTGCTTGGATGTTCTCTCTTGTTGTCGCAGCATAGTGTCGACCGTGCTTGACGTTGTTTGCATTGGCGCTGGTTGCACAAGTGTCAACACCGGCACCGGTTGTGCTTGCATGGTACACGGAGGTGTCAGAGCCATGCCGAGGGGTCGCACCACGTTCCGAACACTTGCCTCTTGTCGATATGCCAATTCCGCAGCTCCCTCGAGTGTAGTGGGTCTCAAGTAATTCAAGTGCTGTTGTATGTGTGGAGTACATCCAGTGATGTATCCACGAAGCACCATGCTGTCAATGCCCTTCATTTCGACTTCAGATATTTCATCTGTTGATGTCAATGCTCCGTTCATCTCTGCAGCCAAGCTTTTCTTTATCTTCTCACCGAGCTCTCGGACCCTTTCCGTATATGCTCTCGCGCTCTCCTCATCACCTTGCCGCAAAGTGCCCAAGGATGCTACCAATGATTGGTATGATTCGGTAGTTTGATAAGTGTTAAGGAGCTCTTTTTCCAGTAACTCCCAATTCTTTTTTGTCGTGACCGATTGCCGGGTGTACCATGTCGAAGCTGTTTTGTCCAGGAAAGTGGGTAGCAGCTCAGCCCATGAAGCCGGCATCACAAAACCGCTGCAAATGCAGCCTCGCTTGAAGCTCTTTATGTACTCCACCGGATCTTCCCCGTCCAGTCCTGCGAATGCCGGTATGATTGTCATACTTTCGTTCCCTTAACTTTATGACTTGATTTCTGGTTCCCGAGAATATGGATTTTTTTACTATTCGCTCCAATAGAGGATTCTTCACTATGGAACTTGAGTCTTCAGTTCATGACCGTTTTATCATTCTTCATTTATTCTTCGCGCACGATCAGTTGATGTTGGTCCTATTTGTCCCCGGTGTGTTCGTCCTACCCTCCTTAAACTTCTTCTCAGGTCTCTTCTAAGAGCGAGGAAAGATGGTCCTCCTATTGTTTCACGTCGTCTCCAATCGAACGAGATCTCTTGTCGAATTACCCTGCGTAGCGCCCCAATAGTGTATGAGGTTATGATTCTTCTCACCAACACGCGGTCTTCTGAATCATTTGTTTCATCTCCCGTTACTCCAATTAATTCGATATTACTCAACCCTCTCAGAGCCTCCCTGAACTGAGCCCTGAGACGGTCACATGCAACCTGTAACGGAAGACCTGTGCACATTTGAGTTGGTTTTCCTCCTTCAACTGTGTATTCATGTCAAGGTTTCAATGTGAAGAGTGAGCATCCGGCACCATTTCCAGAGCTTGAGCAATTGAAGGGTAATGTGCAGAACTTTAGGAACTCAGAGCGTCGAGTGCACGATTATTCCTCCAATAAATTAAGCCTTGGAAGTTGGAACAACACTCCAGAAAGAAATCGTGAACGCCAAGTGTGTCAAGAGCTCCTCATGCAGATGGAGTGTTATACGGTCGATTAGACCCCAGGTAGACGGGCATTCAATAAGTCCAATCCGAAATCATCAGCATTGACTTTGGAACCAGCAGCTTCTGAAATGTCAAGTTTTGACTTTGGCACCTACTCGTGAGCATGCCCAACAACGGACCGTATGCAAATTAGCACTCTTACAGATATCTTTGTTTCAATTCCACACGATTGAAGGCAAACCATGAGTCCCAAGCATCATGTCAATGTCGAGAGTGTATAATCTACTACACTGTATCAACTAACGTCCGTGCTTTGATTATCTATCTGATTCGGTTCAGTGTCAATTGCCAGATTATTATTCCCATTTCGCAAATTACTAATTCTATTATTTCAGCAATCTCTGTGTCATTGAGTAATCTCTCATGATATAACTCTAACCTCTTCGCTGCATCAGCAGTATCTATTAATGGAGCAAATTTCATCTCAAGAAATCTTATGGTTTCAATGAGACCAGATAAATTTCTCGGAGGTGTAGGCTGGAGTTCTACTTTTGAGACTGTTTTCTCTTCGTCATCATAAGTCTCGTACAACCTACCCATGTTGTTTTGATCCCAAGCGTGTTACACTAAAGCTCATATTTCAATTTCATTTAACCTGAAGGTCAAATTCGATCCACGCTCACCGCACCAAAGATGTGAATAGCAAAATAATTCCCTCACAAAATCTCGCATGTATACACTGAGTCCACTCACACACACATGGGTTTGCGCACACACACACAAGTTCAGAGAAGCTTGCTAATTCAGCACTTTATTCACTTATAATCTTGCGTACACTTTCTTTGATTTTCCACCCACTTTTCTCCGTCACTCCGGACACTACCCACCTGAGTCCGGCCTCGAATCCTCCTCTTTCACTGCCTTAAATCCCACTAACTCGATTCCTCCACCGTCGGTTATTGGACAACCGTCACGACTCCACAATCATGAATGCACTCTAACCCTAACCGCTAACTGCCAAAGCTAACCGCTAGTAGTAGAATAGTATCTAGCACCAATGCACGAATGCAATAGTTGCAATAAATGTAGATTATGTGTTCGAGTCCTAATACCGTCGTCGAAGTAGTTCATATGCGTTGATACCTATGTGAGCGGAAAAATCACCATGACAGTACTTTGAGCATTTTGTCTAAAAAGTTAACTTTCAAATCAATTTGAAAAATATGTAGCAATGATTCAATGAAAAACGAGTGAACCAACTTCTAGATTTATGTACATATTAACCAAAAATTAAAATTTTAGAATGTTAAAATGATTTTATGTTGAATATTCTGAGTATCAAAACTCCCATTCTAATAACAGTTTTATCAATTAAGGCCATATTCATTATATTGAGACTTTTCACAGATTTTGAGACAGAATGCTAGTTATTCAAAAATTCATTTTAAAAATAATAATTGAAACAAAAAAAAATGCTCAAATAGTGATTTTATAATGAAATTCTAAAAGTTGGTGTTGTTAAATATTTATAAAAAATTACTAGTAAAGAGATAAAACGGTTTATTTTTGAGTCGAAAATAAAAATGAGAATGCAAAAAGTCTCAATATAACGAATATGGCCTTAATTTATGATCAATTATGAATGCAAATATAGTTCATGTTTGATTCTATATTAATTTTTCTAAAAATAAACCAAGTTGAAAATTTTCATTCTCAAATGCATTCAAAAAATAAATCCACGAATTTGTTTTAAAAAATAGTGAAACAATTAATCCCTTCCAAAAATAACACATTTGAAATTTTGAAAATTTAACCAATTCAAATAAAGTTGAAAAAATTGGAAGATATTTTTCTCCACATATTTGAATATTGGAAAAATTTATAGCTCAAAATTCCATTCACAACCTTTTGTTGTCCTTCTGTTTTAGACTATAGAGTGCATATTATGCACTGTGACAATGCACTAGTTTACCCTTTGTTTCATCCTCCATTAAAATATAATGCCGATTTTAAATTTTCTATCAAAAGATTATTCTCTTTTATTGGTAGTTTGGTATAGTCCATCCTACCACTTTAGATTTCACATAAATATTTTTCTTTCTCTGGAATGGATTTTTCAAATTCTCAAAATCCTAAAAAGAGTGCATAGTAACAAGAATTCTAGTCGAGTGTACCATACAAACACCCAATTGCTATCAACTTATGGTACACAAGACTTCATCATTAACATAATTGGACTTTTTTTCTTTAAATATAATTTTTTGTAACTTCCTTTGAATTTTTAAGATTTAATGGTCAACATGACAACAATTTGACTATTTCTAGCTATGTCTACAATTCTTGATTAAGAAATGTATCAAATGGATGTCAAAACAACTTTTCTGAATGGAGACCTAAATGAAATCTTTAACATGAACCAACATGGGAGTTTTATTCATAAAAGGACAAAAGATAATGTGTGCCTCTTGCTAAATCCATTTATGGTTTAAAACAAGCTTCAAAAATGTGGAATGAACATATTAGTTCATTTTCTACTAACTCTAGATTCATAAGAAGTATTAAAGACAATGGTCTATTTTATGTGGTTGGCCTTATGTGTAGGTGATTCATTTTTATTTAGCAATTATTTAAGTCAACATCAAAAGTAAAGCTAAGAAGCCCTATCAAGAAAATATGAAATGACTAATTTAGGAGATTTGTACTTTACAAATCAACCAAGATAGGACATGAATGAAACTTTCTTTAAGTCAATCAAAATACATGCAAAAGAAACTTATGGATTTTGATGTGAACCAAGCTAGGGATCAAGCTAATATAACATTAGAGCCTAATTGTCATTTAACAAAGGTACAAAAACTATCGATTAAAGAAGAAAAGTTGATAGAGAAATTTTTATACAAACCAGAAGTTGGTGTTCAAATGTACGTGGCTTTAACAAAAAGAAGTGATGTGTCCCAACCAGTGTAGTGTGGCAATTCAATTCCAAGCCAAGTCCTAATCATTGGTCTTTAGTTAAAGAGATTTTCAGATATCTAGAAAGAATTACCAATGAAGGACTAATTATGTAGGGTTGACAATGGAAATTTGGAGGTGGTTGGATCTTGTGATTATGGTTAGTAAGGAAATCCAAACAAATGGCAATCAAGATCTAGATATGCTTTTATAATGACTAATGATGTCATGTCATAGAATAGTATAAAACAAAAAATCATTGCACAATGACACAATCTATTGCTGTAGCACATATATACTATATGCAGTAAAAGAAGCAACAAAGGAAGCTTTATGGATTGGGCACATTTTGAAAGAAATATGCTATTAACCAAATGGGCCAACCAAAAATATTTTGTGGCATTCAGATGTCCATAGCTATGAGTCTATGACAAAGAATTAAGAGTCTCATGGCAAAACCAAGTACATTGAAAGAAAGTATCACTATCTTCAAGCCAATGAAAAGTCCAAACTTTTTCCACCAAACTTGTTCATGTAGCCAATCAGATCATCCAGCTATCCTTATTTTTTGTTTAATGAATCCTGCACAAACAATTGGCAAATTTGAGTGAGAAAACTAGGAATTGTCCAAATCTCCTAAATAACATTTATTCAACAACAATTTTACAAGCTTTGATACCATGTTAGGATTCTAAGCAGGATTGTAAGAAACACATTCTTTGTTAACATTATAAAGATTAACAAGACAATCTCTCAATTCAATAATCATTTACTTAATGATTGTCTATTCCTATATATTGACTCCAAGTACTTATACATTTTAATTTCTCACTAAACCTTGGTGTTTTACTTATTAGTCAACCTTATTCTAAATGGAAATGATGTTCAATATAAATCCAAATAGATTCACCATCACATTTTTGGTAGTTTAGCATATGCACATATCTCTAAAGAAAAAAAGAAAAAATTAGATGTGAACAGTGAAAGTGCCTATTTGTTTGTTATGATGATTATTCAAAATGTTACTAGCAATCTGATGAAATACAAATGAAATTCTTATGATTATCTGAGACACGGTTTTTGATGAAAAAATAGATAATAAATATAACGGGTATGAAGGTGAAGAGGGGATATGTAATTCACCTTCATCTAATTTACTCTATTAAGCAAAAGTATCAAAAGAAGAATATCCTTTAACATTGAAAAAAGCTCTATAAAGAAAAGATGGAGAAAAGTGGAAAGAATTGAAGTTATGTTATAGAAGTACAATTATCTCATAAGTAAAAATACATGGAAATTTGAGAAATTACTCAATGGTAGAAAAACATTGAGTTGGAGGTGGGTTTTTAACACAAAGTTAATAGCAAATGGAAGCTTAGCCAAAGACAAAGAAAGATTGGTAGCAAAGGGATATCTTATTTCAATTAAAACATTTTCATTAGTGGTCCAAATGATTGACAACAATTCGACTATTGCTAGCTATGTTTACAATTCGTGATTGTGAAATATGTCAAATGGATGTTAAGACAACTTTTCTCAATGGAGACCTAAATGAAATCAATAACATGAACCAACCAGAGGGTTTCATTTACAAAGGAACAAAAGATAATGTGGATTTATGTGGATAATGTCTTGCTAAGTCCATTTATGGTTGAAAACAAGGTTCAAGAATGTAGAATGAACTAATGAAACTACTAATGAGAAACTAATTTATATAGGTAGCAATGGAAATTTGGAGGGGTTGCATCGACCTAAGATTATTATTTATAAGGGAACTAAGGATTGTGTGTGCCTATTGCTTAACTCCATTTATGGTTAAAAACAAGGTCCAAGAATGTCGAATGAACTAGTAGAATTACTAATGAGGGACTATTTTTATTTGGGGTGTCGATGGAAATTTAGGAGGGGATTGAACTAACCTAAGTTTTATTCATAAAGGAACTAAGGATTATTTGTGCCCGCTATTGCTTAAGTCCATTTATGGGTTAAAACACGTTGTGAAAATGTGAAACGAACTAATAGAATTGCTAATGAGGGACTAATTTTAAGGGGTGGCAATGGAAATTTAGAGCCTGTGATTGTACAAATTTGAGGGTTTTATTCATAAAGGAACTAAGAATTATGTATACTGGCTATTGCTTAAGTTCATTTTGTGGTTCAAAACAAGGTCCAAGAATGTGAAATGAACTAATAGAACTACTAATGAGGGACTAATTTCTAGGGGTTAACAATGGAAATTTGAAAGGGGTTGAAAATATCATTTCGATTAGGCAAGGTCTAGCCAAGCTCGTGTGAATTAAGGTTGGATACTTTAAAACCACCACCTCCTCCAATTGTGACATGTAGAGTTTTCCTGGGGCCACCACAGTTGAGACTCAAAACCACCAATTTCACTATTCAAGTAAACCAATGGCATGCCAAGCATTGCGAAGAAGTAGTTGGTGGCTTTGGGTATCATTATGAGTGAAAATTAGTACCACATGGTGTGGTCATGGGGGAACCTATATGTTGATATTGAGTGCAGGCGTTCTTTCCTCTTTTAAATTTTGTATCAATTTCAATATTGAGAATAATGTTGTGAAAAAATATGCATTCCTTGTTAAACCGTCTATAAAATGAAAGAAAAATATTTCACCAAACATAACATTGCTAAAAATACACAGATTGCTTAAGTTGGTGGTTTTAGGGCAATCAACCATACTTACTTTGGTGGTATGCAACTCTGAACAGGCGTCGTCAAGTAAAGCGTCGTCGTCGTCCTCGTCGTCCTCGTCGTCCTCGTCGTCCTCGTCGTCGTCCTCGTCGTCACTTGTCTCAACAATCATCATGGCATCTTCGGAAGCTGCTGAATAAGCTGCTGCGTCGTTGATGAAAGTAGGCCGAATCATTCCATTCTGCTTGTTGAAAACCAAGAGGTTTCGGCACACGGGGCACGGTTTGGTTTCGTTCCCAAGCCAATCGTACAAGCATTTCTCACAGAAGATGTGACCGCAGATGGTTGTCACTGGGTCAGTCCACGGACATTCCAGGCAGATGGCGCAAATCTTGTCTGCCAGAAACTTTGCTTTTTCCTCTCTGCTTGGACATCTTCTGGATCCCACACTCTCCATCGATCAGTACTATCAGGCTCTACGTGCTTGCATTTAATTTATTCAACTGGACTTGAGATCGACTACCTGCACAAAACAGAAAAGAGGGCCATTTTCGTTAAACTGGAGTGATTCAGATTGAGATCAAAGCTCTAATCGATCACTTGTAGGATTGGTAAAAAGAGAATTGTGTTTGGTGAGGTTGAAATGCAAGACGATCGTTAGTACTACAACAAAATCTTTATTAATTAGGTCCAGTTGAAGAATTCAGCTGCATCACAAATCACTCCATACTATTTTACGTGCCCTTGATGATGTGCTTTTTGGAAAAGAAAAATGTGGGGTCCCTCACGTACATAGATCTGGAAAGAAAAAAACATGGGCTAATCAGGACTATATGTGGTATACTACTGAATTGATAAAAGACAACATATATCGTAAATAAGCCTGCATGCACACACAGCAAAAGCCGGAAGGCGCAAGGAGATTGAGTGCTCACGCACCGAAAAGCAGAAGACTGACAAAGATGATGCTCAGGAGCTGAAATTTCACTTACCTTGTGAAAAGTGAGAGCAGAAGAAGCGAGAGCTGCAAATTCACTTACCTTGTGAAAAGTGAGACAGAAGAATCGAGAGCTGCAAATTCACTCACCTTGTGAAAAGAGTGAGCAGAAGAAGCGAGAGCTGCAAAGGACTCAAATGCCTGAACATGTAATGAGCACTCCCTAATCCACCCCATGCCCCTTTGGGCCGTGGATCTCCACGTGAAGATCCAACGGTTTGCACACAACCAAGGATGGGATCTGCACTTGTAGTGTTGTCTTTTCGCTAATCTACACAGGTGGTGTTTTTGGTGATAAACCATAGTTTTATTAAAAGGGATGGTTATGACTCTCAGTGAATCTATGTTATTACCTAGATTAAAAAGGATGGTTATGACTCTTGAATTTGTGCTTTTTTCAAGACATACAACGAAAAGCCATACCTTGTTCATGTTGAACAATCATAAGATAGTGTTGAATTTGTGCCTTGGAATAATGCTCCATCACATCTTAGTATAAAGGATACGGTAATATTGAATCTTGAACACATAGATCTTAAATACGTGCCCTGTTTAGAAAAAAAACAAATACTTTTAAAACCATAGCTTGTTCAAAAGGAATAATGTTGGCTCTTAAATTCATGGACCCCATGTCTTGGTTGAAATAAAGTTAGTAAACCTTAAGAGAAAATAAGGATGAAAGCCTTTAGATTGAGTGAAGCCTTGTAAAGGTGACGGGGTAAAAATCCTTAACACAACATTTGTATATAAACAAAGTTTGGAAGTAAAAAAGGAATTTTCTTCTTTATATATGTTCTCCTATATGGTTTTTGTGTGTACTCTTCAACTAATTTTTCAATTTTTAAAAAATTTTGTATATATTTTAGTATATTCGTATCAATATTTTACAAATTCTGATTGGTAGATTTTAGTTGGTGAATATTAGCATATTGAAAGTTGTTAACCCTTAAAGGACAAGGTAAGCCCAAGGGGCTTAGTTTTGAAGAAATAAAGATTCTTTTTTAGAAATAGTCCACCAAAAAAGGTAAAAATTGTTCCATTCAAAAGGTAGTGAAATTGCATAGCATGATTCTCCCAAAGTGTTGATCAAAGCAAGCCATGGTTGCTACAAGATCTACTGGAAAAAAGTGGGAATCATTGGACTTTTTTTTCCTTCTTCAGGCTCTGTAAGGAATAAAAAAGTACAGGCTCCAAGACAACGATGGGGCTTCAAGTTCCTATGCTACAGATGGGAGAGGTTTAACTTCACCATGTGGCATCCCTAATACGGTTGTATGGGTTCCAAATTAAGTCTGCGCAAAGGTCTGCACAATTTGCATGTACAGGCTGATAAAGAGGTGGAAAATTTCAACTTTGGAAAGGTGGCCAGATGGTTGCCCGGGAGCTGGAAAATATGAAGATACCCTTTGGGCTGCCCCAACAAGGGGCCTATGTCGCTTAAGGGTTAAAGATGTTGTAGTTAGAAGAAAAAAACATTGAATTTTTTATATGTAATTTTTTCTCAAATTTTACCCTAGTATGCATCTCTTTGTGATTTACAACTTTTGTATTCAATTTTTTTGGTTTTGATTCACATAAAAAACGTTTGATAATCTCCAAGTAGTATGGAAAAGTGTTTAGGCATTCGAGACTTAGCCAATATTGAGGGTAGAGTATCCCCATAGCATTCAGCGGTTATTGTGTAGAAAAATGCCGGTTCAATTTGGAGATAACCTTCTCTGCTACCCTTGTAAGGATCAGCTACAAGTAACGTGTAAGATCAAGGACCAGCCCCAGACAAGGATTAGGAAGTAAGTATCAGCCACAAAAATGAGTTAACCAAAGATTACAAAGTACTCCAAATATGGACAAGGCATAAGCAATAGACAAACCAATAAAAATTACAAAGTACTTCAAAGATTTGAGAGTAACATGAAAAAAATGGTAGATAAATGTTACCTTTGAATTTTGACTTCATCTTCACTCCCAAGGCAATGAATGCGGCTCAATGAACAAAATCTCCTCCACTTACTACCAAGATCTGTGCATTGTTGACCATGAATACCAACCGCTTACAAGACGTATTCAAGTTTGTGTCCCATCATCACAAACTTCGGAAGTCGTGTTTTTGCAATGTTTTACGTATGTTGTTGGGATGAACATGGGTGATTACGTTTGACATACGTGTTACATATGTTTATCATAGAAAAAACGTGTGAAGGACATACTACAAACATGTAAATTTTATCATGATGTGTTTTTCCATGTTTGTAATATGGCGTTCGTACGATTTTTATACGATAAACATATGTAAAACGTAATCACCCCTGTTTATCTTAACAACATACGTAAAACATTGCAAAAACATGACTTGCCAAATTTGTGATGATATTAAGTAAATGTCAAAATGTGAGAGTTGTTGTAAAGCTCAAAAGTTGTAGTGCTCATTTTTGGCAAACGATGATGTTGGATCCACGTACATCTTGAAGACTTGCTCTTGGCACACTCTAATGGCTGCAATGAAATCTTGAATATACACATTTTGCATTTCTATAAATTGGATCAATGAGTCCAGAGCCTCCATCATAGGGATGATAACACTCATTGTAAGCATGACATAAGAGTCAAGCATTTTGGCAAGGACTACATGTCAATACAAAAAGCAGCACAAAACATTAGATACCATACAAAACCAAATTAAAACAAAAAGCAATAAGTTAAATAAAAAAACATGCAAGAAGCTAAAACAAATATCCAAAACTTAAAACAAAAAGAGCAAGTACAACTAACCAAGGATTTTCGCTCCCTATGTTGGTATACTCTCATCTTTGCAAAGATAGCCCTATATTGGCTTGTAAGGCGCTTGAGAGGGTCCAAAATATTCATCCAACGAGTGACAATGTTCTTTAGCAATTTCAATCATGGTGATTCCATTGGTTTAGCCAATTTAGTGAATTCATGTGCACATTTTGGACTGTCTGCAAAGTAGTTGTATGAAGACTTTAATAGCGACTCCACGGCCATGACGAGGGACACTTTGTTGAGTGGTTTGAAGGCCAAATTGCACTTGTGGGCAAAAAAATGGATGCTCTGGCAGAAGCGGGTGTACTTCATTTGGATTTGCCTGCCTACACCAGTATTGCATTTTTGAAAAATTGCAGCGCCATCAGTACCTAAGCTAACAAGGCGGTTTTTGATCGCAATAGCCAATAGCCCCCCTCTTTCTGTCAGGGTCGACATGAGTGTTTAGGTGAGATTGTTTGCATTGGCTGACTCTACGAATCTACAATGTGCTGGACACATAGTAGCAACGGCGTTCATGACCAGTCCTTCATAATATATACGTGCACTATATTCCAACTCCCGTTGTTTACCGTGGTGACCTTGTCACAAGTAAACGCTACGAACCTTGCCCCCATCACCTTTTCCTTCACGGCTTCTTTGACCTGCATGCCAACCACGAAGTTGAAGTTAGTGTCCATGCTACTCAAGCTTTACATGCCCATAATTTTAAAGAAAGAAAGCACAAACATGTGGACTTACCATGATGAACATAAAGGCAACCATTCCAAAAGAAATCAAAGACCGGCTATGAAGGCAACCATTGCAAAACATGAAAGCAAGGCCGCAAGGCTCCACATGAAGGCAACCCATGAAGCCATTGCAAAATATAAATGCAACCAGCAACCAATGAAGGCAACCATTTAAATCAAAGACCAACTAATGGATTCCCGAACTTAAAAGACAGCCAATGCAAAGAGCATCATTTTTCTTTGCAACAATATAGAGGCAACGATTGCTTTGTGGAGACGACCATTGCAACATTAAGGTAGCCATTGAATGCGAGACAAACACCCACAATGCAAAGACAATCCTATTTTTTTGCAACAACTTGAAGGCATCCACAATGCAAAAACCAACCTTTGCAACATGAAGGCAACCACAATGCAAGGACTAGCCTCGGGACCAACCAATGAACCTACAAATTATGAAGGTAGCTAACGCAACATGAATTATTTTTCTAACAGAATTGCATACAAAAAAACAAAGCAAACAAAAGTGCATGCACATGTACACTTACCCTACTAAACATTAAGGAAGCCATGCACCAAGGCTCCGCAACTATCCGTCCATTGCATGCATGATATGTTAGGGACATCAAGAAATTTGTGAAGCTCTCATCTCTCTTCATACTCAACTATGGGCTTGCCGGCTGCAAGAATTTGGAAGACGGTGGCCATTTGCATTTCCTTCTTGCGATGCATTTGTACATTGATGTGATTGACTTGCCATACAATTGGAAGGGGGAGGGGGGAGAGAGAGTGTGTGTATTATACCCGCTCTTTTCGCTTGTTAGGGCACTCTTTTGCAAACATTATGGGTTTAAGGGAACCGGTTTATAGGTTTAGAAACAACAAGAAAGCTAGAAGCTTACCTTGTGGTTTCCCTCATGCTTCTAGCCTTCCTTCTACCCCGCTGCAAATACAATATTTCACGAAATGGACGCCATTTTCCACGACACCCTCAATCTATGTGAATCTTGTACTCCATTCGCAGTGGTATCTGCGATTCCTGTCGTAGTTACGTGCCTTCTTTGCCATTCGTTTCAGCGGCGTGTTCACAAAATCCCCATCATTTGAGGTAGCTAGGGTCATCTTCATGTTCCTTGGTTAGGGACAATGATTGCAAATTGTCCAACCGTACACCTTCTTTGCATTGAGCTTTACTAGACAAAGAAAATGAGAGCCGGATTGGTACTTGCTTTGCCAGAGGCTTCTCTTTACGTAGCAATGAACAACCGCATGATTCGACCATCATCTATCTTCCTTTGCAAATTTCCACGCTGTCACTAGAAGGCTGCGCAAGCGAGAGTAAGGCCACGGGCAGATTACTTCTTGGAGGTGTGGATCCAACTACAACTGTGTTTTTGGACACAAAGGGCTCAAAGGCTCGAACTCAAGGCAAGCCCTACGACTCATTTGAGCTAGACTTTGGGTCCAAATACACCCCTCTATCACATGCCCATGACAAAGGCCACACGCCGGACTTGTTTCTCCCGTTCTAAAAATATGTTTAGATATAGGCCCCCTTATTTTTTTTTTATTTAGCCTCTTGCTTGTGTGGAGGTCCAAGCCTAATTGCTCACCTCATCTCTATCTTTTTTTTGGCCCCAAGTTTTTCTTGTTTGCGTTTTTCTCGGTCAGCCATGCGCTCAAGCTGTGCTACATAGACAAGCAAGGATTGGAACCCTCCGCTCCCGGATGAGATCTCCCCCACGCACCCTCGTACATGTGTTAGCGCATGTATCACAACATCAGGATCTCGTGATAGCCCAGCCAAAATCGCTGCCGCACCCTTATCCAAATCCAAATGGAAATCGGGACCTCCCTCCATTACCGAATTTGGAAGATCACAAAATGCGAACACAAGGCTCATCCAAAAAAGCTAAGAACATAAAATACAACAAGACACACTGCCTTTGGCGATCGGATGTCAAACCATGGCAAGATGGAAACTAGCCCAAAAATTTCCTACAAAACAGACGAGTTTGATAATAACAAAAATTTCCCAAAGAAAAACACATGCAGAAATGAAAAAATGCAATTGAAATGCAACTAAGCACAATATGCAACTGAGTACAAGATGCCAACACAAATAATACCACCAAAATGCAACAAATGGAAAAATTGTGTTGTGACGAAATGGAGATCTACATGCGCATTAAGACAAGACGCATGCAAAAAAAATAAAAATTGGGGGTGTGGATTTCGAGCCTGGGTGGAGTGCCAGCCAGTGCCATTGTTCCCACAGCCCTCCACTTGACCTTGTCTGCCCGCACATGAATGCAGCGCCATAGGCTCCATAATAGTGGTGATCCGCACAACAATCCAAGCATACGTCTGGCACCGTAAACTCAGTGAGCAGTACCCATAGTGGTGACAATCCTGCACCCTAGCGGTGCTTGAAGTCAGAGCGCCACAGTGGCAACTGGCGATCAAAAAATCCTTCTAAGGCGCTGGAGACTGAATGAGTATGGTGAACAGGCGATGAACGCTGCAAATGAGGACGAGTTATGGTAACGGATGCTCCTTATCCACCCTCTATCCATCCGTTTTCATCCACAATGACACGTGCGTCATCTCAACCTTGGGTCGCATCTTGGCCACCCATGACGGGAGGTGGGATGTGATGCCCCGTCTCTAAATCCCCCGGTGGTCTTGAATGCAGGGTACTATTCATTCATCCACCCCTCCTTTTTCTGAAATTTCCATTTTGGGCACCGTCGGTGTTTTTTTTGGAATTTTTTTTTGTAAATTTGGGGCCTATGGTTTCAAATTATCCTAGGGGGACATATTTGGGAATAAAAAACCATTGGAGGAGGGGGTTGTTTTTTAAGGTGGGCCCTGAACCGGACAAAAATAGGGGGCACTTTTGTCCCCATTCATTCAAGACCACCGGGGGATTTAGAGGAATCCGATGTGATGTGGCCCATTTAAAATAAATTACCCAAAGATTCCCAAAGTAATTCGCCACAGGTAAATCACTGGTGCAAAGCGGCTCCGGGTCGAAAATAAAGAGGGCTGTTCACAAGTTACTCTGCTCTACCAAACCTGAAGGCGGAGTGCCCGAAATCTACCAATCGTTTGCAAATCAGGACCTGGCGCCGCTGAAGAAGAAAACATCAGTGGTTGCTCATGAATCGGAACAACTAGGGTTTTAGGGTTTTGGATGGCACTCTGTTTGAAGTGAAATTTTGAACAGAAGCAAGGGAATCGTTACATTGGCATTGCAAACTAGACGATGCTCTGAGTCTGACAGAAGGCTGCATTCGAAGGAGACGATGCTGTGAGCCTGAGAGAAGGCTGCATTGGCAGATCGTCATCGGTCGGAGGAGGGGATTTCTGCCATTGGAAGGGAGGAATTGGTGAGCTGTTCTGAGTGCAATGAATCAGCTGTGGTCGTGTTCGGCCAGGTCGTCGCTGCTTCGATCGATCCGGCGCATTGCAGCCAGCCCGTCGATTTCGGTGCAGAATGGCTCCTCGAGGCTTTTCGCCAGTGCGGCCGCGAATGAGTCCGATGACGAGAGTGAGGCGAGGACGCCGCCCTCGGAGAAGGTGCAGAAGCTAGCGGAGGACATCTCGACGCTCACGCTGCTGGAGGTGTCGGATCTCACGACGTTGTTGCGACAGAAATTAGGGTTGCCGGCAGGGATGGGCATGATGCCCATGGGGGGGATGATGATGCCGGGAATGCAGGGCGGAGGCGGCGGTGCGGCGGCGGTGGCGGAGGAGGCGAAGGTGGAGAAGACGTCGTTCGATGTGAAGCTGGAGAAATTCGACGCCGGGTCGAAGATCAAGATCATCAAGGAGGTGCGGACGTTCACGGCGTTGGGGTTGAAGGAGGCCAAGGAGCTGGTGGAGAAGGCGCCCGTGGTGTTGAAGTCGGGCGTGGCGAAGGAAGAGGCGGAGCAGATCATCGAAAAGTTGAAATCCGTCGGGGCCACGGCTCTGATGGAATGAGAGCACGCTTTGTTTTGGCTGCGAATTGCCAGCCCGAATTTTTTCATTGACCTTCTCTGTTCTTTGAGAGCCATGATCTGATATGGCAGCTCTGCGTGTAGACATTCTTTTCATAAGAGCTCCTGTGGCAAGCCTCAGCACGACTTCTCTCAATACAGGGAATGATCGCCAACTTTACGAAAGCTTGCCGCCTTGGAAGGGGCTCCGGTGATTGATTAGGTCAGCATCTGTTCTACCTGTTCATCAAGGGCTGTGACACACAAGTTGCCTTTCTAAACTTATTCATTTTCTTAGAATGCGGTACCTTCTGGATAGTAGGTTACTTCGATACTCGATTGGAGCGTGTGGCATTGATATAGAGGCAGTACAGAGAGCACATTCAAGCTTGGTAGAATTACTACTTCTAGGTTTTAGAAATCAGATGAGGAATTGACCTTGAGCTCCTTGGTTTTTTGGCAATTGCCTGGAGCCGATGATGATGATCATGATGTAAGCATGCAGAGTGTTGGTAAGTGGTTAATCCCATCCCTGACAATGTCAAATACGAACAAGATTGGTACAGTTCCTGTGAAACTGACCATGTTTATGGCTTGACATATTGTAAGGTCTGGAAAATCATGTCTCTCAGCTTTAATTTTCTGAAGACTTTTTGTTTACTAGTTTGTTTACCCAAATTTGCACAGTTCACTTCTCTGGACTTTCTACAAAATATCCTTGTCATGAATGAAGTATTATATTAGTGGGGTTGACACTGAAGAGGGACCATCAGATTGAGGATGGAGAGTTTACACCCTCCTCAGATTCTGTTGTAGGGTTATTATGTACAATGCTATGTTGTGTGGAATAGAAAGTTCACCAAGTGACGGTGTGGCCTTGGGACCGCGTATAATGATGTAAAGGGATCCGTATTGTTCTTTGGTATGCTCTCATCTATGAAGTGGGGACCCAGGTGTAAACAGGTACTTTTGCGAGGCTCAAGGTTTCATGTGATTCAATATCGTTGCATGGCAGTGTTCGTAACTGGCAACTTGCAACAGAAACCGGCACCAGAGATTATGTTGCCTGCTCCGTTTCCCGTCGAATTGTGAAGCTCACAGTCCCTGCACCTTTTGAATTGGTACACATGAGGGACCGAAATGGTTATTCATGAGCATTGTTTGAAATTTATTGGCGATGTATCCTTGATTCCTGCATTAAGGAGCATCTGCTGAGGTTTAGAATATATTGTGAACAGAATTGATTCCACATCGTCAATTCCTCACCCTCGGTTTCAGTTGGTGAAGGTCACAGGAACAGAAAATTAAGCTTCAGTGACTTCGTCGGCAATCTGTTCGCTTTTCTGAAGACTTTGGCGACGAAGAAAGGTGAAGAGAAGGAATTAATCTGGCATCGCCGACACCCCTGCAGCAATGACAACGCATGGTCAACCGTCGGCACCATCGTTTCATACCAATCACGCTCTGTGGACGGAATCGCCAGACAATGTGCCGCCCTTATTCGACTACGAATTGTATCGCCAGAGTAGAAGCCGAGACCCCAGATTCAAATTCGAAGCGACCGACAATAATGCAGCACGGACAATGAGCAGTGATCAAGGCTGCCTGAGTTTGGCCAACATGGTGAATTCGTACTATGAAAGCCCCCATGACCACATGGGAATGCATCGCTATTCTGCCAGAAATAATGCTCCTGGCTGTGGAAACCCCTCTTCTATCCAGGCCGCTGTTGGGCCACCGGTGCTGATGACAGGAGGCGGATATGACAATCCTTTTCAGAAAGCCAAGCAGCAGCAAAACTATGGAGGTCAGAAATTTCACCTGTTTTTTGAAATGGTTATCTTCGCTTCTTCGTTCCTCTAAAGAAAATGGATAAGCTTAACGTTCTTGAAAGGAGCTGCACTTGAATCATGTCACAATTTGGGCACTTGAACACGCCATTTTAACGAATATGACCAAGTGAGCAGTGAAGAATGTTATGAGCATCAATTGTAATGACTGCACCGAATTTTTCATGTTGGCTAAATTGTGTTTTTTTTCCGTGGGAGTGTGTTTTTTCAGGCAGTTGGAACTGTGCGCCACAACAGTCGTCTCTGCCACAACGCCGAAGTTCACAACGTGAGTTGGAGGCTCACCAGTTTCAAGAGGACCGAGTACAGCACACCCCATTTCTGTCAGTGACCATCGCTGTAGCCCACATTGTGATCCTGATTATGACGATGCAACAAAACGATTGCCCAAACCACACAACACAGGGTTGCCTCAACCCATCCCTTCACAGATTTGCACTGCAACCGTTTGGGGAGAATCCTCTGTTGGGCCCGTCGGCCAAGACGTTGCTGAGCATGGGTGCCCTGGAGTCGGACCTCGTCACCAAAGCACGCGAGGGCTGGCGTGTCATCTCGGCCATGTGGCTGCATGCTGGCGTGTTGCAGATCCTGGGCACTAGCCTCGGCATGGCTCTTCTCGGAATGCCTCTTGAGCGTCAACTGGGCTTTGTCAAGGTACAGCACAAACCTGCTTCATATGGCTCCCCACCTCTGTCACTTTAACCCCTAAAGCACCAAGAAGCCCAAATTGGGCCTCATGTATTTTTAGAAGTTTTGAGTAGGTCTTTTGTTGACTTCCTCTTGTTCAAATTTCTCTGTTTCTTGACCAACACATACAATGTTTTTCACTGATTCCGGTGATATAAAATTTGGTTCCATTTGAATTCTAATTTTCACAATGTGATCAACTGAATTTGTCATTTTAAAACCATGAATCCTTGGTCCTTTTAGGGTTAAGCTCTGGGGTCCCTTTTCCTTTGTGGTCTGAAGTGAAATTTCTTGCAAAGACCAAGTGAAATGACAAAAAGAATGCATTTTGTTGGAGCCTTGTAGAATTAGTTATGGTTTTTAGAAGTGAGAACTAAGTAGCTTCCTATTCTTATTCATTAAAGGGGGCAAAACACAAGTCTGTGTTCTTAAAATGGTGCCAACTTCAGCACCTTGTATTTATGAATCAACATCCAAATTTTTGGTAATTCACCTAACTTTACATACTCTCCACCCTTGGTAAAGAGCTGAATTGTAAATCTGTACTTTTAATCCCATTGATCTTTATTTGCACCATGAATATATCAGAATGGGATGAAAGAACCACTCTTAGCCATTTTTATAGGGATGGTTTGAAGAATGGGCACAGTTTTAGAGCCCTCTGCCTTACATGAGAAAAAATTATGTAAGTGTTTGTGTCTTCCGACTTGTCTGAATTTGATTTTTCTACAGGTTGGAGTCATCTATGTTTTGAGTGGGTTCATGGGGAGCATACTCTCGGCGCTCATGGTGCACGGGCGCATCTCGGTTGGAGCCTCGGGTGCATTCATGGGTCTGCTCGGAGCAACTCTCTCCTCTATCATCATCAAATGGAATTCTTACCCCAACAGGTGATTTTCACAAGTACCTCAACTGATTTGTTTTGACATGCCCCTATGAGATTTCAACATGCATCACATTCTATAGCAGTTCACTCTTCTTTACAGTAACTGAGGAAATCCGTATCCCATGCATGATCAGAACAAGAAACTTCTTTATCACTCATGACCCCATGTATGGAAGCTTCCTATCACCCTTCCACTCTTTATCTCTACATTGTTCTTGCATGGATGAAAAAGAAAAAGAAAAGGGCTCTGTGGAGCATGTGGATTCACAAGGCTCCTAAAGAATGTTATGATGTGTTCTTTTAAAAACAAAAGTACCTGGTTTTTCTATACTACCATTTTTTAAATGCGTTCAAATTTTTTTGTGCTTTTCAATGGAGGTTTTTTTGACAAAAAGTTGTGTGTAAAACCATTTCTACCTGCAGGTCAGGGACGCTGATAGGGGTGATCTTCTTCGTGGCGTTGAACACCGTGTATGGGCTCATGCCGTTCGTGGACAACTTCATGCACGTGGGTGGAGCTCTCATGGGGTTCTTGGTGGGCAATCTGTTCCTCATTCAGCCTAACAACTTCCGGTGCTGGAAGTCGTCAGCCATTTACGATCAGGATGACATGCCAGCCAAGCGGACGAACGCCATCATCCTTGACATCGTGTGGCTGCTCTCATTCGGCATTCTCATTGCAAGCAGCATCATGGGACTCTACGGTTTGTTCTCAGGTACTATGGATGGACCCTTCACAAACTCAACAACAGTCTAGGAAGTTCATGTGGAAGTTCATTCATTGTGGAAGCCAGAGGATATATACTATTTGCGTACATTTTGACCAATATGTACGAGTGTGCTTTCGTTGGGACATCAGTCTAAAAGCTCCGGAGAGGTTACTTTGAGCACGAGAGCCAAACTCTCTTGTGATCAAAGTTCTCTCACTCAAATGTATGTATGCAATTGTTCAAAGTGGGGAGGTTGTAAACCACTCTTGAAGGAACAGTACACAACCCTATTTTCCATTAGACAGACATTTACATGATTACACCACATGCTGAGGTAACCCACTTTCTATATGAAAGTATGGTTTGAAATTTTAGATGAGTTTGTTACCAATTTGATTGAGTACAGAATAGTATAGAATATAATTCAAATAGAGCCAAATTTTATATTAGTGAAGAACAACATTACATGTCTTGGTGAAAAAACAAAGAAAAGTGGACATGATGATATTCCGTTAATATGAACTACTTAAAACTGCTAAAGCAACATGAGGCCCAATTTCGGTTAATCATTTTGTTTGCAACAACAAAAAGGGGGTGGAGAGGATGTGAAAGGAAGTTGTTGTGAGAGTCTAAAGCAACGGCGGGGGTTGTGGTGCAGGGAAGAATATCACGGAGGGGTGCTCCTGGTGCCAGTACCTGACATGTGCACCCAGTCGCCTCTGGAAGTGCTCCGGGAATCAGCACCTGGGATGCAATCCCTCCTCCGTCGCTGGATTACTGCGTGTCACTTGCCCCAATGGTCAGGTCTTGGACTACTCTTCCGTTGAATATGTGAATCAGATTACCCCTGAGATTCAAGGCCTCTGCGTCAAGGCTTGCGTTTGACAAGAGAACAAACAATTGCCTACAACACGGAATATTATGATAAAACGTGAAAAGAGATGATCACATGCAGAAAGTAGGTGCTCTACAATTTTGATTATGTAAATAGTTATCTACAATTTTACCATAGTGAACGTTTTTGTAAGGAAAGGTAACGGAACAAAATCTTGAAAGATAGCTTTACATTTACATTTATCATTACATTGATAAAGAAATTAGAGACTTCAGTTCAGAGATTTTTTCATTTTTTTAGAAAAAAAATAACGTTTTAAAACGATTCTCAACCTTTTGTTTGCTTCCCTACAGAATCTGTTAATAGAAAACTTGCATTGTACAAAATCATTAAGAAATTCCGATTGAGATGCGAAACGAAAACACAGGAGACATAAAAGTATACTTTGTACAATGTATATCCTTAAATGTATTTAAGTAAATTGGCTCAAGGTCAGCACTCTAATGGAGAAAGTTCTTTTTTAACTTTGAATGTTGCTTTTTAGTTGATTTTATGTAACATATGTGATGTGAATAGTTAGCCTCTTTAAAACTCGAGGGTCTCAAATTTTAATTGCCAACTTGTGTGATGTTTACAAATGAGCCACTTGTTGTATGTGTGGAGCTACTTGTTACATGTGGATTGTGATTCATTTCAACCAACTCAAATTATATAAGAAAGAAAAATTTGTAAGCTCTCATCAAATTTTGTAAGTGAATTGGTCAATGATGAAAGATGAAATGCAGAGGTGGTTAGAGACCCCCAAAAATGTTGAAGAAATGCACAAGACTCTGGAAGAAGTGTGGGAATAGATAGATTGCGCTTCACTCGCACCGTTTCTCAAAAGCATGCCAAATCGCATGGTAGCAGTGATCAAAGCAAAAAGTGGCAGCACACGGTGGTAGAATATCTTGTTGATATTTTTCCTCCCAATTTTGGCGTACACGTAGCAGTAGATATCATCCTCTCTTCCTCCGATTTTTATTCCAGTCGGTTGATATTTGTAGTTTCTGTGTATATTTTTGCCTGTTTGTTGCAGTGGGGAAAGCTGATAATCAAGTAAAAATTGCAGGAATTTGAAGATTGATAGTGTAGTTTATGTAGTGTCATAATCACTAACGTCCTTGCCATCATAATTAATTCCTGTTGAAGTGAAGAAATCTCAATCAAAGCAGGTGGGGTGAGGTGGCTTATCCATCAACTCACCCAAATTGATGGTTGGAAGAAAGTGACCCAGACAGGAATGAGCACCATACCTGCAGAACTTAACCCTTTAACATCCACATCCACCGCCAATTTAAAAGATGTGTTATAAAATGTTTGATGAATCACAAAGACTGTTGATATATGAAAAAAAGGTTGAAAATCTCAATGTGTACATCACACCTGTACGGTTGAATTTATCATCTTTTTCATTACTAGTTTTAAACCTTTAACTGCCTAATCATGCATTTTTTGGCCTAATGTACAGAATTGAAATTCGTTTTCTTGCATTTTTTGTAAGTAAATAAAATACTAAAAAATTCTATGGCAAGATAGCTTCATGCATGTGTGATCTGATTAAAAAGGGATGATTTGTGAAAATTATATGCCTCATTTCATGCCACACATTTCCACCAAAAAAATTTAAGATCTTAGTTCAAAACGAATCAAAAGTGCTCTTGAAAAAAATCCACTCATAAAATTTAACATAATATAACGAGACCTTAACATATTATATATATATAAAATAATTGTTAAGGTCTCGTTATTTGAACTAAGAATGAAATTTGACATAAACCAATTTTTTCATTTAAAAAAAATCACAACATCTTATTTTGAAGATCTATACCGTATAAATGTTAGTCAACCAGCACAAGAACTAAGGGAAATTTGGATGGATGAAAAACTAAATGGGATATAGTCAAGAGAAGGCTTACAATTTGTTCATAGTCCATTATATGAACGCACGCGTGTCCAAGGGTTAATCCCTAACGTCTGGGGAGGCCAAAAACTAGCTTATGAATGTAACTCACTAGTCAATTCCAACTGCTACATGGGTTTTTTTTCATCCAATTCTTTTGGTAAAAGATTTTAGTTGGTCATGCTACCTCTTCAAGTTAAATTCAGATCACTCAAGCTATTTTTGGATTTTACATGGGGTCCCAACTACAAAAGAGTAATAAAAAACAGTTGACCATGTAGTGTACTTTGGATTTCTATGTTTTTTTTACTTAAACTAAATTAAATGTGACAAGTAAAGCATGATTCCACGGTCATAGGCCAAATGTTTAAGGGTTAAAGTAGGGCTGCCTCATATGACCACAATGAGTCGGTTCTGACTTCAAAGGGGCAGTGGGCACTTACAAATGCATTCTTTCAAAGGTAAATGAAAATGAGATGGGAATGGAAGTGAAACCATGATGCTTTTTCAGTAAAGCATGCACTTGTTTTGAAGTTTTGACATCAGGTTATTCCTAAAGCTCACCAAGAAAAAATTATATGTATTCATACTGGTCAATAAAAGTATTTTGTGACGACAATATCTACGTAAATCCAACACTATGTCAAGCCCCTCTTCATTGTGACCACATTCTTTGCAAAAACCATTCCTCATTGTCGATATAGAATATTATATTGTGGCAACCAAGTGACTACATTATCATTACTTCAACATTGATTTGTGTTCATTTGCTTTAAAAAAAAGAATTTGATTTCTCCCTTTCACATTCACCCCATTGTGGCCCAAAACCTCACTTAACCCATTAACGTCAATATTCAACAATATTTCAAAAGATTCGTTATAAAGTGTTCGATGAAAAAAAATATGCAGTTGATGTACAAAGCAAAGTTGTAAATGTCAATGTGAAAATCGGTGTTCTCTACATCTTATGTAGCTCATCAATGCATTTCTATTTTCAACGCCAATCTGACAGAGGGCCAGATGCCCCTTTTCACCCCACCGGCAGTCTACAGTAAGAAATATATATACAGCTGTCCAAAAACACTGCAATTCAACCACACTAGTGTTTCGCAGTGTTTTAGTGTTTCAGTAAATCACCGATGCATCCATGGGGCCCGTCTTGGTTTTCATCCACTGCCCCGATTTACTTCATGCTACAGTAAAACCGCAACCCTCTGCATGAAACATTGTTGTGCATGCCAATGTCACATGACAAGAATAAGGCCGAGTGGAGTTATCCCATAAGGTTTGTGCCATTCACAATCAAAGTGAGGATATATAGTGTTGCGGGTTCGAAGAGAGAAACACACCTTTATTGACCTTTTGGTTAAGATCAAGTGTAAATATAATTTGCAACTTTTGTCTTCAAGGTTCACCTAATTTGCATTAGATTATGAAGTATAAAAGTTGAAGACAGTTTTTCGTAGGAAAGTTTGTACAACTCCATGACATGTTGACAACCCTGTTTCACTACTGCTAGTGGGACCTGACTAGAAGAATTATCTGGCCTGCCCAATCACAACATAGGAGAGAATGGCTCCACTCAGCAGTCAGCTCGATGATCTCGAACAGAAGCTCGCAAGGTCAGCTTGAATCCAAACTTGATAGTCTTTGATCATGAGTGAACAAACACAGATTGAGTATGAGAATTAATGTACAGACAAATTATTGGTAGGCCTTGACGCTCAAAGTGAAGTAAATGTGAAGTAAACGTCGACACGATTTCCGACTAGACAAATTATTGGTAGGCCTTGACGCTCAAAGTGAAGTAAATGTGAAGTAAACGTCGACACGATTTCCGACTGAGAGTGCGTTGTCTGTAAGGAGTGAGAAGTCGGCCAAGTTGAAGACAATTTTCGTAGAAAGTTTGTACTTCATAATCTAATGCAAATTAGGTGAATCTTGAAGACAAAAGTTGCAAATTATATTTACACTTGATCTTAGCCAAAAGGCAAAGAAAGGTTCGCTTTTCCCTTCAAACACACAATGCTATACCCTCACTATAATTGCGAATGGCACAAACCTTATGGGATAACTCCACTCAGCCTTATTCTTGTCATGTGACATTGGCATGTACAACAATGTTTCATGCAGAGGGTTGCGGTTTTACTGTAGCATGAAGTAAATCGGGGCAGTGGATGAAAACCAAGACGGGCCCCATGGATGCATCGGTGATTTACTGAAACACTGAAACACTGCGAAACACTAGTGTGGTTGAATTGCAGTGTTTTTGGACAGCTGTATATATATTTCTTACTGTAGACTGCCGGCGGGGTGAAAAGGGGCATCTGGCCCTCTGTCAGATTGGCGTTGAAAATAGAAACGCATTGATGAGCTACATAAGATGTAGAGAACACCGTGAAAATCACATCTGTACGGTTGGATTTATCATATTTTTTATTAATAACTTTTACTTAATTTTGCAAGGTTTTCTTTCAAAATTCAATTAACAGTAAAAAATTTAAAAAAATGGTAATGAAATTGGAATAACATGCACTACGAGATGGTATGGTTTCCATTATTTGATTCTTCTTATTTTGGAAAATCATGTTTAAGGTCTCACTTTTTGAACTGAAAGAAATTTGACACAAACCAATTCTGTTGTTTTTCAAAAAATCATAATATCTTATTTTGAAGATCCGTGCCGTACAAATGATAGTCAACTAGCACAACAACCAAGAATATTTTGGATGGATGAAAACTGACTCATGAGAATATTTTGAATCTGTTCATCGTAGTGCCTCAAGTATATGGAGGCAATAGAAACGTGGCAATAACAGGGCCTTTCACTTTATGCACCACAACAACACAACATTAACAAACTCAAAGTTGCCTCTAGTTTGTGCAATACAGCGTGAAGAGGTAAAATGTACAGTTATGGATAGACAGAGTATGAAGGATATACACAAACACCCAAAATGAATCCTCATCCGAATCCTCTCAAAAATTAATCATTTGACTGCTCCTGATCGAAGGTACTTTACACTAAACCTCGTTTCAGTCTTGCACAATCTCAGCAGACTTGAGCAGCCAGCGCTCAACAAATTTTGTTTCAGCCAGCCAGCCAGCCAGCCAGCCTCCCTCCACTCCCTCGGCAGGAATATTACTCTTCAAATATTCTACTCTGCCGACTACTCAACATCTTATCCCTTCTCCCACTGCAATAGACACCTGCATCACTTTGGTATGAAAGCTCTCCCAGCAGACACTGTTATAAAAAGTTAACTAAAAATGGACCATCAGACTTCCCTATAGTAAGTATAATAGCCCCACAGGGCCTGTTAGTAAAATATACATCTCTAATAACTACAAAAACCCTGTTGGGTACATGAACGTTCAAACCAAAAGCCGGCCGTAACACCCTGCATCCACAAGAAACGAATAGTGTTAGCATGACGTGGCATCTTCGATAATTATTGGACAAGGAGCTGATATTTTTGGAACTTGGATATTTTTGGATATTATTGGACATTTTTGAAACCACGTGGATGTTTTAAACAATTACCGTACACATGCACAGAAACAAGTGAAGTTTCATTACTTGGATAGTGAATACGGTACCTTAGATAATGTTTGACCGTCGTCTGGCGTCCACTGGCTACTTGCTGAATAGTCCAGCCACACATTCTTCTAGACGTGTAATGACCTGGTAATCCGACAATAATTTGAATAATCAGATTGCAATGAGTAGCTTAATGTTGTCCTAGTAATCCTCTGTGCTGATCCGGCATGATTTGCAACAGCGTTCGACTGAGTGAGCAATATGCTGCACATGATGAATCAAGAATTAAGAAATGAAAATTAAGATTTAAGAAATTGTAAAAACTGTAAAAAAAAAACCAATTACCTGTGCTATCTACGAGGTCCTAAACTGGTTTCTTTGTGTGTTTTAACTAAAACCAAACTAATCCTAATCCGTTTTTGAACAGGTGCTTAAATGTCGGCTCCAGGTACTAATTAAATTTCGTCTCCCCACCTTCGGTTCACATTCAGCGGTTTAGTTTAGTTTCCGTTGAAATACTGTAGTTTTTTTCAGAGAGGAAAGAAAAAGAAAAAAAAGTTTCGAACGAAGATAGTTCTACATTCAATTGATTACCAGGAAGTTCCCAGAAGTAGTGAGCATTTTCCAGTGTGTTCTTTCAGAGAGCATGAATTTTATATAAAAAGTCACATTTACAATTCATTCAAGAGCTCATCCAAGAGCTCATGTTAAAATAACCTCATCATAATACCTCATGATTGTGTAGGCTGCGGAACTTGCTGACAGGGAAGGACTTGGGCAGAAGCTCTTCAACATTCACTTTAGCATCATTCGAAAGCCTGCTGCGAATACTACCGAGTTTTCGCCCGTTCACTGCTTCCACCTCAGCAATAAATCTTGCAATAACAGGTCGATGGTCTGAAAGCCTTGCTTCTACCATTGAGTAACTCAATTGTCTCAAACCCTTTCCATGGGAAAGAATTCGGTCACACCTGCAGGGAACACAGCACCAGTTAGCAAAGAGGACTTTACCTCGGTAAGTTCAGAGCTGCCAGCACATACAAAAAATACGAACAAACTCGCAACTTCAAAATACAACAGGGGTGGATTTGATATGTTCCAAGTAGCCACTGGAAACATAGGTAACTCGTATTCTAACGGAGATATCAATGTCAGTATACTAGAAATAAGGCAAGTGCTGTGTAGACAGAAGAGTACATTACTATAATGATAATTCACAAATGACAGATAACCTCTGCTCTAGAAGAAATGAACGACGCTTAATTCGTGAGGGTAAAGCCTGTGTTTACCATGCAGGGGTACGTCGCTTATCTCCTTTAAAAGTATCCTCGCCAAAATATTGATCAGATTCCACCACAAACTTGTATGTTGGCGGAAAGTTGATAGCATTCTCATTCCAACCTTTAAAGACCCGCCCAGCCTCTCTCTCAGTTCTCAGCTGTAGTTATAACAATTTGGGTATTAGCTGAAGAGTAGTATTTGAGCAAATTGAACCAACTGTGGAATTCGCAAGCAATTGAAATAGACAAGACTTGTATCTACTGTTTACGGAAAAAAGAATATATAAACCTCAAAGGAAAGGTTAATACCTGGTCTTTAGGAAGAAGACTCTTCCAATTACACTGATTGACTAGGATCCATGTTTCCTTATCCGGTAACTCAATACGATAGTTCAGGTCTCCCAGCCATATTATTCGACTGCAAAAGCCATTATTCAAATGAGAACCAACAAGTTGAATGAAAAAACCCGTAGGCCAACCGACACCAAAATGTAGCGAATATTTTCAGCCACTACAACGTCGCAGATAAAAAGAATTTAAACAACTTGTAAGCCTAGTAAGCCCCTACATATTCTATGGTACAAAGAAAGACCCTACGTAGGGTATTAACCCCCAAAAGGATCATGGATTCACAGTTTTGAATTGACAAAGTCAACTGATCATACTGTGAAAAAATATAATTCAGATGGGACCAAAATTTATATCACCAGAACTAGTGAAGATCATTGCATGTGTTGGTCATAAACAAATAAATTTGACAAGAGGAAGTCCAAATAGGATCTACTCAAAACTGTAAAAAAAATATATATGGAGCCCAATTTGGGCTTCTTGGTCTTTTAAGGTTAATAGCTCAATGGAGATACACTTGTGCACATCACAGAGTGTCTTTCTTAATATATGGTTGGGTGGCATCTTAATCCATTTTCCTTAATAAATTCCGACAAAGTTGAGCAAAACCAACGTAACAGTCAAAATGATGCTTACTCGTGTGCCATGATAGTCTCTGGCAGTTGTATTTCTGAAAACTTGACCAATCTAGGAAATGTGGTGCGTCGAAGGACATCAGCCACATCAGAATTCCTACGAAGCTCGTCCCCTTCTTTGTGGCCAGATGTCAGATGTGTACAAACAAAGCAGAAGCTCGTTTGGTGAAGCGACATGCTGACCGACACAGCACCCTGCATCAACCGTGAAAAAAATCAACAACAAATTCATTCCTGCGACACTTGTGAAATCCATGGCATAATTGTGCCAAGCTTCAGTTGCAACATGAATCACAAGCTAGATTTCCAGTTGCAACTGATCTCAAAAACTACATCACAAAAGAAACCCCCATTACAGTGACAAAGTTCTTAATGTTATCAAGCACAAGATTCAATTGGTCCTCATGTTCAGTTGATGCTAAGTTAACCCATAGAAGCCCATATTGGGCCACATGAATTTTATAACAGTTTTGAATAGGCCCTATGTAGAATTTATTTATCTTTCGATCAACACATGCAATGTTCTTCAGTGATTCCAGTTATATAAAATCTGGTCGTATCTGAATTATATTTTTCAAAATACGTCATTTTAAAGCTATGAATCCTTGGTCCTCCAAGGGTTAATGTCGATGTAACGCAAATGGTGTTAACTTCGTGTAAGTGTCCTTGGCATTAAATTGATATTACATTGGCATTAACATTGATCTAATGTCCTATAGATTAACATTAATTTACGATTTATAACTTTGTCAATTATCTAATGGAGGAGTGATTTTGGTACCTTGTTTCTGAGAAAATTCAAAATTCCACAACCAACAACGCTGACTTTGACGTTGTGGACATATCGTCGTAAGCCCGACCGCACCCAGACAGAGATGAACACTCCCACCATCTGCTTGCTTGCAACTCGGGAGTATTGACTACCAGAATGCTTCCTCAGAGATTGAGAAGAGTTCACGAGGGGAGACTGTTCAGTAACATCAGCCTCCTCACGCATGTTGACCTCGCACAGCCAATCCTCAGCAGTCTTCACATCCTTGGCCTTGACAGTAGGATCATCCACTCTTGTTCTGTCTTGCAACCATTGACTGTCACTTGAGTTGGGAGCTTTGGGAGAGAGAAAAGATGATTCTAGCGTTTCTTTTACTTGGGGAGCCTCGACGCTAATAACCTCTTTTTCATGCCACACAGGAGATGGTGGCAAGCTCAGGGCCTCTTCTTCCTCACAGCACTTCACTCTACTATTCAGAGCCTGACGAATCAGGCCATCCCATATAACAGTAGGGGCATCGTCTTCCACACACAACACGTTGTTGGTATTCAGTGGAACGATCTCTTGAAACCTGAACATCATTCACTCCACCCCCATGAGCACCACCACATTGCAATTTTCTGCTGTACAACCTTCAGTATTACACACATTGTGCTTCTAGTACAGCAATTAAGGGGTAAACAACCGTCCCAATATATTTCATGAACGTTTTTGTGCAAAAACTGCTTGATAAGAATTTATGCTTAATGCGAACTTTCAAAAGTCTCTTGCACTTTTAAAGAATACGGTGTTCAAACAATCGAAGGAATGTTTCCAACTCAAGCACAGGAATAGGCAAATTGCTCCTGAATAAATGCATATCGACTGCAGGGTTTCGCTCAAAGCGGACAACCACCCACTCAAGCAAGGTGATGAGTACTCACCCAAGTACATAGATGTCGGCAGGATTAGACAAATCTAGGAACCCATCTAGGTCAATATCATCTGAAGGAAGTAATCCTCCAACGTTCCAGGTTCCAACTGCAATCCTGTTCCATTCCACAGAAACGCAACAATTGAAGAGCAGATCTAAGGTACAGGTTACTAGAACCGTTCTTACCAACAATTCATGTATTCATCCACTTGGTTGACCTTCAATTAGCAAGTGATGTAAGCATGACTTGGCTCGATTTCTCTGACCACTCATCTTGGAATGGAAATGGGTTGTCTACTGTTACTTCTAGTGGTCTACAGCCTCCCATTTCGAAATTCCACAGGCGTAGTGATAAAATTTTGGCTCTCGTACCCAAAGTGATCTCTTCAAAGCTCTATACTGATCTCCCAAAACTCACACTCCTACATATTGGTTAAAATAGTGACGCAAATAGTTTCCTCTGCCTTGAATCATTTCACAGTCTTAAATGATTTCACAGGTATTGGTTTCTCAACAAAAACGCTGAATTACCCCTCAATAAAGCTCTATTTTTCCCACTGCACAGGAAGGCAGACCAAGGTTTGAACAAAGAGAATGCAAACTCACTTGTATTCGTTGTTGACGACAAATTGCTCACGGAGAGTCTCAGATTGCAATCGCAGAAGCTGACTGGTATCTGAATCTGTAACATGCCACTTCGGTAAGTCATGAAAGTCCGTAATTCATCCATGCAGGACCTGCATTTTTGTAATGAAATTTCTGAAACGAGATAGCAACACGCAATTCAGGCATTGAGGATGAATTTGACCTGCAGTTGATATGGCATCTGTATCAGGGTCCGATTCGGTCAATTCCCTTGTATCCTCATCACCGGACCCTTCAATGCCTGATAGTACACCACAGAAGCTTACTTTTAACATGGAAACCAACAAGAAATTGGCGCTTCATTTAAAGTTTCAATTGCTAACTTTCTCGTGAGATTGCAAATTCTAGTTTCTGCAATCACATGACAAAAGAAGATTTGATTTCACCTGAGAAAACCTTACCATCGCTATCATCAAAGTCTTCCGACTCACTGAGCTCCTCCGCATTGGAGTCATCGTCTCGGTCGAAGTCATCGCCAGTCTCTTGAAAGCTGAGCCACTTCTTCAACAGTTGCCGGGGCCAAAACTGCAACACACCACAACATGCGTTTAGTTAGCAACAAAGCTAGTACGGCAGCCAACACCCCTGCCCTGATATAAAAATAAATAAATAAATAAATACTTGTGCTCACAATCCTTCCATTAAACTAATCGGTTCAGGACCACAAGTCAAAACCAAATCCATTAAAATTGCACAATCAGCAAAAATCCTTGAGAAGCAACTTTTACATAAAAATTAGCATGCAATTATTTTGGGAAAGGAGGTGGACAACCATCTATCTTGATTACCCTATTAGAAGCAATATTGAAGAGTATATGGGAAGGCAGAAGGGATAGAAAGGCAGAAAAACTGGCTTTGTGCAGTTTCAACCAAAAAAAAAAGCACTGGTTACCTCTGATTGCTTGTCTTGCATTGGATTAAGTGTTTAAAATCCAACTTGCAATTGCAAAAGCTGCCCTGCATGAAATGGGAAAACACACAATCAGTAGCCGCCACAAAGTTTGTGGGAATATGCTTAGTCAGATAAGCTTCTAGGAAGGCTCCTGCAATGCGAACGTCACAGGAATGTCACCCAGAAACAAAGAACAAAAGAAAAGAGTAAGATTTAATATATGTGTGTTTCGATTTGCGTACCTGAAGTTTGACTTCCCACACCTCGAAGAAGACCCAATTCCAAGTGGGTCGTGCAAGAGCGTGAAGGAAATTACACTAAATGTTTGAGAAATTCTTCTCGTGCACCAATGCGTGATGCTTTTCACTAGGTAGCATCTTCGAGCACCTACCGAACCCTCCCTTCCTAAATTTCACAGAAAACAAGAAACTGTTCGGACATAGAACCTCCGAAAGGAATTGCTAACATCACACAATTGCAGTGACCTCTAAGTGTGGTACAGCTTAGAATGACCTGACCAATACCAAATGTCTTGACGCAGCAGCAGTGAAGAAATTCGTGAAAGCAGAAGGCACATATACCAGAATATGAAATTATCCCCAGCGGACATTCCAGACCAGCACGAATTCCGTCCCACAAAAATCAGCAACCTCCTCCAAAACGCTACAGTCGATAGATTGCTCGTGCAGAAAATGACCAACAACGTTCGACAACAAAGAAAAGGACCAAGCTTCTAAGCTCAGGCTCCAAAGTTCGAATTCTCAACCACAAGCTTCCTCAGACTAACACGCAACCTCGCTCACTAACCCACTGACCTAGTTACCTGCCAATCCAAGACCTCACGTATCAACAAGCCTCCCGGCAAATATTCTCACAATATTCCTCCCACCGACCGGGAAAGCGCTCGATCAGGCTGCAAACTGCCGGATCCAAGCACCACACAAGATGGTCTACAAAGATTTTAGTGTGGGAAGCTTGCAAACTGCCTTCTAGACAGACAGACACCGCAGCTAGCTAGCTAGCTAGCACACATCGAACACTCAAACTGAAAGCTGTGATGAGGAAACCGAGCAAGCGTTTCTAAGGGAATACTCAACCAGTCCCGGCCTCGACGGGGACGAGCAGAACTTGCAATGCAGATGGCGATGTCGTGAAAGCAAAGGTGCTTCTAGAGGCTCTCGCTGGATCTGGAGCAAGTGGCGATGGCGCCCGAGAGACTCCAGGCTGCCTTGTGAAAAGGAGAGAGACGATGGGAGCTGGCTCCTGTTTTTTCTTGCCCCCTCTGCTGCTGCCCGCCTTCCAGTCTGCCCGCCCGTTCTGCCCCCGGTCTCTTTTCGTCTTTTTTCATTATACAGACAGTGCTTGTTGTTGTTGTTTTCCTTGATTTACGACATCGTGGTTGTGTAAACAAAGTCTTACGTTTAGTTTTGCTATGGAAAGGTTTTCTTGTAAGCAGAAGAGCAACAAATGGTGAGCTTTAGTCTTTTTTTGAGAGTTTTATAGATTAATTCTTAAAGGACAATAATCATCGCCACTCAAATCACTTTAACACTTCAAAGTGTCCAAAAAAATGATGATGAATGTTTGAATTGGTGGAAATTTTATTTCCAGTCGTTTATTCTATTTATATGATTTAGAGGCTCTTGTTGAATTTTAGAGCTAGTGGTGATGAGGCCCGAGAGACTCTATGCTTGTGAAAAAAAAAAAAAAAAACAATGAATGCTTGGATGAGTGACTTTTTATTTTTTTAATTATTTCAAGATGTTCATTTGATTTTATCTTGATTACCATAGTACCATAACATGGCCGCCACCCTTCAAGCAAATATTTATTATTTTTTGAAAAATAAAATTCACAGCAAAAAAGATGATTAAAAAAATGGTCCAAAATGGCTTAGAAATACAAAATATAGCTTAAAATATTTTACTCTTTTTTCATTATTTTGTTCTCATAATTTCCTATTTTTTACATTCTTATTTAATTATTTTTTGGCAACTCTGCTATGGTACTATGGTAGTGTACTCATTAAACACCATTTTTATAGTATAGATTTACAAAATTCTTTGACCAAATATTCTATAACTTTTGGAATGTTTATTTTATTTTATTTTTAATTAATAATATTCTAGATATGATTTTTACAGTTTGTAATTCTTTTGGTTTAATAGTATTCTAAATGAAGATTTTTAAAGTGTAATTAAAACTTAAATTTGGAAAAATCACTATATACAATGTTTTGCATGTCAAGCTCATGAATAAAAATTCTTTTAAAATTTAAAATTTTGATCTATGGTAAAGTATCTAAAAAAAAAAATATTTAAATAAAATTATTGGTGAAAATATTTGCATAGTTATCTAACTATGTGGATGTACTCTAAAACTCTTAATTTATAGTTGTTATTCAAAATTTGTCATTAACTTTCTCTTTCAACCATTATCGTATGACGCATCTTATAAGTCACCAAATCTTGAAGCAACCACGACCTTTGGGAGTTAATCATTGATTATCACATTAAAAATTTGGGATTTTATGACATCACATATCATATAAATGGTATAAAGGTGCATTCTCATAATTTGATTTGCAATTTAATTCCAAAGCTAAAAATCATAGTATAAATAAATAAATAAATAACTTATTAAAAAGCTCTAATATTTTGAATTACAGATTTAACGTTTAAAGTTAAAGATTGTTTCTTTTTAGACTTCACACTAATTAACAGGGGCCCCAAAAATCAACTACTTGTAATTGTTATCCCAACTTATTTGCAATGTTTTCCCCTTATTGCGTGAATTTGATTTTTTTGAAATTAATGTGGCTTAGTGTTATTGTTGTGACTAAACACAAGGCAAAAAGATTACACTTAAAAACAATATTTTATTTTTTGATTTTTTTCCACAACTAGGGCTTTCACTGACTGTATACTAAAGTAGAAACATCTAAAATCGTAGTTTAAGCAATCCACTGCAGTTAGGGGCACTTTTTCTAAAGTAGAATATTTTGTAGTATGACCAATTGAAAATGATGATTCAATCTTTAAAGGACATAGCTTTTGTGATTCTCACATCCCAAATCTCTTTTTTACTCTATTTTAAGCATGATTATCTTTTTTAATTTACTTTGGTTTTATTCTAAAGAAGTATAGATGCTTTAAATATGTTCGGTTTGGCATTTTAAAAACCCCATTCAGTTCAATGAAGTAAAAGTTGTGAGTAAGATTCTCCCAAAGTACCAAAAAACCCGTACAGCTTGATATGTACTTTAAGGGTTAACAAGAAAAGAATAGAGTTTTTGGATAAGTCATGTAACTGCTATGAATTTTCAAAGTGGAAGTTGCTTAAACCACTTAAACCGTCGCATAGACTTCTCTGAAAACCAACCCCTAAAATTCAAAGTCAACCAATGAAAGTTAAAAAAGAGAATGATTTCAAAAACACTTTGTGAGATAGTTTCAAACAAAGTCTACAATGAAGGAATGGGTGCAAGGACAGAACTGGGTGTTTCTACCTTAGAAAACTTGGAGATGTAGCATCCATACCCTAAAGTCATTACACAACAAGCCACGGTACTCAAGAGAAAGCCACCACACTAATTTTTGCCCAATAGTACATGTGGTACTAATTCCAAATACACGCTCTATTTTGCAAAATCATGAAATTGGCGAGGGCTGAAATTTTTACCGAGTGCCTGAAATCTTCATTCCCCACTGATTTTACATTTAAGTGTCACCTTCAGTAATTACCCTCCCTTACTATAAACCCACCCTTACGATTAGCAAAAGATCAGTACACTAAATAGTATATTTAGTGTGAGGTGATGAATAATGTGCTTACCCCTACTCCTTGTCTAACACTAATTGTCAATTTGTGGGTAATTAGTGTTGGATGATAATCATACTTATCATCCAATTTCAGTTATCATCCAATTCGATTCATTCCATTTCTAAAATTTCAGTTTTTCCATCTAAACTTTCATCTCAAGTTTCATTCCTTACTCACACTAAATATCCATATCTCAAAAGATCACAATGCCAAAATGTTACTATTCTTCATAAATAGTGTGAGAATTCACAATTAGTGTTTTTACAAAAGTAGGTTTTTTGATATTTAGAGTGATGTTCGCAATTAATGTGCCTCACACTAAATATACTATTTAGTGTAGTGTACTCTAGTCAGTGTGAAGCTTCCTAGGAGTGAGAAAAGCTTGGAAGCTGCAGCTGGTACCGTACAGTACATGGTATACAGTAGATGTATAAAAATATACAAAATGCATATTATTTTATATACAAAAAGTGTACGTGAATAATTGGGGCCTACTTAGCTTGAGCTGGGCACCGATCATTTCTGCTTGCTGCCCCTACTCGAGCTTACAGCAGATTCAAATTGTCTGCATTGATGAGGGCTCCAAAATTAGGCACTCCCAACAGCCCTTTTATTCAAGTTTACATGACTTACTCTTTATGAGGCCTAATTAGTCCACTCATCCACCCCCTACAGTGGTTGCACAATACCTTGAGTCAATAATGGCATCTGATAAATCTGAAGAAGCTCGCAGTCAACAGTCCTTCTAGATGAAAATTTGAATCAATTAGTCAATCATGTTTCCCTCCTTAATCTCACATGCGCGCAGTTTGTATTAAAGTTGCGCTTCCCAATGCGATACCTGAGGAGAAGAATGAACAGTACGTGCCAATACAGAAACAGTATCCTAAACTTATGGAGTGATAGTCACCGAGAGAGCATCTCGGTACGGGTTGGCAGCCTTCATGCAAAGCGGCTTCCTTTCAAAGGCTGTGCTGCAGACTCTTGAGTCTTGGAGTGAAAGATATTCAAGCAAAAGATGGAGGCGACCGAAACCGTCATAATTATGGCTACCAATGAAACTCAAAAAGCCGGCCTGTGTTGTACAGTGTACTTACTATGCAGTAGCGGTAGGTTCTCTTTTTATGTGCTCTGCCAATGTCAATCTCCGGCATGACATGGCATGGCACCACCTGTTCCACAAGCTTTGGAACGGGGCAGAAAGGGAAAAAGAATACCTCGGGGCCATTTGTGTGTCTGATTCACAAAATTCCAAAATATAATGAAAATTTTGTACCAAATGAAAACAGAATCAAATCTAATGATCAAAAAATCTGTGTGGAATCAATTGTTGTGATGACTAGGTGGGGTCCCGGCAAAATTCATCAGGACGTGCCATTTGCTTCCCTATGGCTCTCTTGAAGTTCGAGTCTCGGTGCAAGGCCCCATGGATGGATGATCAAGTTCTGGATCATAACAACATGATCCCCCAGACCCATGGGTTTGAATCAATGTGGCAGTTGATCTATGGAAGCATGTGATGATCTTCTCTCATCTTAACAAAGTTTTCTTTCATTTGACCGACATTGCTGCCTGTCATTTTACATAGGTTAAAATTTTACATGGGTAGTAACCAGAGTTGGGCGTGTATCTAATAAAAATAACTAAAAATAAACGAATCTTGATTTGAAGCTACAATACACTATAGAACACTATTCAGGCTGTGTTCATTTTATGCAAAAGATGCTATGCATGTCCACTAGTAGTAACCCCTAAATGACATAGGGGTAAGGGCAAAACCTAGATGTGTTATAAAAAGTTACTTCTGCAACTTTGATGAAGTTTGGTCCACAAGAGAAAATGAGAAGCATGATGTTTAGTAATTATTCATACACTCAAATTTTCAAAAAATATTTTAGATCCTCATTTAATGAATTTAAAAGCATTTATCGTTGAATATTCACTAAAATTACAATTTTATGTAATTTTTAGAATTTGAAATTTGGTATAATTGGTTAAAACTAGTCATTGTATTCTAAAATTAAAAAAGGCAAGATTTCAAAGGAGAGAACGTCATCACTTTCCCGAAATATTAAGTTTTATACACTAGGACAATGTTGAGGTGTTTGTCTTTGAAAAACTATCCTTGGTGGAGTTCAACTTGGATTGACATGATTCAATTTGGGTTGGAAAGTAGACTTGATTTCCTATTTGAAAATATTTTAATTTTTTATATTAAAAAAATCATCTTGGGCAGTCCGTAAAAAAAGGGCAGTGTTCATAATGTGGTCATTTGGTAGTAGGCAAAAACCACTTTTAAATACCATAGGTAGAGGGCAGGGTAGGCAGCAAAAAAATTCTAAGAATAAATGCCAACTTCTTCTTCTTCTTTTTTTCTTTTTTTTGTAGTCGTACAAGTGGAACAAGATTTATTCCAATGCAAAATGAACCAATACAACAGCCAAGCAGGATGAGGACGAGCTCACTGGTCACACGGATTTTAGGTTTTTTCAAATTGTTTTGTAAGGTGTAAAAGCGAATTTAAAAAAAATGCTCATGTGTATTTTATCTGAAAATAATTAAATATTTGGCACCAATCGTAACCTCCACATACAGTGTATGTATATATGTTATTTATTTATTTTTGATAATTTCTAAATGAAAATATGTTTTGGATTGGCATTTCAAATCACTTGATTTTAAATTTACCCCTCTCCAAATTTGGCAGTTTTGCAAAGATGCATCATAAAATGCAACCTATAGGGATATTTTGCACATGATGTATGAATAAAATTTGTACATTATAAATTTTAGATTCTATCCATATGGTTAGATCTGCGATTGCTATCACCAATATTTTTGTACAAAATTTGAAACTTGAAATTGGAAATTCTTTTGTAATTTGATTACAAATAAGATATTGACAATTTGTACATGAAACTTGTTCTAATGGGTTGAAATGTAACACTTTAAGTGTAGTGATTTTTGGAGAGTTTTTGGTAGCTTAATTTTATGAGTTGATTTTTTTAAGAGCATTTTTACACTGAAATCTTCGAAATTTTGGGTGAATCACTACAACATGAAATGAGGCATAAAAATTTCGCAAATCATCCCCTTTCTAGTCGGATCACGCATGCATGAAGCTAACTTCTCATAAAATATATAGTAAAAAATCCACTCTGCAAAAAGTCAATGACGGATGAGACAACTATGTTTAATTCTATACATCATTCACTTTATGAATAGTTGGACGTTTAGGGGTTAACCCCTAATGGCGTTGATGTCCATATTTTGGATGATTAATGGGACAATCGCAATCTTGAAGACCTGTATTTTTGTCATCCAGTGTCCAATTTCAATCAAACTTGTTGGGTTAAATTCCTTTACAAGTCTAGTTTTTGCAATGAAAATTTTCATATCAATCCAAGATGTAAATGAATTTTTGGGAATCATTTTAGTACATACAGGGTTCAATTTTAGCTCACCAAAGTGCATTTTTGCACTCTTGGATGGCTGCAACTTTGAGGGCTTGTTTCTCCTTCATCCAATGTCCGTTCTCAATTATATATATATATATATATATATATATATATATATATATATATATATATATATATATATATATATATATATATATATATACACTTACTGTGAGCTCAAGGAGCCATTGCAAATGCAATGGAACAATTTTTTTAGTTTTGACATTACTGATGTGACACATGAAATCCCTTCAATGTCGAACATAACATCCCTTCATCAGGAATTTCGGACCCCACTGATTCTGCACTGATTCAGTGCGATTTTCGATATTTCAAGGGTTCGTACGATTTTCGCACTGATTCCGCATCGTTGCGTCATTCATCGCAACTACACTGATATGACACGATGTTCGTACAAGCGGATATAGTACTGATTCGACACGATTGATACATCCATTGAAAACGTATGAATTCAGCACTCTTTATACTCGTCAAATGTCGTGTTTTAATCGTCTTTAAAACTACACTGATTCAGTGCGTTTTTCGTGCGACATCATCTTTTCCATGTCTAGATTTTATTTTCTTTCTATATCTAAATTTGATCAAATTAATATTATTAAAAAAATATAATAAAATATAATAATAAAATAATATAAAATAATCATTTTCCTTGCTACCCACTTCAACTACACGGAAATTGCCCGAACGCACGGTGGGGCCCACCATAGCTTCCCAAGCTCTATCGCCAACGGTGGGATTTGAACTCACGACCTCCCGGTTGCCAATGAAGCTCCAAACCACCAAACCACCTCAAACTCTTCATGCATAGAAAGGAACTCTTTTGGTAATTATAAAAGAATGAAACCATTGGTATTTTTTGCCATGTGTATATAATTCTTTTTTCAAATTTTTTTTTGCACTACAACATGCAGGGCTTTTCCTACATCTACAAATTTTTTCAGAATATTTTGAATTTGTTTTTTTTTTTGCCAAAATTGTGATGGCAGATCATGGCTGTGAGCTGTTTTTTTTTTTTGAGCGGACTTTGAATGTTTTTAACTATGTGAAAAAAACTTTTTTTCCAAATTTTCTTTTTGCATTAGATTATGCAGGACTTTTTCTATATCTAGGGTTTTTTTCATAATATTTTGAATTTTTGAACTTTTTGCCAAAATCGTGATGGCAGACATGGCAGATCATGGCTGTGAGCTGTTTTTTTTTTTCAGCGGACTTTGAATGTTTTTAACTATGTGAAAAAAACTTTTTTTCCAAATTTTTTTTTGCACTGGATTATGGAGGATGTTTTCTATATCTAGGATTTTTTTCATAATATTTTGAATTTTTTTATTTTTTGCCAAAATCGTGGTGGTTGTGAGCTATTTTTTTTTTGCTCCTATGATGAAAAGTACAATGATAACCAATAATACCAAGTTTGAATTCTAATAATATAAAATGTTATTTCTTTGAAATTTTAATGTGTATTGCTTCTAAACTCTATAAATGTAGATCTAAAAATGTTTTGGGAAATTAAACCGTAAGTATAATTTAAAGAAGATTCTTGGAATATTCCAATATATTCCAAAATAATACAAAATATTTTGAAATATTCCAAAAGATTCCAAAAGATTCCAAAAGATTCCATAAAATATATTAAAATATTGTACACGGATGTCGTACGAAAATAATTTGCATTATAATAGATACTGAAATCGCACGAATATAGTAAATGGCATTAATATGATACGTATACGATACTGAATCCGCATTAACTAAAACCGCATGTTATCCGTGTCTTATTAGCCATGTAATGTAGATACACGATTAACGCACGGATTCCGTCAAGCACGACTTTCGTGCGGAAACAACACTTTTTTGATAATCATTGAAAAGACACTGCATCGACACTTTAGTAATGCATGTCACTTCCGTACCGTAACGACACTTCTAAATGCACGTATGACGTGCGGAATCAGTGTTTAACGATAAACGCACTGAATCAGTGCAGAATCAGTGGGGTCGGAAATTCCTTATGTTATGCACTCGATGTTAGGTATTTAATATAACATCGCTCATGAGCAAAGAATTGTCAATTTTAAGAAGACAATGATATTGAAATTCTAAGTGAAACTACGAGGAAATTATAATTTTTTGAAAGAAAAATCACCATTTTGGAACTTGTGAAATATGTTATATTTTGAAAATTTGTTCAAGGACCTATTGTGGTAAACATATTATTGTATATTAACCCCTAATGGATTCAATGTCCATATTTTGGACGTTTTTGGAATAAGTGCAGTTTCAGAGACCTGTATCTTTTGCATCCGGTGTCCGATTTCAATAAATCATTTTGGAAAAAAAACCTTTTACTAGTCTAGTTTTTGTGGTAAACTTTTTAGATGAATGCAAGATGTAATGAAATCTTGGGAATCATTTAATACATTGGGGGTTCAATTTTATTTCATCAAAGTGCATTTAAATTGCACTCTTGGATGGTTGCAACTTCAGGGGCTTGTTTCTCCTTCATCCAATGTCGCTTCTCAATACAAATCATTAGGTTTGATTCCCCGTGAAGTCTAGTTACGGAGTACTATGGTAAAAAACAATGTCAATTCAAGTAGTTATGAATGTGTAGGAATAATTATAGGGCACGGGTCAATTTTGAGCACTTTTTGCTTTCTGGGTCTAATGGGTCACTTTTTGGGCTACTTATTGACATTTCAAAGCCTGTTTTGAACACAACAAAGATGTTTATTAAAAACAAAATATACCAGTGTGTTTATATGATGTTTTTGAACCACTTTATATTTTAAAGTTCTTCATTTGAGTAGGTTTAGAAATAGAATTTTGACTCTAATGCGTTGCTAGAAAATTTTAGCATCATTTTTCAACACTAAAACATTATGACCTTGCAATTTATGTGGCCAAATGACTCCAAATCCTGGGTACGCAACTCCCATATTATACGCAGGGGGCATCGGCATTAAAACGGCTTAGAGGATGACTTTTGTAAAAATTATATCAAATTATACAAAAATAAAAGGACCAAAAAGTTAGGTGAAGACCAAATTAAATAAAATAAGATGTAGAAAAAGTTGGGTTGCATATTTATTAAAAAACAAAATTCCACAACATGTATAAAGAATTGAAACACCGCTATTTTTAAACACCTATGGTTTAGAAAACACATACCTCAACCGTATCCTAACACAAATCGACAGTCTTCTGTCCCAATAGTTAGACCAATAAGTTGATTATGCATATTTTAAAAGATCCACACGAGTAGTTACTTCCAATTAAAATTAAAAATCATTCATTTGGCAATGTTTTATTCATAATAAAAAAACTTAAAATTTTATTAAAAAGCCCAAAAATTTGGGTAGTTTGGCCTATGCTACATGTATTAAAAAACTCATATAATTAGGTTTTTAATGCAATTATATGCTTCAAGGAATATTCATTTCCTATACATAATTACATTTTTGGAATCCTTGTTAGAAGGGCTAAAGAGTTTTCTACATTAAAACAAATTATATCACTCGAGATTGGACTAAAATGCATTATAAGTGATTATAATCACGGCCATATAATACGGGAGTTGCGTACCCGGGCTCCAAATTTGATTCACGTCGTTTACAACATGTACACTACAAAATTGTATGGTTGAGGTTTCCATACCTCACTTATATTTAAACCTATATTTTTTGAAGCTTTTTGTAATTAATATGAATTTTCAAAGCATTTGATCTTAAAATTCTTAAAATTTCAAGATTAAAGGAGACGCGAGATTGATATTGATTTATATTCTTTTGGAATAAAAGGCATTATATATATATATATATATATATATATTCCATTTTCAAAATTATTTGTTCCTAATAAGCAATTGTTGGTGAAGCCAATAGCTCTTGTAAATGCTTATTTTTTCTCTTATAATTAGCTAATGGTCATAATAAACAATATTTCATTCTTTGGCTTTTGCACTCCAAGGAACTTGTGATTGGTAGAAAGTATGGTTAAGTAATAATAAAAACTCAGTCCTTTTTTTGAGGTAGCGTGAATGAAGTGTTTGTTTGACCCATTCGTGCTTCGATGTCCACCAGACAAAGGACCAATGTCCTCAGTAAGTTGCACAAATATGGTGAACAAATGGTCGACACTTCGAATCCAACTCCATTTTTTTGACATTGATGAAGTTTTGTTGCACTATTAGTCTAGGTGCTCTAAAAGCATCCACATATATATGGCTTGCACCTCCAACAGATCAATTTCCAAAGAAGGCCTAAAAATTATAGGTAAGCATCTTGGTGTTAAAGGCATCTTCAACATCGTAGCAAATACTCCAACATTTGTAAACTTCCAAAGTTAGCAGTGAATGCCAAGACATTCCTCCACATTCTTTTTTTGGTGAGACCAACATTTTCTCTAATTCAACAAATATCACACAAACCTCGTTTGAGTTTTTGGAACGTGGACACGGTTTAAACTCATACTAGTTATAGTATGTGTAGAACAAAAAATTGACTTTGGCCAATTACAGTATAACGGTCGGGGATATGTCCTCTGGGTCTTCACACTATAATTGGCCAAATGCTATATATATTGTATTCAAATGAAGTTCTACTAACATCATCCACTTGGCCAATTTTAACCTCTAAAGGACCAACTATCCATTCTTGAATGGTTTTTGGTCATTCGAAGGCCCAAAAACTCAAGTGTTTTAGCTTTGTTGGAGTTGGTGTTTTCATTAAATGTTTAATTTGAGTTATGATACATCTTTTGACCCTTGGGACTGGAGAATAGACGTCATTTGAAGATTTTACACCGTTGAGAAATTTGAAATTTAAGTGTCCAAAAATACAAAGGACTTTCTAAGGATGCTCCAATCATGCATTTCTTTTAATTTTTCACTTTCATTCTTTTACTACTTGTAAACTTAACTTTTATCTACCTTAAATATAATTTTTGATATTAGATTTGTCAAAAATATATTTATTTTAAAATTTTGTCTTGTTTACTTGACAAAATTTATAAATAATTCAAATATCTTCCAATCATGTTCAAATTTTGTCATTCCTCCATAATGTTGATGACTTTATATGAAAAATTATAAATCATACAACGTGATATTTTAAATATACAAATTGTAGGGCTTTGACTTTTACAGAACAAGTGAGAACTTTTAGGGTTAAGCCGAAGCTCCCCCCCTCCCCCCCCTCCCCCCCCTCGAGTGAACTTGGACAATATATAAAGCTTAACCCCTAACGTCCTCGCCTCTCTCCAAATTTGGAGAATTTCAAAGATGTCTTATAAAACTAAGAGGGATATTTTGAACTTGACATTATGAATTTTTTATTCTATCTATATAGTTAGATTTATGATTGTTAGCACCAATATTTTTGTATAAATTTTGAAATTTGAAATTCTTTTGTAATTTGATTACGAATAAGATATTGATAGTTTGTGCATGAAATTTGTTGTGATTGGTTGAAATGTAATCTTCTACCTGTAGTGATTTTTAGAACTTTTTTGGTTGCTTAATTTTATGAGTTGATCATTTTAAGAACACTTTTACATTGAAATCTTCAAAATTTTGGTGAATCACTACAATATGAAATTGGGCATAATTTTTTTCACAAATCATCCCCTTTCTAATCGGATCACACATACATGAAGCTAACTTCCCATAAAATATATATTAAAAAATCCACAGTGCAAAAAGTCAATGACGGATGAGAAAATTGTGTTTGATTACGTACATCCTCCACTTTCTGGACGGTTGGACGTTTAGGAGTTCATCACATTCATTACATGTAACCAAATAGCATATTCCAGCAACAGTGAAAAGTTGGCATGTCAAGCTACCTTTTTCACACATGCATTTCATTTGATTCCAGCAGCATCTGTGTGACATGTGAGCATGAAATGTGGATGCTTCTACGGAATATCATTCTCCACATGAAAACCAATGACCTCCCATCCAAAAGTACACCAACTCTAAATCACCCCTGGATGGTAATGCAAGAGCACAAAACCTGCCCCGTATTTTGTGTCGGTTGGGGTCCACCTTCAAAAACAACTCAATCTTCCAACAGTTTAAAATTACCGAGAGGGTCCCCTTAGACTGATTTAGGGCCGTAAGCCCCAAACTTATATATAAAAAAATTACCAAAAAAAGTTCCTAAAGTGCTCAATATGGAAATTTCAGAAAATGGGGCTATTGGTGAATACTGCTTGCATTTATGTCAAAGGGGAATTTAGAGTTGGGGTTAAGTGAATGAATGAATAATTCTGGAATATGGAGAAAACTACACAGAGCCTTCACAACATTTTTAGGCGCTTAGGTCCCGCTCACACCAAACAAGTAAAAAGAAGTAGCTAAACAAATGTTATTTTCCTATACTTCACTTTGATTTTTCTTAACTCTCATTAACCGGTTCCTACTTCTCCATGAATGGGAAAGTAACTACTTGACTCCAAAATTTTCACATGGAATACATTCTAGCAACTTTCACTACTCAGTCAATTAGCTAATTGCTCTTAATTAGTAAATATGGGCATGAGTGAGCTAAACATTGTAACCTAATTGCTTTTCCTCGGGTAGGGGCAGGCACATTTTTAAGCTAACCGCTTTTAACATTAATTAGCTACTTCTTTTGACTTGCTCGATGTGGGCGGGGCCTTAACCCCTAACCGCCCAACCATGCATATTTTGCATGATGTACGGATTTGAACTCCGTTTTCTCATCCATCATGCACTTTTTGCAGTGTGGATTTTTTACTGAAACTTTTATAGGAAGTTAGCTTCGTGCATGTGTGATCCGATTGGAAAGGGGATGATTTGTGAAATTTTTATGCCTCATTTCATGTTGTAGTGTTCCACCCAAAATTTCGAAGATTTTAGTCTAAGAGTGCTCTTGAAAAAGTCGACTACTAAAATTAAGCAACCAAAAAATCTCCAAAAATCACTACACTTAGAGTATTACATTTCAACCCATGAAAAAAAAAATTCATCCAAAGATTGTCAATATCTTATTCGTAATCATATTACAAAGAGCTTTAAAATTTAAGTTTGAAATTTTATACACAAATATTGGTGATAGCAATCGCAGATATAACCATATGGATAGAATCTAAAATTCATAATGTACAACTTTTATTCATTCATCAAGTTGAAAATAGCCCTCTTAGTTGCATTTTATAATGCATCTTTGAAAAACTACCAAATCTGAAAAGGGTGAGAACGTTTAGGGGTTAAAGCCTTAAGGCAAAGACATCCAAAACCACCACTTTTTTTGTTAATGAGTAAAATTACTATTATTGAACTTCTTAAAAATTTTAATATTTTTTTGTTGGCAAGTGATATCCAAATGGCACCAAAAAATTGTATCATTTGGATATCATATGCAAAAGTCATGTAGAGTCAAAGTTCTAAAACTATTTATTTAGCAAAGGTATTTATTGATTAACCCCTAAGCGCTCAAACGACCATTTTCTGGTCGCTGCCCGAATTTAACGGGCTGCCCGGAACAAAAAAATAGTTTTTTGAAAAAATAAAAAATATTTTAAAATACTATATCAAGTCTACTTTCCAACCCAATTTGAATTATGGCAATCCAAGTTAAACTCCACCCGGGAGAATTTTTCAAAGTAAATCATCTCAACATTGTCTTAGTGTTATAAAATTTGCTATTTGGGGAAAGTAATGATGATGCCTCCATCATTTCTTTTGCTTTTTTGAAGTTTACAATAGATAGCCCAACTTTAACCAATCATACTAAATTTTGAACTCTAAAATTGAAAATTATAATTTATACAAATTTTCAAAGGTTAATGCTTTTAAATTCATTAAAAAATGATCTAAAGTTATTTTTGGAAGTTTGATCGTACGGATAATTTGTAGAGATGATACTCTACATTTTGTCTAGTGAACCAAACTTCATCAAACATATGGAAGGCACATATTATAACACATCTATGTTTTGTCCAATACCCCTCGGGCTTTTAGGGGTTAACAAACTATACCCTTGGTGATTTTGGATGTTCTCACTGTGACACTCTATTTACAATTTACACACACAAAATATATAATAATAACAATAATAATAATAATAATTATTATTATTATTATACATATGTATATACAAAATACCATATGTATCATTGGATTTGAGTTTTCTTGCTTCCTTCTCATGTACAAGGTTTTTTTTAACTTATTATTATAAAATTATTATTTTTAAATAGAAAAGAACATGGCGTAGTAGATTCACAAATGTAATGTGTGAATGAGTAAGAATAACCACGAATGAAAGCTTACCTACAAACACTCTTTTGATTTTAGGTTGCCCCAAACTATTTTGCAACATTTTACACTCATCTATTTAATCACTCAAATGATTAATGAGGCATTTTTGAGTTTCTATTATATACCAATGATGTGTATTTTAGAATCTATTTTGTCCATTATGTTGACACAAACGTTCTATAAATAAAAGACGACTTAGAAAGCTGGAAGATTACAATCAACATTTTTAGTATATTGAAGAGAAAAATAAACTCCTATGAACAACCAATGACAATTTTTAATGGTGCCTTGTCCCAACTAATGTTTGAAGGAAAAACAATCTTTTCAATGCTTTGAGGGTCAACTCAATCTCCTATGTATAGATACCACTATATTGACATTGTTCACTAGTGTACAACTGCAATTGAGATATCAAATTGCTAGGGTTAATTTAGATTTATAAAATCTTATGGTTGACTTTTCCTATGAGACGATAAACTTTAATGATTTTAAAGTACATGTGGAAGACATAACACAATCTAGTTTTCTAATATTTGGGGTTTATGATGATCCAAAAGCTCCCAAAACGAGGCTACTAATGTAAAGGACTAATTTCATCTTCTTGAGGATATGACGTGCATTTGTTCTATTTAAACTTACATATTTTTCATCCAATAAATTCCTTTATGGTACAAAGTTAAAAGCTTTAAATGGTAAAGGGATAAAAATTTCGTAATTTTTTTTTGTTGCAAATAGCATTGCACTAAATGAATTTGAACCACGGTTTCAATCCAATTCCAATAAACTATATTGCAATTCTAAAGCCTTGGTTCTAATATCTATTTTATTAAGAATAGTCTTGCACCAATGGCTCTTTGTCCAACGGGTACTGTCTCATTGTCAAAACAAACATACACTTTATTCATGCCGGCCTTGAAAGAGGACCGGAGTTTCTATCTATCTATTTTATTATACACCTAGATGCGCTTGTCACACTTCAAAAAACCCCAAATTAGCTTTGAAAAATGTTCAATCTCCATCCCAAATCTAAACTGGCTCTTACTTTCGATGGTAGTCAATAATTACAAAATGTTTTTTATGAGGACAAATCTTAAATTAACCCTTACATGTAAGACCAACCCTCTCAAGGTTTTTGGGTACCAATATGAGCTTCCTCTTAATATTTATAGCAATTGAAAGAAAAACATGCCCCTCCTAAATTTTCCAACTTGTCTATTAGAATTATTTACTTCTTAAAATAATAAATATTATCTGAGATACCGGTATACACATCTTTTAAATTTTTATATCATGAAGTCAACAAAACTTTGATCGTGCATAATTTCATGAGGTTTTGTTCAATGATATAATTTTTTTTCAAAGTGTGTAGATGAATATTTCTTTGTTTTGATCTTTAAGATATTGAATTTTTGGGTTCATCTTGTCATCCATATTGAGAAAAAAACCAAAAAATAGTGTCAAGAGTACTCTTTGATGACCTACTTTGGAGCAATAACTTTTTATGCTAATTTGATCAACGAAAGTAATAAATTACATATTTTTCTTCATTTTGGTGTACACTATAATGTCCAAAAAGAATTCTCAAAAAAATGAAAGGAAAGTTGTGAAAATGACCCTCAAAATGAGAATAATTACATGATGTTTAGGGTTATAAGGGATGAGGGTTGAAAAGTCACTCCCTTATGTTCTCGTCGTTTTATAGTTTTTTTAGTACTTTTTCATGTAATAATATGAACATATATATTTGAATATTTGTAAAGTTTACGAATCTAATATGATCATTATGTTCTAGACAAATTGCACGTAACCCATAAAATGTCAAAGGTTATTTTGCTCAAAAGAATGTACTAAAATTCTCATGTCTAGTGCATTGAGAAAAAAAAGGGTTTTCCCATATTGAATTGTAAGTTCTTGTACTCAACTATAATGAAAGCCTGTGGTAAAAATTCAGCACCTTTGACTAGATACATTGTAAGATGTTAGCATTTGAAGTGAAGAAAAACAAATTTTTGCACCTTACAAAACTAGATCTACAAACTTTGAATTTTCTCAATTCTTTTTTGCACTAGGGATTTTTAATTTAAATTCATTATAATGTATTGAATTGAATTGAATATCTAAGAATTTTTCAAAGAAAAATCAACTTGAGTTTCATTCTTTAAAAAATTGTTAAGCATAAGCAAGTACATGATGAAAGGAAAAACTAAATCATCGAGTCCTAAAGGACCAAAGGTGTTTATGCCCCAAAAACACACCAAAACTACCATTTCAAATGTATTTAGCCTAAATAAATTAAAAATAATACATTTATCCCGAAACCTAACTATAGAAACTTGTGTAAAACTAGTATGAAAACATGCGGTAACTCTTTTCGGAAACTTTGATCACATAGATTGCAAGATATTAGCGTTTGAAACTAAGAAAAAAGTTTATTTTTCACCTAACCAAACTTGCCGGTTAGCAAACTTTGAATCCTCTCAACTTAATTTTTTTGCACTATTGAAAATGACAGTTTAGTTCTTTATGTTGAAGAATCAAGTTGAAAATCATACCGAAAAAAATCAATAAAAGAAGAAGCAGGCGATTTTCATTCTTTAAGAAAGTACCGTATTGACCCTTAAACATCCTCACCCCTCTCCAAATTCGGAAGTTTTGCAAATATGCATTATAAATGCAACTGAGTGGGATATTTTGAACTTCATGATTATATGAATCAAAATTTGTACATTATAAATTTTAGATTCTATCCATACGGTTAGATGTGCAATTGCTATCACTAATATTTTTGTATAAAATTTAAAACTTGAAATTCAAAATTATTTTGTAATTCAATCACAAATAAGATATTGACAATCTATGGATGAAATTTGTTGTGATGGGTTAAAATGTAATACTCTAATTGTAGTGATTTTTGGAGATTTTTTGGTTGCTTAATTTTATGAGTTCTTTTTATCAAGAGCACATTTAGACTAAAATCTTTGAAATTTTGGTAAATCACTGCAACATGAAACGAGGCATAAATTTTTTCACAAGTCATTCCCTTTCTAATCGGATCACACGTGCATAAAGCCATCTCTTCATAGAATTTTGTAGTATTTTCTTTCCTTGCAAAAAATGCATGACATATGTGAAAACATGGATGAAATTTGTACATTGTCCAAAAAATGAACGCTTGGACAATTAGGAGATAACCCCTAAACATTACGGCGTTCAGTTTCTGAACGACTAATAGATTCAAACTCATCCTACGTTCTCATCAATGCTTGGATGAATGTCATTTTTGAAGATACTTCATCTAGTTGTTGTCCTATCCAATGGTTGAAATTGGTGATACTAGAGTTCATATTTTTCTAAAATTACAAATGTAGAAATATGTCAAGTTGTTGACCAAGCGATAAAAGTTGCATTGATTGTAGTTCAAAAGTGGCCTTGCAAAAAATTAGGTCATAGATTTAATTAGCACAAAAATTTCAAAGAATCACCACGTTAAGAGTATCTCATTTTAAATCCATTCCAACAAATTTTATCTAATAAATGTTAATGTTTTGTTTGTAATCAAACTTAGAAGGAATTTATAATTTCAACTTTCAAATTTTATAATAAAATATTGGTGATAGTATTGGTGAATCGAATTGTACGGATGGAATCCATAATTCAAAATCTAGAACTTTCATTTTTATGCTAATTCCAAAATATTCTTTTAAATAGTACTTTATCATGATTTTTCTCAAATTATCAATTGTAGGGACACCCTGGACAAATACGTTTAGGGGTTAACCCCTAAAGGACTTGGGGGGGGGGGGGGGGGTGTTGAACTTAGCTCTTGTTTTCTTGACTAGCTCTTGTAGCAAGCTCAATTCCTCATTGGTGTGGGGTAATTTTGACGATCGGCACCGTTGAAATTAAAGAAGACTTATATAGCTTTTTTATGAAAAAAAGAGCAACAAAATCGCACAATTTTTGAAAAAATGCCACCGTTGAGAAGATTGATGGAACTTGTTTGGGGTATTTTGTACACATGCTGAAATTGGATTGTTCAAAAGTGCTCCAAAAATTCTGAAATTTTTACTGTAAGTAGAAATCATTATTTTAAACATGTGCAAAAAATTTCAAGTAATTTGGAGGTGTGAGGAGGAAGATATGAGGGTCTAAAGTGACGCCTAAATATCCTCCGCGCAACTCAAGAAAATCACCAAAAATCGCTCACTTGATGAATAGCCGATCAAGAAGTACCTACATATTCAGCTCTCAAAAATAGCCAGGGTCTCTTTGTTGCTCATCCTACAATTCAAAGCCCAAGAACCCAAATTTCCTCACTTTCTAGTTCTAGAAGCCGCGTGGGGGCCTTACGGTCCTTTAGGGGTTAAATAGACGTAGGTACAAGAAAAACTGAATTTTTTTTATAAATAGTTCAAACATGGAATTGGAACAATGCAATCCTAATGGTAAGAATGTTTTAATAAAGAATCTAAACTATACAAACCTTTTTTTTTTGGAAAATTGAGAAAGTTGAGTTCAAATTATACTTAAGGCATCATAGTTTTTTCTCCCAAGCACTGATTCAATATCAAAAAAAATAAAATTCTATGAAGCTCATATTTTAGTATTTAATTATTTATTAAATTCCATTAAAATTTGACATTGTAGGTACCTATCTAAACTCTCAATTACCCCCCAATCCAACAACATTTGGTCCTTTAGGAATTAATAATTCTAACATAGAATTCAAACATATTGATCCCAACAATGAGACTCGAGGAAGTCACTTAGTGTAAATTTTGGTATACATGAGCGAACAAAGGGTATTTATGGGGGGCTATAAAATAATTGGAATAATATACTATTTATAATATATTTAGGGTATGTTTGTGGTATATTATAGGAATATCTATAAATATTCCCAATTTGGTTTTAAAACATCCTATATTACTTCTAAATATTTATAATTTTTATCTCAAATGAATAAAAGACACCCTATATTTGTTCTCTCATGGTTTCTAAATTTTTGACAGTGACTTCCCCAGGCAATGAGAATGTTGTAGCAAGCAATCTAAACTATATAGGATATTCTTTTGGAAAAAATGTAAAATTGAAGTTAAAATAGAAATCTTATATGATATTTTTTCATGAAAAGCCCTAATTGCCTCCAGAACAGGAGTCTTTTTAATTGAATTCACATCAACTATTCAAATGGAATGAATCAAAAATTTCCATGTTTATAGAAATCTATGAAAAAAATATAGTTAGCTAAGTTTGGCTATTTTTGCTTAGGGTGGCATAAAATTTGCTCAATTCCAAGCCTATTTGAAAAACAATTATATTTCCTTGACATAAAATTATTCAATTTTCCACCTTCAAAGAATGTTAAAATATTCACAATTAAACTTGAGATCACAAAAACGTACTCAAAATTTAAAGTGTCTCATGTATGGACAATGGTCCTTTAGAGATTGATAAAACTATAACTATACCATCATCTCAAACTTAGAAGGCCACAAATGATAATTTTTTTGTACATATTTTACATAGATGGATAATTCATGCTTTTTCTATATAGAAAGCACAACCCTATCAAAAAAAATTGATACGCAAAACTTTGCATTCAAAATTTTCATGAGACTTTGCATCCAAAACTTCATGACACTTTGCTTTGCAATACTTGTAAAATTAGACTTTGCTTTAGGCCGTTGACATCATCTTCTTTATCGGCTTACTCTTCTTTAACCCCTAAGAGCCCAATAGACCATTTTGTGAGGTCCCTCATGCTTTTAAAAGTCCCTCATGCTTTTTAAGGCCCCTCATGTTTTTTGTTTTCTTTGTTGGGATAAACTTCATTAAAGTTACAGAAGTCACATGTTATGATACATTTTTAGTTTTGCTTGATATCCCTCGGGCTTTTAGGGGTTGATAGTTAAACCTATAAATCACAATAAGAGGTTGTACTCTCAAAGCTAGGGTCAAATACAATCATATGACACCACAAGAAAGAATTATATGCTCATTTCAAACTAAAAAATTGTAAGGAACCTCCAACGGTTCAATACTAAAGTTAATCACAATACAATACAATGCAATACAATGGTGGCTCTTCCTCTCCACCATAGAGGAGAGCACATGAAATGAGTATTTATATCCAACATGGCTCTTAGTTCTTCATACTTAGAACTAGAGTCCTAAACTATTTTTGGCTAAAAGATCTTCTAATCATTTTCTCTTCCTATAACTTACTATTTTTGACCACAACAAAATATTATATCTCTTTACTTTAGTTCTATTCTTAGAGCTTACTATCAACCAATCAAAAGGAATTCTATCTTTTACTTCACATGAGGAGATGTCTCACTCCAGTGCATAGATCATCTTGTCAATTTTTAATGTACCCCTTCATTGTAAATGCTAAAAGTTAATAAAATTTGAACTTTTTGACTTTGATGTGTAAATAGGACTTAGTTGTTTTATAGTTTTGGAAATAAATTGAAGTGTGAACTTCTTTTGAGGGATAGATGTGGAAGTTGCTTAAAGTGGTTAAGAAGTTAGAACGGTTATTTTTAGTTTGGATTTCAAGGGTTGCTTATTGCGGGATGGGGGGTATTTTTGTATGTGGGATTTTTTTTCTTCTCTCAGGTTCTTCTTCTCTCCTCTTTAGGTTTTTGTTTTCTCTCTCAGGTTTTTATTTTAGAGCAGCAACAGATGTGGTATCTGGCTCTCAGGTTTTTCTTTGTAGTTTCACTTCCATTTCATGTTGATCAAGTTTATTTGCTCTGAAAAGCATCATCAATTTCTTGTTTGAAACTATGTAATGAATATTGTATAATCAAAAGCTTAAAGATGGAATTCCTTAAGTTCAATCTAGTGTAGTGCTTATTGCAAGTCCCAGTGAGTGGGCAATTCATTTGTTTGGTGTAGTTTCCTGTGATAGGAATTTCTTTGTATTTTATAGCTTTTAAGCAGTTTGCATGTATGCAATGAATGTGATTGCATGTAGTGTTTGTTTTGTAAAGCTTAAAGCAAGTAATGATGTTGTATGATTGTGCTTAAAGCCATTTCAAGTGTGATGTGTTTTAAGCTATTCATTGTGTATGGTCAAAATCCTAGAGATTGGGTACTTAAGTTATAGATCCTTGTGGAAGGGATAAATCTTAAATTTCATAAGTTTTAAATTTTGGTGTGTAATGTGGAAGTTTGATTAAATCTCTTTTTGCAGTTTGAAAGCTGAATGCAAATTGTATAAAGAGTGTTTGTTTGTAGTCATGGTGAGGTTCACTTGAGTAATAAAAAGTTTGAGTGGAATTGGTTATATCTGTCATAGTAACTGAAGATATGTGAGCCCAATACAATATTTTAAGAGCAGAATAATTGTAGAGTCTAGTTCAGATTCGATGCATGTGATGGTTGTGTTGGAATACAACAATAGTAATATTTGAGTAAGCTTGAAGCTATGTTTGATGTCATGTATTTTTAAAGCAAATTCAGGAGATAGACTTTACTAACCTTGGCAAGGACAATAATTTCCTTGGTGTATGAGTCCATATGTTAACCCCTAAACGTCCTCACCTATGTCCAGTTTAGGCAGTTTTGCAAAGATGCATTATAAAATGCAATTAATATGAATATTTAGAACTTGATGTATGAATAAAAGTTATACATTTTTTTATTTTAGATTCTATCTATACAGTTAGATCTATGACTACTATCACTAATCTTTTTTTATAAATTTTGAAACATAAAATAAAAAATTACTTTGTAATTCAATTACGAATAAGATATTGACAATATGTGGATGAAATTTGTTGTGATGGGTTATAATGTAGTACTTTAGGTGTAGTGATTTTTGGAGATTTTTTGGATGCTTGATTTTAATAGTTCTTTTTTTCATGAACACTTTTAGACCAAAATCTTCAAGATTTTCGGTGAAACACTACAACACAAAATGAGGCATAATTTTTTCAAAAATTATTTCCTTTTCGATCGGATCACACATACATGAAGTTAACTTCCCATAAAAAAATCAGTAAAAAAATCACACCACAAAAGGTGCATGACGGATGAGAAAATACGGATGAAATCTGTACATCAGGCCAAAAACGCCTGCTTGGGCAGTTAGGGGTTAACCAAAGAAATAATAGAAAATTGTAAAAGCTTTTAAGCTAACGTAGATTACTCTGATTGCTTTAAGCAAGTTGTGATACAACAATTTAGTGAAAGATTGTTAGATATATGAATGGAGATTAATAGATGAAAAGAGAAAGATTGATAAATCCATTATACTAAACATTGTAGAATATTGAAGCACATAATATAGAAATGAGAAGAATAAGTTTAAAATTCTTAAAGCTATAATTTTAATAATAATGTGCTATCATTGCTATAAGCAAAATTATAAAGTATTAACGGTGGTTGGAGAGATGTAAGAGTGTTGCCTAAGCAAAACTTGTGAGACTATGCCGTGAGCACTTTGCAACAGGTTTTGATCTTCATTATGCTAAAAGCTAAATGTTTGCATTTCCTTAGGCTAAACTTTTGCCTTGTTTGTTAACCCACACACTAGTTTAAGACAATGACTGTATGAATTGTATTACTACATTCATAAGTATTGAACAAAAACTAGAAATAGGATATTGAGTGTCCTTCACCTATACATATCCAATGGGTTAATTTACAATTATTTCTCTTAAGAACCAAACTATAATAAAAATCTACTTCAAAAGTGACGTTAATCACATAACAATAGACTATTTGATCTTCTCCAAAACTAAGAACCCCGGCTATACAATTTCCTTGGTAATTTGTTTACCAACTTTTTGATTCGACATTCATTCAATGAGAGTTGTCTCACTCCTTCACACATTTCATTCATATGAATTGTGTATTCATCTATCATATAGAGATTGCTAACTCCAGTTACTCCCTCACACATCTCCTCCATATGAGTTGTGTGTTCATTCATTACATGGAGATTGCTAACTCCAGTTAACGTCTGCCTACACACTAGCTATGATACAATATGATTAGTACACACATCTCATCAATATGAGTTGTGTGTTCATCCATCATATAGAGATTGTTAACTACAGTTACCCCCTCACACAACTCATCCATATGAGTCGTGTGTTCATCCATCACATGAAGATTGCTAACCCTAATAAACGTCTGCTTATACACTAGCCATGATACAACATGATTAGTACATACAACTCATCCATATGAATTGTGTGTTCATTCATCACATAGAGATTGCTAACTACAATTAACGTGTACTTGCACACTAGCCATGATACAACATGATTAGTACACTCATTCAACAATTATTGAGATACGTTACAAAAATGATCTAAAATAATGAACTAGAATGAACTAATAGAAACAAAGTGCACAACAAATTGAGAAAAATGAAAAAAAAAACAAATTTATTTTGATTTTCAAATATGAATATCTCCACACTGAAAATGATCATGTTGTGCAATCCAAATTCTACTTCTTTTCCATTTCCTTAAAAAAAATCCAATGCAAGTTGTTTCGCAAATTTGACCTTAGCTCTTCTAGTTCTAATACTATTTGGATTGAAATGTTCTATTTTGTTAGCAACTAGATTGTAAATGCCAATTGTTTGTACTCCCTCCATTTCATAATAACAATCCACTTTTTTGGCATGTTTCAACTTCGGTTGTTTCTTTTGCTAGAAAAAGTCATCTCAACACTAAAAAAGGGCTATCTTTAGGCCCACTTTATACACAGGCTGGGACTGGATGGAAGGCCGGCCCAATTCAATCCGGCCCAAATTTGGAGTTCGGGCCAAGGAAAACCTTGTCCTGATTTCATCAAACCGGCCCAACGATTTGGCGCCAAAATCATGCCACATAGGACGCTACGTAGGAAAAATTGCTCGTTCCGGCCCGGCCCTAGTATAAAGCCCTCAGGCCGGATTTGAAAGAATCGAGCGATCTTATTGGTTAAAATTTGAAGAGTTCGAGCCGGCCCTCGATCCGACCCCAAGTATAAAGTGGGCCTTAATAGTAGTATGTAGTTTTTGTGTCACCCTCCTTGTCTGCCGTGTTTGAAGTGGACAATGCTCACATTTTGAAGTATAAAACATAGGACAAGAGGTAGGGAAAAAACAATGCCAAAAATGTGGACTCTTATTATGAAATGGAGGGAGTATTTGTTAACACAATTTTTGTTTGCGTAAATGTGGGATATTTTTATTTATAAATAAATTTTTAGTACATTTGACTTGTAATGACTAAGTTGTTGCAACAAGTTTAGGATGTTTAGATGGCATTTAATTTTGTGATCTTGCGATTGTCATCTTGCATCTCTTCCTTTGAGGATTTTTCTAGAACCCCCGGTGGTCTTGAATGAATGGGGACAAAAGTGCCCCCTATTTTTGTCCGGTTCAGGCCCCACCTTAAAAAACAACCCCCTCCTCCAATGGTTTTTTATTCCCAAGTAGGTCCCCCCAGGGTAATTTGGGGCTGTAGGCTCCAAATTACCAAAAAAAATTGACAATAAAAGCACCGAAGGTGCCCAAAATGGAAATTCCAAAAAAAGAAGGGGTGGATGAATAGTGCCCACATTCAAGACCACCGGGGGATTTAGAGACGGGGTTCCTTTGATGGCAATTATACATGATCATTTTTGGTTTTGATTTGAAGTTGTTTATATTTTTTGGTGTTGGTTTTAGCGAACAAGATTTTCTAATTCTTATACAGTTATGAGGACTACATCTCAAATCTAGATAAAAGTGCCACCTGTTTGAAAAATGAAAAATTGCATTAAAATCTTACAGACACAGGCCCAATGAAGGACCAAGAATGCGTAGGGAGACCAGTCACGGATGAGATGAGACCGCAAACAGAGACTGAGAAAAAGTACGTACACTCACAGAGTGAGAGAGCGACTGACTGACAGCAGGGACCACATCAACTCATTGGATCACAAGTGTGATCGGAATTCGGAAACCTGCGGCCATCCATGAGCCTGGCAGCTTATCCTGAACACCCCAATTGCCGTGAGCCTCCAGATACTCAATCCACCGCTGAATCCCTTCATCTTATACCCAGGGAGCCTCACTCACATCCAACTCCACTCCTTCGATTTCCGTCTATCTCTCTGTCTGTGCCGTGTTTTCCAGGCTCTCATTCCATAGCAATGGCGTCCCTCGCAGCTGCCGTCTCCGTGCCAACCTTCTCCGGCCTCAGGGCCGAGACCAAGGCCGCCCCGGCAGTCGTCTCCTCCAGAACCGTTGTACGCATGGCCCCCATCTCGGCCAGCACCGATGCCTTGAAGACCGTGGGCAAGGCCCTCGTCGCCGCCTCCAGCTCTCTGCTCCTTGTTGCGTCCGCCAATGCCGCCACTGTCAAGATGGGCGGTGACGACGGCGCCCTGGGCTTCTACCCCAGCGCCCTCAGCGTCTCCTCTGGCGAGGCCATCACCTTCGTCAACAACCGCGGCTTCCCCCACAACGTCGTCTTCGACGAGGACGAAGTCCCTGCCGGCGTCAAGGTTGAGGACTTGAACCATGAGGACTACGCCAACTCCCCCAATGAGACGTTCTCCATCACCCTTACCAAGCCTGGCACTTACAGCTTCTACTGCGAGCCTCACCAGGGCGCTGGCATGAAGGGCACCATCACCGTCTCGTAGAGCCAGCATTTGTCGACCGCACTCTCTCACTAGTGGCCATGGCGTTCTCGTAGAAGAGCCTCGTGGTTCAGTATGTAGAAGAGGCCACGTGCCTCTACGCTGGTGGTGAGAACAATCGTGTCACTGGGTTGTAGAATAGAAGATGATCTCCTACCGTTGTTCCTTTGAGCTTTTGCTCTTTACATATAAATACAGTGGATTCTGTAATATGGACTCTATGGCGTCTTCTTGCTGCCCGAGTTCCTTGATCAATGGAGTCAGGTTTCTCTACCCTTTCTAAAACAGGACTCTTTGAATGTTTTGGAAGATTTCTCGACTTCTTGGCTGATCGACTATTATTTTTGCGTCCTTGGTGCCCCTGAGTGTTTAATACTAAGGAATTTAATGTGAAGCGTATGTTTTGAAGCTCATGTAGAATGGATTGGTTGGAATTTGTAGAATGTCTGTATTCGATTAGTTCAGAGAGATTATATTGCTTGATAGAGTAAGCGAGGATCTCTGAAACTCACGACCATGCTGAGTGCTCCTCATGAATGCTCTGATCTAGTTTGAGAGAATTGGTTACAAGTCGACTAAACAGCAATCCAATTTAGTATAAATAGATTTGGCTGGTGAGTGCTGAATTAGGTCATTTGCCATCCGGCCTGGACATGTGGTGTGACACTTATGCTTGGAAGGAGACAATTCAACAGCAGAATCCCTGGATGGTATTGACCGATGCGTTCCACTTGCAGGCATCTCCTAGAACCACTGAGCAACAGATCATGTCGGGAATGGATCCTGGCACACAAGAAAATGTTCCTCGGAAAAGAAGATCAAATTGACCCGTGACCCTTAATCGTGGGTACAATTTTACTAGCTCAACCTACAGCGTGGCTGCTGATGTCTTGTGTAAACTGAATTAGGCGAATCATTTGGAACAAATGTGGAGGACTTGGGATTCGAATCATGTCGATAAATTAGGTTATATGCCGGACTGTCAAGATCGCGAACCAGGAATTAGGCTACCTGGATCTCTTTCTTGTTAACAATACAGTGCATACATTAGTACCACTGAACTCGTTGCCAAATCTTGAGCATATATAGCAAAATCTGTTTTCGTTGTCACGACCGGTGCGTAGCCAGCTCGAAGAATCACCTTGAGCAAATGGCGTGACCTACCCCCGAGGCGTGATACTCCAACTGCTGCACTTGGAAACCGAGAGCCTCGATCATTGTCCAACTGGATATACGTCAGTGCGTCTCCATCGATCGTCCTACAGGTGCACCGGTCTTCATGTAAGCGCTTACATACGTGCTCTTCAGGAGAATTTCCTAAATTGCGCACGTGATAGAACCTAGCTTCACCTGGAATTGATCTATAGATATATTCGCGTGGAAACTTTAGCTCCGACCGTCTGCGCTTGAATGAGTAGACAGCTTGCACATGCACGGTGATGCATCAGAGATTTTAATAATCTAGTTGGAGGATGAGTTCTTCGATCGATGAGGCGGGAGTTGCGCATAGGGATTGATTGATTGGGGGAGCGGCAGGTGGCAGGGCAGATGAGGGCGCGGTGGGGGCAGCCAGGGCTGTCACGACTGACTTATACATGAACAGGATCTGTTCTACAGTGCGGACATGTGATGTGTGTTAACTTATCTACCGAGGCACAAGAACGATGATTCCAGGGTCCTCCGCCCCGAGCGCGATTGCCGCAGCTAGATGAACGCCGACCTCCTCGTCTTGTTTTGGCGAGATTTTCGGCCCACTGCAGTGAGGACGGAGAGTGAGTGCCAGTGGTTAGGAGCGCGGCGGTAGAGGCTGCGGGTCATCGGGGGGCTTGGGCGTCATGTGAATGCATGAGTTCCAGCAGATGTCGCTTTGGCCGAGTGGTTAAGGCGTGTGCCTGCTAAGTACATGGGGTTTCCCCGCAAGAGTTCGAATCTCTTAGGCGACGAATCCAGGGTGGTTCATCCAAATCAGTGACATCTTCCCCACACACAAGCTTTTTTGTGTTTGCTCACGTACTCACAGCACTGCCACTCTCTCTTCAAACCAAAGTGTCAATGAATGAATGAATGAGCCCCCAATTATACCGGTGTGCTGGAGTAAGGTACACTGGTTATGGCTATTAGTGTGTGTGACACTCACTAATTGCGTGACTCTTTTCAAAACCAAAGTGCCAATGAGCCCCCAACTATACCGGTCTTCAAAACCAATGTGCCAATGAGCCCCCGACTATACCGGTCTTCAAAACCAATGTGCCAATGAGCCCCCGACTATACCAGTATGTTGGAGTAAGGTGCACTGATTATGGCTATTAGTGTGTGACATTAATTGCGAGGACACACACTAATTTCAATAATTTGGGATTTATGGATTGTGAATTTGTATTTGTGATACTAATTGCCATTAATACATACAGTATCTTTAACCCCCTCTTTGTATCAAAATTAGTGTGTATGTTAAATATGGAAATGGAAGGATTCCAAATAATTTTATTGAGAGAAATTGATTTTTGTATCTGATATAATATAGAGGAGTATACAAAAAATAAAATAAAAAATCATCCAAGTAAAATCTCACCGCACAATATGAAGTCTACAATTGGTACACAAACATGTATGTATGTAAGAATTCTTCTAAGCATGTATGTGACAAACTCTTTGAGTGTTAGATTTCAAATACATCCCTAAAACTCTATTTTTTTAATTATAAAAACAAATGGTTGAAACAAGTCAAGATGGATTAAGATTTCTGCTCTATGGGATTTGGGATTTACAAGGGTTTAAAAAAACATCTTTTTGTAATCTTTTCATGAGGCCCTAAACAAGACGGTGTGCATAGCTGTGCCAGCCTTACTACAAAAGCAACTCATCATGCTATCTAAGATTTATGCCCTCGAGGATTATTGATAAAATCCCGTTTTCGAAGAACACCTTGAAACCAAGATCAACAATAAGAAGAAGCGAATTCCGTCAAACCAATGGATTCGTCTCCTACCAATGATGCAACAATGCCCATGTTGAAGCATCGTTGGTCAAATGGAAATCCCAACTTTCTCTTTCACCCATGCACCATAAAACTTAGATCCATGTCTTCTGATAGCAAAGTAATGAAATGAACGAAATTTGTGAGAAGACCCACGCCGTGAGTTTTGAAACCCAATGAATCATGAAGTGGTAGGTAGTGCAGAGATTTCCTCGCATAGGCGACATTACTCACACAAATGCAACTTGTTAACAGAAACACCCCAAGGTCTTCTCTAACACCTTCTTTTACCCTTATTTGCAACCATCTCGATCCCCTAAATCCTATGCTTTCACTAAAGTGTCCTAGTTTCACAATGTGACACTAAATTTCTCTCAAATTTACAAATAGTGTCACACACTAATCTTTTGTAATACTAATTCCCACACACTTTGATAGCCATAATCACTGTAGTGCACCGTATTTGTGCCACAATTTCAATTGCGCCCTTTTGAAAATGTAATGCAAGCTCCAAAATGTTCATTGAATGTAGAGTATCACAACACAAATTCATAGCAAGTGGAAAATTATGTCTCCAACATCATATGTAACTTATATAGTTTATTGAAGATACTGTCAAAAAATCCAAAAGCACCTCTAGGTATTTAGGGGCCCCCCATGTTAAACAAAAAGAAAATCCATAATACTCCTTGTTGTCATTCATAAATGCCAGAAATTTTAGTTTAAACGGTCATGTGCTTAATTCAAAATGAAAACATACTTTGTGCAAAAGATACTTATATTAAAACTTTCGCTTATGTTTAACTACCGCCATATACATTTGACAATAATGCAAGTTTCATTGTCCAAAATGATACACAACTATTGACATCAATGAAGAGTGTCTGTACAAGGGCAAGTAAGTGGCAAAAAGGGTTGTCTCCCTAGGTGTCACAAATAGTCAAGTGTCACAAATAGAATGCACTACCTTAAGTGCGACACTCTTGCCTTAGACAAGCTTCTTTCAATACATGTACAATTTTTTTAAAAAAATTTCAATTGCATCAAAACATTAAAGTTTCCCAAAATCAAAATAGTACCTAAGTTGCTCTTATTAATGGCATTTTGTTTGGAAAATCTCTGCTCACATAATTCAAAGTTTGATAAAATCATTAATCAAAGTTTTGCCATTTTGGACAAATTAATAAACCACTCTAAAATTGCTTCTGCAAATTGATTATGGCTATGGATTTATGGAGTCATCAAGTCACATTTGGATTTTTTTAACATGCTCGTTTCTGTAAAATACATTTTATTGAAATGCCATAGTGTAAATTTTAAACTTTTCATAATTTTAAAGATTTTGGTTTGTTATTGCAAATGGCATAAATATTTTGGAATCAAAGCAAACTATTATTAAAAAAAAAATTTGGTACGTTATTGCAAATGGCAAAAAATATTTTGGAATCAAAGCAAACTATTATTAAAAATTTCAAAATCACTGATTTTCAAATATTTGATTACATTGTATTCTTAGGGATTAGGTCTTAAACTAATATTTGTCGCATTCACGGATGAGAACAAGGAATACTGTACCCCGCTATCAAGATCAACAACTTTTGTTGAACATTTTAAAATGATGCAGATATTCTCTAAGATTATATGAATATTATTTAAAATCCTCTCTTTTCCCACTGAAAATAATCGTCTTTTGAAAAAGTAATTTCCTAAAAACTTGACCTCCTCTTTTTATAATTATTTTTTGCCGACCATGATGGTCAGGTACGGTATTATGGTTTGCTTAATTTTTACTCCAACATACTGGTATAGTCGGGGGCTCATTGGCACATTGGTTTTGAAGACCGGTATAGTCGGGGGCTCATTGGCACATTGGTTTTGAAGACCGGTATAGTTGGGGGCTCATTGGCACTTTGGTTTTGAAAAGAGTCACGCAATTAGTGAGTGTCACACACACTAATAGCCATAACCAGTGTACCTTACTCCAGCACACCGGTATAATTGGGGGCTCATTCATTCATTCATTGACACTTTGGTTTGAAGAGAGAGTGGCAGTGCTGTGAGTACGTGAGCAAACACAAAAAAGCTTGTGTGTGGGGAAGATGTCACTGATTTGGATGAACCACCCTGGATTCGTCGCCTAAGAGATTCGAACTCTTGCGGGGAAACCCCATGTACTTAGCAGGCACACGCCTTAACCACTCGGCCAAAGCGACATCTGCTGGAACTCATGCATTCACATGACGCCCAAGCCCCCCGATGACCCGCAGCCTCTACCGCCGCGCTCCTAACCACTGGCACTCACTCTCCGTCCTCACTGCAGTGGGCCGAAAATCTCGCCAAAACAAGACGAGGAGGTCGGCGTTCATCTAGCTGCGGCAATCGCGCTCGGGGCGGAGGACCCTGGAATCATCGTTCTTGTGCCTCGGTAGATAAGTTAACACACATCACATGTCCGCACTGTAGAACAGATCCTGTTCATGTATAAGTCAGTCGTGACAGCCCTGGCTGCCCCCACCGCGCCCTCATCTGCCCTGCCACCTGCCGCTCCCCCAATCAATCAATCCCTATGCGCAACTCCCGCCTCATCGATCGAAGAACTCATCCTCCAACTAGATTATTAAAATCTCTGATGCATCACCGTGCATGTGCAAGCTGTCTACTCATTCAAGCGCAGACGGTCGGAGCTAAAGTTTCCACGCGAATATATCTATAGATCAATTCCAGGTGAAGCTAGGTTCTATCACGTGCGCAATTTAGGAAATTCTCCTGAAGAGCACGTATGTAAGCGCTTACATGAAGACCGGTGCACCTGTAGGACGATCGATGGAGACGCACTGACGTATATCCAGTTGGACAATGATCGAGGCTCTCGGTTTCCAAGTGCAGCAGTTGGAGTATCACGCCTCGGGGGTAGGTCACGCCATTTGCTCAAGGTGATTCTTCGAGCTGGCTACGCACCGGTCGTGACAACGAAAACAGATTTTGCTATATATGCTCAAGATTTGGCAACGAGTTCAGTGGTACTAATGTATGCACTGTATTGTTAACAAGAAAGAGATCCAGGTAGCCTAATTCCTGGTTCGCGATCTTGACAGTCCGGCATATAACCTAATTTATCGACATGATTCGAATCCCAAGTCCTCCACATTTGTTCCAAATGATTCGCCTAATTCAGTTTACACAAGACATCAGCAGCCACGCTGTAGGTTGAGCTAGTAAAATTGTACCCACGATTAAGGGTCACGGGTCAATTTGATCTTCTTTTCCGAGGAACATTTTCTTGTGTGCCAGGATCCATTCCCGACATGATCTGTTGCTCAGTGGTTCTAGGAGATGCCTGCAAGTGGAACGCATCGGTCAATACCATCCAGGGATTCTGCTGTTGAATTGTCTCCTTCCAAGCATAAGTGTCACACCACATGTCCAGGCCGGATGGCAAATGACCTAATTCAGCACTCACCAGCCAAATTTGAATACCGTAATGGATTGGTGTTTTAGAATTAATCAATGGTGTCAACATTTTAGTTGCCCTAATGTTCTTTAGAACCAATTGACGAACTAGTCATGCGACTTCCGTTCATTCCTGGATTGTCACTACCATGCCTAACGCACTTAATTGTACATTATATAATTTATACCCTGTCCGTGATGTACCACCACTATACTGGGGTTTTAGTTGTTCAATGTTGTAACAGCGAGCGCTAGCTAGCTAGAGACGGAGCTACATGTAAATTCCTGACAGTCACAAGAATTCTTCACGAGCATAATGCTTGAATTCTTGTGGTGCACAATCAATGCGTGATTCAATCCAGACGATCAATCGATTGTCTGGTGGAATACTATCTAGTCTATGCCGCGGACCACCTGAATCAATTCATTCATTCCTTCCTTCCAGCTTTGTCCCGATCGATCCAGTAGCATATCGCACGCACTAGCACTGACTTCTCTGCACGCTCCTCTTGCTTGCTACGGCAACTGGTCGCGCATGACATACATAATAAATCACGACGAGAGCTTCAAGGGTTGGCAATCCGACTTTGAATCATCTGAATTATTCGAATCTGAAGCTGAAGTCAATGATGACGACCCCAAGGCCCGTGTTGTCAGTGGGATGGTGTTGGCCCCCAGGCCCAGTGCCTCCTCATCCACCCACCTCTTGTAGTCCACGAACAGGTAATCCAGGAACAAAGGAATCAGCCGGTCCAGCATCGCCTGCATGATCCTGCGCATTCATTCATGCCACCCAACCACCACCCGCCCGTGGACCAAAATGAGTAAGTACTTCAAAATTCAATTGATCCCCTCGGTCGCGCAGAAATTCAAAATTCAAAACGCCAACGTAGAGCTCTGCTTCCGATCCAACACCGGCGGGTTACAAAATTAGTTCAAGCACTACCGATGAGCAGCCATGCCCTGTGTTATATAGTGTTTAGCGTACAACACGTGGGGAGAACTTGCTGTCAATGTATACGACTGAAGAAGAATTAGCAGCCTGCAATTTATGCGAAACATTATGTGCATACTACTGTTCTGGGTAGAAACTTACGCGTTTCCAGGAACTTCAACTGCTGAAAGAGGTAGCATTGTGAAAGGAACCGTGTACACCTGCCACCATGATCACGTATTAATACATCCCTTCCTTAACCAGCAGATATTACACTAGGAAATTGTACGTAGTTCTGGCTCCCTTCATCAGGCTGGAGTGTTAGACTATGGGGCAATCCTAGGCTATTATAATTTCTGATGCATGGTGCATATGCAAGCTGTCTAGTCATTCAAGCAGACGGAGCTTTCGGTAAAGTTTCAATGCGAATAAATAGAGGAATTCAGGGTCTATCGCGTTTAGGAAATTGGAGCACGTATATATGAAGACCAGTGTACAGGACGATGGATACACACCTCCAGTTGGACATTGAGCTCGGTTTCCAAGTGCAGCACTTGATCTCCCTCAGGGGTATCATGCCATGTGAGGTGATTCTTCAAGCTGGCTACGCACGACAACAAATAAATGTTATGCTCAAGATTTTGCCAACGAATTCAGAAGTAATCATCTATGCACTGTATCAACAAGAAAGAGATCCTAGCCTAATTCCTGTCTCTGGACCTTGACAGCTCGGCATATAACCAGAATTTAACGACATGATTCGAATCCAATGGGGATTATTTTTTCTCCAACATGCATGACCGGTCTAACATACCTGAAAATCGTTCATTCTGGTCTTCCACAGCTTGGGACCCTGAAAACTGCACAAATATTCTTTAGCAACGTTAGCCACGATATAAGCCAGACAACAAGTAATGTGCCAGCACTATTTAACCCAAATTGGGCTCCATGTTTTTTTTAAAAGTTTTGAGTAAGCCCTATATGGACTCTTTTTTGTTCAAATTTATTTGTCCTCTGACCAACACATGCAATGATCTTCACTACTTCTGGTGATATAAAATTTGGTCCCATCTGAATTATATTTTTCACAATATGATCAATTCAATTTGTCATTTTATACTGTGAATCCTTGGTCCTATAGGGGTGAAGAGTTTTAGTCCTACTGAACATGAAGATAGGCACAGTAAAGTTTGGGCGCAGTACTGACCGTGCACTGCCGCATCTCCACTCGGCAGTCCACATCACTGGCGGCCACAAAGAGGTCCACGATAGGGGCAACCTCAAAGTTGAGCAGCGTCACTTTGGGCAAGTAGCAGCGGTACACATCGTCCCCCACGTACTCGTATCGCTGCAAGGCTTTGGTATTCAGCATGGACTGCGTGCCGGCAGGCTGTTGCAGGAATGAGCTCAAGTGATGAGGCGTTCCCGACGAGTCGGTCAATGTCACAAGAGGGACGTTCTCTTGCTTCTTGACGCTTATGTTTGCCTTCCTGTGTGCCGCAACTACCATCGCCGGTAGCCAGCATTCTTGCTTCTTAGTCGAATCATTAGGCCTGCTGTCACAATTATTCGTTTCTCTATATCAGTGGCATGATGGCTTAATTTCCAACCATCAGCAAACACACACACACACACACACACACGATATGAACCAGAAAATGAATTGAAGCCCTAACGAACCAAGGATTCATGGTTTCAAAATGACAAATTCAATCGATCATATTGTAAAAAGTAAAATTCAGATGGGGTCAGGTTTTATATCACCGGAATCAGTGAAGAACATTGTATGAGTTGGTCAAAACACAAAGAAATTTGAACTAAAGGAAGTCCACATAGGACTGGCTAAAAAATGCTAAAAAAAACATGAGGCCCAATTCGGGCTTCTTGGTCCTTTAGGGGTTAAGGTTAGAGTTGGTCAGTTGTTACCTTTTCGTGTGTCTGGCAGGATTCACTCCAGGGGAAAGAACAGCCAGTGATGACCAATCTCGGCACAATCTGTCGCTGGCAGTGGTTCTAGGAGATGCCTGCGAGTAGCGTGCATAAAATTAATCAGTCATGAACATTATAAGGGCATTGAATGTCTCCACACATGACCTAACTCACGATTGACGAGCCTTACAATCTATCCTGATGTTTTGATGACTTACCACTCTGAAACTAGAGGAAGGTAACATGATCGTCGAGTTGCTGCTATCTCACAACCCTAAAAACTAATCATATCCAGTCCAACATTCTCAAATCCAAACTTTCTGCGACCAATCCATCGTACAACTGCTTCGAAATATTCGCTGCACATTGAATTCCTCGGCACGAAACATTCTAGGGTACCACGAAAAAGCCATAGCCGATCCGGCAAGAAAATTGTCTCACAAATTCAGAGAAAATGAATAACGTTTTCACCACGTACATTAATTCGACAAGGCGGTGTCGACGTCACGGAGGTGGCAAGAGCCGCAGCACGGTCACTCACAGCAGGTGACACGCGCATCGTCGCCATCGCCATCTCCAACACTAGGCTTCTAAAGGGTTGCCTCTGAGCCCAAAATTCCAGCTTTACTGCAACCCAAGTTCCAGGATGCAGCCACAAGTAGAACCCTCAACCCAATCCCTCGCCAGGCTCACCAATTCATTGCAATTTAAGCCTGGCACGGGCGTCGCTCATGAACCAGGTGAGATGAAGAAACGGTGGTAAGGAAAATCTGCGCAGTGAGTTCAATTGGGTGACTATCCAGCAAAATGCAGAGAATGCGGTGAGAAATCCATTCTCGCTTGTTCCGTGGGATGGGGTTGTAGAATATGATACACAACCGGTTACTTACCCAAGCCGGCTTGTGTGTTTGAAAAGGAAGAGCTCTTGAAGATGGCCTCTTTGAATGGATGAGGGTTGCCATTGATTCATACCAGTCTAGTCGATTGAGTGCTCTCTATTTGCTTATGCATTACGGTACTTTTTGTTTCTTTTCATTTGGATGCTTTGCTTTTCAGTAGTAGAAACACCGCTTGCGTACACTAGCAAAAAGATCTATTAGTTGTAGGTCTTTTTGGACATGTTTTTCTAATTTACATAGGCAATGTTTCTACTAGTGTTTGCTCTTCATCCTTTCGGGCCCAGTTAACCATACAACGGTCGCTTCCGGAGTGTTTTGTCAGATAACTTGAGAGATTTTCATGGTGTTTGGGTTTGGTGTCAACAAAACACATTTTTGTACTTTTGAAATACATTCGTTAAGTGTAAAAAAAACAACTTTGGGAGATACTTTGAACATGGTGTGAGAATACTAAAGAAATGTAAAGAGGAATGCAAAAGAATATATAGAGCAAATTTGTTTCTTATGGTGGAAAGATTTCAAGCGCTCTGGAAAGATGAGGGACTTGCTAATCCATTATTGGCAAAGTTTAGTTCTAAAAAGAAATATTTACTTCAACATAAAAGCATTGTAGTAAAGCATTGTAGTTTACAAATTTGCTTGTCTACAATGAAGGCGAGTTTTGTTTTTTTTAATGTGAAGGTACGCATGGTAGTATTATTTTATACACTATGTCCCTATGTGTCATAATCTATTATAAACATGTTTTTCTATATCATACAAAAGTTTTGGTGATGTGCATAAAATCTACCTTGTTTGGTTTTGAATTCCGCATAAAATCCGAAACAACCCAAAAAAAGAATGGTAAATCATATATATGTGGACCTTCAATTTAAAATGTGGTCATTTAAGTTTTGGTAAGGATGATCTTCAAAACTCACTATTTACAAAAGTCAAAGCAACATAAGGTTAAAAGTACATGCTTGTTTAATTGATAGTGTACTCACTCTTTTCATATTCAATAGTCCTTGTAATTACCATCAATTGAGTCAACTATTTGAGCTGTTGATAGTGAAGGTCCAACTATATGCCATTTTCATACATGTGTACAAGTACTTAGAGGATTGTACTAGTAAGCTATTGACCTTTGTCAAGATCATCATTAGGTCTATCTTTGTTTTTGTACTTATACTAGTGCAAATTTGCATTGAAACAACATCAAACAAGCAACATTAAAAGTTGTTTTAATCAACCAAGAGGTTGAAACAACACTCCTTTTGTTTATTTTTATTTTGTAAATGCTAGTGTTATCTTGATAAGAATAACAACTTGAAATAAAGCTTTTGGTGAGACAAGGTTAAAACTGTCACCCCATATATTTAGATATCTAAACGATACTTTTAGGACATTTATCACACAAGGTACAATACCGGTAATGTATGTGTTGATTGGTGCATGAAAGGTCATCCTAACTTCTAAAACTGTTGGGGCTTGGAATAACATTTTCACTAAACCTAGGTTCAATGTTCTACATCTCAAATCTAAGAGGCATAATTCAAGATCTATTGACATTCATGTCCAAGATGTCGCTTCAAAGCAAAGGATTTTGTTTCTTTAGTTCATTTTCTATCTATGCATTGCTCAATTTCGTGTCAGCTTCTTCTTGTGACAGGCCACTCTAATTAATTTGTGAACATGGCAGAGAAGAAGGCATCTATTAAGAAGTCCTCAATTGTCAAATCTTCAATTGCTGCTTCTGCCACAGCTACTGCTATTGGTACCCATCTCTCTCTCGCATCCCTACACATGTAGAATTATCAAGATGATTTTCAAATTCTCTTTATTAGTTTATGTCGAATGTACCCTATCTTGGGATATCTTGGGCCATGAGAAATTTCTATTGGAAGAATAAATGTGAAGAATAAAGGTAGAGGATACTACACTATTCGCATCACTTTAAGCATTTCATCATATCAGTATGATTTTGGAAGAGTTGTGCAGAGATCATTTTGGATAACAAATCTCATGGTATGAAATTTTTATCACTATGTATAAATTTCTTATGCAAAGTGGAAGGTTATAGACCACTATTGAAGGGACAATAAACAACTCCATTTCAATTCAAAAATGAGAGGTTGGATGTAGACATTTAGCCAAGTCATGCTTAAATCACTTACTGATAAGTTCAACCAACATGAGGAATTTAGGATCTCACTAGTTTTTAACAATTTCCATGCGAAGTCCGATATTTCATGGGTTTGTGCATTTTTCGCACAGATTCCTCACGGATTTCGCGCTAATTCTGCACTGAATCCGCACGGCTTCTACATTCACTCTTTTTGTTATCTAACAAAGTACAAAATCCGTGCGAAAAATGTACGAACCCATGAAATATCGGATGTCACATGAAAATCGTTTAAAATACGTGGGGCCCTAAATTCCTGATGAAGTGTAGGAATGGATGAGTGGGTGTGGGTAAAAGAGAGGGCATCCGGTCCCCAATAGTTTTAGTATCCTGTCTGCTGAATGCATTGCTATTTATCCTCAACGTCAGAGGGGAGTGAGTTTTCTTCACAGAAAGAAAATTGCTTAGGTTGTGAAGTTTGACCTTTTTTTTTCTGAATGATTCATGATGTTGCCGTTTCAGCGAAGTTACAGAAACAGGTGGGTGGTTCCACTTTGAATGTGACCACTGCCTTCAAACTCAGATAGGATCCTTAAATTGATCAATTGACTTTTTGTTCTCATTCTGAGCTGTAGAAAAGGATGCTGCATCAGCTTTGGGATTGACTCCTGAGGTATGGTTTGACCCCAAGAAGGAGGTACCTCCTGTTGCACAGTTTTGATGTTGTTGTTGTTGACTTTTTTGTGTCTGCCCTTGCTGAAACAAACTTGTTGTTTTCTTGAAATTTGATTTTGAAAAATTCATAGCTGATATACACCTTCTAAAATTCAGCATCTGAATGCTTCCTCAAATTTCACTGTGTATAAGACTTAATTGGGTATGTCCATCAGAACAAATTTTATTGAGTTTTTGGCTGGATTTAATGAAATTTATGAAATGGACAATTCACAATCAAAGTGCATTACATGATCCTGCTTAATCCATCTAGAAGCATGCAGGAAGCACTAGCAGCAAAAGAAGCTCAGGAGAGGTTGGAGATTAGGACTTTGCCTGTGAGGCCATACTTGGTAAAGAAACTCCACTATGATATCAATCATATACATTTCTATATATTGAGTTTATAAGGGTCCAATTAGTGCACTATGATAGAGTTACTCCAATATTGAATTGTCAAATACATTCATTATAAGGAGGTCAAAACATAGACACATGAAAAAATTACAAAATGAGACTTAGAAGATGTCTCTGATTTCTCTACCATGTTTGTCTTGTTGTGAACTATCGTGAGTGGTGAAAATTGTATTAAGCCTAAGAGAAAAATTTGCTCCTTGCGTTCCATTCAATTCCATCCACATGTCAAAAAGTTTCACTTGTATATGTCATCAAAATATTTTTTCACATAGTACGTTTGCCATCATCCAAGGGTTATGTGCAATTGTGATTGGGTGTCAAATGTTGGGTTTTCAAAACTTGGATTTTCTATATTCCTATTACATTTGAGGAAAACCAACCACGCAAGGAAACATTCATTTGGGTTTTTGAAAAATCAGGGAGAGGGACAGTTTTTGGGTTTTGGAATTAACCCTTAAAGGACCAAGGATTCATGGACAAATTCAAATTCAATCATTCATATTGTGGAAAATAATTTAGATGTGACCAAATTTTATATCAGTGGAATCAGTGAAGAACACTACATGTGTTGGTCAAAAAACATATAAATTTGGACAAAAGGAAGTCTACTGATAGACCTACTCAAAACTGCTAAAAAAAACATGAGGCCCAATTCAGGCTTCTTAGTCCTTTTAGGGGTTAACTAGTTTGGCTTCATTGAAAGAGTGACCAAAAATGTTGCTCGCACTTGCTAAGGATTTGCAGTACACAGATTGCCTTGAGGGTTAAATAACTATGGAAATTCTTCTAATGCTTCACAAAGTCATTCTAAATTCAGATTAAATTGTACCTAACCTTGCACCCATTGAGCAGGAAGCCTCAGTGGTTCCTTTGCTGCTTCATGGATTACAGCTACTGGCAATTGAAAGGTATGGATATCAAGCATCCTTTATCAGTCCACCAGTCATTTGTGTTCTCACAATGTGACACATTGTAAAGCTTGATATTCATGTGTTCTCATGATATTCAAATTGTTACAGTTTTGCAAGACGCAGCAGAGTAATATGCATGCAGAAAGAGTGTATGTCATTTTGGTTTGATTTTCTTGCACTTGGATTTCGATGCCCTCGTGTCAATTTGCCACTCTGTCTGAAGATACTAATTTCATGACATGGTGAATTCACATCTGATTATCATTCTGCATTTGTTAATGATTTTACTAACTTCTGACCCAATTCTATGACTAAACCTTGTTGCTATTTCTCAAGAGTTCATGATTTGCATGATATGAAGTACAGCACACATTTTGTGATGAATGTAAAGATGGGAGCTGAAAGCTCTTGAAGTTTAAGGTACGAAGTAGATTTCTATGGCATACAATGTTTCAGGGAAAACTTGAACAGAACGTAGTCATTGATTCCAGAGTCTCTTCAAAAGAGGAGAATTGTTTCCTCCATGGATATTTTGAATATAAAATCCTCACAATGTAGTCCCACAGATGAATTGTACTTGCCCCAGTCGTTACTAACTTTTGACCAAAAGGGTTTTGGAGAGGTAGAATGTACTGACAATGTGAGAAGGCCATGTCAGGCCTGAAAACCCAGTTGATTTCTTAGCTAAATACTTAATAGAGAAGAACCCCATGAATAAGAAGGATCCTCCGAAGGAAGAGGCGAAGGAAGAGAAGAAGGAAGAGAAGAAAGAGGAGAAGAAAGAGGAGAAAAAAGAAGAAAAGAAAGAGGAGAAGAAAGAAGAGAAGAAAGAAGAGAAAAAAGAATAAAAGAAAGAAGAGGAAGATGAAGAAATAGAATAGAAAGTAAAAGAAAGAAAAACTAGAAAAACTTTGAGAGAGCAAGAGGATAAACAATCATAAGGTAGAGACACCAAAAACCGCCATTTTTTAACATTGAGCATGGTTTCTAATCTTAACCCCTAAAGGACCGAAGGTGTTTTTGCTTAAAAAGCACACCAAAACTGCCATTTGTAATGCATTTTTTTTAATTTATAAATTTCCCATATTTAACTGTAAGATCCTATACAAAACTAGTATGAGAACGTGGGGTAACCTTAGAAATCCTTGGCAGACACTAAGAATGTAGAGCAGGAAAGTTAGAAGGACCTCGTTCAAATTCATGCTCACTGTAAAGAACCCCGATCCTAGCAAAACTTATCTAACCTAGTCTAGCACGAAGGGATCGACAAAATCTTTCATCGCCACCTTGCCTGGTCACTGGAATTAAAACTTGAAAATTGTACAGTCCTGTGCCTGCAATTACAACTTCTCAAAGAGAAGACCTTGACCAATAAACACCACTTTTCCTGAATGCAATAAGGGCAATCTCTGAAACCAATGAGCATCTACGTTCCAGACTTGAAGATAGGATCTTAAATCTCACAGAGCAAAATTATTCACAATAGACAGAATAGGCTGAAAGCGAAAATGTGTACACTTTTGAATACCCGTGATATCCAATCTCCTCAGCAGCATTGCCGTTTGCTATGGTTGTATGGATGTGTAAATGAACACCACAAGATGTTAGTGTAGGGACTTGATCAATATAAGCTCTCGTCAATCCCCTCCTTGCATGGTGTCATATTCTCAAGCCTCTTGCAATGGCATGAAATGTTTGCATACACAGACGATGGATACTCAACTTTAAGTGGACTCAGCAGAGACGGGTGCTGCCTGCCGTTTGTAGTCTTCAATCTGAGATGCCTTGATTTGAAGCCTTGGAGCTTCGACTGCTAGGACATGCTTGATGAATTCATAAGAGGCGAAAAAAAGTGCTCCTTGGGTAACATATATCACTAACCGAGGCACCAGTCCCCTGCAAGTGTGCATGCGTTTGGTCAGAACTCCATTAACCGATAAGGTCAAGTGTGCTAAAACTGCCCCTGCTCTATAAGCGTCCCTCTAACACGGGTAAATATTGGAGTTTTCAATGTACCAACAGTAAACACTGAAAGGTGAGGGCACTTTTAGTGCACTGTGCCATTCCAACTTCAAAATTCCACAAGAGTCCGAAAAAACATAAACCAAAGTGGTTAGATATGGCTTCCGTTTGTCTTTCAAGGAAAATTGACTGAAAATACTTCGAGGTGTGAAACCCCTCTCAAAAGCCAGACTAAAGGGACGCTTTAGGCACCCTTTACCTTACACAAGTCACTACCATCATACTGAGTTTGTATCACTGAAATAGTGAACCTACTCCAAAAACATCACAAGCGTACTCAAGATTCAAAATCCTACGGGGTGCATGGAACTCACCGGTATAATCCAGCGACACCTTCTGTAGTGGCAATGTACTGAAAAGCGTGAATAACCCCATTATATTGCTGGACTGTCCCAGGTATCTATCATCCAAGGAACACCAAATTAGTTCAAGACGATTGTATGCTGTTTGTGCTAAAGTGATAGCCGAGTGACTGCAACGTTCTGAACTGTGAAGGTGAAGGAATGTACTAGAAATCTGGCTCCGTGGCAGAAACCTATATCTAATTATATGCAACAACAGGTTGTGAAATAATCCCAAAACCAGGATCAATACCTGAGTTTGAAGCCGAGTTTTCACGACATCCAAAGGAGTAGTGAAAAAGGCTGCAGTTGATCCAGCAACACCGCCAATGGCAAGCTGAAAACGTCAAACAGAAACTGGTACATCACCATATGCATGGATGCTAAGAAACGACCATGTCCATATTGACGCATTTATATTACTGATCAAAGACCGTTTATGCTCATTCAAAGCTCCTCGGATGAGATTAATGCTCATTCGGTGCGTATAAGCACTGAAGAAAGTAGCGTTCCATCCTTCAAAAACGTGAACCAAGAGCGACAGAAGACACCGACACTGACAGTACAAACTCAGGTACTGGGCTGCGTCAACAGTGGATTTGACATACCGCTTGTAATGTGGTCAAAGGCGTGTCACCAGGCTGATCACCTCGAGCCCAGTGCTTCAGGGCCTCATACGTGTACAACTGTGAACCAACCCACAGAAGACGATGTCACTCTCCACTCTCAAGCCGAAATGCACGAGTAGATGGACCATCAAAGACAACCTCTACATTAACCCCTAAAGGAACAAGAAGCCCAAATTGGGCCTCATGTTTTTCTTGGTAGTTTTGAGTAGGTTTTATATGAAGTTCTATTGTTCAAAGTTTTTATTTTTTTAATCAACACATGCAATATTCTTCACTGATTCCAGTGATATAAAATTTGGTCCCATCTGAATTATATTTTTCACAATATGATCGATAGAATTTGTCATTTTAAAATCATGAATCCTTGGCCCTTTAGGGGTTAACATGATGATCAAGAGATAATGATGAATATTTCAATGTGACCGAAGTGGAGATAGGTATCTACTAGCAGGAACATACCTTGATTACTGACTGAGGTACATTGCGACACAAAACTGCTCCCCAGCCCTTGTACAGCATCGGCAGTCCTCCTTGTTTGAGCAATGAAGTCAACGTTTGCCTAAGCATTCCAAAGCAGCCATGCTGAAGATCTTAGAGCGCAGTTATTCTAAAACTGCTTGACATATTTCAAGTGGATAATGAAGAGCAAAGTTTCAAGGAAATATATGGGCCTGGGAAACCTCTCTCTGGATTAAAGGAAAAAAGAGATACCAGCTATTTTGATACAATCCATTCACTTGCATTTGCTGCTTCACGCATTCACTTGGGGTGTAGACAATTGAGGTGGCAACACTTGCGCAAGCACCAGCACCGCAATGCGCAAGCGCAGACATGTCCTGACCATACAAATCCACATAAGTCCCATACTCATCATAGCAGAGGTCGGTCAATTCACAAAACCACGGAATACTGCTGGTATATCACGAGGTTAGGGAAGCCATACCTCTGGAACGTGGCGAAGCAGGCCTGCTTTAACAGCTTCATAAGTAAGAGTGTATATAGCTGAAATTGGGGCTGAAGACGCTAGATTGCTTCCCAGTCCCCTGTACAAACCTTTCAAACCTGCAAGTAAAACGCCCTGCTTTCAGTAAGAACGGGGATCTGCACTAAAAGTCTAACCATGAAACTCTACAAGACCAAGGATTCATGATTTCAAACAACCAAAATCATGATCATATTGTGAAAAATGTAACTCAGATAGGGTTCAATTTTATATCACCAGAATAAGCAAAGAAAATGGCATGTGATGGTCAACTAATAAACAAAATTGGTCAAACGAAAGTTGCCATATGACCTACTCAAAACTGCTGAAAAAAAACATGAGCATACCTCTTTCTGAAATGATGGAAGAAAGGATGGGAAGAAGGTTGCGACTCCCGCCAGACTGCGATTGCACAATGGTCTTCAACGTATCAATGGGATGCAAGCACAGGCTGACCATCCCTCCGGCCAACGCCCCTGCCCCCGCGTTCTGGCCCATCCGAAAGTTCCATTTCGCCGTCTCCACGGCTGAACATGGCTCCACCGCTGCCGCTGCTGCAGCAGATCGAACCCCGAAAGGCCACCAGTTCGGACTCAACCTCATCATGGGTGCACATTGGGAGCTAGACAAAGCACCGTCGTCCTGAAACACCACCCTTTTTGTTCAAAGAACTGCACATCCTATGTGCATCACAGTAGTTTTGAAAAATAAGCAATCGCAAAACTACATGACAAGGGGCTAGGTATGAACTTCGAAAAAACTGCATGATATATTGTGAAAAGTATAATTCCGATGGGACCAAATTTTAAATCACCAGAACTAGTGAAGATAATGGTCAAGAACAAATAAATTTGAACAAGTGGAAGCCCAAATTGGACCTACTCAAAACTGATGAAAAAAACATGGAGCCCAATTTGGGCTTCTTGATCCTTTAGGGGTTTAATGCAATGCGCAATTATCATACCCCATGTGCAGTTGTGTTGTGGCTGGGTTTAAGAGTTGCATGGCTTTTCTGAGTCTCGCTGTCTGTTGCTTCGCTACTCCTCTGCGGGGAAGCCTCAGCCTTCTTGTTAAGAATCGAGCCCCCTCCGAGCTCTCTGTTGTCAGAGACCTGCCCGGCATCATCTTTACTTCTCGGAGCAACGTTGGCTGACCTCATTGAAGGTGACTTCTCGCCAACTCCTTTGGAATCCTGACCATCGCCCTCAACAATCTTGCCACTCACAAATTCTCTCTCCCGAAAAGCAGCTCGTCTCTCTAAAGGCCTTGCCCAACTAAAATCCTGCACGTTGGCCCATTTCTTGCTTGCAAACCTAGGCTCTCTCCGAAAGTACGCATCCGAAGCGCATGAGTTCGGCCCATTCAGCACGAGTGAGCCTGCGAGCGGGAAGCCCCATTGGTATTGCAACTCATGGTGATCCTCGTACTCGAAATATTCCTCAGGTTCACACACCGAGCAGTAGGGTTCCCCGCATCCGCAACACTCACAGAGGTCCTCACATTGACAAGAATTTGGGGCGAGGGGGAATCCCGACAGATACATGCCATACTTGGTAAGCGAGTCGCTTCGACGGAATCCCCGTGAGTCCTCCTTGTGGGGCTTGTTCTTCAGAGAGAGGAGCGATTTCACCACTTGGGAGACACTGAACGATTTGAAAGCGAGCGAGTCCGTTCTTTCCAGGGACAGGATGAGAGCAGTCAGCCCCGAAGGCAGCCAGTTCAGGGGCCGCCCCGGGACCCCATTGGTAGCATCCATCACATCACGCTGCAATTCTCATACCATTCTCCACAAACCCTACATAAACCCTACCACTCCAAACCTTCAATGCCACTTTGAAACCAGCAAAACTAGTCCGAGTCCTGAAGAACCTTCAAACCAAGCTTAAAACCCTAGAGGAATTCTGTGCATGGTGGGGAAGGAGACTGAAATTGTGGCAACGAAGCATCGGTGACGAGATTCCTGGTTCTAGTTTTATTGTGAAAGGGTTTTGAATTGACAGATGGTTGCATTCACGAGGGTTGCATGCGCGATGGCAATGGAGGAGGGAGTGGAGATAGCGATTTCAATGAGATAGAACATAGCATAATAGAGCAGTGCAATGGATCGAAAGAGAATCTTCACTTAGATCCCCTGTTCTAAGTAATGAAGGAATGCCATTTGTATTCCATGAATTTTGGGACTACCTTGTCATTGCCACGTTTCTAACGTAGAGGTGTGTCCACACTCGTGTTGGGAAGGGTATTGATGTAGATATTGCAAATCTAAAAATTTAAAAGATTTTAAACACATGTAAGGATATCTCAAATCTATGAAGAACTGGATTTTTGAGAACTAGATTTTTGTCCACACCAGAGCATTGAACAAGGATAACAGACCTCTCTATACAAATTGACTGATCAGAATTTGCACTTGATCAATTGAATTTTCAAACCTCAGGAAAAAATATTGATAATTTTTTTATGAGAAGTGGCGCGTGTCTTGCCATAATTGGTTTAGACCCTAAAACCCAAAAAAACACATATAAAAACCAATGTATTCAGAGCTTATGATTAAATGATTTCAAACTAGAAAGTTTTGTAGTTGATTCTTTCCAAATCCTCCTGGAAGCATGTATCAAGGCTTCTTTTTTGTTAGCTAAACTTACAACATTGGCCACTGAGCTATTTGAGTTAACCCTTAAACGTCAAAGTAAGCCCCATGGGCTTATTTATGAGAGAATAATGAAGAAAAAAGTGGATTTTCTCAACCAAATCAAGCGAGGATCGGTGCGTTGGAAAGCTACTGAAAAAGAATCTAGACTCCAAATTTGCGCCTCATTTGGGAGATTGTGGAAACATTGGCTTCCCTCCAAAAATTTAGATGCCTTCCGGCTATCCCACCCAAGGCCTCTTGACGTTTAAGGGTTAATCGAAAACAAGTAGCTCACCTTGTTGAGTCACTCAATCTGGAGTCCGCCACCCAATATTATCAATTTCTGAAAATGCATATATGTGAATAGTCCCTTGGTCCCTTCATGAATAGCCCATTAGGCTTGGGGGAGCTTATGGGAACTTGTGGGAACTCTCCTTTAGCATTAGCGAGGTCAGGAGTTCCACTCCTATACATCAGGAATTTTGGACCCCACGGATTTTTAACGATTTCAATGCGAATTTCGATATTTCACGGGTGCATACATTTTTCGCATTGATTCCGCATCCTTGCGTCATACGTTACAATTGCACTGATATGACATCATACTTGTATAAGCGGATATAATATTGATTCGACACGATTGATAGATATGTTGAAGACGTGAGAATTCTTCACTCTATATAGTTGTCAAATGTCGTGTTTTAATTGTCTTTAAAGTCACATTGATTCTGTGTATTTTTCGTGCGGCCTCATTTATTTTATATCATCAGGAATTTTGAACCCCACTGATTTTTAACGATTTCCGTGCGCTTATCAGAATCAGTGCGAAAAATGTACGCACCCATGAAATATCGGAATTCGCACTAAAATCGTTCAAAATCAGTGGGGTCCAAAATTCGTGATGATCTAGAATTTTTTCTTCCTATATCTAGATTTGGTCAAAATAATTTTATTTAAAAAAAACAAAAATAAAATTTCCATGATGAAGTAAATGAAATCTGCTCCAATTTTTTTATGCCCTACCTGAACATTATTTCAAGCTGCCCGATCCAACTACTAGGGCTGCCCAGACCACGATGGGACCCACCATGGTTTACCCGAGCTCCATCGCCGATGGCCGGAATCGAACACGAGACCTCCCAACTCCAAACCATGCTCTAAACTACCACACCATATAGAAGTCTTGATTCAAGTCAATGAATTTTTTTGATAACTATATATGAATGCAACCATTGGCAATTTTTTTGCCATGTATATTTAATTCTTTTTTCAATTTTTTTTTGCACTAGATCATGCAGGATTGTTTCTATATCTAGAATTTTTTTCAGAATATTATGATTTATTTATTTTTTGCCAAAATCGTGATGGCTGTGAGTTGTTTTTTTTTTTCTTAGCGGGCTTTGGATGTTTTTAGCGATGTAAAAAAAAAAAACCAAAAAAATTCTTTGCACTAGATCATGCAGGTTTTTAGAAAAAAATTCAAAATATTTTGAATTTTTTTTTCATCACAGGAGCAAAAAAAAAAATGTACAGAAAAGAACAACACTACTTTTCCAAAATAGTAAAATTTGTAACACAAGACAATGTAGAGGTGTTGTTTTTTTAAAAGTTCCCTTAGGTGGAGTTTAACTTGGATTGGTATGATTCAAATTGGGTTCAAAAGCATACTTGATTTCCTAACAGAAAATAATTATAATTTAATCAAATTTTTAATTTTTTAGTCTCGGGTAGCTCATAAAAGGGGGCATTGACCAAAACGTGATCTCTTGAAGCATTAAATTGAGTTTTAAATTATACTTTCTTTGAACTCAATTTGAGCAACTTTTCAAAAAATAAAATTGTAAAAGCTTTTAATTGCTTGCTACAACATTCTGACCATTGAAATTTTTTTCATTCAATCCCAAAAGTTATGCACTTTCCAATTTAGTTTTTTACTTTCATTCTTTATACTTCTCTTTCATTACTTCATTTCAAGGTGAATATCCAAGGATTTACTTTTTTTTTTTATAATTTTATTAGACCCACAACTCGTTTCTCTAACATACAATCAAAAAATTTCAATTGAAACAAAAAGGCATATATGTTGAAACGTCATAAAGTGGTAAAAAGTTGCAACAACATACAAAAACTTACAATGAAAAAAATGATTTTTGGTTGAATCAAACATAAAATGAAAAAAATAAAATTGGACAAAATGTTTCTTTAACATAAAATTAGAAAAAATTGGAAAAGAAATGTTTTTAATATCGCTAAAAATATGCAAATTGAAAAAAGAAAAAGCTCTTAGCCATCATGATTTCATCAAAAAAAAAATTCAAATTTTTGTGAAGATTTTTTTTTAGATATAGAAAAAACCTACATAATGTAGTGCAAAAAAATTTGGAAAAAAAGGTTTTTTTACATCGCTAAAAACATCCAAAGTCCGCTAAAAAAAAGAAACAGCTTACAGCCTTCACGATTTTTACAAAAAAAAAACAGATTCAATATATTTTGAATTTTTTTCTAAAAACCTGCATGATCCAGTGCAAAAAAAAAATTTGGAATTTTTTTTTTACATCGCTAAAAGCATCCAAAGCCCGCTAAAAAAATAAAAAAAAACAACTCACAGCCATCACGATTTTGGCAAAAAATAAATAAATCATAATATTCTGAAAAAAATTCTAGATATAGAAAAAATCTTGCATGATCTAGTGCAAAAATAAATTTGAAAAAAGAATTAAATATACATGACAAAAAAATCGCCAATAGTTGCATTCATTTATAATTATCAAAAAAATTCATTGATTTGCGTCAAGACTTCTACATGGTGTGGTGGTTTAGAGCACGGTTTGGAGTTAGGAGGTCTCGTGTTCGATTCTAGCCACCGGTGATGGAGCTTGGGTAAACCGTGGTGGGCCCCACCGTGGTCTGGACAGCCCTAGTAGTTGGATCGGGCAGCTTGAAATAATGTTCGGGCAGGGCATAAAAAATTGGAGCAGATTTCATTTACTCCATCATGGAATTTTATTTATATTTTTTTAAATAAAATTATTTTGACCAAATTTAGATATAGGAAGAAAAAAATTCTAGATCATCACGAATTTCGGACCCCACTGATTTTGAACGATTTTAGTGCGAATTCCGATATTTCATGGGTGCGTACATTTTTCATACTGATTTCGATACGCGCACGGAAATCGTTAAAAATCAGTGGGGTCCAAAATTCCTCATAGGCGGTGTAAGGCCTTGCTTTAGATTATTCTCCAACTCACCTTCGACTAGTTTTGCAGTCTTTTTGAACTGAAAACAAGTCTAAGGTGAGTATGAGGTGAGTTTCCACTTTGAGACACTCTTTTCAATTAATTTGAGTTTACAACCATCATTTATTGTTCCCTTTTCATCCAAGATCATTTTTTTACATTTTGCATAATGTTTTTTTTTTTTTTTTTTTTTTTTTTTAAAAGTTAAATGGTGCGAAAATTCCATTGCAAAATGGTCAAAGAACACCGCCGCAAAACCAGGCAAGAGAGAACCCGCGCCGCGAGAAACACAACGAAAACCAACCTGCACGACCTGAACCTGAGGTCCAAAGAACCCAGAACCAACCTTAAGACCTGAAGGCCTGTCTACCTAAAAATACCTCTAGGAGGATTTTGCATCATGTTTTGAAACCTAAGAATTTAATCAATTATCATACTTAAAAGTCAAAAATGAACTTAATCCCTAAACGTCCACGCATCCAGTTACTGGATGTTTGTTGGTCAAACCCAATTTTGATCTTGAAGATGACTTTTGTTGCTAATACACCCAACTAAGAAAATGAAGTTAATTAAGTCTAGTTTGTACTCCACTTTTCAAATCTTAAAAATTCCAATTATTGAGTATTTTATTGCTTGTGCAAGCTTTGTAGCTCAAGGTTTGAATTACACTACATAGGATGTTCACCTTTCGAATTTCAAAATTTAAATAAAAAATTTCTATGGAAAACATATCATGTGATTCTCCATTGTAATTTGTACCTGCTCCCAAAAAAATATCAATTTTTTAAAGCTATTTCGTAATAAAAATTATTTTTTGAAGTATTTGACTTAAAAATTTGTTAAAAAGGCCGTATTAAATCAAAAAAATTTGAAAATTTCAAGACTGATAGGAAACATTCAATTCCATTCATGAAAAATATTACAAAATATATTTTGATAAATCTTGAAGGCTAAATTGTGTAGTTTGACTTTCCTACAAAGGAGTGGTATGTTTAAGGGTTAATGTATACCGGTATATGTTGTACATCATGTTTGCTCTTCGCACCCTCTATAATATCCCCATAAAAAAAATTCCTTATGAAATATAATATGCCTAATGTTATAATATGTTTAGCCAAGAATTTTTTAGGGACAATGTGGCATTGTTTTGTCTAAAATAAAGGATTAACTCAAACTTCTTTTATGCCGCAATGTAAGTGCCTAGATAGAATGCACGTTATAATATGGAGTTCTATGGCATTATAACAATTTAGTGTTGCATGTAGAAAGTGGTATGAAAGAAGACTTGTTACTTGCTGCAGATATTACACTAGGAAATTGTACGTAGTTCTGGTTCCCTTCATCAGGCTGGAGTACGTGTTAGACTATGGGCTATGGGGCAATCCTTGCATCTCAAAAATGTAAAAGTGTAACTTTCATGTAACATCTACATAATTTAAACATTGTAACTTGCAACATTGCGTGTTATGTAAAAGTTACATGAATGTTACACTTGTAACTTTCATGTGTGCTTTCCATTGTAATTATCATATAAATGTTTTGAATATAAATGTTACAAAAAATTTAGGAATATTTTATATAATTTTTACATAATGTTCATGTAAATGTTCTATGAAAACAATTGTAAGATTGTTACATGAAATTTATGTGGATGTTTCAACAAGATTATGATAAACAATCAAAATTGTTATATGATATTTACATTTGAACGATTTATGTAGATGTCATATAAAGTATACAAGCAAAAGTTTGCATAAAAAACATGTGCAAAGTCCATTTATAAATTCTACACAAAAAATCTATACTTTTTATATAAGAGTTACATATCTTTTCCAATTGTAACATATTTGTAACATTACATGATTTGGGAGTAGATTGCACATTCCTAAATAGTATATGCAAATCACAATGGAGATTTCATGTAGATGTTACATGATTTATATATTGTTTTGCTGTAAATGTTACAACTTGTAACATCTACATGATTTCCATATTGCATGTTACACTTCTACATTTTTGAGATGTGGAAACCGGGCTCATTGTCCAACTGGAGGTACAGTGTGTCTCCATCGTCCTGCGCACTGGTCTTCATATATACGTGCTCCAATTTCCTAAACGTGATAGACCCTGAATTCTTCTACTCGCGTTGAAACTTTTCTTGTGTCTGCTTGAATGAGTAGACAGCTTGCATGTGCACCATGCATCAGAAATTATAATAGCCCAGGATTGCCCCATAGTCTAACACTCCAGCCTTTGATCTCCCTCCGGGGTATCAGTGTACCGAACTCCAACATACCATACGTGGAAGGCAGGGTCGGCAGAAAATAATTCCCCAAAAAAATGCCGAAAAATAAAATAAATATATTATGTATTTTGTCGAAATCAACAAAAATAAAGTCAACAAAAAGCCGAAAAAAAAAAAAACAAACTCTACATCAAGAAAAAAGAGAGTGCTCATTGAAATCATAATTCCAACTTACACCTTTGTCGCTGAAATTGGATGAAAACAGAACACTCAATGAAAATCGTAGACAAAAAATAAAATAAACCGTTTAGTCACCGGAAAAAATTAATGTTAGCTATTAATAACCGATTTTTTAATAATTACTTTTGAAAGTGCCAACCTCCACTGTTTTAACTTTTATTAATTATTCGACATGAAAATGCCGACCCTGCCTTCCACGTACGGTATAGTTGGGGGCTCATGGCCCATTCACACTAGCCTAGTGCCACTGTTGCGTTTGCGTTCCTGAAAGGATGGGAGGTAAAATGAAGAAACAAAAAAATATTCAAAACTTTGTCTTTTCCTGCTGCAGCTACTGTTGAGCACTGTGCAACTGAAATACACTACCGCAATTATAGTCATGTTCGTCTTTTGCGTTGTGTTGCTTTCTCTCTTGCGATAGTGTAATTCCTTTCTGCCTATTTTAGATTTTTCTAGTTACCTCATATTCCTTCAAAGTTATCTGACGTGCAGCAGAAATAGTGTATGTGAACGGGCCTTCATTGACACTTTGGTTTCGAAGAGAGTTACTGCTGCCACAATGTGAGCAAGAAATAAAAGGTTGAGTGAAGGGGATGATGTCACTGATTTGGATGAACCACCCTGGGTTCGTCGCCTAAGAGATTCGAACTCTTGCGGGGAAACCTCATGTACTTAGCAGGCACACGCCTTAACCACTCGGCTAAAGCGACATCCGCTGGAACTCATGCATTCACATGACGCCCAAGCCCCCCGATGACCCGCAGCCTCTGCCGCCGCGCTCCTAACCACTGGCACTCACAGTCTCACACTCACTTCCCGTTCCGCCAAAATTTTCCATTCACTGAAAGAGTTTCGCCAGATGGTTTAGGGTTTGAGGCGCTGCTTGAAAATGAACGAAATTCATCAAATGGCATCATTGACATTTGTTTCATTCGCCAAAGACCAGCACTAAAGTGCTTGCAATTCGTCAATTAACTTAACCACACACAAACACTTTTAATCCGCCACTTGCGGTTACATATGATTCTTGCTCATCGCCACATTTCAGTTGCATACAAACTATTGTAGGAATTTACAATACGCAGACATTGCGCAGCTGGCCTGTTGTCAGACCTTCACCTCAGCCTCACAGGTCTCCCACGCCACAGGAGCGACCAGCAGAGTGTAAAATAAATTAAACTGGACAGAAGACCTACCTAGCCTGTGGAGTACTGTACTGCAAATCTGGAGATCTGCACAGGGATGCAGCGGAGAAACTTCCGCAACGAGCTAACTTGTTAGAGTAGCAGAAGATTGGCAGCAGAACCGTGAACGAGTCGCTGCTTTCTGTGCTGAGCTTTCTTCCTGGAAGCTTTCATTGCGCAAAACCCCGAAGCTCGATGCTCTTTTTTGGTGCCAGTTTGAAAGGGTACCTGGGCACTCTCATTACAGTCAGTGAACGAACCTGTCTCCATTCTCGTCAGACAGTTTTACTCACGCGGGAACGCCAACACTAACTCTTGCGCTAGACTTTGCCGAGGCCACTTTGGGTGCGGACGGACATCTCTGTTTGTGAACTTGACATCAATGCGGCGATTAGAAATGTAACACCAGGACGTGGAGCGTTCCTGAGAGATAAATCACATCTAGCTTGGTACTCTAGTTTTGGGTTTTCTATTGCTGATATTAGCTGGGACATAAATTGACATGCTGAACTGCATAAGTGTTTGATTGGTTTTTTGGTTTTGTGAATTGGAGCATTTTTCATGTTGGAAAGCTTTTCTTTTTTGACGCCCTTGTGGTTTCCAGGGGTGTGGCATTGAGGAGCTGAGTTTGTCCTCATGGCCGTGAATTTGGAGATGAATGGCGGGGAGAGCAATGGCCTTGTCGAGGGAATCGGTGCCCACTCTGAAAAATCCTTGCAGGAATTTGCGGAAGAGCCTGCTTCTGTCCTCGCCATAAAGTCCAAGAAGCCTGGAAAGCGGCGTCGAAATAGGAAAAAAAAGACTCTCGTCCAAGGTTTGCACTCGCTCTAATTCTATTGCTCTGTTCTTCATTCTGCTGACCAGTAAAATGTAAGGAAACCTGTACATACAAGATTGTTGAATTGCTGCTATCCCTATTTCGGTTCCTGAAAACATTCAACCCACCTTGTAAGCTTACGCGTTATTTCAGACATCGTTGAGTGGACCTTTCTTTTCCTTGAATTTATTACAGATCGCATCAACAACGAGAAGATCATTGATGCAAACGAAGTGAAGATTAGTCATGCGGACAATAAGAAGGTACCTGATGCAAGCTCATCAAATTCCACCTGCAAAAATGGTGAGCATACTTCCGCACATTCCCCTCTCAATCTCTTCTTGTACCTCTGTGTCTTTCCAGTATTACATCACAAGCTATTTTGGCTAGTTTGTACTATAGAGGACCCGGAGGAAAAAACCCAGCATACTACCCCCGATCCTGGTTTCAGGTTTAATAATCTTTTACAAAAAAGTGGTTCGATGGGGGTTGACCTCATTGACTTGTGTTCCCGGCTTTACAAATGTACACTAAGGTTGATGCCTTCCATACCCAGGTCTGCACTCTATACTACTCAGGCTGTCCCAGCTACTTAATTTTCTCATTCATAATTTGTTCGAATTCAGGACAAGGTACCATGACAAAGCCGGCAGAAGAAGAACAGACGGCCAACAGTGTTTTGAATGCCAACGCTGCGTCGTGGACTCCTTCACAGCGAGACAGGGCTTTACTGTCACAAGCTTGGAATCTGAGTTTACCCTCGACGAAGAAGCTGCTCATTCTGGACGTGAATGGCCTGTTGGTAGCACGCTACACGAAGATAGACAGGAGCATCATTCCACTGGGTGCCGCCCACGGGGTGGTGGCCAAGTCTTACATGTTCAAGCGACCCTTTTGTGACAGCTTCCTCGCTTTCTGCTTCGAGAATTTCCACGTGGGAGTCTGGTCCTCCATGATGAAAGCCAACGTCGTCAAAGCGCTGGATTTCATCTGCAAGGGGATGCGGACAAAATGCAGGTTCATCATGCATCAAGGAGACTGCACGACCACCGGGCTTCGAAATCCACTGAAGAAGATGCAGCCCCTGTTTCTCAAGGAGCTCGTCAAGGTCTGGGCTAAGTTTCCACCGGGGGAATTCAACGAGTCCAACACGCTTCTTATTGATGATTCACCTCACAAAGCTTTGCGGAACCCACCCCACACGGCCATTTTCCCAGAGCCTTACTTGTACAATGAAGCTGACACGTTTTTGCAGGGGCCGCTTCTTGAGTATTTGACACAGGTGAGAGATGCGGTGGATGTTCGAGAGTTCGTGCGAACCCACCCGATTGGCCTTCCTGCCATTTCTCCCGGGTGCTTACATTGGAATGTTTACCAAAAGGTTTTGAAAACCAAGGCTGAGAATGTGCCACACACGCAGCTCTCGTCTCCTGAGGTTGGGATTCTGCTGGCTGAGAATGTGCCACACACGTCTCCTAAAGTTGAGATTCTGCTGGCAGAGCAGAATCTGAGATTGGAGAATCTTTCCCTCACGTAAGGTAGGAGAATCTCAAACCAACACATTTTCATTGAGTATTCGACTGCTCAAGTTTTGATAGTTAGCAAAGGAAAGGGGATTCCCAATGCACCTCAGCATGTGGTATTTGGATGTTGTATGCAAAAGTTTTGAGGGTTCTAAGTAGATGACTGGAAACCAACAGAAGAGCAGATCTTCATAATCAATAGCTGGATTTAAGACACTGTTGGAATAGGATGCTCCTACCTTAAAGATTCCCCTGGAGGCAAATGCGTCCATGTGGGTGACTTTTTTCCATTAAGTGACAGCAAGCCCTAATTCTGTGGGGGACGGCCAGATCATGTGGATAGAAATGTATCCATTTGTGACCGGTTGCTTGCAATTGCTTCTCTCGTAACAATGTTGGACATATGACTACTGTATATAAAATGTTTAGCATTCCTCATTGGCCAGCTCGCGGAAGGGTTGATGTAAAATTGCAATACTTAGTGGGAAGGAAACCCTACTTGACAAATATCACGCGTGTGCAAGTTGAGTGAAGATTCCTAATCTGCAGATCCTGAGGTGCGTAGACATCCACCAGAATACTGTATGAAAATGTTGGATATTTCATGTCTCGGTTTTGGAATTCAGCTTGATTCATTCATGGCAAGGCTCGGTGGTAGAATTTGCGAAGGATTATTCAACCTCGGTTATTATTGAAAGACATCACGGCTGCCAGCCTCGGTAGGAGGTCTCTCTGATATTTAAGCAGGCCGGCACTTCGCTTGAGCTTATTCATCATTTGGGTTTCTGGCCTGTTCTCGGGGTCTCTCTAGAGGTTTTGTGTGTTTAGGGTTTTGAGACCTTGACTGCGAGAAAGTCACAGGTATTTGTTCGCATAACTCTTTTTTGTATAGTACACAAGTTGTGCAGTTCTAGTCCATTTCAAGCTACACCAGCGGAGTGAAACGATTGTTAGGAGATTAAGTAGTTGCAGAAGCTCGACTTGTGTTCACAATTAGAACCTCGTAACGTTCCGTTGGCAATTGCGCTCATAAGCAGGGGATCGAGCCAAGCAGGCCAGGCCATGTTTCAGGCCATGTTTCAGGCCATGTTTCAGGCCATGTTTCAGGCCATGTTTAAAGGATTTATGAAAGTCACATAATTGTCTCCGACTTCAGGAGTTGGATTCGGAAGTTCCAATATATTAGTTCAGATTAAAGTTGGTGGTTTGTGAGAGCATTTCTGGCATTTTTTGGACCATGAAGTTTGAGTGTTGTGGACTGCTTTTCAGAAAAACGTCTTTTAGTCGCTAATACTCTCGCAGCATGTCTGGACATGCCTGCATTGCCTTGGACAAGTTCTTAAGGTTTAGCTACACAGGCTCAGTACTCTATCAGTGTAGCCTGATATGTAAATGCCACAGATAATTGATCGATTACATACTAGGGATGTGCTACGTGTCTTAATTCCCAATTAGTAAATGAGTTATTTCTGATCATGATCACATTTGAACAGTTTATTGCCATGTGAATTAATGTTCTCTTCCTTCTTTTTAATTTTTGCAGACCCTGAATCAAGGCCTTCAGCAGTCTCCGAAGCAATGTCATCAGTAGGCTCCAACTCTGTGTCTCTAGCAAGCTCGGCGTCTTCTACAAATTCCGGCGACCAAACAGACGCACTGTTGGATTGCAACATCTGCTACAATGCGCCCCCGACGAGTCCAGTAATAACGTATTGCGGTCACATGTATTGTTGGCCCTGCCTGGAGAAGTGGCTACAAGACAAAGAGACATGCCCAGTTTGCAGAACTATGGTGAGGAGCGGCATCAACGTCGTCCACATTCAAGGTAATCCAAACGCGGTGAGCCCCAATCCGCCATCTTCTACAGTTGTGGAACGTCCAAGCCAGTTGCCCACTCGGACGGAGGTGCTGGCAGCAATTGATGTTCTTTTGAGAGCGAACCAGCGATTGCAAGACGAGCGGAAGGCGGCCAGTGAAGCCATGGCAGACCAGTTGAATGCACTGAACTGGGAACTAGGCCAGATGCAATCACAAAGTGTGGAATCGGTTCCGCAGCAAGAGCAGGAACCGACACTGCATTTGATGCAGGAGTTGATTGACCGGACTGTAGATGTGTTGCAAGAGTCTGACAGGAATCGACAACTTTTGGACGAAGCAAGCAGGATGGGTGGTCGCCTTGTTCGTATGAGGGCGTTTGTTCGGGCCAATCGTGAATACGCAGATTTGTGGACTTCAGGAATTGTATGAGAAATGATTGAGTTAATATCGAAGGATGAGCTTTAGAAATGGGGCTTGTGGAGAGCATGATACCAGCAAGTGTAATTTGATATTTTGCGTGGAGATTTGCCTAACGGTGTGTTTGTCTCAAATGTTGGCAAATTTTAAAATTTTGTTTCAGACTCTTAAATGGTTAGAGTACCCCCAATTTTCAGTTGCAGCATTTTGTGGACCTCAAACTTGAAAGTAATAAAAATCGGCTTTGTGGCAATTTGTGTGTTTAAGTTGTGAAGAATCTTACTATTAACCCCTAACTGCCTAATCAGGCGTTCTCGGCCTCATGTATAGAATTGAAATTCGTTTTCTCATCTGTCATGCACTTTTTGCACTTTTGCAAGTAAAAAAACATACTACAAAATTCTATGGCAAGATAGCTTTGTGCATGTGTGATTTGATTAGAAAGGGGATGATTTGTGAAAATTATATGCCTCATTTCACGTCACACATTTCCACCAAAAATTTCTAAGATCTTAGTTCAAAACAAATCAAAAGTGCTCTTGAAAAAATCAACTCATAAAATTAAGCAACCAATAATTCTCCCAAAATTACTACAATTAGAGTATTACATTTCAACCCATCACAACAAATTTCATCCACAAATTGTCAATATCATATTCATAATCAAATTACAAAAGAATTTTGAATTTTATGTTTCAAATTTTACAGAAAAATATTAGTGATTGCAATCATAGATCTAACCGTATGGATAGAATCTAAAATTCATAATGTACTACTTTTATCCATACATCAAGTTCAAAATATTCCTCTTAGTCGCATTTTATAATGCATCTTTGCAATTCTCCAAATTTTGGAGAGGGCTGTAGGCATTTAGGGGTTAAGGAAGGTTGTTTGATTATTTTGTTTGTTTTGTTTTATTTGTATGTACCGTTGATCTCCCCATCCCCATCGGCCACATTCTTGGTACCGTTGGAAAGTTCTTGACAAAGAGGGGTGCACCAAAGTTGTTTCGTCACTTTTGAACATACATTGTGAGAGTTATGAATTTTTGAGTGATATTTGTCACCATAAATTGAATTAAATTATGAAGAATGAAATATGGGAGTTTTTGTTGGGTTTTTTCTGTATTGTCGGAAAGCTCTTGCTCGACAAGTAGGGGTGCACCAAAGTTGTTTTGTAGCTTTCGAACCCATAGAGTCAAATTTATAGATTTTTAATCAAATTTTGTCACCATAAATAAAATTAAATCATGGATAAATTATTCTAAATATAAAATAAAAAGCAAAAGCATAGCTAATGACAAAGAACATTGCCAAATGGCACAGGCCCAAATCAGTACAGTATGACGTTTGTTGAAAACTACAGGGCGTGTATCGATTACCATGAGGACATCGTCTTTTCATGGCGAGAATACGTCCATGATAGGAGTGGACTTACATCGAACTGTGTTTGAAAACAATTGGCCACACGAGTACTGAGGTACAGTGGCGACCAGAAGTCTTCGCACAGTGGCCCATCACTTCAACAGGTGTTGACTATAGCTTAGTAAGTGGGTTTACATGAAATTTTTTGGGTTAGCATTAATTGATACACCACATGGCACCTAATTAACATTGACTCCCCAAAACTTTGCCACTTGTAGAAATTATTCATGCAAAAATCGTGAAGGGGTGTGTACAACTTAATATGCACATCAGTTGTACACACCACTATCTTCTCATTAAAATTGCACTTGTGAGGCTTTTTGTTTTGGATTTTTTTTGTATGATTTGGAGAGGCCTTTGGTGATTCACTATGGCTCCTAGAAGGTCTGAGAATCAACGTAGGGCAGTTCTTGAGATGTATGAGCGAGGCAACTCATATGGCCAGATTTCTGCAGTTTTGGGCATTCCTCGAAGCACTTCTTCTGACATAGTGCGAAGGTTCCGTGAGAGAGAGAGTCTAACAGATAAAACTTCACCTGGTAGACCTAGAATTCTAGATGAACGCGGTGACCGTGGCATTGTGAGGAGATTAAATGATCCAAATACTAGCACAGCGGCAGCTATAGGAAGAGTGTTACGATTTGAGGGCTTCCAATTGAGTGATAATATGGTGAAAAGGAGTCTTCGGAGGCAAGGGTTGAGAGCATGCGTGAAGACCAAGAAGCCACTTTTGACAAAGAAACATCGAGCACGTCGTTTGCAGTGGGCAAAGAAGTGCAAGCATGCAGATTGGGAGTTTTGGACTCATGTCATTTTTTCTGATGAGTCTAAATTCAATCTTTTTGGCTCAGATGGACGTCAGTATTGTTGGAGAAAGAGTGGAGATCGTCTTTTAGATCAGCATGTGCAATCTACAGTCAAACATGGAGGAGGAAACATAATGGTTTGGGGTTGTATGACTTGGGAAGGAGTTGGCAAGCTTCACCTGATTGAAGGGAAGATGGATAAATATGTATATCGCAACATTTTAGAGACGGAACTTATGGGTACTATACAGATGCAAGGTTTAGAAGAGGATGAGGTTATTTTCCAGCATGATAATGACCCAAAGCATACTGCACATTATGTTGTAGAGTGGTTGCGTGCTCAAAAATTTGAGCTTATTGGACACCCTCCACAATCACCTGATCTCAATCCAATAGAACATCTTTGGAATGAAGTAGATCGTCGTCTGAGAAGGTCTAAAAGGAAACCAACTAGTAAAAGTGACTTATGGGAGAAGATCCAAGAAATTTGGTACGGTATAGAGCCTGATGTTGTTAGGAAGTTAATACGCTCCATGCCTCAAAGAGCTCTTGATGTCTACCATGCAAGAGGTGGCCACACACGGTGGTAGTGTTTGTGAGTGCTTATGAGTTGAATCATTGAGTTATAAAGGTGTTTAGTAATTTTTAGTCTTATTTTCTATAGTTGATATGCAATAAAAATCAATTTGACCATAAAGAATTGTACAGGCTTGTTACACATTTGAATTATTGTGTGTTTTTCTAATTCATATTTTCATTGAAAACTTTGTGTTTTATGCCTGTTGCAACTATACGTGCTTGTGATTGTGTTCTTGTTATTTTATGAGAGTTCATGTAGATTTGGCAAGTATTTAAAAAAAAAAACTCCTCTTGTACAGTGGGGTCCAACATGGAATGGCGTTTTTGGTTTCGCAGTGAGAAAAAGTTCAGTACTTCCAACTTTGAAAGCCTCCCGAGAGCTCAAAAATTGGTATTTTCCCACGAAATTTTTACCAAAGCATTATCTCTAAGTTAATTATATGCATACAAAATTTCAAGGCCAGAAGATGCACCGAAAAAAAGTTATTCAAAATCTACCAACATTGGTAGCTATGGAAATTTTTTCACTGCTGCCAACTTTGACAGCCTCCCAAAGATTGAATTAATTTTTTTTTGCCATGAAATTCTAGGAAAAAAAAACTCTTTATGTTAATGACATATGATAAAAATTTCAAGGCCAAAAGATTAATACAAAAAACGATATTAACAATCTACCAACATGTGTAGTTGTGGGAAACAATGGGGGAAACTACACACATTGGTAGATTGTAAATATTTTTCTTTGTATAGATTTTTTGACCTTGAAATTTGGCATGAATGTTTTTGTCATAAAGAGCATGTTGTACCAAAAATTTCATGGTAAATAGACAATTTCTCAACCGTAGGGAGGGTGTCAAAGTTGGTAGCAAAGTTTCCCCCATTGTTTCCCACAACTACACATGTTGGTAGATTGTCAATATCTTTTTTTGTATTAATCTTTTGGCATTGAAATTTTTATCATATGTTATTAACATAAAGAAGTTTCTTTTCCAAGAATTTCATGGCAAAAAAAAAAAATTCAATCTTTGGGGGGTTGTCAAAGTTGGCAGCAGTGAATAACTACCAATGTTGGTAGATTTTGAATAACGTTTTTTTGGTGAATCTTTTGGCCTTGAAATTTGGCATACATATAATTAACTTAAAGATAAGTCTCTGGTAAAAATTTCGTGGTAAAATACCAATTTTTGAGTTCTCGGGAGGCTTTCAAAGTTGGCAGTACTGAAATTTTTCTCACTGCGAAACCAAAAACGCCATTCCATGTTGGACCCCACAGTACAACTATTTGTGGTTGCCACTGTAGATCCCCATTTTCTTACCTAATGCCCTCCCAATCAAACTGCAAGCAATAGAAGCAAGGCCTTTCTCAGCCACCACGAGCACCCGTAAAGACCAATTACCCCGGTAATTGACTGTATATTACTTGAGAAATATGAAACCACAACCAGGAAACATGTAAATAACGTGGATTAAATGCAAGATGATCACCACAACATATATACATCCATTAAATCATTTAAACATAGCATACCCATGATTGGTAACGAAGCTCAGAACCGACTATGCACAGTACAGTTCTCCTCACGACTACAATTCACTCGGCAGCGTCACGGAAGAATGTGCCAGATATTTACACATGCTTCACCAATACACATGATGATAGCAAATAAATTTCTAAAATAAAAATCGTGAAACCAACCTAATAAAAGCAGCTCCATAATTTGTGAACCGCATGAATGCATTGACAATCCAGCTTCAGGAACATGAATTGTTGCCTGGTAGCTCCTGGAAAACCTTGCGTTGCGCAGTTGACAAGCCATCTTGCAAATAATGGTGAATAGTGCTCTATGGTCATGACTCGGCTCTAGTGACCTGGGGCAAGTTTGAGGTTCAAGTTAGATATCCTCATCTTCCTCCGTGAGAGGGAGCACACGACGAACAAGCAGAGGATTGGAAAAGCTAAACTTACATGCTTGGGCCCCGTGTCCATATTTGTCAAGCTCTGGGCGCTTGCAACATGATACACGGAATGTGGCCCTTCACATTAGCGGATCTCTTTCTGCGACTTCATTACCAAGCTCGAGCCAGGGATCGGAGATGGAAGGAAAGGATCTATCATGAAACATGACCTCCAAGGAAACCTGGTGGTGGAAGCTACTGCCATCGATGGATTGACTGATTCTGAGTAGACTCTTGCTTAACGATTCTGAGCAGCATCCGTGCCTATGCTGTAATCTCCTCAGGACCTCGTTAGAGGCGTCAAATCAACGCTCCTGAGATGAAGGCTTGTCATTGAGCATCTCACTCTAGAGGTTGCTATGTGCAAAACGTGAAGAAACATATGAGAAATGTTCCTCTTCATTCCACCAAAGAACCAGAGCATACGTCTGCAAGTCCGACCAGACACGACACGAATCGTAGGTGTCCGCTCCTACTGCCAAAAAAAACTTCGAACCAAAGCTCAAAAGTTAAGTTAAACTGATCTCTTATCAAAGTCAAGCTTCTTTTCCTTCACGTACTCTGTTGCAAGCACTAAAAACAATATCGAGGTTTTAAGCAGACTCTCTCTCGCAATCCAAAGAGGTTCACTAAGCACCAGAAACAATGATTTCAGAACCGAACTGCCATTTTAGAACTCTCAGATATCACATACCTGAAGGAAAACTCTGGTGCCAAAGATTTGTCAAGACCTCCTCGTCTTTCTGGTTCTCTCCAGACAGTTTCGTAAATCCTCCTCCAGAACCTCACATCCTCCATTGCCGTTGACAATGCATTCCCAAAGAGGTCCATAGTCGCATTCCGAGGCCTCCTCTGCCTCTAAGTCGTCGAAGTTGGAGTCAGGAATGACGGGAAGCTTGGAAGAGAGTGGCAAGTCGGGCGGGGGAGAGAAATGACGAGGAAGAGATATTGGCTGAGGCGGTGGATGAGGCGAGTCCTCAGGAGATCCCGTGAAGAAGACATAAGCAAGAGAGGCTCCAGTCGCAGCCATGGCGGCCGTGGCTGCCACCATCACTGACGCTCGTACCCTGGACATCTGTCCTTCCAAGAATAGCCGAAATCCAACAAGAAAACAGAGTATTCTCCAAAAAATAGGATCGAAAGGGAAACGAGCCTGAATGACGAAACAATCACGAGGATGCACACAGAAAGACCGCATAAAATTCCTCAACTAAAAAAGCACTCACAATCTCAAGAATCCAATTGACTTGCACGCAAACCACGATTAAAATTCCTCACACAGACCAAAGACTCGACCATCAGGAAACGCACTCCTAGGGTATTTCGGAAGATCGAAGAAGGCGAAATGTCATCGTGTGCCAAAGTCAATTACACTCCGCATTGCACTCTTCTCCCAAAATCCATAAGACCGAAATATCGTCAGATTGTGAGCTGCGCGATTCAACTGAACTCATCAATAATGTCAGCTGCGAACTGACTCTGCCCTGGCCAATCTGCAAGACAGGCTTGCAGGAAGATTTCAAGTCCCGGCAGAGGGATCAAGCAGAGTATTGCCGATATGCTCGGCGAAGAGTGCGCGGGATTGGGTACACATGGTGACATGGCTCCCAATTTGCGCAGCTGGCACCACGTGGACGGGCTCATCTGTCCTTGCTGGAATTTTACTGAAGTGGATGCCGCACGCATTGCTATTTATAAGGCTTTGATTTTTCACTTGCCCCTGTGGTAAGTACCGTACGGGAGACGAAGAGGTACAGAGGAGACGAAGGTAGAGCCAGTTTCCATCCCCGTCTCTAAATCCCCCGGTGGTCTTGAATGCGGGCACTATTCATCCACCCCTCCTTTTTTCTGGAATTTCCATTTTCAGCACCTTCGGTGCTTTTTTTGGCAATTTTTTTCGGTAATTTCAAGCCAGGGGCCCTTTATTATCCTAGGGGGACTTACTTGGGAATAAGAAACCATTGGAGGAGGGGGTTGTTTTTTAAGGTGGGCCATGAACCGGACAAAAATAGGGGGCACTTTTGTCCCCATTCATTCAAGACCACCGGGGGTTCTAGAGAAATCCAGTTTCCATTAGAAGGAGGTCAAAATATTTCTCAAATTAGTCCATTAGGTACATCTTCGAAAATAGACTCCAGTTCTCCGTCCAATCCCTCTAGGTCTGTAGTTTGAATTTTGCACTACTGGAGCCTGGAAATCTAAACATAGATTCCTCCAGGTCCCCAATGGAAACTGGCTCTTAGAAGTGTCAAAGTGTAAGTATTTGCCACAGGTTTTGCGCACACTTCTTGAACGAGCTTTGAAGATTTGAGCAAGGACGTGGCCATTATCTCCTTGAAGGGCGGTGTTAGAAGCTTGCAATTTCAATTTGATAGCAAAAGGCAATTGTCCTGGTGAGGGTCTCGCGATTGTAAGTGTAGATTGCAGTAGGAACTAAGTAGGAGAGTCTTGCCTCGTAAGCTCGCACTCTGACATCGCCTAATAGTGATTTTGGAGTTTTGTAAATGAATGTTAGAACATTTGTCGATGCAAAAGATTTCCCTATGTTTTCAACTTGTGTAGGCCCCTAAAATTTTATATGGTAGTCACTGTAGATTAATTGCCAAGGATATAAGCCTAAATTTTGATTTAATAGTTTTTCAAAAATGCCTTATGGGACCAAATAATAATAATAATAATTTATAATAAAAAATAAAAATAAAAAACCTTCAAAAACGTTTGTAGCACTAATTTAAAGAGGTACAATGATTTCGATGAATATTATGCCTCAACTAGTGTTAACACTCAGTGGTGGGTTAGTTTAGTCATTTACCATCTTTGTAACGTACTGGACAATTTTCTAAAAGGATTGGGATTCTATAGCCTCAACAATGTTTTGTCAAGTTGTGCTATTGATATTTCGCTAAAAACATGTCCTATTGTTTATTATTTGTAGGTAGAAAATGTTGTTCTTACTCATTATTCCTCGCATTACTCTGATTGAGTGTAAATAAAGCCTTTTCATCTTATAAGCACAATCAAATATCCTTTTCAAATGCAAATTGACATTTTGGATTATATTTAAGCTTCAATTTTAAATTTTTATTATGTGAAACCATATGTTGTTTACAAGTGTGAAAAAATTCAAATGGTTTGTTACAATCATACACTCAAAAATGACCAGGAAAATGGCAAATTTACCAAATTTATTAAAAATGGCAAATTTACCAATTTATTTATTTTTAATTATTTCTTAACCCCTAAACGTACTGATCCTTTGAATACAAGTAGATGCAAGCCTCAAAGATAGATATTAGCATGGCTCAGATGTACATGAGGTGTACATGAAAGGACCATTGTAGCATAAAATCTACCCAACAAATTTGACATACTTGCAGTTGGAGGCCTCTCTAATATTATCAACAACTCCTCATCACAAGAGAACTATTGTAATTGCTTGAGAATTTAATAGTCTTACAAAGGTGACGTGGATGAAAGTCATCCGAAATTGTATGAGAAAGTTGCAAGGCTCTGAATCTGTTCGTGATCCAGTTTCTGGACACTGGGACGTTTAGGGGTTAAGACGTAAGTAGATATGAAGAATTACAATAAAAAAAATTAAGCAATAATTTTCTTTTTCACAACCCAAATACCTTTAGTTATGACCTACAAGTCAAATTACTATTATTATGCTTAATTTGGCCATTGTATAATTGCCCAATTAAAAATTGATATTTTAATATGGAAAAATATATATTTACTCTAAGTGTTGATCTTTTCAAATCTTTTGGCAAAAAATTAGAATCATCAAGATGTTTTGGTGCTTAATGATTTTTTTTTTAATAACAATGTTTATTAGAATAATCTATATTTAAACCAACATGAAAGGTCAATAAGAGATACAATTGGTTGTCTTTTAAATATAACATATATATTCAATTTCATGAATTATTAAAAATTTAAAAATTTAAAAGAAACTTCAGTATTGTGTACTACGGATTTTGACATTTAAAGCCTAAAATTGGAATTATTCACTAAATTTATAAAATAAAACAAATTTCTTTAAATATAGAAGAAACAAACCAAGACAAACTTTCTTTTTGGTTGAAATTAAATACAAAAATGAATATTTAAAAAGCCACATTTGAGTTTGGCCGAAGTACATCTAGTTTTTAAATGCAAGGCCACTTTTAGAAGTTGAAAATTCCAAAATTTAAATAATACTGCTAAAATTGTTAATGATTACGTATGAGATGAATTATTTTTTAATTTTAAATTCCTTCACTTTAATAAGTGTAAGCCTGATGGAATTTTGAACATATTCTTAATGTTTGTGCTTAAAATTTGTAATTGTTGGTAATCAATAGCATTATAAACATATCAATATCCATATCATAGCAATGCCCTGACCATGCTCACATTATTTCAAATTATATATATGATGTACATAATCTAACTTTCTTTTTTCATCCATCATGCACTTTTTGCAGTGTGGAATTTTTGCTATAGATTTTATAGAAAGTTAGCTTTATACATGTGTGAACGTGTGAACCAATCAAAGAGGGGATGATTTGTGAAATTTTTATGCTTCATTTCATATTGGAGTGATTCACCAAAAATTTCTAAGATCTTTGTTCAAAAGAGCTCTTGAACAACTCAGCTTATAAAATTAAGCAACCAAAAAATCTCCAAAAGCCACTACATTTAGAGAATTACATTTCAATCCATCACAACAATTTCATCCACATATTGTCAATATCGTACTGGTAATCAAATTACAAAAGAATTTTGAATTTTGAGTTTCAAATTTTATACAAAATATTGTGATTCCAATCATAGATCTATCCATATGGATAGAATCTAAATTTCATAATGTACAACTTTTATTTATACATCAAGTTCAAAATATCCCTCTTAGTTGCATTTTATAATGCATCTTTGCAAAACTGCCCAAGCAAGAGAGGGGTGAAGGTGTTTAGGGGTTAACCCTATGACGCGCCTGCGTCCATATATTGGACAATGAACATATTACAATTGTTCAAATTCCATCCAAACTAGACAATTTTCATCCACTCAAATTTCTCTTGGTTCTTGTGCAAGTTGACTATCTTTTGTACACTTTGGATCTTCAAAATAGTTTATTATGATTTTTAGAAAAATAAAACAATTGGTTTATTTCAAGCTTCATTCTTAGTTCAAAAAGTGAGACCTTAAATATGATTTTCCAAAATAAGTAGAATCAAATAATGGAAACCATACCATCTCGTAGTGCATGTTATTCCAATTTCATTACAAAAATTTTAAGTTTTTTTGTGTTAGTTTGAAATTTTTAATTGAATTTCAAGAGAAAACCTTCAAAAAATTATTTATAAAATGTTAATAAAAAATATAATGAATCCAATCGTACATATACGATCTTTACATTGACATTTATAAGTTTTCTTTGTACAACAACTCCATTTTTGGTTTTCATCAAACATTTTATAACGCTTCTTTGAAAACAGCTTTGAATCGAGATGTTAAAAGATTAAAGAGCTTAATTAACCCCTAAAGGACCGTAAGGTTCCCAAGGGGCTTCTGTAGGTAGAAAAGAGCAATTTTCGTGCGATGTCACCAAAAGAGCTAGGATTTGCGTCAAGAGGACCTTGGTTGTTTTGTCGAGTTTGATCTGTGGGTTCTTTCCGATTAGAAATTTATCAAGAAATGAATTTTTGGTGAATTCTTTGAGCAGCAGGAGAGCTCAGAGCTGCTTTGATGGGTTGGCCGGGCAGCGTCATGAGCAAAACCGCGCAATTCAGGATGAACCAAAAGAAGGTCAAGGAATAAATCGGGCTGTGTTAGGACTCTGATTGTGTCGGACTAGAAATGGCAGGCCGCATAAATTTCCTCATTGTGTCGGAAAAATGGCAGGCTGCGCTTGCAAAGTTTTGCGAGCTAGTCAATTTCAAGATTTATTAGCTTCAGTCGTCACGAGTCTCGACATGTGCACTTCTGATCAATTTCAACGGAATTCTTGGCAGGCTGCGAACATGGTTTTATTCCATTGATTTTTAGATTTGCGAGCTGTGAAATTTTTGGCGATTGCACCGGCAGAAGAATTCCGTTGAAATTGGCACAACAGCTAAATTCCGTTGAAATTTCAACATTCGACAAACTGACAGAGCGATTGCAAATATTGGGCCCTTGAAATTGTGTGCATTGCGACTAGATACTTTGGGATTCTGCGATTTGGGATTCCGCAATTGATACCGCCTGAATTGCGATTTTGTAATTTCAACGGTTTATTGAAATTTGAACCGTTCTTCAAAGTTTTTTTGGCTGCAATTTTGGAATTTGTGCAAGAGCATGAGAGAATCGCGATCAAAGGGAAAGGAGCGTGAGTCAATCGGGATTTGTACAAAATCGATTCAAAATCGGGATTTGGGTTCACAGATTTCGCAAGCTACTGAGATTTCTGTCACAGTGCAATCGGGCTAGTTCGACAGGGCAACATTGAGATTCAAAGTGCGGTAGCAAGGCAACCAAGCTGGCCGAGCCTTACTTGCTTCCGTTGATTGAGTTGCATAGTAGCAATTGGAGGACGGGTAATTTCAGTAGCCTGGGATTTCAGGAGAATCAAGACCTGCCGGCAGTTTCAGAGCGTAACATTGAGGACAGGGCGACGTTGAGATTTGAGGCAGACTGGGAATCGCGACGTTTAGATTTGAGGCAGAGTTGGGACATCGCGACGTTAAAAGCGACAGAGCGAACAAAAAGCGGCGACGTCGCGTGCCTACAAGGGATAAGATATGGCCACTACCTGTAGAGAGGCTCACAATGTGTTATCTGAAGCAAGAGTGGCAGTGGCTGTGTCGGTGAGAGAAAAATTGCAAAAGACAAAAGACATTGTTATGGACCTTGTTTCCCTTCTAGACGAAGATGTTCTTCTTGCAACGCCGCGGTCAAAGGGTGTGAGGCTGCCTGCGAAGCCAGTAGCACGGAACCTGTGATACTTGTAGAGGCGTGTGGTGGCGCATCGGTTGGAGTGGAGCCAACGACGTAGCAAGGGAGACTTGGGATCCTTCCCAACAGCTGTCAATTCAGTAGTGAGGCGCTTGTGGCTGAACCCAACAAGCAGCGCCAAGAACGATGGGCAGGCAACGGAAGCGATGTAAGAAAACCTCTCCCTCAGTTGTGATCAATATTTATGGCTCTGGGAGTCTTGTTTTGAATGTGGGCTATGATCATGTTGTTGTTCATCGTGAAGGCGGGACGTCTTCTAAGCCGGTAGAGGGTGGGACAAAGGCAAAAAATCCTTGTTCAATTCTGATAATGAAAGTGAGCACTTGCGCTCCAATTCCTGTTTGTATAGTGTGGGTTTGTCTAATTTGTTACAAGAGTCTCCTCATTTGAGATCCAATTCTAAAAAGTAGCTTGTCCCACCATTTTATGAACTTGGACGTTGTGGTCGAGTTGTAAGGGTACCTTGCATCGAACTCTCTGGTGTCTTGTGGTCAAATGCCAATTTCTCAGAGTCTGACTACCTTTGGAGAACTGTCATAGATGAGTTCTACAAAGTAGCCGAAGGTTTGACATTTTTGAACGTACAATTGTACGGTATTTTCGGGTTGCATAATATTCCGGATGTTGTTGTAGACTGGGTTGATGAGAACGATGATGTCCTTGAAGTGCCTCCACAACAAATGTGGGTTCTTCCGGGAGAGTTCCACTCTGACAATGATAGTGACTACTACCCGAGTGACCAAGGAGAAGAAGATCCTTTAGAAAATATTTCTAGATTGACCCCAAAAGCTAGAATTTGGTTTATAGAGTCCAATAGGGCGGACCACAAACTTGGTATAGGGTATGGGGATTTTGACACTAGTAGGATTTTGGTCCTTTGTAACTGGTCTTTTGTGACTTAAATGGTCCAAAACGACTTCTTTTCTAAAGAATTGAGTCACAAAGGACCATGTAAGTCACAAAGGACTAGTTATAAAGGACCAAAATCCTACTAGTGTGACTATCTTGATAGATTGTCCGAAAAGGATTAGTTTGCGGAGCACATGTGGAATTCGCCGGTGTCGTCGATTCCACATGTTGAGTGGCGAGGTGGGTCCGAGGGCATGAAGGAGGAATTGGGCGATTTTGAGAGTTTAGAGGAATATTTGATGTTATTTTGGCCGCTAGCCAGATGTGCGAAATTGTACGTATGACTAATTTGTATGCCGGCCGATCGAACAGGAAGTATGGCACAATGGGTGGTGCAAAGTGGGTCTACTTGACTGTGTCTGAGTTGAAATCATGGTTTGGAATTGTTATTTTGATGGGCCTCAAAAAATTCCAAACCAACGGTTGCATTGGAGTCATCTGTTGATATGTTCCATTAAAGATAAATTATACTACTAGAGAAATGGAGTTCCTAACCCGGACAAAATCAACAGAAATTATGTTGGTTCTGTGCGGGTTAGGAACAGTTGATTCCGGAAAATCAACAGGAACTTGTTAGTTCCAAGAGAAAACTTGTTGGTTCTGTGCAAATGACTAAATGTTTGCTACGTTAAACCCATTCTCTGTTGGTTCCAACAGATGTGTCTTGATTTTGTCTTGGTTTTTACGCACTCTCTAGTAGTGTTAGTTCAATAATGAGTACGAGAAGATTTGAGGACATACTAAGATGTATCCATCTTATTGATAATGACCGCATAGCTACTAATGAAGATGAACCAGACTACAACAAGATTGCAAAGTGTGAGTGGTTAGTGCGCGAACACAATGCATTGTATTCTCGATATTAGCAGCCCGAGCTAAACCTTACAATTGATAAGATGATGGTAAAGTATTGTGGGAAATATTCACCCATTAGACAATATATGAAAGCAAAGCCCATACAATATGGCATAAAAATTTGGTGTTTAGCTAATAGTCTATCAAAGTATGTTCAAAAAATAGAAATCTATTGTGGTAAAAGTGAAGAATTTGATTGTGAAGATCAAAATGCCGGTTATAAAGTTGTGACTAGTTTAGTGAGCAGGTTGGAACACATGGGACATGTGATCACTTGCGATAATTGTTTTACAAGTCCTATTTTATTTTGGGATCTTCTAAAGCTTGGTTTTAGAGCAACTAGGACTTGTAGAACCAATAGGCGAGGTTAGCCAAGTGCATTGACGATTGACAAGGGTAAGGCCCTCAAAGTTGTTCCTCGTGGTACAATGTGGTGGCAAATGCATGCGTTGCATCAATTGGCCGCTATTACTTGGCTTGATAACAAACCGGTAACAATTCTCACTACGGCAGTGTCTCCTATAGATGCATCAAATGAGTTGTTTGTTGGTAGATGGCATAGAAATGATGTAAAAGACATTCCTTGCTCACCCGCATTGATAAATTACCAATGCCACATGAGGGGCGTAGACGTACAAGATCAACTCCGTGGCAATTATTCTGTGCAGACACGAGATCACAAGTGGTGGCATAAGATTTTATTACATTTACTAGATACATCTCTTGTGAATGCATATATTAGCTATATTTAGAAGCACAAAAAAATAATTAAAGTCATCTATGCGAAAGAATAACTAATGGTTAGTTGTCTAAATTATATCATGATTTGGTACACGAGGCTTAAGGACATGGATTAATAGCAATTAGAGTCACATAGTAAAAATTTGAAATCTATTTCTTTAAAGAAAACTATTTAAAATCCTTCCATTTTTATATTTATCAAACATACACTAGTTTTGATACATGAAGTTAACGACATGAATTATTGGGAATTAGCATCGCATAGTAAAAATTTCAGCCCCATAAATCCCAAGCTATTGAAATTAGTGTCCTCTTAATTAGTGTCAAGCACACTAATAGCCATAATCAATGTACCACATTTGCTTCTTTCACTTCAATAAGTTAAAGACTTCAAGAATTCAAGATTTTAGAATGAAGGATTTCAGAGTGTTCTTCCGAGGAGCCGTTGGACTACGAAGGAAGTGATGGCGATGATGTGTCTGTCTCCGGTGGCAATGCTTCTGAGGAGGCGGACGATGTTGCTGACAACACGGAGTTGTCGCCTGCCCTCTTTCCTGCTCCTGAGGTAGCCCTCAACAAATACTTTCTTGTTTTCGACCTAAATGGAACCCTCATTCATTTTCTTCCTAGGAGGATTCAGCCCGGGGGTAAAGAGATGAAGAAGAGTGAGCGACGAGTTAGGCCGAGTCTTATGGACTTTTTGAATTTTTGTCTGGACTCTGAATTTGAGATTATTTTCTGGTCGTGCGTCAAGGAGGACAACCTCATTTCTAGGATCAAGTATATTCAAGAGAAGGTTCCCCGCCTACCTGAAGATTGTTTGACATTTGTGTAGGGAGAGTAACTATAGGGACCCTGCGTTTCCCAACAGGCCAATTTTGTTGTAGCTACTATCCCTGTTGTTTAAGCGGAGCACCAAGCTTCAAGCCCTTGGTGCCACTGTGGAGAACACCCTATTTATTGATGACACCCCGTACAAGAATGTTCTCAATAATCCCTACAACGCCTTGCACCCTCCTACATGTACAATGTATACGGAGAGGAAGCTGAAGCTTGGTGTAAAGCCTTTTTTGAATCAGACTCTTCAGCCCTTCCTTTTTAAGTTGAGGTCGTCTGGGTGCACAGTTCTCGAGTTTTGTGAAGCCCATCACAAAATTGGGAAGCGTCGCATGTTTCCCTCTGACCCACTGTACCATAAGTACAAAGAGCTTGTTCCCTATGCTACGCTATGATAGGGTATGCTCCCTCCATCCACTTTTTTGTATGGAGATTTTCAAGTCAAGCCTCCTGTCTGGAGATTTATACACTCCATCCAGTTTTTGAGCGATGGAGATTTTCAAGTCAAGGCACCCGGCAACCTCGAAGAGGATGTCGATCTGCATGTCGACTGCCGGCCGATACGTTGCTTAGGATTTCTAACACCTTGTAGAATCTGTGCATTTATATATATGTATATATTTGACAGGCTAGGCGTATATTTGTCTATACTTCCTAGTTTAGTGTAGCTACTTATCGAACCTTACTGTACAATTTTGAGAACTCATTTTTGATATTTTTGTATTATTACTTTACGTGGAATGACTATTTCACTCTTTATTTCAACCCTATATTTTCCTCCCTTGTCTCAGTTGCATGTTTTACTCTATTCCCATCATCGTGTTGGTAGCATTGTTCATTTTCTTTTCTTGTATGTTCGGGTTGCATGCTGTGTGCTTCCAACCATATGTAGTCCTTGTTATGCTATACTCCATGGTGTCGGCTGCCGGCCGACATGTAGGCCGCTCCCCCACCTAATATGTGTCCTGTTGCTTCTATGATTTTACCCTACAGCCGCCGCTTAACATCTAGTTCTATAGGGAATCTTAATGTAGTCTTGATATTATCTATGTTTGCTGATGTTTTTGACTGTCTTGTTGTCTTGTCGATCTTGATGATTCTTGTTCTCTCTAGTCGGTGGCCAGGCTGCATGTCCCCCTTTGCCATTTCATAGTCATTGCCCTATTCTCTTGCTATCGGCTGCAAGTCGATATGAGTTTATCTTTCTATATTTCATGCATTTTGTTTCTATGTTCAGGGAGACTTCTACATAGATGTTGCATTCGCTCAACCTCATCCAACGAAGAAATGTGTTGTCCTATGTGTCGCTGGATTGCTTTGCTACATCAATCCGAATGTTCAGTCTGATCGATAGAATGCTCATCGGAACATTGTCAAGCGTCCTGGTCTTAAGAAGTTGTTTGGAATGTTATTAGAAAGATTCCATGTGGGGCTGTGGTCCAGAATGCATTCACGGGACTTGATTCCGTTATTGAAGTACCTACTCCCGGGGGATGTCCTTAGCAAGATTGCATTTATTTTTGGTAGAGAGTATTGTGAGGGCAGTGAGAATTATCCTTGGTGTTATAAGGTCCTCCGGACTCTATATTCTAAGCGTCGTTCCAGGGATGTTTGCAAGCCCGACCAGGTCCTCCTTGTCGATGTGAACCTCTAGCTCTTCGGAAAGCCCCAGATTCAGCTTACTACATTCCATTGCCATTTCAGGGGGACTTGAGCTCATCATACAGGTCTAGCGTTATTACTAATGTTGCTACCGATCTTCTACCTTTTATATATCCATTGCATATGTTTGAGTCAGTTAGTGAATACATTAAGTGTTCACCTCGTCCTGGCCAAATTCATTACGAGGTTGCTCGTGCTATTAAATTCGGCCATCTATAGAGATCTCTCTATTTTGTTTTGTCCACTGTGGATTGTTGTCGGCTGCCGGCTGACATTCTTCTTCTGCATTTGCTTATGCAAATTGTGTGAGTAGTTAGCTTAGCTGTTAGTTTCAGCCATTTAGTCATGCAGTTACTCTTGGCAATTTGAATCATCAATTTGCTTGTACTTTGATATTATATTGGAATCCAATTTTCTGTTGCACAAATATTTATCTTCATATTGTGAATGGTCTATTGTGAATGGTGTATTGAAAATGCATTATATGTTCATTTTTGAATGTTCTATTTTGAATGGATTCACTATTTTTGGTTTATCAGCTGCAAGCCGACTTAATTATGGACTACACAATAGTCCATAATTAGTTAAATATCAATTTTAAGTTGGATATTAAATATGACGATGTATTATTTCCATACAAACAATTATACCTACAATACATCAATTGCATGTGATTGGCTCATCCAAGAATTATCAAGATCCCATTGTCAACCAACAATTACTGGCAGCCAACTACATATAAATTGCAAATAATTGTTGGTTGAAATCATGCTCCACCGCTACTCCCAGCCGACAACATTCTATTTGCTCCATCTAACAGCTGTTGCAACCTTGCAATCTCTTCACCCCGTTCAATATACAATGCCCAAATCCTTAGAGCCTCTCCAACCAAGGCGAAGTTCTTTTGCTACAAATTGTGTGTACACCATGCATCCTTTGGATTCTCCCTAGTTTGAAAATCCGGTGGTCTTTCTCTTGAATCCAATGACTCAAGTCAACGTTCATGGGTTCCTAATCGCTCTTCTCACATTCCAAATTGGCTCTCTCCATTCTCTCCAGATTGCGCATTCGGGTTCTCTGCACGACGTACGAATGTAGCAGAAAGCACGCTTCTCCACCTCTCATGCTTGCTATTCAACCTCATCTGCTCGCTTTTGAACCTCTCATTCTCGCTTTTGAGCCTCATCTGCTCGCTTTTGAACTTCTCATTCTCGCTTTTGAGCCTCATCTGTTCGCTTCTGAACCTCTCATTCTCGCTTTTGAGCCTTATCTGCTCGCTTCTAAACCTCTCATGCTCGCTTTTGAACCTCATCTGCTCGCTTCTCAACCTCATGTATGTAGTGTCTATAGTACATGTTAAAGCATCCGTAGCTGGATGCACATGAGGCGAACCTTCCACGCTTGCAGTACCCCTAAGCAATAGTGGATTGCTTGGGTGTGGCAGGATGGCCATGTCTGAAGCTGCAAGGATCTCAGCTGCGCTAACCTTGTCCTTGCTGTTGTTGTAGATTGGTGCTGCGATAGCTCTACTACCGTAAAGAGGAATGATGTCACCGACTGTCCTCAAATAGGGTCTGCAAACTGGGCACAAACACGGTTGAGGTCTGTCTTGCAACCATAGGTACATGCATCGCCAATAGAAGACGTGCCCACACGACGTTGCAAATGGATCTGTCGGGGGCTCCAAACAAATGTGGCACTCCAACACATCCTTTTGCCTTGGGCAAGCTAGGTCTGATTTGTCATCGCCATTGGTGGAGGTCGTAGATAGCGGAGGACTGATTCGTTCCATGGATAACTTTTGGATAAGTGTGACCAGTATTGTCTAGTTTCAACTCAGTCTCAGTACTGCTCTTCACTTCAACACTTCCACGTTTTGCTAGATGCAACTAACAGTAAATGTATTTGATACAATGATCCGCATTGAACAATATGAAAATACTCACACTTAGCACTTAGAACAAATTGAAGCTCTCGTTACATTGTACATGCACAGAAGGTGTGAGAATGGCATGAGGGCCCTGCCCTTGTTTTCTTTTATAGGCCTGGTGCTGCAGCCTCGGTGGTGAGATTCGCCCCACTTGAGTCGTTGTTGGTTAGCCTCGGGAGTCGGGTCTCAAGACCTCTTGGCATACGGTCTGATTTATTTTTCACAGCAAGCCTCGAAAGCTAGTCAGAACAATAATTTGGTCCTGATGCATGCATTAGATAAAGTTTGAACCCTCAACAAGGCCCCCAGAGGAGGGGGGACAAGGGTGTCTCATAGATTTAATTTTCTGTCAAAATTGGGTTTTTTCTCTACCTTTGCCATCTCTGCCCATAAAGATTGGATGTACTTGGTAGGCAGACTCTTTTAATTGGTCAACAACTGTCAAACTCACGAAATTCACACAAGCTAATGCCTAAATCTGTCAGAAATCTATCACTGGTATATAGCTTCGCTAGTTTTGCTGGTAACATGGTAGGGGCCTATTGGAGGGTTCAGAGTTTTTGTAATGGGTCGTCCAAGCCAACTTTTTAGGAAGCAATTACTGATTGATGTGCACATAAGGTTCTTTAAAACACACTCTAAGCAGATTCCACTACTTGGTCCATTCAAGCTAATACGAGCCAAGGGTGTCTTGTTTTGCGTGCTTTGGAGAGTCCTTTTCATAGTCCTTTTTAGAGTCGTTAGAGACAAAAAAGTCATGATTCTCATTCAAAGAACAAATTTTCTGAAGTTTTGGTTTCAATTTCCATTCACATAATAATCATTCTCATTCGATTATCCCAAAATTTCTACCAAGAAAGTGTTATTTATCATTTAGGAAATTCCTTAGTAAGCATTAAAACCACTGATGAGAAAGCCATTTCAGTGCTTTTAATACCCGAATTTTTATAATATTGTTTTCATCTTGTAGTATGTGTTTTATATACATCCTGCAAACATTGACATATCACTTTCTAATCACAATTTAAATCAAACATCACATTAAAAATGCCTCCAAAAAAGGACTGCTGACAACTTAGCCACTTGGTATTAGCTGGAATGGACCCTACTAAATTGTAAAAGCTTCCATCATCCATGCCACCTTATTGCTTCACATACTCCGAGCATTACTACGATTTCTACGTTTGTTAGCAACATTAGAGGAGTACTAGCTATGACAACGTTACAGTTTCAAACAAGTTGTAACATTCACTAGTAGGATTTTGGTCCTTTATAACTGGTCTTTTGTGACTTAAATGGTCCAATACAACTTCTTTTCTAAAGAATTGAGTCACAAAGGACCATGTAAGTCACAAAGGACTAGTTATAAAGGACCAAAATCCTACTAGTGATTGCTTAATGCACTTGCCAACATTGCTTGAGTTACTCCTCTACATTGCTAACACATGTAGCACACAGTGTTTGATCCTAGCAGTGAAGAGGAAATTGTTGAATCATAAAAGCCTTACATCTCCTTGAAATCATAAGAATTTTCAAGTGTACAACCATCTTTTACTCCAAATGAATGCAATCAACCAGCAAAACCCTGCCTTAGCAAAAGCCTAAAAAAGAAATGGAGAAGCCTAAGACACAACAAATGAAATCCTACATAAAGAAGACATTGTGTTGATGAAATCCTAGAAAAAGAAGACATTGTGGTGCACTCAAACTTATGTGTGCAGATTCCTCGTGGCGATTACACCCCCTTACGTTTCGTAACCATGTGCAATAATGGGGTATTTAATAAGGGGATATTTATGCACTTCTCAATATTTTTCCCTCCCTATTTGTAGATAAAAAGCTACTTTGACGTATTTTTTAGCACCCTATACTTATTTGTAATTTTTTAGAGAAGCTAATTTTTGGCACAATTTTTTTTTTATAAATTGTACAAGTACCGAATATTGGACGGAATACTATAGCATTGCGAAAGTGAACTCCACGCTTCACCTAATTGTCTATGCTTACCCAAACCCTAAGCAAGCCTTGCCTTGAAAACACTCTGCCAAAACTTTAGCAAAATCCTAATCACAAAACCAACAAAGAAGATACGAACCATGAAAGCTAAAACCTAAACCAAATACACGTGGAAAACATTGCAAAGGAAGTGGCCACTTTGCAGCATCAATCTACATGAAAGAAACCCTAGAAAATGCTTAAAAACAAAGCGTGAGCTTGACGATCGAGGACTGAGGTTGTGACAAAACCAAAACGAATCGCAAGAAGCAATTGAGTGTGATGGTGGAGGCTGTTAGGTTCTAAGCAACTAGCGAGGTCCCACATGTTCAACGCCATTGCAAAAGCCAACGGCCGTGGAGGAGTGCCAGCACATTCCTTCCCCCTAAAAAATTCCATGACATTCCCTCCATACTAATGTACTTGATTCAAATTTGGACATAAACTACACACTTCTTCATCCAAGTAGTCAAACACATGATTATTCTTCTGATCCTACTACACACTTTTAGAGGGATCCTATATCTATGACCCTAAATTTTTTTTCTACTGATTACTAAAATGGAAGAATTATCCACCACCCTATTTTACATATAATCATGTAGGGGACATATTTCCAATGCTATAGTAGATCTAACGAAATTATAAATTTTACCCTAAATAATTAAATTGACCCTACTTTTTATCTCACGTGGTTTTCTAAAATTCCGATAGTCATCTCCCCGAGGCAGATTCACACAAACGCAGACAAACCTCCAAAAACAAAAGCCAAGCACTAGACCAAAATCTCCATGCACGCAAATGACTAGACGCAAACAAAGGCATCAATTCACAAAACAGAAGACACAAAGAGGCATCAATGAGTATGTTTTCATCCAAGCTTATCATTTGAGGGATTTCGAGCTCCTTATCCATCTGATTTTCTGTAAGTGTGCCACATATCCATCTTTGGACGTCGAGATCAGCATGATTGGCATCAATTAAATTAAATTCACGAAATGGGAGTACTAGAAGATTTTATTGTAATGTAATACTGTAAAATTCAATTTGGATTTTTTATTAATTGGGTGGACGCGACCTCACACATGTGACAGATTCAATACAAAATGTCTACAAGGAACTCGTACATCAATCACGAATCCAAATCCGGTGTGTAAGTTCTCGCAGTTGACTGGTCGTATTTGATAAACTGGCAAGACTTAGAAACTAAGTCAAAATTGTGACCTTCAGGTGCAAAAAGTTGTTATTAATTTCTCACAGTGTTCAAGTCACATGTATTGAAAGGCCTGCCATTAATTAACTACTGGGTGCAGAAAATAATCATAGTAAGTCATCGTTCCACCCAGGTGGCAGTAGGCTATTCGCGCGATCCAACTGTCGTTGCAAACTTATAATCTGTTCACACATTTCGGCTCTCGCATCAACATCTTCAATTATTTGCCGCAAGTCAATCCTGCGACGCTCATAAGCCGCTCTAAGCATGGTTGCTTGTTCGTTATTCCGATGTTGCAAATCGGCTCTCTCCGTCTCCAGATCCCTCACGCGAGCGAATAGCTCGCCTATCGGCCTCCCATTTGCAGTGAGTACAGCGTGTGGCGTGATATGCAAGGTGAACCCCTGAGATGAGGCCAACCGTGCTGATGCCTGCAGTGCGATGTAGTCAACCCCTGCGTTGCTTGTAGTAGCCCTGATCAACGGATTGTTGGGGCGCGGTGGGATGATGTTGTTTGAAGCTGTAGCACTCTCAGTTGGATTGCCGTCACTTGGACATGCACCACCATCTCCACTGCCGTAGAGAGGAATGATGTCGAGGTCGGCCCTCAAGATGTGTCTACAAAGTGGGCAGTGGCACGGCTTGGGTCCGTTTAGGAACCACTGGTATATGCATGGCCAGCAAAAGACATGCCCACATGACGCGGCAACTGGATCCGTTGGGGGCTCCCAACAGATATGGCACTGCAACACATCCTTTCGCTTTGAACGTGGTAGGTCTGATTTGTCATGGACAATGCCAGAGGTCGTGGACAACGGAGGACTGCTTCGTTCCATTGCGTGACTAGTACTAGTTTCAACTTAGTCTCAATAGTCAATACTACTCTGCAATTCGGCACTTCCGCACTTTGATATCTAAATGCGACTTGCACAAATTACGGACAAAATGCGCATTACAATAGTTACATGAGATTCATATGTATGCAAAGTATCCAGGCCAGGAAAAGCTCATGTACGTTACCAGAGTCCAGTGTTTTTCCGGTCCTCAGTCCACACGATCTGACTAGATGAAGCTCTGATGGATCTTACTGAGAAATTGTGATTATGCCATGAGGGCCATGCCCCTGTGTGCTTATGTAGGCCAAAGTGGTGCAACCTCGGTGGTGAGATTTGCCCGGAGTTATTGTTGTTCAGCCTCGTGAATTGCACTCATTCATTTTAATTTCAGATCAAGCCTCGGAAGTAGGAGAATTTGATCCAGACAATTTGTTGAAGACTTCAAGCTGGCCTCGGTAGACAGTACGCTAGCTAGCCGGTAGTGCAATTGTGATAGCTAGGCCCTAGATAGTCTAATGTGAGAGTTGGTTTTGTCGTCCAGATCAAGCCTCGGTTGAGAAACTTTGGATCCTCCCGAACGCCAAATCGCCCGTGTCGGCAGGATCTAATTGTCCAGTATGAGTCATTAATGATCGTAAATATTCGTTAACTTTCGCATGTATCTTGTGTGGAAATTAAACTCACTCATCCATACCAAACAAGGCCTATATTCTCATTCGGTTTTTGAGTGAAACAACGCCAGTTCTCACGGGTTAGCTTGTAGTCCCAACCCTAGTTTTTAGAGCTTTCTGCGTTTGAATGTCCCAATTTTGAAAACCCTCAACCCATAGACAAAATAGGCACAATTTAACAACTAAACGTCCTCACTCCTTTCCAAATTTGGCAGTTTTGCAAAGATGCATTATAAAATGCAACTAAAAGGGATATTTTAAACTTGTTCTATGAATAAAAGTTGTACATTGTGAATTTTAGATTCTATCTATATGGTTAGATTTGCGATTGCTATCATTTATATTTTTGTATAAAATTTCAAACTTGAAATTCAAAATTATTTTGTAATTCAATTACGATTAAGATATTGTCGATCTATGAATGAAATTTGTTGTGATGGGTTGAAATGTAATACTTTAAGTAACACACAATTCGCTATTTACGCACTTGGCCATATAATCATGCACTTGGTCCCCAAGCGCATAAATTTTTTTGTCTAACTTTTTTTTTTAAAACGGCGATTATTGTCTTTCTTCAATCCATTTCATTGTAAACAAACAATTATTTTAATTATTTTTTACTCTTATCTTTATCTTTTCTTTTATCTTTTCTTTTTAATCTTGATTTCTTTCATGTCTTCTTTCTTGTTTTGCTCTTGTCTTTCTTCTTGACTTCCTTTTTGTCTTCCTTTTTGTCTTTTTTTTTCTTCTAATTTTTCTTCAGTTGTGGCTGCTGAACCCTAAACAATGGAAGCAAAGCGACCAAAAAAAAAAAAAAAAAAAAAAAAAAAAAAAAAGGTTTTTTTTTAGTTTCTATTTTTAGCCGTTGGGGGTGCGCGGCCGCGCACCCAAAGACCCTCCCATCTCCCTCATCTCCATCTCCATCTTCATCTTCATCTCCCTCTCTATCTCCCTCCCCTCTCCTCATATATACAGTATAGGGGAGAGGAGAGGATCTCTCTCATTCACTCTCACTCCCTCTCCCTCCTCTCTCCTCTCCCTGGAAGGAGATGAAGAGGGAGAAGAGAGATGGGAGGGTCTTTGGGTGCGCGGCCGCACACCCAGGTTAAAAATAGAAAATTTTAAATTAAAAAAAATTAAAATTAAAAAAATTAGTTAATTATTTTTTTTTTAATTTTTATTTAGGCGGCCGCCATTTAGGGTTCAGCAACACCCCACGGCCAACCAAAAATAAATAAATAAATAAATTTTATTTTTATTTTTATTTTTTTCGTTTGCTCCCATTGTTTAGGGTTCAGCAGCCACAATTGAAAAAAAAGTAGAAGAGAGAAAAGACAAAAAGGAAGACAAGAAGAAAGACAAGAGGAAGACAAGAAAACAGACAAGAAGAAAGACACGAGGGAGACAAGAAAAAAGACAAGAAAGAAATCAAGATAAAAAAGAAAAGATAAAGATAAGAATATAAAATGATTAAAATAATTATTTGTTTACAATTTAAGTGATTGTAGAAAGACAACATTGATGTTTTTTAGAGAACTTTTTAACCAATTTTTTTTAAAGTCAAATATGCTTATGAAATGAGCGCACTTGGCCAAGTGCATAAATAGCGAATTGCGTGTTAAGTATAGTGATTTTTGGATTTTTTTGGTTGCTTGGTTTTATGAGTTTATTTTGACAAGTTCACATTTAGACTAAAATCTTCAAAAAATTTGGTGAATCACTGCAACATGAAATGAGGCATGAAAATTTCACAAATCATCCCCTTTCCAATTGGATCACACATGCATGAAGCTAACTTCCCATAAAATGTACCATAAAAATTTCACACTGCAAAAAGATCACCACGGATGAGAAAACGACAAATGATTCTGTACATCAAGCGTTTTCTGCTTAGTTGGGCAGTTAGGGGTTAAGATACAAACAAATCTTTAGACCTCAAGCTCAAAAAAAAAGTGTATTTATCTAGCGTATGAAGCTCACGTCCATTGGTGTCATGACCCCAAATTGTATTTAACCATGGATAAAGGTCACATGACTCACATGGTGTCCCTAAAATTGAAAATTAATGTGTAATGTATTTTGACAATTTTTGACTTTTAACTGTTGAAGCTCAATTTTGGTCATCTAAAATTATCTTTTTGCTTGTAATCCAAACAATTTTAATGATGTTTGTCAAGTCTAGTTTCCACTTTACTTTTAAATTTTGGAAAATATTTAAAATTGAATATTTTATTGCAATTACAAGTTCAGTACCTATTACTATGGAATACTTTGTTTTTAATATATTGTAGAAATGGATGACTTTCATCCACCATAATTAATTTTCTTGAGTGTTATTTAAGCCAATAGTAAAATAAGATAGAGTTTTTAAGTATGTTTAATAATTAATATTTACAAAATTATTAATAATAAATAATAAAATTTTAAAAGAAAAAAAACTTAAAATCACAATAGTTTTAATAGCTCAAAAATAAATATTTGGATTGTAGTTAATATATTCATTAATCTAGGATAAATGAATAAATAATATCATTCATTTATAGTGATGATATGAAACATACAAATGGATAAAAACTGTAGTTCAATGACTCCACAGGCATAGGCCCAAGCATTTAGGAGTTCATTTTGCATGGACTACATTCAATGATCATGTCACATTCCACAATCTTGCCTATAATATTTGTAGTTTAATGCAACAAAGGTCTCTTAGTGTTTGGAAATTTTGTCTAAGACATACAATAGGCTAGGGGTTTGTTCTTGGCAGTGCATTCCACTCAGTCAAAGCAATGCCGATTTGGAAACAACAATAATATTCCGCTAAAATGAACATTTTTCACTTTGTTAAGAAATCAAAGTGCACATCCTAATTGGTAGAGACCAGGAGCTAAACCAAGCCAAAACAAGTATGAATTTACTCTTAACAACCCAAAAACACTTTGAAACATTTCATAAACGCTTGAAAATGATCCAAAACAGCAGTTTACCCTCATGCCACATATAACACACAATACACGCAATTCGCTATTTATGCACTTGGCCAAGTGCGCTCATTTCATAAGCATATTTGACTTTAAAAAAAGTTGGTTAAATATTTCTCTAAAAAACATCAATGTTGTCTTTCTTCAATCCCTTACATTGTAAACAAAATAATTATTTTAATTATTTTTTATTCTTATCTTTATCTTTTCTTTTATCTTTTATCTTGATTTCTTTCTTGTCTTCTTTCTTGTCTCCCTCTTGTCTATCTTCTTGTCTTCTTTTTGTCTTTCTTCTTGTCTTCTTTTTGTCTTTCTTCTTGTCTTCCTTTTTGTCTTCGTTGTCTTTTTCTTCTTCTACTTTTTCTTCAGTTAGGAGTGCTGAACCCTAAACAATGGAAGCAAGCCAACAAAAATGGAAAAAAAAACAAAAAAAAACAAAAAACAAAAAAAAAAAAAAGTTTTTTTTTTTTTTTTTTTTTGGGCCGTGGGGTGCTGTTGAACTCCAAAATGGCAGCTGCCCAAAACAAAAAACAAAAAAAAATAAAAATAAAAAATTGGCCGGTGCTGCTAAACCCTAAATGGCAGCCGCCGCCGCCGCCGAAAAAAATAATAAAAAATAATAAAAAAAAATAACTTTTTTTTACTTTTTCAAAAATTTCTATTTTTAGGCGCTGGGGTGCGCGGCCGCGCACCTAAAGCCCTCTCATCTCCCTCATTTCTATCTTCATCTCCCTCTCCATCTCTTCTCCATTCCTATCTTCATCTCCCTCTCCATCCCTTCTCCTTCTTCTCTCCATCCCTTCTCCTTTCTTCTCCCCTATATATATGAGGAGAGGGGCATCAGAAAAGTTGGGCCAGATTATTTTGGTGCCATTTTGACACCAAAGGCCGCAAACAGGTCATTTTAGTGTCATTTTATCCATACTAGGTTGGTATGGAGATTGGCACCAAATTATTTTAATTGCATTTCAATGCACCATCATGGCACCATGTTCACATGCCTTGAAGTTCCTGATGGGAGGGATGGAGAGGGAGATGAAGATAGAAATGAGGAAGATGAGAGGGCTTTAGGGTGCGCGGCCGCGCACCCCAACGCCTAAAAATAGAAATTTTGAAAACGTCAAAAAAAGTCAAAAAAAAAGTTTTTTTTTTTTTTTTTTTTTTTTTTTTGGGCGGCTGCCATTTAGGGTTCAGTAGCACCCCACGGCCACAAAAAAAAAAAAAAAAAAAAAAAAAGTTTTTTTTTTTCTTTTGTTGGCTTGCTTCCATTGTTTAGGGTTCAGCACCCCCATTTGAAGAAAAAGTAGAAAGACAAGAAAAAAGACAAAAAGAAGACATGAAGAAAGACAAGAGGGAGACAAGAAAGAAGATAAGAAAGAAATCAAGATAAAAAAGAAAAGATAAAGATAAGAATAAAAAATAATTAAAATAATTATTTGTTTACAATGTAAGGGATTGAAGAAAGACAATAATTGTCGGTTTTTTTTTAAAAAATTTACACAAGAAAAATTATGCGCTCGGGGACCAAGTGCATGATTATATTGCCAAGTGCGTAAATAGCGAATTCTGTGTTACATATAACACAATATGCCTTCAAGGTATTCACATGTACAATCAAATCTGTTCAAATGGTGTGTTTCAGTGTGCCAAAATTGTAACATACAAGTGTTGAGTCCCTAGAAGGCTAGATTCTAGATCGATACTTTGAAGGTGCTAAAATCTTAAAATAATTTCAACATTTTAACGAACATGAGTTAACCCCTAACTGTCCCGACATCCATATTTTGGACATTTTTTGGGGTTCTTTCACCTTTGAAGAGCTGTAACTTTTGCAAAAAGTGTCTGATATTAATGAAATTTTGGAAAAAAATACGGATGATGTATGGAATGAGTGGTAATTATTTCATATCAATCCAAGATGTATTGAATTTTTGATGATCATTTGAAAGTAGGGGTCTTTTTTTTGGACAATTTTTGTGCACTTTGATGGTTGCAACTTTGGGGGCGTGTATCTCCTTCATCCCATGTCCGTTTTCAATATAAATAAATAAATTATTGGGTTGGATTCCCTTTGAAGTCTAGTTATCATGGTAAAATTTTCATGTCAATCCGTGTTGTTCTGAATGTTTGGAAGTCATTTTAGTGCACGGGTCTAGTTTGGACACTTTTTGCTTTTTGGGTCAAATCGGTCACTTTTTGGGCTACTTTTTGACATTGCAAGGCCATTTTAGGGCACATTAAAAAAATTCATGAGTTCTTTTTGGTACCAATGTGTTAATATGATGATTTTGAACTACTTTATAGTTGAAAGTTTTTTCATTTGAGTAATTTTGAAAACAAATTTCACCTCTAATTGTGTTGCTAGGAAAATTTTAGCATCCTTTTTTTACACTAAAACACTACGATCTTGCAATCTATATGGCCAAATGACTCCAAATTTGATTCACATGATTTAAAACATGTATATTACAAGATTGTACAGTTGAGATTTCTATACCTTACTTACATTTAGACCTATAATACATCAAAAGCAATGATGACTTTAAGCCCAAAAAAACTAGGGACGCTTAGGGATTAAATACATTCGGTACAATGAGATCCTTCAGTTAATTGGTGGTAATTGATGTTTAAACAGACGCAAATCAGAAAACCAAAATTGTAACCAAGTCAAGTTAGTGCACAAGGCTCTAACTAAAGTAAAAAATAATGATTAGTACGTAACTACATGTAGGTCTGTCCAGTTGGCGCGGTCGACTGGAACGACGGCTTATGTGGAGTCGACCACGATCTCTTGGAGCAGCTTCTGAAGCCCTCCGTGACTGCGAAGAAGTCCACTATCGTGAACATTTGGGGTGGAGGCAACATCACTGAAATTGCTTTGGTACGCTTTATTCTCTTACTCTACTTTTGATTTATGTTTTGACTTATCTGCTTTTCCATCTCGTATCGGCTGCCAGCCGACACTTTCCTAATGTTATTGTTCACCTATGCAGAGGATTGGTCGTCCCGTTTTGGATTTTGTGCGGAACGACACGGATGTTGCGCGGGGCTTAAAGAGGGTGCAGGGAATGAACTTGGACCTCCTTCCATATCCCGCATTTACCCCGCGACCCGGTGCGCCAATCATCTTCGAAGGGCTATCAGCTGCTCTCCCATCTAACCATCTGCAGGCACGGTGTCGGCTGCCAGCCGACAAGCGGAGGTCAATGTGACGGAGATGGAGACCGATGAAGCGACCTAGTCCCCTCGGTCGCCCACCCCGGTTGGCCTCCCGCAGATGTTGAGTCCCCTCCCTCCAACACCGGGCAAACACATCAATCTCTCCGAGGAATTGGACGATTCTGTTTCGGAGATGCAGTCGGAACAGCCTCCTTTGAAGCGGAAACAGATTTGGAGGTCTTGATCTCCATAGAGGGCGGGGGATGCAGATACCTCCATGACGGTGGATCTACAAGCTGCTCCACCGTCTGAGGAAATCCGACGGCATGGGAGTGGAACGCTCAAGAAGTCTCTCCAGTTTGCTGGGGGTTCATTGAGTGTCGGCTACCAACCGATAGGACAGGCGGCATCTGCTGGGGTCTCTCATCGAGGGCCAACTCCTTCGTTGGAGACACACGTCTCCGCTCCTCTGGTCATTAGACTTCCTACGCCTTCGATGCAGCGGGGTGGCGGTGGAGCCACGTCAAAAATAATGGAGGCGATGTTGGAGATGGTGGAGCCTAACTTTCTACCAAATGCGACGGAGCTAGATGTGCCTAATGAGCCTTTGTCTTCGACTCCGGAGGCTGCCGTCTCTCCTGCTCGACATGCGCTATCTGGAGGTTTGTCTTAGACGACCTCGAATTAGTCAGTGGCTTATTGTTCGTGGATGTCATTGAATTGTGCGTTGAAGGTGTAGCAGCTTTAGCGTAGTTCATCCTATCCTCTTGGGTGTGGACTTCGAGGACCATTGTGCTCTTTGGTCTGGCTTCTACATAGTTTGTATCGGCTGTCAGCCGATACATGTTTGAATAGTTTTTACCGGCTGATTTCATATTATGTCCTGACATTTTTGGTTCTTTTAGATATATATTCCCATGTATGTTTTGCATTCGATTCCTTATGTTTATTATGGTTCCTCTACTAAAGTTTCCAAGATTTTCTCCAATGCTCTTAGATGCTCTTTGTTTTCACATCTTAAGTTTGTCTTACTTGCTTGACTCCTACTAAATTCCCTTACATGATGCAAATGTCATCTTTCACTCCATGTTCCAAGGAAAGTTATTATATAAGTAAAAAACCAACCAAAGCAATAGGCGATGCAATATCCTACTGCTTAACCATCTAGTGCCCAGGGTGGTTATGAAGAAACCACTATTTTCTGGATGATATTTTTTTTAAACTTTCTATGTTGACATTAGGGATATTATTAATAGTATGCAACCATATAAATGGAAGTGTAGCTTAATGGAACAAGTGTCGGTTAAATCTTTGTAAGGTCGGACCGTTGGATTGGAAGATTATAGTATGTCTTTGAACCGTATAATGCACACTCAAAAATGAGATTTTGGAGGGTGTGTGACTTCAAAGTTAAATAGAATTTGGATAAAATTTTCAAAACAGAAAGTGAAGATGTTCAGCAATGAGTTGTATCAACACCTCTCCATTGCAATCTTTCATATCAAGAATAGACTCACACATAATTATTGTGAATTTTATAAGTGAGAGTGACTTATCCATATACAGTTTAGGACAATAATTCATACGTTAAAATGTGAAAGGAGTTGGTACATTGATCAAGATCGGAATACATACACTAATGGAACATGAACAAGAGAACACAATCCAAAAAATAAATACAAGATAACAAACTTCCAAACACAAGAAATACCGCATAGTACATGTGTCAATTGTATTTGTAAGCATTTGCTGTATTTTAAGATATTGCAATTTTTGTTTTGTACATAGGTATTTGGATATCTAAGAAAGTCTAGTTCCAAATTTTATTTTTGCATCATATGCGGAATCAAAAGTTACATATATGTACTTCAGACACCAGACTGAGATGGTTCACAAATTCTACAACATTTCATTTTCTAGTGACCCAATGACCACTTACTGGTTATGTGGGCACTAAAAGGTTAACCCTTAATTCCTAAACGTCCTCACCCCTCTCCAAATTCGGCAGTTTTCCAAAGATGCATCATAAAATGCAATCCAGAGGGATATTTTGAACTTGATGTATGAATAAAAGTTGTATGTTATAAATTTTAGATTCTATCCATACGGTTAGATCTGCGACTGCTATCATCAATATTTTTGTATTGAAATTTGAAAATTGAAATTGCAAATTCTTTTGTAATTTGATTACAAATAAGATATTGACAATCTGTGGATGAAATTTGTTGTAATTGGTTGAAATGTAATACTCTAAGTATAGTGATTTTTGGAGATTTTTTGTTTGCTTAATTTTATGAGTTGAATTTTTTAATAGAACTTTTACACTAAAATCTTCAAAATTTTGAGTGAATCATTACAACATGAAATACATAGTTAAAAATACACCCGGCCAAAAGTTAATGACGGATGAAAAAATTGTGTTTGATTCTATACATCGCCCATTTTCTGAATGGTTGGACGTTTAGGGGTTAAGTTCCTAGGCGACCCAAAATGAGTTGCACTAAAAATAGAAAAAGGTTGTAAAACATGCTAAACGTTTCCGAATTGAGTGTTTCAAAAGCCTAACCTTTTTAGAATCAAGTTGGTTATAAGAATATGTGTTTGGATCAATGAAGTTGTTTTTAGTTAACTTTATAATCAATAAAGAAAGTTAGTCGATCTTGTGCATGATGAGTCTACAGAGTTGTCAAATTTGTAAATGTTTGAAAAAATGCATGATAATGCATCAATTCTGCAAAGATGTATAAAGACTAATTCAAGATTATGAATTTTAGTTCAATTCTATCATAATGGATTTCGCAAATTCATCATAAATAATTAAATATATAATCTACAAACTATAAACTTCCAAAATTCATTAAAAAAACAAATTTCATTTCATTATGATTGGCCAAAACTATAAGTTTAATAAGATTCCTAAATATTCGTTTGATTTCATCTTATGTAATGTGTTCATTTTATCTTGTTTTTTTCTACAATTATTTAAATTGGTGTTTTTATAAAATAAAAGATCCTAAATCTTGGCAACTTATGACCATGTTATGAACATTATATTTTTAGAAAATCCTAATTTATTATTTTTAAATAGAAAATAATTTGTAATTTTTTGTGAATATTCAAAGCTTTATCTTAAAACTGATTTATAAAAATTCTAAAGTATTTTTGTAATATTCAACTGTATAGATAAGATCTAGAGGTTGTGCATCACAGTTTTCATATTCTATAAAACTTCAAACAAGTTATGTTATAACACATTTAGTTTATGGCAAAACCTCTCAGGAACTTAAACCTACAAAATAATCAATAGTTCACTAAATAACATAAACGATATATTGTAAACCATACAGAAAAAAAAATCTGAAGGAAAATTTCCTAATATTTTTTTATTGTAATAAAACTAAGGCTTCACTTCTTTCCACATTATATTGCTAATGATGACTAAATTATAAAATTTGGGATTCTCTATATAGTATATGCATAGATTACAAATTTAACAAATAGGTTTTACTTTATTTTATTTATGTCGGTGAGTATGTTTTTATATTAACTACAATATATACAATAAAAATATTTTAAAATTTAAATGCTTTTCTATAATAGACAATTTTTACACATAGATAATTTGTAATTTTAAAAGTATAAATATTTTTATACGGTGGTTGGTATGATATTCTGTAGCTTAATTTTGAAGGCTTTCTGATATATTAAGAATTAAGTAGAGTTTATGGTTTTGACTTTGGTACTTATCATATTATTTTCTATTTTGCTTCTCTTTTTCACTTGTTCATTTACCCTTTTCGAATGAGATATGATAATTTTTTTTGCAATGTGTTTATACTGTACAGTGGGGTGACACCGAAATTGTCACCTTGTGCAATTTCAGGGATAGTGCCCACACTGCTGCCAACTTTGGCACCCTCCCGAGGGCTCGAAAATTGTTATTTATACATGAAATTTTAGACACAAAATCATTGTTATGTTGACAACATCTGTACCAAATTCCAAGGCCAGAAGATTGATACAAAAAAAGATATTCAAGATTTACTAACAAGGGGTAGCTATAAGAAATGTTTCACAGCTGCCAACTTTGACACCCTCCCAAGGATTGAAGAATTTTTTTTTCCCATGGAATTTTTGGAGTAGGAATATCTTTATGTTGTTTACACATATGAAAAGATTCAAGTCCAAAAGACCCACCAAAAAAATGATATTCCAAATCTATCAACAAGTGTAGTTGTGAGAAACAAAGAGGAAAATCGTCTCACAACTTTGATAGCCTCCCTAGAGTTGAGTATTTGTTATTTCAACATGAATGTTTTTGCACGTGTTATCAACTAAAAAGTGATTTTGTGCCAAAAATTCCATTTTAAAATAACAAATTCCCAATCCTAGAGAGGCAGTCAAAGTTGTGAGACAATTTTCCTCTTTGTTTCTCACAACTGCATCTGTTGGTAGATTTGGAATATCATTTTTTTTGTCGGTCTTTTGGACTTGAATTTTTTCACATGTGTAAACAACATAAAGATGTTCCTACTCCAAAAATTCCATGTGAAAAAGAAAATTCCATGTGAATACTTCAATCCTTGGGAGGGTGTCAAAGTTGACAGTTGTGAAACATTTCTTACAGCTACCCCTTATTAGTAAATCTTGAATATCTTTTTTTGTATCAATCTTCTAGCTTTGAAATTTGGTACACATGTTGTCAACATAACAATGATTTTTTTTCTAAAATTTCATGTATAAATAACAATTTTCCAACGCTCGGGAGGGTGTCAAAGTTGGCAGCAGTGTGGGCACTATCCCTGAAATTGCACAAGGTGACAATTTGGGTGTCACCCCACTGTACACACTACGGTAATCTTCTTAGTGACCTTTCATACAAGCAATTTAAGCTTCCTTCATTTTTATTCAATGCATTCCAAACAACAAGTGAGTGTTTTAAAAGGATGAAAATGTAAAAATGTCCTAATTATTTTAAACACAAAAAATCCAAAAAGTAAAAATGACGATTAATATTATTATTTTTTGCTGAAAAAACATGGTGGACTTATTCGTGTAGTTTTTACAATATAGATGCATTGTAGATTACACGACATTGTTACCCACTGGATAGCTATCAGTTTACAGAATAAGCCCACCATGTTCCTTTGTAAATAAAATGAATTGTGCAGGGTAAGCCCTTTTGTTTGAGACTTACTTCCAATTCAGACTGACTACTTGGCTACTATCTCGTAGCATGTAGCATTTAATTTGCTCGCGAATTTTTGTCTAAAACTTACTTCATTTTGGATGTGGCTATTGGTATACTAAAAAAATGGGTAAAAAACTAGATGAAATGGTCAAAGTCTTCTAAAAAAATACCAAAATCGCTACTATTTGGATGAAACTGCCTTACAATAGATAAATATATGGATGATATTATATACATGTTTATGCCAAATATTTATATGGATGATTCTATTCGTATTTTCCTTACCTGGCAACATTCCAAGGCGCGTATTGCTCTACCAACGGAAAAACAAAAAATATTCGCTAGAAGCATGGCCTCATTTTCAATAACCCCTTTATTCTGCATAACATTATGAAGTCCTAGACTTTGTATCGCTACTAAAGTTTCCAGAATTCTCTTTGATGCTCTTGGATGCTCTTTGTTTTGACATCTTAAGTTTGTGTTACTTGCTTGATTCCTACTAAATTCCCTCGTATAATGACAAGTGTCATCTTTCACTCTAGTTCTAAGGAAAGTTACTGTATCAGTAAAAATCAAAAGAATCAGTAGGGGTTGCATAACGCTACTGTTATGGAATGTAATGCTGGCCGAACTCGCTTTTAAGTAAAAACAATTTTTTTTGGCAAATCCGAACTAAGGCAAATATATGGCACAACAATTGGGCTAGGGAGAATGATATGGGGGGTTCTGAATAAATGATAGGGAATGTAGAAGATGGGGCATGCTCCCTATCACATAAGGATCTTAGTGGTGATTGAGTCATTTAAGAATATCGTAGGAGGAATTTAGTGGTGATTGAGCTTAATGATGATGGAGTCTCTTCCCTTATGTCCAACATCCTCAACTCATTCCAGAGACCACTTCCGAGAGAAGAATAGACAAATTTATTCAATGCATGTACGTAGAAAAGACATGCTTCCGGACAAGGACGTCTACCCGATAGGACGGGCTTCCCATTCTGAAAATCCAACTTTCAGTACCTTGGCAGAAAAGCAGCTCTAGTTAGCAAATTTCAATGGGGGCCATTCTCCATCGCAACCTCAGAATACTCATTGCCCCTTCCACAATCTCCATGGCACAAAATCAAAACCGTTTCCTAATTAATTTGTTTTTAAGTTAAAAGCGTGTTTTGGAGCTTATCCTACACATTAATGATGAACAACAAAATGACCCCATAACTGCTCACAAATGAACCATACCAGTACATGGATTGACATAACATTCATTAGCCTTTGTGACTACTGCCTTCCCCCAATAGAATGATGTGGAATATCCACATCATTTCATCCCCCCAATGAAATGATGTGGGATACTCCACATCACATCAGTAGCTATAGGGGCATGTGACATTAAGCAAGAGCAATCAACCACGGTGAACAGTAATCGAAAGCACTCACTCAATTACAATTCAACAGTGTTTTGTAATTGTTTACGGTATTTGATTCAATAGTCCATTCAATTACAAATCACTGGTCACTCCATATATAAAGGTGGATGAAACTAAAAGGCAGCCTCTTGGAAGGCTACTGAGGGCCTCTTTACACTAGAGACGGGAAGCCGTGAGGAGAGAAATTTCAGTCAATGGGAGGCCTAAAAACCGAGAAGACCAAAGAATGTCACTTTCCACCCGAAATTTTTAGTCCAAGGGACGGAAGGAGGAGAAAATGACTTGGACAACACTTTTGTCCTTCGTGGCAACAAAAGTGCACATTTTTCAAGGCCTCCGAATTTTGCGTCAAGCCCACCTCAAGAGGTGGGTCTAACGCAAAATCCGGGGGGACGTTTGGCCAAAATTCTCACAACCAATCATTTTTTATTTTTTAAGAAATATGTAAGAACTTTATTTGAAAAAATCAGCATTTTATTTTGTGGCCCCTTCTCACTTTACACTATATCCAAAGGCCGTCAAGTTCAAAAGTTGGCTTCTCAAGGATGAGCCATGGCCTTTGTGAAGTTTTCTCCACGGCTTCTCGCCTGTAGTGTAAGGGCCGCTTCACACTATGGCCAAAGGTCAAGAGGCCGTCGGTTTCCACCAATCAAATTGCAAGAAACCATGGTTTCGGCCTCTCGACCCTTCACACTAGAGGCCAAAGTCCAAAGGCCGTGGACCTTCAAAATGCTTACATGGCAACACTTTTTGACCAAGGTGACGGCCTCTCGAGAGGAAGTTTGGGTCCTACATTTTGCAAGACCCGTCACTATGGTCGAGAGGCCGTCGATTTCTTTTCATAAAAAATGAAACTATATTTTATTGGCTATTTTCAGTAGATTTTTTTGGACTCTCAACAAAGTTTGGACTCTCAATCCCACGGCCTCTCGACTTGGACGGCCATAGTGTGAAGCGGCCCTAAAGAGGGCCTGAATGTTATGGAGTCGGTCATCACTCGTCACTGACATTTTCAAAAATATATATACTTTTAAAATTTTGTTTAAATCAGAGTACCCGTCGGTACAGTACTCGGAAGCCGCGGCAGTAGGTACGCCGTACGCGCATACGCCCTGTTCTGGAATGCGCCATAAAATAACCTTTTTCACACGGCATCCCTTTTTCGGTCCAAACGTCCAAACCGAGCAGAGGATATTTTAATACCCGCAACGTGGAAGCACCTCACACGCCACTACACACGTGGCACTCTTAGGTCTGACATGTCAACGTTCCAGTTGGCAGCTTCGAGGAAAGCGGTGCCCCACTCCCCGCCCGCTCCCTCCGTGTGCCGACACGGAGCCACCTCCCTCGCATCCGTCTCTTCCCCTCCTACATAATCAGCACAGCTCCATCGCATGTTTCAATCACACTCTCATTCAGTCCATTTGGATTCCAATTTTGGGACTGATTCTTATCAAGTTTATAGGAAGAGTAACAGATTGATACAGTTTGCTTTATTGCCGAGGAGTGTTATAGTAGTCAGTTTGCTTTGTTGCCAAGGAGTATTATAGTAGTCAGTTTGCTTTGTTGCCGAGGTTTGCAGCGATGGGGCCGCAGCGGGAGCTGGAGGTCACGGTGTTGTCAGCGCAGGACTTGAAGAACGTGAAGCTTACAGGGGGGACCATGAACCCCTACTGCGTGGCCTGGATTTACCCTCACATGAAGGTGGCCGGTGCCGTCAACAACGGCGGAGGCGTGAACCCTACTTGGAACTCCGTCATCAAGCTCCCTGTCGAGGAGAGCCTCATCGAGCAAGGAAACGCCAACGTGACGGTGGAGATTTACAATCACGGCAAATTCTCCAACAAGTTCATTGGATCCGCATTAGTGCCCCTGTCCGACCTCAAATCGCAGTCGAGAGGATCCTCATTCCAGGTCAGAACTCGCTCTTCACTGAACTTCACTCCATACATCTTTAGATTCATGATTACCCGGTTTCACGCACCGTTGCGTAAGCAAGAATAATTACTTATCGTTTGGTCTCTTTCAAGTCCTGTGCATCAAATCCACCTTTTACAAAGAGTGCGAAACCCCAATACATGTACTAGAAGCTTACGTAAGAGCCTTGACTTAGCAGTTGTGTGAAAAGAAGGGTGTGTTCAATTGTTGATGCAAGAAACCGACCTTGCCTCGGAAGCATAGTTTCCCGATCAACAATCAAACCAGTTGAACACTAGCTCCTTCAACTTGGTTTGATTGCTTGATGAGCAGTTAGGTAATTCAATTCATACTAACACTGCTCATCAAGCAATCTGATCATGTTGTGCCTGTGTATCCTATCTATGAATTGAACGCAGTATGAATTGTTTGCATGAGAATGATCGATTGATGTGTGTTGCGCAGGTTCGGAAGAAATCAGGGAAAAATCAAGGGATGATCAACGTGGCTGTGAAGTTGGGAAGGACGTTGACAGAAGAGGAAACGGCCAAGAGTGCGCCACCAGTGATGGCATACCCGGCGATGGCAGGCATGGGACAAAACTCACAGCAACAATATTCGTACCCACAGCAGCAGTATGGTCAGCAGTACCCGCAGCAGTACCCACCGCAGCAGTATCCACCGCAACAGTACCCACAGCAGCAGTATGTGTACCAGCAAGCGCGGCCGAGGCGGAGCGGCATGCTGGGAGGGCCGGGGTTGGGCCTGGGCGCCGGCTTGCTGGGAGGAATGCTGCTTGGTGGGGCGATGGATGGCGGTATGGACGGTGGCGGCTGCGGTGGCGGTGGCGGTTGCGGTGGAGGATGCGGTGGTTAATTAACTCCGCCATCCATACAGTGTAGCGTAGTAGTCCATCTTTGTACATACATTTGTGCAGATTGTTTCGGAAATGGGAAACCATTTGTGCGGTAGGTATCAATGTTTTGACCTGTCAGGTCATAATTAGTTGTCGACGAGACTCGTCATTTCATTTTGTTGAGTTTTGAGAAATAATGAAAGAGAAGGTTATCGAGGTTCTTCCATTGATTTTTTGTACTGGTTTGAGTGTTTGCATCTTGATGTTAATCTAATAGATAGAGTACTCCATGGGCTCTGCTACATGCGATGCATGCTATCTCCAAGTGGCAAAGTGACGAGGTGGTAGCATGCAACACTACACGACATGGCGAGCCTATGAAATACTCTATCTAGCATAAGGTTTCATTTTCAATATACAAGGTTTAAATTTGTATACTTTGTTTATCAAACGGTTCACAAAGAGGAAGAGAATTATGGGTTCTGAAATAATCAATACTTGCTTTGCACCTGTCATCTTGGCAAGCATATGCAATTTTGTTTTACATTAGATTATTAGAGTCTCAAAGAGAAATTCAACCCAAGTTGTTTTGTGATTTTCTGACAATTAGTTTCATTTTCTACAAATTTTACATTTGAAAATTGTTAACTTATCACTGTAGTTGACAACACACTGGATTTTGGATTTTTTTTCAGAAGATGGATCCAGATTTCTGCATATGCAGCTTGTTTTCCATCTTTCTGTATCCTTATGCAAATTTATTTCTAAATTGAAACTAGTCTTCATCTTCATTTCCACCTTGCAGCTGTTTTTCAGATATCATTTTGGAGTGCAAATCGAGGAAATCCTTGTCCAATGTGACCAAAAGCACTCACCAACTCCGGAATGGTTCAAAATAGCAGTGAGAAGTGACCAATTTCCTTGTAGTGTTCAAGCCACCAAGGGAATATGCATTTGTTGCACGCAATAATATTCTACAATACCTTAGTAATCTAGTAATACCGTAAAATACGACTTAGTCTGGTGCAAAGTACACTCAAACCTCACCACCTTGGGTCCCAACTTTTTCACTACGAGTTTGAATGTGTGACAAGTGTGCTATCCTCAATGATCGTGTCACAAGTGTGGGAGATATTCAAGGATGTCATTGTAGAGAGGGTCATTATAAAGAGGTTTGAGTGTATAACATTATAAAAATGTAGAATGCCCTTAATCCTTGGGGCTCAGCTAATAAAAAAAATGGTCACTTTCAGAGTGTTTTGTTGAATAACTTGAGACTCACATGGAGTTTGGTTTTGGTATCAATAGAACGGATTTTATTTTATTTCTTAAATGTGTCTCTTGCAAAAAAAATCAAAACATTTGGACCTTGGGAAGTGCTTTGAATATGGTGAAATATGGTTGAGAATATTAAAAAAAAATGTAAAGAACACTGATGCAAATTAACATAGAAAATTTGCTATGAACACGTGGTCGTTTTCACAAAGCTAATTTCAAGTGTTCTAAAAAAGAAGAAGGGACTTGTTGATTTCTCATTGGCGAAGTTTGGTTTCAGAAAACAAAATACATACTCCAACATAGAGCATTGTAGTGAACAATGTACTCTAGTTTACAAATTTGCTTATCTTTAACAAAGGCGAGATTTTTATTTTTTTATTTTTTTTTATTTTTTTTATTTTTTATTTTACTTACAAAAGTACGCATGGTAGTATTCTTTTATATGACATGTCACTAGTAGAAAAGGTGGCGCTCTCCAAGGAGATGCCCTGGATCACTATGCATGCGTGGAATTGGGCACTACTTGCCTGGGCATCTTCCTCGACAATGCTACCTTTTCTACTATAGTGTCTCAATGTGTGATAATTCATTCTAGACATACTTTTCTATATCATCAACAATGAATATAAAAATTGCCCCATTTGGATTTGAAATTTCACACAAAAAATTGAAAAAATAAAATCATACAAAATGTAATTTATATGAATTTTAAAAATAAAAAGATAGTCCTATCCTACTTATGACATATGGAACACATCAGGAATTTAGGACCCCACGGATTTTAAACGATTTCCGTGCGACATCCGATATTTCATAGATTTGTACATTTTTTACACGGATTTCGCGCTAATTCTGCACGGATTCTGCATTGTGTAAGATAACAAAAAGAGTGAAGGTAGAAACCTTGCGGATTTAGTGCAAAATTAGCGCAAAATCTATTTGGAATCTGTGCGAAAAATGTACGAACCCATGAAATATTGGATGTCGCACGGAAATCGTCAAAAATCAGTGAGGTCCTAAATTCCTGATACATGCAATTCACTATTTCTGCACTTGGCTAAGTGCACTCATTTCATGAGCAAATTTGGTTTTAAAAAAATTGGCTAAAAAGTTCTCCAAAAAACAACAATTTTTGTCTTTCTACAATCACTTACATTGTAAATAAACAATTCATTTATTTTTATTTTATCCTTGACTTTATCTTTTCTATTATCTTGTTTTCTTTCTTGTCTTCCTTCTTGTCTTCCTTCTTGTCTTTTGTTTCTTTTTTCTTTTTTCTTCATTCTTTTCTTTCCATTTTTGGCTCTTCTTGTGCAGTCGCGCATCCGATATTCGCACCAAGGTTTTATTTTTATTTTTTTATTTATTTTTAATTTACAAATTTTTTCCCTTCTTTGTTAGAGTTTCGCTTGCCATTCGTGCCGCTGAACCCTACCTTCCAAAAAATAAAAAATAAAAAATAAAAAATCAGTGTTGGTACAACCACCGCCTGAACCCTAAATGATAGCAAAGATTTTATTTCTTTTTGCTTTTCTCTGCTATTGAATGCGCGGCCACGCACTCTATCCCTTCCCTCTCCCTTTCCTCTTCCTCCCCTCTCCCTCCCCTCTCTTCATATAGAAAAGAAGAAACAAAAGAAAAAGAAAATACAAAGAAGAAGAAGAAAAGAAACATTAAAGGTAGGTACAGTTGCTAGATGTATCCTAAACAACGGCGGATAATAATAATAATAATAATAACAATAATAAAATTGCTATTCTAGGCCGTTGGGTGTGTAACCGCGCACCCTATCCCTTCCCTCTCCTTCCCTTCTCCCTTCCCTCTTCCTCGTCTCTCCTATATATAAATGAGGAGAATCTTCCTCCCTCTCTCCTATATATATATGAGGAGAGGGGAGGAAGAGGAAGAGGGAGAGGGGAGGAATAGGATGCGCAACCGCGTACCCAATGGCCCAGAATAGCAAATTTTATTTATTTATTTATTTATTATTATTATTATTATTATTATTATTTTTTAAAATTTTGTTTTTTCTTTGCCGCCTTTTAGGGTTCAGTCGGTGGCTATATCCACCTTGATTTTTATTTATTTTTAAATTTTTAAATTTTTTGGTTGGGTTCAGCGGCACAAATGGCAAACTAAATCCTAACCAAGAAGGAAAAAAAAAACAAACAAACAAACAAATAAAAAACAAAAAACTTTAGTGCAGGTGTGGGATGCGCGGCTATACAAGAAGAGACAAAAATGGAAAGAAAAGAATGAAGAAAAAATAGAAGAAAAACAAAAGACAAGAAGAAAGACAAGAAGAAAGACAAGAAAGAAAACAAGATGAAAGAAAAGATTAAAAAAAAAGATAAAGTGAAAGATAAATTATAAATAAATGAATCGTTTGTTTACAATGGAAGGGATTATAGAAAGACAAAATTGGTGTTTTTTAGAGATTATTTTAGACAATTTTCTTAATGCGCCCGGGTACTAAGTGCATGATTATATGGTCAAGTGCGTAAATATCGAATTGCGTGTTATAGGTGTATTTTTGTAACTCAAAATGTATCATAATTTGCATCCTAAAAGCCCCACTTCCAACCACCTATAGAAGCCTGCAATTCAATCATGAGTGGTCGGTTTTAGGTTCTCTAGGTGGTTGTTGAGATCATCTAAATGACCATAATAGATGTATGTGGACAGAAACGATTATGGGGCATTCCACCTTATATCAAACCTCCTAGAAAAATCTATGCCTTCTTATTATATTCATCATTACATGGCACACATGGTTGTGCTTGTTTTCGATGCCTATCATCACACTTTCAGCCACCCAATATGTGAGTGTGAATGTATGATGAAGATTGTACCTATCCATCACGCTCATCCGTCACACTCATCCGTTACACTTTTGACCATGCTGCGTGTAACAATAATCATAATTGTGCTTGTTTGCCATACTCATTAATCCATGCAGAACATAATCCATGTTCATATGTTTGTTTGCTGTTCAACATATAATCCATATACATATTTTTGTTTGTCATAGTACAAATGCATCCTTAGATATGTAGAAAGAGAGAGAAATATTAGGTGGAATTACTTAAATTAAAAAAACACTTACAAATGTGACAATAAGGAATTTAAAAAGTATGATGACTACTATAACCCCAAATACTTTTTTAATCCGTAGATACCAAAACCTTCTATAAAAATATTATAATTATTTATTAATTTTTTTACAAATAGACTTAAATTACATTTTAAAAATCCATTCACACGTTAAATGATGTTTTGTAAAGAAATCACAAATAGATTTTTTTAGTATTAAAAATTCATTGTCAAAATGGTTTGACTATCGACGTTGAAGGATCAAGGATGAATGTTAATATCACTTTAGCCCCTAAACTCCCAAGAGACCATTTTTTAACGGGCTATCCGAAACAAGAAAAATAATTTTTTGAAAAAATAAAAAATATTTTAAAATACTACATCAAGTTTACTTTTCAACGCAATTTGAATTATGTCAATATAAGTTAAACTCCATTGGGAAGAATTTTCCAAAGTGAATCTTGTCAACATTGTCTTAGTGTTATAAAAATTGCTATTTGGAGAAAGTAATGATGTTTCCTTTATCATTTCTTTTTCTTATTTGAAGTTTACAATAGATAAACCAATTTTAACTAATCATGCTAAATTTTAAACTCTAAAAGTGAAAAATTGTAATTTATTCAAGTTTTAAAAGGTTATTTCTTTTAAATTCATTAAAAAATATTTAAAGCTTTTTTGGAAGTTTAAACATATGGATAATTTGTAGAAATGATGCCCTATATTTTGTCTATTGAACCAAACTTCATCAAACATATAGAAGGCACATATTATAACACATTTATGTTTTGTCCAATACCCCTCTGGCTTTTAGCTTTTAGGGATTAACACCTCATTGTCACAATGTTATATAACTCCATGTCCTCACGTGTGATATTAAAGAGGTCATGATGTATCTAGAGAAGTTCCTAGATACGAGCAGGCTCCTGATTGAAAAGGGTGCTTCTCGAACGTGGATCTTCCCGAACGCATTCAAATTCCACCGACAGTGAGAGGAATCGAATGCTTTTCCCCACTTCGGCTGCACTCACCCTCCCTCGCCTTATTATCATCACGCCAACAATCATTGTAAGAACAGATTCTTGGGAGAAGATTTGCTGATTTGTTGGCGTTCGGCTGAATGATACGGAGTTGGGTCACATCAACATCATGAAGAAGACGATGATGACGCTCCTTGCGTAACGAACGAAAGCGTTTCGTGAGTCAGTTACAACAACAACAACAACAGCAACGCCCGGGGTGACTCACTTGGAATTACTTAATTAGTTTTCGTCGTGATTCTCAAGCGTTGGGGATGGGAAGTGAAACCTTGTAAGCATGAGAGTTGCAAGCATGAGAGATTGAAGCTCTTCTTGAACAGAGATTGAACAGTGCTCGATCAATGCTGGAGAAAGAAAATTATTGTGTGGGGAAACATCATCGGTGGGTGTGAGGATGGTGCACCCTGTTTTGGTATCTCTGGTATCCCGGTTCGTCCACGTTCACCAGCACGAGGTTCCTGCGTTGCTGCGCGCCTTCTCGGCCTTCTTCTTTGTGAGTGTTCTTTGCAATCTGAATAGGATTGGGCTTTGATCACGTTCTTTCGGTTTCTTTACATTGACGTTGCAGGTCCTGGATTTTAGCCCTGTCTTAAACCCTAAAGTAGTTGGTATAGATTTGGACGTTTTTTTTTTCTGTTGCGCTAGTTTCAGAGGACGCGCATTGTGTGTGCGTGTGTGTGTTTGTGGGAGAATTTTGTTTGAATTGTGTGGGAGTTTTCTAATAAACTAAGGTGATGAACCAGTTGCTGGGTGCATACTTTGTGGTCCTGCCGTTACGAGATGAGGCAGCTTTGTCACTGGGTACTGGTGTTTTGCCAGCTCTCTTTCTGGCTTCCTTGGTGCTCACCATGTTAGCCGCTCCAGCCTCCTCCTATTTGCTCTCACTCCCGAATCTGCCCAAGAGCAAGGTGAGACTTCATGGGTTGAAATTATTGGGGCTTCAACCAATTTGTGAGGTAAGGTAGAGGATACTATTTGAAGGATTTTAACCAACATGTAGGAGTGTGCTTTCATTGGGAGATCAGTCGAAAAGCTCCGTAGAGATCACTTTGGGTACAAGGGATCTGTTGAGACCAAATTTTATGAATTTCTTATGCAAGATTCATTCAAAGTGGGAGGTTGTACCACTATTTATGGCCCCATTTCCATTCAACGATCAGTGACCATAGACTTGTAGCCAAGTCATTGCTAATTGAAAGCCAACCAAGTGTATTGCCAACCAAGAGATGAGTTAGTATAGGAGACGGGATTAGGTCCCTAACGGTTTTAGTATCCTCTACCTCGTGGGATGCTTGTACAGAGCAATAGTTTTTGGAGAGACTTATATCATGCCTTGAATGTCTTGGTTGCAGGCACTTGTTATTTTGTACAGATTTTTTGGTGGTTCACTCCTCGTGTTCTTTCTTCTTTACATTTCCGTGCCTGCCTCGCATCTACCATCAGTTACGATCGTCCTCTGCTTTCTCTTTTAGTGTGTACGTGTTGCATATGCTTTGGTCTTCTGAGACTGTGATGAAGAGGATTGTCCAAACATCATTGCATTGACGTGTGAAGTCTATGTATATGCAGGATGAGAGATTATCTGATGCCTTGAAACCCGAAGAGGACATTTCCATCGTGAATGGCGATTCCATAACTCCCACAAGTTGGCACGAACTTTCTTGGTTGTTCATTGGAGTTCGTGGTAGCTTCTTCCTTTGGGTGAGTGCATAACCGATTCCTTCAATAGAATGATTCCTCCTATGTCAAATGTTATTACTTCGTGTTGCTCTCATTCCTTTTTGTTTGACTCTTCCCTCTGTTCTTTGCTGAGTTTTTCTGCCTTTTTTGCAAGGATGATCTCCTGCATAGAAAAAGCTTGTTGCTCTTGAGGATTGGGTCTGACAAGATTTGAGCATACCTTCTTTCTGCAGATCGCGTTATTAAATTTGTTCACCATCTCAGCTATGTGGGCACGCATCACTGATGTCATGACAAGTGAGGTTGGATTTTGCTGGACTTGCTTTAGATGGTGGTCGATTGCACACGTTCACACTTTGGACCGGTTGCCATTCTAATTTCTCGTCATGTACATGATGCTCGTTTGTTATTTTAGTTTTTCAAGACTAAAGTGAGATAGTACTGAGATCAGCATCAGGGCTTGAGCACCTACCGTCTTAACCAGAAAAACTATATCGTATGTGTAAGCTTTCTCATGTTGGTTATATTGCTTGAGAGGACCCAATGTGTTGCTATGATTGGCAGGCTGGGGCGAGGCTTTTTGGCTTCATTGGTGCAGGGGCAACATTAGGTCAGCTTATTGGGTCATTGCTGGCTGTTGGCTTGGCTCGCCTTGGACCAGGTTGTATTTCTGACTTCAGGTTCGAATTGTGCTTTTGTTGCCGTCTATGGCCTTGAAGATTGGCATTCTTTAACGCAGGTCTTTCAGTGATAGGTAGTCTGTTCACCGGTTCTCTAGGCGAAATGTGCTTCTTATTCATGACTTATTCTGAACTGATACTAACAAACATGTATGCATTGGACTGTAGAGTCTGCTCCCTGCCTACCATTGTAGAGATAAAATTTAGAGTCGAGGCCAGAACATGAGTGATGTCAGAACTTGAAGCCTCTCATGTCCTAGTTATGCCATCTGTTTTTGCAATGTTAACAGGAATGCATTTGCTACTTATCTTATCTACTCTTGTTGTTTGAACAGTTCTGCTTCTCATAGCAGCATTGATGATGGAGCTGGCTGCAAGGTGTGCTTTAGGTATTGGTGAAGATGGCCTTCATCATATGCCTGCCCTAATTTCAAGGTCCGGTTCTTCTCTGTAGATCCTTTGTGGTGACGTTTCTCTTCTCTTCTCTTTTGACTTGAGGTGGCTTCTGGTGGAAAATATTCCTAGGGTAGAGTGGTCACAAAGTAAATCATCCAACTCTCAAAATTTGCCATGCACTAAAGTGCCTCTATCTTCATGTCACTGAATATCTTAGATTATATATCTTATTTATTACTCATAATCAAAGGAACTTCTTCTTTAGATCGTTAATGTACTAGGTCTTAGTTCACCGAATAGGATCAAACTGTTGTGTGTTGTGATGTGTCGATGTAGAAAGTAAACAGGCTTGAATTGGTAGCTAACGTTTCGTCTGGCATCTTTCGAACAGCAAGGAAAGTGAAGATGAAAGTCAGCAGTTGGTAGAACTTAATGAAGGTACAAACAAGGGTGGGTCTTTAGTTGATTCTGAAACCTTGATAGTGACCACGTCGAAGAAGTTAGCGTCCCTGTTGGAGGGTGTACGGCTCATTTTCTCCTCAACATACCTTCTCCAAATTTGTGCATTCTTGTGGCTGACAGCAGTTATTTCGTCATTCTTCTATTTTGAGGTTAGCACTGCTGGTATTTGTATTTATTTACTATTTTCATTCTTCCATTAAATATCTGAGATCATCTATTGAATCTGTTCTTATTTTCTTTATTGTTTCTTTTGATGGGTCTGACCTGGCTAGCCTAAGCAAAGAAAATCATCTATGCAGAGATCGGCGGTTGTTGCAGACTCTACACAAGATCCATTGGGAAGAAGAATTCTATTGGCTGAAATCAACAGTTTAACAGCTGTTTTTATTCTTGCTGGACAACTCACGGTCACGGTATGAACTGAGTCTTGGATGTGCCCTTCCAATTCTAGCTATTTCTCAATTTAAGCTTCTCCTGAACTAAAGGAATTTGGTCTATGAAATTGTGAAAATGTTTTCAATCTTCAAATAAATATCTTACAATTAATTTGGATGTACCTTATTACATATGAATAAGAGATTGCCAAATATTGTATGGTCATTTTATAAATCAACAGCCTTTGTTGGTATAATCTGAACTCGAGGTGACCTTCACTATCTTTCTCTCCAAATGACTTGTAGTTGCCGAGATTATGTAGTCACATGCAGTATAATCAGGACAGTAAAAAACAATGTATATTCTGCTTTCAGGGTCGACTTTTGTCCAAGATTGGAGTTACAGCAGCTCTTTGTGCACTTCCTGTGGTGGCACTTCTTAATTTAACTGCAATTTCTGCATCACCAACCTCGATGGTGATAGCTATCTCTGAGGCTGTTCGCAAGGTTGGCAAGTGAGGCCTTTTTGCCCACTATGTCTTTGCAAGTCAATTCTTTCAATAGCAAGTCACTCTCTGAACGTCTCAATATTTGATGCTTGATGTTAAAGAACAGAGTCATTTGGTATCTAGAAGACTCTGTGCCGGGTGAATGCCTATTATCTTGACAGTTGCAGCAAACCTTTTCGGCTTGCAGGTAGTGAGGTGTTCTCGCTTCTGGGTCGAAATAGTGAATAGAGAGTGGTTTCATCCACACATGATGTTTTGAAGAATAGAGTTGCACAATTAGAGTAGAATTTAATGAGCATTTTTGAGTGTAAGCTTGGTTATGTACAAGTGATTGGTACTGGTAATATGACTGACTGACAAAACTAACTCATGATGTAGCAAAGTTTTCACTCTGCTTGTATATAAGCTGTGCTTGCATTGAGGTGAAAATTATGTGTGTAGGTTACAAATTACGTAGTAACACGACCAGCAAGGGAAATTCTCTTTACTGTGACGACTCGTGAAGAGAAATACAAAGCCAAGGTTAGATTCAACTTCACGAGGTTCACCTGAATTTTTTCCTCTGTTTTGTTCTTTGTTTGAATTCAGAAGTTGCTTTTTTCTGCTCCATCTCTGATTCAACTTGTTTTTATTCCAAACATTTTATAATCCAGGCTGAATGAACCTACTTTACTATTTTTGCAGGTGATTATTGACACCTTCGTGCAAAGATTAGGAGATGCCGCTGCTGCAGGAGTGTATAAGATGACCGAAGCCTTGCTGTTGCGGGGGCCTTCTGCTGTTGCTATCTGTGCTTTGCCGGTGAGAATGCCCGCAAATGTATCACATGACACCGATTACGCATTCTTTTGCTCAACTTTGATGTGGTGTAATTGGAAATTGATTGTATACAGTCATGCGTAATGCATACAATGGTGCTAAATTTCAAGCATGTAGCTGTTACCTTGTATACACTTTTCGGGTACGGAAAGTCTCTTTACAACAGCGCCTGACTCTTCAATTTTTTCTGCTACAGGTATGCGTAGGTTGGTTATGGGTTGCAGTGGCACTTGGACGCAGACAAACATTGCTTGCAAGGATGCTAGAATCTTCCCCTTCCAGCTGAACTCATATTTGTATTTGGCCTTCCAAGTAGGCTTGTTCAATTTCTGTGACACGGTGAGGAATGACTCCCTTCTTCCATGCCCTGAGTAGCACAACTGATGCTTTTTTCTAATTGTCATCATCCATGCATCGGGGTCCGTTTACTTGCGATTCTTACTTGAGATATACAGTCCACCCTAGATAAAAGTTACTGGATAAATGTTATTCATATAAACGCTAAATCATTATATTTGTGAGAAAATTCTACTCCCCATTTATTGCAAACCAAAAATGTCAAAGACGTTACATGTTAACAAAATTTTACTCCTTTTTTTGTTATTTTGACCCTTATAAAATGAACAGACTAAATCAACTACATCTACATTCTGGATGAATAGAATAGGAAAAAACAATGACAACTCTAAAGATTGGTTGTTATTATATGTAAAACTTTTCAGAAAATGAAAAGCTATGAATTTCAGTACATGAATGGTCAACATGAATTAGAATTAGTAAACGACTTGTTATAAGTTTATATAATTATGTTATTACTCGAAAGTCTACTACTTCCCTACTTAACACATTATAGCTGTTACGAAATATTTACATAACATTTATTCCGGGTGGACTGTAGAGGAATTTGCTGTTAGTTTCACTTTATATTCAGGGTCGTTGAACATCTGAAATCCTTATTCATAGGTGTAAGAACATTTCCTTCACCTGGTTTTTGGGACCAGGTCAACTTTGTTAGGGATATAGTATTAGAACCTCTAGAGCTGTCCTGACAAATGTATCTGCTCTGCAGCAGGAGTTGTTTTACGTGGGCTTGGCAAATTTGACAATGCCACAACGACCAGAGATCACAAGAGGAATCAGACATCAGACATCAGAGGCATTAAGTCCATCAATTGTGGTTCCAATGTTGTCACAGATGACATGACAACGTCTGAATCAATTTGGTAATGAGAAATTGGCGGTCCTCTCTTGTATGTTTTTTGATCAGGCGAGAGTAACTGCTTATTTGGTCTCGTTTGAAGTTCTGTGGATTAATTGCCCATCTTCCACAAAGAGTGCTGATAACTGAGATACATGGTGAGTGGTTAGTTTAAAATGTGCCCGCACCTACCGAGTAAGAACATGTAGGTAACAATGTTTAACTAACTCATGCTCGCAGTGAGAGTTAGAATGTCTTGTCTAGAAGATTTTGGAGTCAAATAGCTACTTCTCCATTCATGAATCATGAATCATGGAGAAGTCGGAACTGGTTAAGGAGAGTTAAGGAAAATCAAAGAGAAGTATAGGAAAGCAACATTTCTTACTTGCTTGGTGCAAGTAGGGCCTTAATAAGTAGTGTACAAAATCCAATACTCCCTCTGTCTAGAAATAATTGTCCTCGTTTTTGGCATCTTTTTTCTCAAAATAATTGTCCTATGTTTTTATACTTCAAACGTGAACCATGTCCACTTCAAACGGGGTGGACAATGAGAGACAAAAACTACATACTATATTGCTCCCTCTGTCCCATAAAAAGATCATGAAAACTACTTTGTTGTAAAGTAGTATTCATGGTCTTTTTATAGGATAGAGGGAGTACGATTAAAGATAGGCCATTTTTTTTGGGTATTGAGATCCTTTTTTTTGGCAAGAATGCGTTAAGTTGATTTATTTTTTAAATAGGGTAGTTATTTCCATACATAGGAAGTACTAAACAAATGAATGCCAGATTTTGGTTGATAGTTGATGGATTCCAATCCCTATTACCTTACAAGTCCATTGGTACTTGGTGTGAGGAATGGTCTTACTAAGAGTGTGAGGAATGGTCTTAGTAAGAGTGTTAGAAACGAATCGTGGTACACTTTTGGACCCAATCCACTTTATCAACACCAATCTTATCAATCTTTCAAGTGCTTTAACCCTTAAAGGACATACCAAGCCCCTCGGGCTTAGTTTTTTCAGTTTTCAAACCACTTTAACTATGAATAGCTAATAATAGAGAAATACTTTAATGATTTTTTTCAAGCATCATTTGGGACATGAATAGTATGTACCTACATTTTTAGAATGTAAATTACTTCTATGTTTTGAGGCTAAAACTAAAAAATACTCCTCACTTTCTAAATAAGGATATTTCCTTCAAGGATTAATTCCCCGAAACCAGTCTTTTTCTCAATATTGTGCTGAATATTCATTTAGTGAACATGAATATTCAATATTCAATATGCTCCGTATAGTCAACTTTGAGCTCAATATTGTCCTTTTTCTCAATAGTCACACTTTTCATTTGAACAATGCTACTATATTTACATGGGCACAAATTTTGATAATCTATAATAATATTTATGTGAATGAACTTGGTCTACTTAGTGAGGAGAACTATTCAAGAACCAAACATAACATAGGCTCTACAGATGGTGGGGAATATTCCACACCCAATAGTACTAAGGCAATAGTTAACCCCTAAAGGACCGGAGTGCTTTTCCTCCAAAAACACTCCAATGCTGCCATTTTTACTCCCCCATGCAAAAAATCCAAAAGAATGTTATTTTTTACCTTCTAACCGTAAGATCTTGTCCTAAACTATTTGAAAAACATACACAACAAATTTCGTTGATTTTGACCGCACGGATTGCAAGATAATTGCGTTTGATGGAAAAAAACACCCCAAAAAAACACATGCCCGAAAAGTTCAGATGCGTTTGACCACATCTACATCAAAAAAACCTCACTACCGAAACTTGTCGCACTTCACTTTCACATTCTATATGATGTTACTTAGTTGTGTACCAATTTTCGTTGCGTTTGGAGATGTTTAGGATGTTGAATAACACCTTGCACTTGTTGGGGGTTTAAAAGTTCAGAAAAGACTATATGTTTTTGGAATTGCAATATTTTCGACTTTCTTTATTTAAAATACAAATCCGAGCGGTGAAACACAAGTGCATTCCACCCTCTACAAAATGGCGAAAAAAAATTTGAAAAATAAATAAATCTCCAAGTTTTAGAAGACATGTAGCACATTTTCTAAGAATTTTGGGGGTTAGGGGGGAAATAAAGGGTGGAGGAAGGGAATTGAAGTGCCAACCCATTCCATTGTTCATGACCCCACTAACTCTCAAGGTACACTGCCACGTGGCAGTCCCTCATTGAACGATTTTTATTTTTTATTTTTTATTTTTTCAAATAATTTTATTTTTCAAATTTTCAAATAATATTTTTAATTATGAAATTGAACTTTTAGTTTAAAATAATATTTTTAATTTAAAATAATACTTTTCAGTTTAAAATAATAATTTTTTAATATAATTTTTTTAAAATTTTTAAAAAAATATATTTTTAAAATTTAAAAAAAAAATTAATTTTTTTTTATGAGCTTGGAAAACGGGGTGGTCTTCTGCCCCTACAGTCCACCCCATTTTCCACACACCGCCCATCTTGATGCCCCCCCCTAAAATTCAACTATTTCTCTACTGCCCCGCTGCCCTTTCTCCCGAAAAAAACACATTTCCCCTCATAACTTTCACATACAGTGTCGGAATTCAAAAAAAAAAGAATCCCCATTTTCGTGGCACATTGGGGAATCTACTATTAAATTTCCTTCAAAATTTGATTAAAAATGTGTTCACCGGAACCTACCCGATTCTCTAAATGTCCTAGTTAGGACACTTGGTCCTTTAGGGGTTAAGTGGACAGGTGGAGGTTCAAGGTGATGAGCAGAGTGCATGAAGGAAAGGCAATGGGTATGAAGGCTACTGAATGTTCTGAAAATCTCTTGTATTCAGGGAATGGCCTAATATGGGTATCGCTTTTACGCGTCTCACGTAGTATGACTTATGTTTAATTCATTTTATGTGTGCTAGAAATTGTCTTTAACACCATGTATATAGTTGCAGCTATGGTGCCTATAACACCCTCTAATTTTTGTAATTTTTCAATGTTTTTTTCTTACCAAAAATATATTTTTCAAAATCATACTATTTTTGGAGGAGATACCCATATCAAGCCATCACCCATTCTCTCTAATATAATGTTGAAGTATTCGCCAGGCTGGGATGATGAATCCTATTTATGTTCCAAATCTTACCTCCTTAGAGCATGGCCACCCATGCCCTCACACTTAACCTTTAAACGTCAAAGCAAGCCCCACGGGCTTGTTATAAAGGAATAATTGAGGAAAAAAGTAGATTTTCTCAACCAAATCAAGCGAGGATTGGTGCGTTGGAAAGCTACTGAAAAAGCGATCTAGATTGCAAATTTGCGCCTCATTTGAGAGATTGTGGAGTCATTGATAAGCAGTCAAAGTTATCAAAATGAACAGGAGTTGAGGTTGGGGCAGCAGAGGTCGTTTCTTGAAAAGTGCCGCAGTGCTACAGTGCCGCAACAATGCTGGCAGCAGAGCCATTTTTTCGTTTTTTTTTTTTTTTTTTTTTTCGCCTTTGAAAATTTAGATGCCTTCCGGGCGGCCCTCTTGACACTTAAGGGTTAAGAAGTAGGTGAAAAGTGCCAAGGGCCTTTCAAAAACACCTCTTGACTCTCAATCCTAGCGTGTTAAGAAATGGCCTTCAAATCACTATTTAGTTGACTATATCCTCACATTCTACTTGTGATTGGTCCATTGACTATTTGATGCACATGCACTTTTGATACGTGAGGGACGTGCAAGGGCTCTTCAAATGTAGATGAATAATTTCAGCGAGTTAGTCTTAGCGTGCATGGGTGGGAATGCTCTTATCTTTAATAGGGTTTCCCTATGTAGAAAAGATTCGGGACAGGTGCGAATGTTGTGATTCTCCTTTCCTCTAAGGTAGCAGCATCTAAAATTGCCAACGACCCAATGTGGCCAGCTACTTTTGAACTAGAAATGAACTCTTATAAGTCTGAAAGCTACCAGCAGCTTCCCAGTTGTTGCTTCACAATTGGTCCAGTTCAATGTTGCTTCACAGTTGGTCTTTTGTTTCTTTTGGGTAAGTCTACAGATTAGAATAGGTGTCTACAGCACCCTTGCTTCAAAAATTCCTGTAAAATTGCTCATGCTTCCAAAAATTATGATTCCAAGGCCCAACACTTCTTCTCATATTTGCTAAGACATTCATGATTTCATTCCATGTTGCCTGCACTCCCAAGGTACCACATCTCTTATATTGTCATGATAAGGTGTCTCTACCTTATCAATTTTATTACGTAATTCATGCAACGTACATCTGTAATATTGTTGCAAGCATATCACACACTGCTGAGTGAATAGTGAAAGGAACTAAGCTCTAGGGTCTAAAATTATGGAGGGAAGCTGGCGGGTACCCTGGGGATTTTTGGAACCAATTTTTGGTGCACTTTTCATTGAGGGAAGCTGGTACCCTGGGCATTTTTGGAATCAACTCATTCCATTTGATACTCATATCTTGAATATGAGTGCTGAGCACAGAGCAACAGGACTTCCATTTGTCCTGATGATCACGTCGGAGAATTAAATCTTCAAGTAACACATCGGACTCTGGAATCTGAAATGCCATTCAATGGTCCTATTTGTAATTTCACAACAAAATTGGTGCATTCGGAAAATGGATCTCAACTAGGATTGAGACGAACTAGAGACAGTCGTCTGGAATCTCAGATCTTCTAGATTTTAGAACTCTCAGTCGTTTTACTTGGGCAGCTTAAAAAAAGAAGCTCATCTGAGCACTTGAAAGTCGAAATTTTCAATTAGCACTTAAATGTCCCGTGCATTTCGACACACTGAAATTTGCCAAAATAACAAATATGAGGTTTTCAACAAACTTTCTTTGATATCAAGACAAAAAACCTCATGTGCAAATGACCAACCATAGCACAGAAACCATTAAAAATATAGAATTTCTCTCACGAAGGACCAGTCCAATGCAAGAAACTATAAGCACGTTTGCATTTAGTTTGAGGTTGCAACCTCGGTTGCAACTACAACCACAGTAACTTCACACTGACTTAGGTATTTTATTTTACACGAACAAGCGGCTTGAAGCATCACCGGAATCCATCAGACAAATTCCGCAACATGCTTCAACAGTAAGGAGCATCTAACATACATTGTTTTATGTTTTAAGGGCGCACATTCTAATTGACGGTAACTACTATCAACTGACATATTGATAGCAAAGCAAACATGCACGGTCCCCATAATTATGCTACACTGAAAGATCGACAATATCTAATAATCTAGATACCGCATTGTTCTACGTTGTATCTGCCATCTTCCAACCATGATCCTAAAACATCAAACCTGCAAGTTCAGAAAAGAATTGAATATTATTACTACTACCTGCTGCAATTAAACCAAACATGATGAACTAGACTCTAAAGCTTCCCTTCCACAGCTGCATCCTCCGGGTTTTCGTATTTGGCTGCAGGCTCAGGAGGGGACTTGTCGGAGCTGGCGGTCGTCACAGGTTTGCTACCGTAGCGAACCCTCTGATAGCCAAGCATGCCCCAATCAAAGAGATGCAAAGCAATGAAGGTGCAGATGCCGCCAATCAAGCCGTAAGCAATGGAGTACGTCAAGGGCATGATGACAATGGTGACGAACGCCGGCACGCCTTCGCGCAGATCCTCCCAGTTGATTTCCACGACGGACTTGATCATCATGACGCCCACCAGGACGAGCGCGGGGCCGACGGCCCACGGCGGAATGGACGCCAGCAGCGGCGTGAAAAACAAGCTCAGGAAGAAGTAGAACGAGACCGTGATGGCCGTCAGTCCCGTTCGCCCTCCCTCGCGGATTCCCGTGGAGGACTCGATGAAGGTGGTGACAGGGGAGCTCCCCAGCAAGGAGCCCGCGCAGATGGCCGTGGCGTCGCTCATGAATGCGAAGTACTGGCCCGGGAAATTTCCCTTCGCGTCCACGAAGCCCGCGAACTTCGCCATGGAGAAGAGAGTTCCCGTCGTGTCCAGGATGTCGATGTACAGGAACGTGATCAGCGCCACCCACAGCTCGCTCGTGTTGAACTGCGAGAAACTTAATATCCCCGCTGTTTTCTGTATCTTGTGCACGTCCACCACTTTCTTGAAGTAGTCGAACGATGCGTCTCCAGCTGGGGTCTCTGGGAAGTATGTCACCTGATATATCCATGAATATTAATCACTTCCACTGTCAGTGAGGAAATGAATTGCATGCCAAAGTCTCGTGACTGTCATATTCGTTAAAGTGGTGTGCATGTTCAGAGTGCCAATATTGTGACTAGACTGCTCTAAAAACTAGGACTGGTATAATTATAAATCTGAGGTTTCAGTTGCGCTACTGAATCTGCAGCTAGCGTCAATTTCACTGAAATCCGCCATGATTTTGTTCATTGTGAATTCATGTCAGAGGTGAAAGTTCACCTTTGTGTGACGGAACCACGAAATTGCAGTGACGAAGACAATGCCGTAGATCATAGCGCCCTTGATGTTCTTGATGAGAGCATAAGCGATGATGAGGAAGCCCACCACTGCAAGCCAGAACGTGGGGTCTTCCATGGTATGCTTCGTGCACATGATAGCAGACGATGTTGATCCACCTGACAGTCATCAAGAAGCATTTCAAGACTGAGAATAATTCAGACATATATACAAAACTACTGACTACCCGTGAGCTAGTAAGAACTCTGCACTGTCATGGGTTTGCAACGAAGCAGAATGTTCCAAAACATCCATTTGAAGTTAAAGGGGTCTATGGATTCCCGACGTACCTGGCATGAGCTGCATGGTGCCGTTGATGTCGATAACAGGAGCCAGCGAGACACGATACTCTCTTGGGCAAGCGCCGAGAGTGACAAGCGTGGCGCCGCTATACGCAACCAGACCCACGCCCTCACTGGCTTGCAAGCCGATGAACGCCAGGAACAGCCCAATTCCAGCGGACGTGGAGATTCGCACGGGCCGCGGAATGAGCTTGGCGATCTTGGTTCGGAACCCGAGCGCCGCGATGAGCAGAAAGATGAGCCCCTCGATGAGCACGGCCGCCAGCGCCGACTGGTACTTGACGCTCCCGGAGCCGTGGAAGCCCACCACCTGGAGGGTATAAAATTTAAGCATGGAAGAAGTTCATTTCTTTATTTCACTTGCTAGTCTAGGCTTCAAGGCAAGATGCTAGATAGAGGGGATGCATGCTGACCATGTTAACACAGTATGTACATGTACTTTCCCAATCAGACAAGTGTCAACCAATCTGAGTTCTCATAATACATGATCCATCAAAGAAAGCAAAAACAAACAAAAAAGAAAAGAAAAGGTGTACTTATGAAATCTTTTTCGACAATTATTCAGCGAGATGCGCCATCTATGTGCATAAGAATATGGCACTTGAGCTTCTGTATGTGCATATTGCTAAAATCTAATCCCCACCGTTTCTTATGCGATAAGAGAAGTTTGGCTGTATGTACTTACGGTGTACGCAAAGTAGGCGTTCGTGCCCATGCCGGGCGCCAATGCCAGGGGCAGATTCGCGAACATGCCCATGATGAAGCACGCGATGAGCGCGGACGCCGCCGTGGCAATGATGAGGTCCTTGCGCACCACGGTCAGGCAGGCCTGGTAGCCGGGGTTGACGGGAGGAAACTTGCAGGCGGGAGTGGGCGCCATCATCTGGAATCCATTCGCCACGCACGACGCGGCGTCCGGGAAGATCGTGTTGCTGCACAAGGGGATGCAGTCGTTCACGCTGCACGGGCCGCCTGAGTCCGTCAGAATGCTCGCGTTCACGGCCAGAATGTACGCCATGGTCAGGAACGTGGCCGTGCCGGCGCGAATCTCCTGCGTGAAGAACGAGTTTCGCTCCTCCAGTTTGAAGTACTTGCCCACCCTGCTTGCGCCCACCTTCGCGTTCAGCGTCTCCAGGTGCATGTTGAAAGCGCGGCCTGCGCGCCGGTATGCGCTCGCCATGGCTGTGAGTTGTCCGCACTAGCTAGCCCCGGTGGCTGTCTGTCTGTCTGCTGCACTGCAACTCTCAGCTCATCTGCGCATGAATGCAGCGACTCACATTAATTGTCAGACACAGTACATGTTCATATTCCTGCAACTTCTAAGCGCCAAAAGTGTGACGTTCAAGTGCCCAAAGCTCTAAAAACTAGGACTGAAGTTTCAGTCAGGCACCAATTTCACTGAAACCCAACATTTTAACTAATATGAGGTTACAAACTCCGGTGATGCGAACGAACTTAACAAACCGTGAAAAAAATTGAAGTTCTCGTAGTCTAGTCTCTTTGGATTCAAGCCAAATATAAGTTGAGGACTCTATCTACAGCTGAAGATATACATGTGCTTCACCGTACCGCCAGCCTCTCAAGGACGTGAGTACGTACACGAAAATACGGGAAAAAATAATATTTCTTTGCAACCTCTGCAAGTCAAGGATTTTCTCATTAACGCCAATCATTACCGGAGATCACGCGATATTTTCGCTGTGCACAAGCACATTCTCACTTCAACACGTTCAGAAGATCTCCTCAAAAAATCGTGGAACTAAGATCTCCTCAGATACTTTGGGAAGCATACTAAACCGATCATCGAGCAGCTTATTAAAACAAATTAAAGCCATTCAATCACAGTACTGCCTCTACTAGCTGAAATAGCACCATAAGCCCAAAGCCTTTCAGACTACATTGAAGGTTTCGATGGAACGAGCAAAGCGAGAAAAAAAAAAACGCAGACTAGAGAATTTTCTAGCACAGAAGCTCTCAACTTTGAATTTTTAGTCTGGCAGAAGTTCGTAAATTAAAGGCCATGAAACTACGAGTGCGCATCTCAGTCTAACTAAAATCAAGCAAACAGTAGCTCGATCACTGTCCAACGCCAGTACAATCAATTCACAGCCCACACGCAGAAGCACACAAACAAATCCCGTACAAGTTTGACTTACTGCAACGTAACATCGATCGATCGATCAGGCCACGTACATTGCGAGTCATGAGAAGAATGCCCAGGCTCACCTGACGTTTAACGATAGGGACAGGTCGAGAAGGTCCGACTAGCTAGCTGCAGACATACATGAATGCAACCACAGATCCCATAAGCTGGTGCAGAAAAGGATCGTGGATCGATAGAGAATGAAGAGAAGGTGCGCCAGCGAGGGTGAAGGTGATGTCCACCGGGCGACTGGCGGTCGGGGGCAATGCGAGAGTGTGGGTTTGGGTGGGGGAGAGAATATGGAGACGGAGGCGGTGGCGGTGGCAGGAATCAGGGAGCGTGTATATTATATATATATATAGACGTGAGGGGTCCGTCCGTCCGTCACCCAGGATGTTGGAACCAATGACATCCAACTGTAATTTGCCCACTTGGAACAACCCCCTTTCCCACTGCCTCCTCTTGCAACACTGGCTGATGACGAGGGACGCTTTTATTATATTATTATTATTATCATTATCATTATCATTATTATTATTATTATTTTATTATTTTATTTCTTCCTTCCCATGATTCTTCCGCCCATTGTCAGTTTTTGGGACAGAGAATCCACTGTGTGCTACAAGTTCTTCTGTGTAACTTCAAGTAAGGTGGATGACCCAATAACCGACTTGTACTATAAACCAACAATATTTCCAACAGGTGTTCATTGAAAGCTTCTAATTCTATACAAGCACTAGATTTGCATGAAAATTTTAAGAGCATCCGCTCCCTGACTCGTCATCCATCACTCCAAAGGGCCAGTAGAGGGCTCAATAGAGGTTCAGTGACTCGCCAAAAAAAAAGACCCCCACTCTCGCTCCATAAATCTCCATAAAACGTGGGCCGGCTGTTACGGGTTGTATGTGCTGGCTGGGATTAGGGTCACGTTGACCGATCGGTTTCCACGGAGTCACGTCCTGCTCTCCCGCTTCGGCATGCTTCCCCTGCGATCGCACCACCGCGACCACGGCCTCCTCGCACCGCCTGCGGACGCCCACGACCTGCCATCGCCAAAAAAAACCCTACCACAACGACAAAAAAAAATAGAACCAAATCTGCCAAAAACCACCCGGCTTTTGGGCGCGCTGAGAAAACTCCACCACTCTTCAAAATGGCGAGTTGCGTTGGGATTTTGACGAGCCCGCAAGAAAAGTAGCCGTTGCCCAAGTTGCGGTAGGGACGGTTTTCCAGCCCGGGCCCGCCAAACGTCCCTCCGGCCACGTTTAACAAGCCAGGGTGCGGATGCCCTAAGGCGTTGGTTTGTGGGCCATCCACTATAATTTGGTTTTAGTAAGTACTCCAATTTTTTTGGTAGAAAGCATAAATTATGATAACAACTAAGATTGTTCAATTCAAGGACCCCTACAATGAAGATAGTAAAATTTTGAATTGAAGTGTTTTGGTGTAGGTTCTTCTATTTTGTTCATGCATTGAAGGGCGACAATGTTTTTAGTAGGGTATCGAGAGCATCTCCACAGGTGCTATTGGGAAGGCAATTCCGGTACTAGCCCTATCAGGAGGCTCGGTCTCCTTGCATTGTGCTCTAGTCGCAAGAAGCCCACTGGCCCAAAGCCCGGCTTCCTTGCAGCTACACTTTCCATTGTTAGTTGGACAATAGACAAGTCACATGCTTTTAAATCTAGAGCTTAGAGCTTCGTTGCAGGGCTTCGTACTATCAAGGATTTGATAGTGGCCTGACCGAAGTCTCTTCCCGACATGATAGAGTGGTTTTGTTCTAGTGGACATTGGGTCATTGTCATTACAAACAAGACACTTTATTTGCTCTGACCATAAGGAAGAGGCATTGCGGGGACACCCATTTTCTAGGGCTAAATACCACTGTAGCAAATATATTCCGTCCATGATTCCACTAAAATGCATTCCAGTCCTTCACCCGTTCTGTTCCGGTCATAGCTTCTCGTAACGTAGCTACTTGTTCACGCCACCCTTGAAGGAGGTCCGGAGTTTCTTGCCTGACCAAAATTTGAAGAGCCAGCATTTTACACTCCTGTGCCGTGACGACCGGTGCAGTGGTTTCTTGCAGTGGTTTTCTTGGGCAGGCGCTGCAGGTGGCCGTTTTTGGCATCCGTAGGGCCCCGGACCCCTAAACCGACTGCTGCAGGGTATCTCTCCTTTTACCAAACAGTTCCCATAATAACATCTATCCTTGGAATGAGGCTTTTTCCCATCCAGTTGACGAGCTCAATCCAACTCCTTGGCACTAATTTAAGGTAATGGGAAGATTCCTCACGAGAAGATGACGTGATTCATCAAGCTTTTTCATATTCTTATTCTGCTCAAAAGGGGAAAGCCCTACGAGGATCCCCAATTCCTGATACCCAATTCCAGGTACCCATGCTTGGCCTCAGTGTCATGTTGCAAGTGGATCCCGGATTCCTTCTCCAACTTCACTTCCAAAAAATTTCTTGTCCTTCAGTAACACAAAATTTCTCTCAACTTGAGCCCTTGGCACCATAAGAAAAACCAATATGGGTATCAGCTTGCGAGTTTTCGTGCAAGTTTTTGGAACAAGCTTTTACGAGGAGCTTTTGAACGAGGGTGTGGCCATTGTCTCCTTGAAAGACAGTTCCCTAGAAGAAAAGGTGGCGCTCCTCAAGGACAAGTCCATGCAAAATCACTGTGCATGCGTGGAATTGGGCACTACTTGCATGGCCATCTCCCTCGGCAGTGCCACCTTTTCTACTAGTGGTTGTGTATAGAAGACATGAATTTTGGTGAGAATGTTGCAATTGTATTATGAATACGCCATTCAGTGTAGTTACTTATCCAAGTCATCAAGTCTCTCCTAAAAAAAACACCAAAGATAAACCTCACTATCCATATCTTTAGGCATAGATAAATGAACTATCCATAAAAAATTATTTATTTAAAAGATGTAGTTGGGAATTATATTTTAAAATATAATTTAGAAAATTATAACTTCAAAAAATCTTTTAATCAATTATCTATATCTACTAGAGTTATCCAAAAAGATAACTGGTCCATAAACGGAGTTCAAATGGAGTTCTCTTCCTATAATTACAATTTCTGACAAGCATTGTTCATGAATAGTTTCCATGGTCAAGGCTCTTGGCTTGGGAGAACGTGTGGGAACTCTCCTCTAGCATTGGGGTCATGAATTCCACACCTCCATGATGATGCAGGGCCTTGCTTTAGATTATCCTCCAACTCACCATAAACTAGTTTTGCAGTTTTTTAAAACTCAAAATGAGTCTAAGGTGAGTTTAAGATTTCTTTCCACAATGAGATACTCTTTTTGATTAACTCTACTGCAACATATTTTATTACTAAATCAATGAATACAAGAAATTTCTTAATATGCAGGTTTTAAATCTGAATTGTCATTGTATCAATTTACACCAAATATTGTTGTCATTGTATTACAAAAACTTACATACAGTTGATTTAAGTCTATAGAAAATTAAATGAAAATTATATTTAAATCATGAAAATTTAAATAAATTAAAAAAATAGTTGAAACGTGAGGATTTAATCCCTAAAGGTCCAAGGGGTTTTCTGCAAAACATAGGTGTGCTACAAATATGTGTTTCAAAACCTTTTGAAAGTTAGCATCAAAAATAATATTATGAATTGTGATTAGGAATTATGTATAAAGTCAAACTCATAAGTGCATTAACAAATCAAAATAAAATTTAGAGCATTTTTGCTTTAAAAAATTCAAATTTTAGCACATGAGTCATTTTGTAATTGGCTAAATTTTCATCTTACACTTAACTAGTTAAAACAAGAAAAGACTGATGATGGATACATCAATATTTTTCTAAATGGTAAATTTTTAACACTAAGAGAGTATTGAACACTTTTGTATTTTTCCTCATTGTTTTCTTTTGGCATTAGTAATTTTATTTTTCAATATACCTTTACGAAGATAATTCATTTTACATAAAAAAATCAAAATTTTGATTATTAAAAGAAAACTCCACCTAAGAATGTTACTTGAAGTTGAACTGCAACCGTAGCGTTTCTGCTTGGGCCTTTATGGGTTAACCCCTAACCACCCAACCATGCATATTTTGCATGATGTACAGATTTGAAGTCCGTTTTCTCATCTATCATGCACTTTTTGCAGTGTGGATTTTTTATTGAAACTTTTATGGGAAGTTAGCTCCATGCACGTGTGATCCAATTAGAAAGGGGATGACATGTGAATTTTTATGCCTCGCTTCATGTTGTAGTGTTCCACCAAAATTTTGAAGACTTTAGTCTAAAAGTGCTCTTGAAAAAGTCAACTACTAAAATTAAGCAACCAAAAAATCTCCAAAAATCACTACATTTTTAGAGTATTACATTTCAACTCATCACAACAAATTTCATTATTAGATTGTCAATATCTTATTTGTAATCATATTACAAAAGATTGTTAAATTTTAAGTTTGAAATTTAATCCACAAATATTGGTGATAGCAATCACAAATCTAACCGTATGAATAGAATCTAAAATGCATAATGTAAAACTTTTATTCATTCATCAACTTGAAAATATCCCTTTTAGTTGCATTTTATAATGCATCTTTGGAAAACTGCCAAATCTGAAAAGGATGAGATCGTTTAGGGGTTAACCCCTAAACGTACCAGGGTGTCCTTGGAATTGAAAATTTGAGAAAAATCATCATAAAGTACTATTTAGAAGAATATTTTGGAATAGATATTCAAATGAAAGTTCTACATTTTGAATTTTAGATTCCATCCGTTCGGTTCGATTCACTAATACTATCACCAATATTTATTTATAAAATTTGAAAGTTAAAATTAAAAATTCCTTCTAAATTTGATTACAAACAAAATTTTAATATTTTTTGAGTAAAATTTGTTGGAATGAATTTGAAATGAGATACTCTTAAACGTGGTAATTCTTTGAAATTTTTGTGTTTCTTAAATCTATGACCTCATTTTTGCAAGGCCACTTTTTGAACTACAGTCAATGCAATTTTGGCTTGGTCAACGACTTGACATACTTCTACATTTGTAATTTAAAAAAAATATGTAATCAAGTATGACTAAATCCAACCGTTAGATAGTACAACAACTTGGTGAAGAATATCCAAAAAATTGAATGACTTTCATCCAAGCATTGATGAGAACGTAGGGTGGATTTGAATATGTTAGTCGTCCAGTTTCTGGACACTGTGACGTTTAGGGGTTAACATGGGTTTCACTGTAGAATACATAAAAATAATATTGGTATCATAGCGATAAACACTATTGAATTTCAAATTGATTTCTACTTAAATATTATAGAATTTTGTTAAACAGACCTATATACTATTTTTCCTTAATTTTATTTATTTTTTAATATTATTTAAAAAAATTCTTCTACTACTTTACAATGCTATACTCCTACAATCAACTATTTGGTTTGAAACTTATGAAGACTTTTTTAAAAAATTTGATTAGGAACTCGATGTAATAGATCATTGGGTTCATTATAACGCAAGGTTTATCAATCTTTGACAAGGTGGACTTAAGTTCTAATTTTTGATGTGGTATCATTTAACCCAAGCAAGTAAATATTATCAAAAGATGCAAACTCAACACCACTTCTTATATTTGTAGACACTTACATGCATGCAAAAAAAATACTGAATAAATAAATAAATAAATAAATAAACGAAACTACTTTGAGCATTTAGGATTTGGATTTGGAAAAAAAAATTGTGTACTTTATATAAAGATAAGAAGAAGATCATTTAATTACATTATTTACTTTTTACATTTGTTTATTTTTAAGATTATCAACCCCACTGTGACCATTTTTTCAAATTTTGGCTGAAAAGCAAGGAACTTTACGTGCTAATTGGATTGATAATGATGCCTGAGGGGTGCACTTTTTATCTAACCTTGGCATCAGGTGCGTTCATGACCCCCTATAATTTAAAATACCCCTTGTATACCCTTGTATACGTTAAAATATTATTATTATACTCCCTTTGTCCCATAATAGATGATGCTTTTGAGAAAAGAAATTGTCCCAAATTACTTGATGCAAATCATGTATAGACATGTCTAATGTAAATATACAACCAAATTTTCAGTTGTAGACATTCTTCTTGTATGTATACATAGTATGATAGTGTTCAAATTAATCCCCCTCTTGTGTACTCACGTGATTCCTCACACACATAAAAGAATACACCCTCGACTAATGATGCATTTTTACAAAAGCTCCGCACGTGACCAGCAGTCTATAATATTCTTGGGATAGGAGTCCAACTGGCTGGATTTTTTGCCGAGCTCTCGGGAGGATGAGGAGGGCCGGAGCTTTGGCGGAGCTCCAACAGCATGCTCTGCTGCTGCTCATGCTCACCTTCCTCCCTCACCATGCTGCCTCCCTCACCACCACTCCTACTGTGACGATTAGCCTTACACCAGTCCACTCCTTCCCCCTGCTAGTGCTACACCAGAGAGTTGCAATTGCGAGCACACAAGCCGCCTCTAGCCCCTCGTCAAACCCAGAAGATCGAAGCAGTCCCCACATCTCCCTACCACCACGCCATGGCTCTCACAGCCAAGTGTATATTTTACACTCCAAGGGAACACCTGCTCGCAGAAGTCCAGCAAGACAAGCACTCTTGCATTTTCTTCACTCGGAGGCCCACAATAGTATCACCACAGGAGCCTCACAGGAGCCTCACAGGCGCGTCATAGGAATCCCACAGGAACCCCACAGGAGCCTCAAGAAGCCCCGGCAACAACCACCGATCCACCTACCAGCCGGAGCATGGACAACAGCAGAAGATCTAGCAGGAGCCGCCAGTACATTGGAGCGAAGCAGCTCGACATTTGGAGACCCGTCCAATCCCTCCCCACACAACTACATTGCACTCATCTACACATACCCCCGCACTTCCACCTCATATCTCCCTCTATACTCTCCAAGCCTTACACAGATTCACCACTCACATTCTTTCACACATATTCCAAATATCTACCCTCCATTACTCCACATTTTGCACCTTATCAAAACACTCCTCCAACATTTCCCTGCACCCATTCCTCAACCTCACCCCCTAACTCTCCTGCCCAAACCCCACACTACAACAACTCCACCAATCATTACACAGAAATGTATCAATTTTCACTCATCTCACACCACCACAAGCATACACTCATACACACACAAAAAGCATCGCATTATCCACACAAAAATACCATTCACCAAACACAAAAATACCATTCACGAAACACAACAAAATCAAATTCCATAATCACAACAAAACCATTGCACAACCTGGGTTCTCCAAAAAATCTCATTATTTCACAACTCTTCACCACAATCAGCCTACATACAAACTCCACACCCCAATCTCCAAACACCACTACACTACCTCATCTCTACCAAATCTACATCGGCCCTTCTCCATCACAGCATCCTCCTATTTTTTCAAAAACGAACATACCAACTACAGAGCCTCTATCCTTACACCCACCGCATACTCCACCACCCTGCTCCCAAACGCCTCCACCTACAGCCGTAACCCTAATCTCAGGGCTGACCGCAACAACCACCCTCTGCCTGGCCGTAACACCAGCTCCCTGCTTGGCCGCGACACCAGCACCTTACCCGACCGATACTCCAGCACCTGGCATGACCAAAATTCCAGCACCCTGCCTGGCCAAAACCCCAGCACACTGCCTAGCCGAATCACCAGCACTCTACCTCACAACGCTTCTCCAAACACACACAACCGACACCCTAATTCCATACCTGGCCGCAATCGACAAAACAAAAATCAATATCATACTATGCCATCTGCAACAATGCGCCTCTGCGCCACCTCCCCAAAAAAAGCTCACACCAAAAGCAAACCTAGTCCCATAACATATCTACTCCCTCAACCAAAAACAACTTGCCTACAAACAGAGCACTTACAAGCATCTTGCGCCAGCAAATCACCGATTGTCATGCTCCACCGCCGCACCCTGTTTTTAGCCCTTTTGACCCTTCATTCAAGTATGACCACAACTGAACACCACCGCCCTCTGCCAGCTTCACCCCCCGCACACACACGATCAAATTTTTGTCTGCACCGCCCTACCGAAACTGACAGCTCTACTCCCCGCACACACACGTTCACATTTCTGCGCCGCCATTCTCCCTTTTCTCCCCGCTCACGCACGATCGCACTTCAGCCACCGAAAATACCCTCCGCATTGCAGCAGCACCTTGAACAGCGATTTTTGCCAACTCCCCGACCCTACCCAGTAAATTCCCCTGTCAACACTCCTAGGCACTCGACGCATGAATATAAACACCCCATACCCTCCAGCATCCTCCCACAGCAATTCCGCAAGTACATACCCTTCTTCCCCACCCTCCTCAATTTGTTGCCCACTTCACTTCCTTCACGTACTAATCCTCACAATTTTGCAGATCTCCAATGCTCGAGACAATCCTCGTACCCCCACGACATGGCCTCAAGCGATGACATGACAGGCAACTCCAACGAATCACGCCGCAGCAGCTCAAGAAAAAAGAAGCTGCCAACCCGATTTGACTCCCTGCAACTCACCGGTCCCCAACTCGATACTGCTGGCCCTATCGCTGTCCGTGATTACCCTGCCGGATGCAACCCACTCCCGCCCCGATCGCATTCTCCAGCCCACCAAGCTATGGATACAACTGAACCAAGCCAGAAGTCGCGTTGTAAACGCCGTATCCTCAGTGACGACGAAGATGCTTCCGCCTACGCCACACCACAGCAGGCCCCGCCATCAACGACGTCCTCTAGCAAAGAGGCACCCGCTGTTGCTGAACCTCAGGCCCAAGAAACTATCATCACCTCGACACCACCAGACAACATCAACATTACAATGACACCTCCCTTTGGTAATTCCTCCACCTGCCCCCCACCGTTATGGCTTACGTTCTCAGTCCATGAAGCCCTCGCTGTAGAAGCAGGACTCCCAACTGTCACACCACCTTCAGCTGAAACTTTAGCCCAATTAGGCATGCCTCCAAGTGAAATTCATGAGTGCCATACGTATAGACATGCATATCCTCACGTCCGTCAGCAACTCTACCCCTCCACTAGACATGATGATAGAGCAGGACAATACTACCACCTGACCCAAATTCCCAAATCCGCACCACTAGGCACAAACACCGGTCTTAGCCAAAACTACCAGATAGTCATACGTTTTGATAGTCACTATCATAATATGTCCAAAGATGAAGTCCAAATTGCCGCCGCCTCTAAATTTCAACTTATGGGCATCCAAATCTCTAACACTCTCCGCGAACCGATTTCCGCCCTAGTCAACCAAAAAACATCCAAATGGCTAGGATTCCTCAAAGTAGATCTACGTAACCCCCAGAAAGACGGCATTGCCTTGTTGAAAGGCGAGAGAGTCTTTATTCTCCAAATGCAGAACACTGAATTTGTCGTAGGAAAGATAGAAAAAGGATTTGAGTTCAACTCCGCCGCTATCAATAGAAAACTACGCCTAGAAAGCCCCATTCTCTCCAAATACCATTCTCGCCAATTACTTGCCGCACTAATCCGCCACGGCTATGCCTCCGGCCAAGATCTCGAAATTGCAGGAATATCTAAACGCACCACCGAGCAAGAGTATGCGGAAGCTACTTTGATTGATGACGATTCCAAGCAAGCCCTTCTCCGCATCCTAACAACACTCGACTCGGCTCCAATCAAATTCACCACCCCGGCCGCAACTTTCAACACAACGGAAGCCCTCACCACCACGCTCGTTGTCAAAGGCTTGCCGCTCCAATCCTCTCAAATCGAAGTAACCGCCGCGCTACACCGCCTCCTCAGTGCACGTAATGTGATCTTCGTCACCTACATTCGAGCCCAAGACAACCCTCTTGGACGACACGATGGAGCCGCTCTTGTACGTTGCCTCAACTCTGCCGTGTACACACACTGGAGCATGCGTCGAGCCGTCCCTCTTCTTGGAAAACTTGTTGATTTTTCTCCCCACCGCCGAAGCCTCGCCGGTTCCGATCCCACGGCCGCCGCACAAGCCCACGAACAACGACCAACCCGGGAGATCCTCGCCGACGCCGTAGAAGCTTTACAAAACTAAGACGCACCGGCTCCTCCACCCACTCTTCTCAAGATCGAATTAGCCATGAAAGAAGTTGAAGACCGTATAGAAGCCCGTCTTGCCATCCTTGGGAATGGCATTACGCAACACACCACCGTTACGGTCGAAGCCGCCTCAGCCACACAAACCAAACACCAAACATATCTTATGGAGCAGTTACGAGAACTGACAACCGCCTCTCAAGAATATAATCAACGCATGACCGGCATCACCTCAGCCCTTGTCCAAGGATCCTCAGAACAAACCAAAGGTCCAAGGCTCCCCCGCCCTTCTCACACCACCTTGCTCAATGATTAGTCTACATGATTTTACAGAATATCAGATTTTACCAAACGAGGTAAATTATACCTCCTATGTACTAGCTTATGGCCAGTTTATAAATGCACAGGCCTCATATGGCATTCAGGGACCATCCCTGTTCCCATACACTTCCCTACTGTCCATCCAATCAATCTCTCATTTTCACAGGCTCTCACATCACCAAATCACTCACCTCATTACACAAAAACCCATATTCCAAGCCACTTACCACTTCACTAATAGTCATACACACAATTACCCCTTACTAATATCTCATACAATACTAACCTCTCCTCACAATCCCTTCCCTGTCCATAATAATCAGCCCTCATATGACACATCATATGCACATTCTGTCCCTCCATATTCCCCCACAGCCCATCAACTCAATCCCCTTTATGTCTCCCCTAACTACAACACTAATATCCCCTGGACAGAAACTCTACAATCCTAACCATAGTCACCCACAAACCATCAAATCAACCCAATTTATGTTTCCCCTCACTACAACACTGATTTCTTCTACACATAAATTCTCAACTCCCACTCCCAGCCCCAAATCTAATCATACACCTATTTCACAATTCACTTTACTCAAACCCAGTCTTAACAATAGATTAAACAAACTCTCAATACACACCTCCCCTTCAATTACAATCACTGTCCTAACCCCACCTCAAGCAATCAAATCACCAAAATTCACTTACCTTATCCAACTCACTACAAAGTCATACAATTACTATCTCCTTCCACCACCCATACCAACCACACAAAATAAACCCACACTTCATACACAAAACCTACACTGGGCTCGGCCTACCGGCCTCACCTACATAAAACAACTCCAACCCCACCATTATAACTTCTCCCTACACTTCTTACTCCTCCTTTGTGGTGATATTGAAGCTAACCCAGGCCCTATGCCCAACATCCTTCAAACACACCCATCCTCTCACAAACACCGATACAAAATATACTTTATTCCTGGCACAATTAAATTGCAACCTGAATACCAAAAGTTAGCAAAACAATTTGCCCCCAATATAAACACCACTCACATAAATCACGAAGAAGCCAAAAACAATTATCCTCACCTCTCCAAATATATATACAAAAATCTCCATCACTCATCACCCCGTCTACTATTTGCCTTAATCACAACGATTAGTCCCCAAATCAACACATGCGACCACTTATTAATTCAAACACCAGACCAAGACTGGACAACCCAGCTATTAGAAAAAATGACTCTATTACCAAACTCACCAGACCGCCATATCCACACCACTCACCCATACACACAATTCATAAATACACATCAATCCCTCATTCAGCCATCCAAAACCATCCACAAAGAACTCTATTCCTTTATTCACACTTCTATCCCTCCTCCCAATCTCCAAAACCTACTTCAACAATTCCCCTACCTCCCTGAACCACTAGTTAAAGAAGCTTTAAAATGCACAACCCCCTCCCCGAATACCATCACCCTCCTCCACTCCCCAACCCCCCACCACAACAAACGCCAATTATTCCCAGTACACAACATAACACATATATTACCACCTGGAATGCCGCATCACTCAACATTGCCTTACCAAACCTACACCAACTAATCTCATATACTCCTAACCCACTTGCTCTCATCTCCATACAAGAAACCAAACTTACCGCATCCAAATCCACCAAATACATACAAAACCTATTTCCGCAATATAAACTAATTTTCAATAACACACACGCCCTAACTAGATGCATACAACAACGAATACCATACTCACATGCTCGGGGAGGACTCCTCATGATGATTCACCACAACTACACATACCCAGGCAATATTACCAAAATTCCCACCCCTCTTATCATCGCACCTTATCTACAAATCATAAAAATCAACAACCAACCCCTCCAACCATGCCTAATATTACACTTATATATGCCCTCCCACATAGAAGATATTCAACACATCCCGCTCATCCAAAATACCATCTCCTCACAAATCACAGCACACCCTAACCACATATATATACTATGTGGCAATTTTAATCGTGACATAGCCTTAATAGGTCACCAAGATGCCTCTCAAATACTACCCCCACTCAACCAAGATCTCGAATGGCGCACATTTACAGATTCACTACAACTCACCTACATCCCCACAAATAGCTCATTCACACGCCAAGGAGGCCAAAACTATACACAAACTAGTTTAATTGACGGATACTATATTAAAACCCATAACAACGCATCATACAAATCTACAACTAACCATAATCACAACCTAAACTCTGATCACTCACCAGTCACACTACATCTCCCTCCGAACACACTTCTCGCACGCCCCACCCCTCAACCAAAATACCCACTACCATGAATCCTTAACCCTATACCACAAGAGAACCTAGAAAAATTCAAAACTGAATTTTTCGAAGAAAATGCCCTTCAAATTAACGCTCTCACATCCACACTCATGAACAACCAACTCACTCAAACTCAATGGCTAGAATCATGCCAAGCCCTCGACCAACTTATTCACAAAATCTCTGAAAAGCTTCAAGAAACTTGCACCGTACCGCCAATTCCAATACTCTCACATCGTGCCAAACAACAAGGAGGTTTCCTACCAAGAAAACTACAAAAATCTTGGAAAAAACACATCTCTACATACCACTTACTCCGTAAAACAATATACACTATCCAAACCAACCCAAACTGGCGCACACACCCCATAATTACATCACTACAAACCCAAGACAACATAATCATCCCCCCCCCCCCACCCACCCAAGAACAAAATATCCCGGAATGGAAACAATCCCTAGCTCATCTTGCAAAAAATGAAAAACTCCAAGCCCGCAAAATAACCACCAAATATACTCAAACATGCGTCAAAAAAGCAATATCCAAATACCGCCAACTCTACGAGAAAAGCCCCAAAATAATTAATAAAAAAGTCTTTAAACCCACAAACACCCCCCCTTAGATTGTATTACAGACTGCTACAACAATACTCTCACCACTCCAGAAGACATAGCCAACGAGATACACATTCAACAATCCATCAGTAACCGACCCACGGTCCCCACATGCTATTATCAACCAGACCACCCCCCTCTCTGCACCTGCGGCGTCAGACAATATCCTTGGCATGACCTTGAAGGACTCACATTAGAACAACGAGGCAACCCCGCAATCCCGCTACACACATATTTTGACAAAGCCACATACGAATCCTGCTTAAAACACTTAGCTCACAATAAAACCCCCGGCCCCGATAAAATCCCCAACACAATCCTCAAAAACATGCCTGAAAACTTCTACACCTTATTGTTCTTATTTTTTACACATTGCTATAAACAAAAACAAATACCTGCTTCTTGGAAAACTAGCCTCACCATACTCCTATATAAAAAAGGCGACCCCTCACTCCTCCCCAACCATAGACCTATTGCTCTTGCCAACACCATCTACAAACTCTTTACTAGCACACTAACAATAATACTAGCCACATACGGAGAAAACAATCAAATCCTACACGACAGCCAAGAAGGGTTCCGCGTAGAACGTAGCACATCTAGACAACTACAATTACTCATAGGTGCCCTTGAAGATGCCCGCTTCACAAACCAAGACATATACCTGCTCTACATCGACTTCAAAAATGCCTTTGGATCCCTTGATCACGCTCGCCTATTAGCTATTATGAAAGATCTAGGATATCCAGAAGGTGCAGTTATTCTCAAAGGCAATATCTACTCACAATCAAATACCATATTTACTGGCACACACTTTGGCCATACAAAACCCATATTAATACAAAGAGGTACCATCCAAGGTGACACACTTAGCCCTTATCTCTTCCTCATATTCCTAGAACCACTTCTCCGCTGGCTACAACAAGGATACCATGGCTACTCATTTGGCACATCCAAGATAACTATTAACTCAGCAGCATATGCAGATGATCTAGCCGTCATTACCAACAACCCCCATTCACTACAACTACAACTCAAAAAAATTGAAAAATTCTGCACATGGGCAGGCATGGAACTTGGAGTACCAAAATGTGCAGTAACTGGTAACCCCAACCAATCCAAAACCAACCCACAAAACTTCAAAACCACCCTACAAAACCTAAACATTCACTATAAAAACCAACCAATCCCAGTACTACACCAAAATGAACCATATACCTACCTTGGCATACAACTAGTCCCGTCCCTCAAATGGAAACTTCAGACCCATATAACTACTTCAAAAATCATCAATCAATGCAAACAACTCACATTATGCCCAACCACAATACAACAAAAAATCAATATGGTAGACACAGTTATTCGTGCAAGAATAGCATATAGCTTTTATGCCGTTCCATACTCACTTCCCACAATCAAAAAATTAGACAAGAAAATTATTGGCATCCAAAAAACAATATGCGGCTTACCCAAATGCACAGCAAACACTATCACACAACTTCCACACGACTTATTTGGCTTAGAAGCCTTTTCACTAAAAAACGCATACCTACGCTGTATAAGAGAACAATTACGAAATGCACTTAACGACCCAGGAAGACTTGGGAATATATATAAAGGACTTACTCATCACATTCTAGCAAAATATGGAGGAGCAGAAGAACTCCCACGCATTAAACACCAGGACTGCATACGCTCCCCCACCATTAGAACACTCTTTCTTCCTAAAAAAGCTGGAGGTATATACCTTAAAAGTACCAATGACCACTTCCAACTACACACCACAGAAATTGAAACTGAATGGATGAAACAAGCCTCAACTACTTTACCACACCTACACCCTAAGACATCCCTTAAACTCCTACATAAACTTCTCCTTCATAATATACATAAAATAAAACACATTACACTCCCCAACGGAACAACCTTAATGTCACCACTAGAATTTAGAACTTACTACAAAACTCCCACAAAACTAGAAAAAACGGCTCTCCTCATAGCAGAACAACTATTCTGTTATCCAAACTGCACTCCCAACTGTCAGCCCCTCTGTCTACTTCATCCCCCACCCCGAACACTCAAAGCAGGATATATATCAAACAATCAAGACCTCATCCCACAAATCCCACGCCTCCCTACACCCTTCCACCCACCTCCTCCACCAATACACCTACCTCCACCCCCACACTTAAAAAATGACCTCCTCAAATTCCCCATAAGCACCATCCTCGCACACAAAACAACTAAAACAACAGGCCCATATAAAATCCCAAAATCCTACACATCATACCTATGCCAATGGTCAATTTCCACTACACAAATCTACCATAAATGGTTAACCCCGCATGATCTTTTCCCATTTCACCAACCAACAGCCATAGAACGCAACCTCACTCTCCTTAAAGATTTATATACGAAACATCAACATCTACAATATAAACACATCATAAACTCACACTTCTCCACCATTCAAACCAAAGACACCAGATTCATCCCCACACCCCCAATAATCCCCTTAACAAAAATCTCCATCAAAGAATGCAATCCCGAAAAAGACATCACAACAAATCAACACACTATCCAAACTATCAATGACCAATGCCATCTATACGACAACACAGGAACCCACCTCATAACTATTCCTAAAACTAGACTTGAATGGCTCTGGAAACAATACAACCAAAATCAGCATCACACACATAACCTAGTCCCACCACCACAACCATTCGAAACAGAGATAATCTGGCTCTACCTAAGATATAAATACAAACTTCCGAAAAAAGACCCCCTCAAAGCCTCACAACACACCATACCCCCTACCATCCTGGACTCCCTTATTGACACCTTCAAAATTACTCACTCCTACTTTTCTTCCCCAATTTCATGCTCCACTAAACTACAAAAATTCTATTCCCCATTCCTCCGAGACAAAATATTTGGATATTTAGGAACAGCCTTCCAATATAAATGGCAAGGCATCGGTTATGCCCATCCACATAATGCAGATATGGCCCTACAAACAATACATTGGGCCCGTTTAGCAGCTAAAAATGACCCAAACGCTATCACTCTCTTATCTATACCAGATGTACACTGGTACCAAAATTCCACTCCATATCAAGGCCCTTTTCCGGATACTCATGTCCTTGCCCACTTTGCCGCCGACACCATCACATACTTTGAACCAACAATCCCTCCCGAACTCAACAAACCAAGAAAAGAACCACTAACATTACATATTCTTTGCATTCACCACCAAAACAATCCTATCACCACACCGAACCAAATAACCAAGCTTAAAAATACCATTGATCTATTACAAATCACCCAATACCATGTCCAAAATATCCCCCCCACTCCCATTTGCACTTCAGTTAATAAAAGTACTTCCTGGAATAAGCTCAACTACCCACCCTCTCTCACTATAAACACACTAAATAACCTCCCCCTTCCCCAATACGAAGCAAACGCACCACTAAGATTCCTCCCCCAACATAGTTACTTCACTGATGGCTCCTTCATACCTCCTAAACTACATAAAGATGGATACTGGATTCGAGAAAAAACAAGATATGGCATATATAACTCCGCCAAAGCAGACTCACAAATATCCAAAAGACTACCTGGTTTACAAACCATATTTAGAGCAGAATTAATGGCTATCCACAAAACCCTACGAATTATCACCACCAAATACCCTACCGAACCCGCCCACATATTCACAGATTGCCTCAACTGCATTTACGTCATCCGCACACAACTACACCACCCTACCCTTCATAGAAACCACGCGGACAAAACCATACTAGAATCAATAATAACCATGCTACAAACACGAACACAGCCCACCACCATCCATAAAGTCAAAGCCCACTCTAACATACTAGGCAACGAACAAGCTGACAAACTAGCAAAAGCCGGAACCCGCAAACTCTACAAATTTGCATCTAAACCATATGAATTTGCACACACCACCCCTTACTATTACCAAAAAGACGAATGGCCCGGTCCAGCACATCGACCGGACAAAGGTCTAGTTCGATGCTTAGAAGCATACCTCAAAACATATGACCGCACAAAGAACCTAGACATCATGGCCCAACGCTTCCCAAACATTAGCAAATGGGTTTTCCATCCTGACATAGATAGTACTCTCTCCAATACATTTTGGTCCAACCCTAATCTCACAGACTTCCAAAAAACCAGCTTGCTAAAACTCTGCACCGGTCAATATATGGGTAATGCTCGAAAGCAATTATTCTTCGGCATTCAAAGGTTCCCCTCCAGAACATGCTCCATTTGCACCTCTACAGATGCCGATACTTGGCTACACATCCTCCTTAAATGTAAACATCATCATCTCCACGCTCTTCGTATCAAAAGACACAACAAAGCTGTATACGAACTAAGACAACTCATTATATCCTCCCAAAAAAGCCGTTGTTACATTCTCATGAACGCCGGCACTTTCCAAAATAACCCTCAAGAAAATACAGTCCCTCCTTGGCTACTTCCTTGCACTTGTGATACACATAGATGCCAGTGTAATGCTCGACTCAGACCAGACCTACTCTGCATTAAAGGCCTTCCATACCAACGTACTCCCCCACACCAACCCGACAACAGCCTCACTATACAATTCATAGAATTCACTTTTTGCAATGACAGATTTTCTCATGAAGCCATAGACAACAAAACCCAAAAATACCAACCACTACTTACCGAAATATCCAACCTCGGCTGGAAAATTGAACCCCTCATCGTCATTACAGCTGGAGCTAGAGGAACAACACACATCCCCTCCATTAAAACTCTTGAAAACAAACTCAAAATCCCTGAATCTTCTATAAAAACCACTCTCACCAAAATAAACACCATTGCCATACAACACGCAGCTTCCATAATATTACACAAAAGAAAAATTGAAAATAATCAACACATCCCACCACCTGATTAACATCCATAAAAACAACAAAAGTAGGGGGTTAGTGGATAAACCACTGTTGTTAGCACACTTAAGCACTTGTCTCAGTTTAGTAGGAACGGGCCGGTTGGTTGGTAATACCCTTATTTCCTGCCTAGCACATCACACTAGCAGTGCCAAGTTATGAGAACACCATATCACTGCTACAACAGGTCCACCAGGTTTCGAACCCGGACCAGCTACATGCTGTACACACGCCTATCCAACCAACCATGGCATTCACAACTTGGCGATAACATAACTACCCTGACTCCCCTTATACCAACCTATCCAACAATAATCATTCCATCTTCAGCAAAGATACCTTGCTACTAGTTACTATAGTGTCTATCCTTGAAAAAGGAGAGTAGTTTTGTACCAATGGCCTCTTGACCTGGAGGGCAACTGGCCATTGTCATTACGAACAGACACTTTACTCACGCCGGCCTCTTCATAGGTCCGGAGTTTATATCCATCTATCTTCTTGGGGTAGTTGTATGGCTATGTTTGGTGTATTTTGTGGTAATTTTCATATTTTCTTGGTTGTTCTAATTATTATGTTGTCTAGTTTGGTGATGCTTGCATTGTGAGGGTACTAGTTGTATTCCTAGGTCGGGACGTAGGTATTGATATGCTTCGTTTTAGCTTAGTGCTTAGAATATTTCTTTGTTGTAAGTGATATTGTCGTTTTGTATGAAAGTCTTGAACTTTTTAGGGTTGAGATTTAATTTATTGGGACATCCAAGGACATCCAATTAGTGCGTATTTGGATGTTCCTAGTTCCATTCCTACCCAATTGTTGAATCTTTCTAGTTTGTTAATTTTTAGTTGAATATTCTTGATTTTGTTGGTTAATATAGCAAAGTCATCTATGTATGCTGTTCTTGACAGTTTGACATTCACTCTGGGCGCATACACAATACTAAAAATTGTGCACCATCATACAAAAACCTCTTACACAACAATACACTTTCCCAAACCAATGCTAACCTTAAAGAAAGCCCATGCCAACAAGGAGAACATCAATAAAAGAATGTTCACACATCTCTTAGAGAAGGAACTAGACTGTGAAGTGATTAATTTTGTTCTTCTCTTGAGAGATAGAGAAGTTACCTGAGTTCTTGAGACTTACCATTGAAGTTACCACTGGAATATTCAACTACAATAAATGATACAGTGAAAGATACAAAAATCTGGCCCTAAGTCAATATTCCTATGTCTACGTTGGATCAATGGATGCTCCAGATCATGAATGCGTAAATCTTCAACTTTGCCATTAACCCCTAAACGTCAGAGCGTCCAGAAAGTGGACGACTAACAGACTCAAATCCTTCTCACGTTCTCATCAATGCTTGGATGAAAGTCATCCATTTTTTTGGAGATTCTTCACCAAGTTGTTGTCCTATCTAGCGGTTGGATTTAGTCATATTTGATTACACATTTTTCTAAAATTACAAATGTAGAAGTATGTCAAGTCGTTGACCAAGACAAAATTGCATTGACTGTAGTTCAAAAGTGGCCTTACAAAAATGAGGTCATAGATTTAAGAAACACAAAAATTTCAAAAAATCACCACGTTTAAGAGTATCTCATTTCAAAATCATTCCAACAAATTTTACTCAAAAAATATTAAAATTTTGTTTGTAATCGAATTTAGAAGGAATTTTTAATTTTAACTCTCAAATTTTATAATTAAATATTGGTGAGAGTATTAGTGAATCGAACCGTACGGATGGAATCTAAAATTCAAAATCTAGAACTTTCATTTGTATATCAATTCCAAAACATTCTTCTAAATAGTAGTTTATGATGTTTTTTTCTCAAATTGTCAATTCCAGGGACACCCTGGTACGTTTAGGGGTTAAGGGAACGTTCAATCATACAAATTCCCGATGTGGGTGTTTTCATGGTAGGGCATTCAAAATGTGTAGTATGACATCGCACAACAAACGAAATGTGACGATAAACATTTTCTATTGGTCATTGAAATTAGTTTTTTGGTAGAAAGTTAACTATAGTGAAAAGATATTCTAGGATTGTATGTATATGAATAATTTTAAAAATAATATAAAATAGTATTTGGATCAAAATGTAATATATTGCATTTGGTGACATTGTAGTATAAATACTTTATTGCCTTAATTGATACGTTTCATTGAAGATATAGTGATTGTAATAATTTTCTTCAATTCCTATAACATAAAAATATCGTATTCAAAAAAAATTCCAAAAGATTATGTGAGCAAGGTGGATATTAGAGGTTTATAGAGACAATTTTGTTCTTTTACATTTAACGCTCCTTAAAATGGCGAATTCCCAAAAAAATTCTTGCAAGCTTGGTTGGCTAATTAAAACAAAGTCTGTAGCGTGGCTAGAATATGCATTCGACGTGATTTGCAAGCGGATTAAATGACATCAATAGGAATATTTCAAAGTATTTTGAGAATATTTCAAAAGATTCCAAAAGATTCAATTTTTACTATATTAAAATATTTTTTTGGTATTTTCCCTATTTATTATATTACGTCATTAATGCAAATGCTTCACAATATTAGAAACTTTTTAGTTGAGAACTATGACACCCTAACGTGAAATCACCCATGTAGGTACTAGGAAACTCTAAAAAAAATGGAAATCATGATCTTCCATAGAATTTAGGCCTTAGTTGATCTACATGGTATTGCCGGAGCACTCATCTAGTACAGTTGGGGTGCACTTCTGGTTAGCACAATAGTTATAAACGAGATAATTCTTCTGCATTGGACGAGTTCATAGACTTGATGAGTGCCCAAAGTTTGATACTCCAATTGTGACAACGAGTTGCTAGTCTGCGCAATGCAATTGGTAGTGTGTCCGTTATGTACAATACAAGTGTCGATAGCAAACAATTTGTAACTAGCAACAAAACGAGCATGTATCCAATTGAGCTTTGCCAATTCACCGTTTGTAGCCCACTTCTCTCTATTCCAGATGGTGCTGTATATTACGGAAACAACATTACACAAGTTGAACGACTGTATGGAAATTTTGTAAACTAACTCATCAAATCTATGAACTCTATGGAGATTTTGTAAACTGACTTGAAGCTGTCGTTTGAGGGCCATGTGACATCTAGAAATTAACCAAGACAATGCATATGGACTTTAGGGCCCCACGGATTTTAAACGATTTCCGTGTGACATCCGATATTTCATGAATTCGTACATTTTTTGCATGGATTCTGCACTATGTTAAATAACAAAAAGAGTGAATGTAGAAGCTGTTCGGATTCATTGCAAAATTAGCGCAAAATTTGTGCAGAATCCGTGCGAAAAATGTACGAACCTATGAAATGTCAAATGTTGCACGGAAATTGTTAAAAATTAGTGAGGTCCTAAATTCTTGATGTGGTGTGTAAAGAGAGGATTCCACACCATTGAAATTTTGCAAGAATTGTGACAACATATTATGTAAGTTTCTTATATAGTTTAGGAATACCATACTCTATCTCTATTTTCTTTAACCTGATTGACATGCAATTGTTTAGATGCTCTACTAATCTAGAGCTCTCAATATATCCCTAATTAGGGAAAGATGAGAGGAATTCTTCAAACAAATTATAAGAAATCTAAATCATCTTCAGTGACATACCTACATACTCATCCAACACCAGCTGCACTTGTTGGCCATTGTGTAGCACTTTGAAATGCTGCATTTGATTGGATTGACTCTCAAAAGTATCCATAAACACTTAGAACCCTGTTGTACTTAACCTCTTAGCTAAAAAGCTAAGGAAGAAAAGTAAAAAAACAAGATCAAGATTATCACGACCGTATAGAACAACACAAATGCCATGATTCTAACAACCTTCATAGTAATGTCTGGGTGGTAAATACACTCCTTTAGGTGGTATGAACATATTGGATGTAGATAGTTCAGACACATTCCACTCTCCTCTCTAATGGGCGTCGGCTGATCACCTCCCTCCATAACACCTTCTTTCGGCTCACCTCAAGAGTTCTAATTATGATTTGGAACCATTGAAACCCTTTGAAAACTCTCTAACATACCCTAATCTAATATTGTGGCGATGCTATGTAATGCTCACTCTCTCTTATTTATTGGCTATGGCGTCAAGCTCTTCACGCCAAATTGCAATGTTTTGATGAGTAGATCCTCAAAAAAGAGCTAAAGGCAAGCCCCGGTTTCAATGTTTCACGGCCTAAGTTCTTTAGTAGAAATCTTCTCAAGCCTTCAGTAGAAGAGTACCACTATCTATCAATGTTGTAGATTTAAGAGATTTAAGAGATTTGAGTCTTGGATTTAAGTTCAATGATGGTTTAGGGAAGCTTCTCCAAAGTAACTTCTAATTTATGGCAGCAATTTGAAGTTCGTTTCTATTTGTTACTAATTTTGTGTATAAAGTTCATTAGCAATAATTCTTCGATTGTAGAATTCACACATGGTCAAAGTTAGAGACGTGGAGTGAGTCACATAGTACAACTGTCTGCATTGTTGTGGTGTTAGAGTGCATAAAAACAAACTTACTCATGTGCCAGTGAAGTCACTGAAAGTTGGTGGAGTTTTTGGAGATCGGTAATGCCTTGACCAGCAACATCGGCAATTGAGAACATCACCAATCACTTATATGTGAGTAAGGGGAAAAAAGTGAAAAAAGTAGCCTTGCCTTGCTAGGCAAAATTTTCTACCTAATGAAGAAGTCAAATCTTTAATTCTGAAATTTTTATCTCTTGTGTACTTAATCTATACACTTCATGTTTATTGTAACATAGTTGAAAGTCACAAATTGAACTCATATGGAATGAGGCAGGTTGATGTCATAGGTTGATGTGACAACTTTGTGAATGTGAAAATTTAAGTATTGATACAAAATACATCAATATTCTACCTAAATTTAACTTCACTAAGTTCAATATATGAGCTTGGATTAGAGAAGCTTGAGGGTCCAATTAGCATTGGTCTACAATTTGATTCTTCATGCACTATTGCATGATCAATCTTCAAATCATAATTATCTAAATTATCCTCACTTATCAACTTTGCAAATCCAATATATGATAATTGTTTGTGTGGGATTGCAATTTCAAAATCCATGTCTCCTTGAAGCATTGCCACAATACAGTGACTGTCAAAACTGAGTACGAAATAGCTTAGTCTACCTTTAGCCATTCATATTTTATAATTTACTGCATTTAATGCCAAATCAGTTGACGGCACAAGTATACATTCAAGTAAATGATGTGGCTACCAAATTACAAGTCCAGCAATGCAAAATGATTTGAGAAAGATATAGATCAAAGTAAATTAGCTCTAAAACTCAGTTATGCTCACACTTGGATTACGCGGTGAATGCTACAAATTTGACATGCACAAGTGGTTTTCTGGGTCTATTTTTTTGGATGGGCATGTTCTTGGCCTTCACATTTATAATTGTGTCCCTATTCAGTGCACATCATGTATGCAAATTGAGCAAAATGGTTTCATTAAGGTCTCTCTCTGTTGTTGATAGAAAGCAGATAGAAGAAGCTACTTTAGAAAAGTTGAGGAGGGGTGAAAGTACTAGAAATGTTGCTAGAGACTTACAAGTATCCCAAAGTTGGGTTGCACAATTTCGTAAGCAACATTTGAGTGAGTTGAGTGATGTGAATCGCAGTTTTGGTGGCAGGCCATAGGTGTACAGTGCAGCTGATCGCAGGGCTTGTGTGAGAGAAATCACTATAGGTGGCTTAGAAACTGCACACAAAGTTGGAAATTACTTGAGAGGAGCTTCATGTTGGTATGAGTGATAGTACTGTGAGGAGAATGTTACGAAAAGCAGGTTTGAAATGTGAAGTGAAGCAAAAGAAACCAAAGCTCACACTTCTTCAAATTAAAGGACAATTAGAATTTGCTAGACGTCATTGCCATTGGACTGATGATGATTGGGATTGTGTAGTATTTTCTGATGAAACAAAAATCAACCGATTTTACTCTGATGGTCGCAGTTGGTGTTGGTTTCGTGATGGACAGAGTAGAAGTGCTGGAATGGTGCAACAAACTGTCAACTTTGGAGGTGGGGGAGTGATGATGTGGGGTTGCATGACTCCGAGTGGCCTTGGTATGATGTGTAGGATTGAGGGAAGAATGGATCAGTACATGTATAGAGAAATTTTAGAGCGAGAACTGGTTCATACACTGCATACATACAATCTAGATCCTGCCAATTTGATTTTTCAACAGGATAATGACCCAAAGCATACATCCAAGAGTGTGCGCCGTTGGCTGAATTCGCAAGAATTCACTCTTTTGAAGTGGCCGGCGCAATCTCCAGACTTGAATCCGATCGAACATTTGTGGGCAACTTTAAAACGTCGACTCAACCAATATGAGAGACCTCCCAAAGGAATGTTAGAATTGTGGGAGCGTGTTGAGGATTGTTGGGCTTCAATTACTCCCAGTGAGTGTAAGAACTTGTATAAAAGCATGCTTAAGCGCATTGCAGCTGTTATAGTTGCTAAGGGTAGGTGGACAAATTTTTAACTTTGTTCCAGCTAATGTGAGCAAAACTGAGTTTTGGACTGAACTTCACTTTACTTTTTTTTTAACATGCATACATGTGTGTAATAGACCTCAATCCCCATGGAAGTATGACTGATTGCAATGGTAATCCTGTGCAATTTATGGTTTCATTTTTGACGCATCCAATTTCCCTACATTGTTTGTTAAATTTCAGTAAGCTGTGTTCGTACTCAGTTTTGGCAGTCACTGTATGTGCCATTGTTGGTCGTCTCTCCGGTTCTGATTGTGAGCAGCATAAGGCTATTTTGATATATTGTTGCACTTTGATTTCTTCATGATTGTGTAATGCAATGTTGGATCAACAATGTCCATTGTGTTGTCATTTTCAATTGATCTTTGAACCGACAAAAATCATATTTCCTTTTCATTAAAATAATATTAAAATTTTCTAAAATATTTGAAAACATGTTCAGTTTTAAAACATGAACAAAAAGAATTATACTTTGGCTTCAAAACAACTACGAGGAGAACTCCATTATTATAGATTTCAAAAGATCATATATGTTGAAAGAGACGTAACCATTCCAGAAGGTATGCTTTGTGTGGCGATAATGTAAGATCAATGATTCTTCTTCCACTCACAATTTCAAGCATTAAAATGCCAAAACTGTATACATCGACTTTTTCATTTAACTGGCCCAATGTTGCATATAAAGGTGCTAAATAACCTCTGCAAAAGAAGAATTTGAAAATTTCAGTCATTTATTCAAATGATAATAGGTTTCATATGATAATATTTAATGAAATTGATATATTAAATTTTATATCAACACCATCATTAAAGTGATACTCCCTTCGTTCTATAATACTGATAATAGATGATGCTTTTGAAAAAAAAAAATTAAAAATCCAACAAACTAGAATTATTTCATTAAATCTCTAAATATAGTAAATTATTATTTTGGAGTAATTGCCTATCGAAGCAATATCACACTGCACATGTAGCATGTGGCATGTGGCAACATGGTGATGTTTGTTGCAGTGTGTTTAGTGTGTTCTCTGATGCAACAAACATATGCTAGCATTGATTTTAGCTAGCTCATATGTTGTTTGTGATCCACACATAAACAAAGACAAGTTTCACAAACAAAAAAAGACACTTCCTATGCACTTGTCTTATGATTTTGCTTTGTTAGAATTTGTAAACAACTTCAAATTGAACAAGCAGCTACGCTACGAGGAGCTCTGATCAGAATAGAATAGGTGAAGGACGAGGATGGTGAAGGACGAGAATGCATTTTCAGTGGAATCATGGACAACATATATTTGCTATAGTGGTATTTAGCCCAAAAAAATGAGTGTCCCTACAATGCTTCTTCCTTACGGTCAGAGCCAATAAATGATTTGTATCAAGTAATCTGGGACAATTTTTTCTCAAAAGAATCATCTATTATGGGACAAAGGGAGTATACCATACTTACTAAGTGCCTGCAACATGCAGTCATAATGTCACATTTTTATCGGGAAAGAGTAAAGCCAAGCCAAAGTCTGCAATTTTTGCTTGGAAATTCTCATTCAATAAGATATTATTTGCTTTGATATTTCGATGGATGATTCTTGGTTCAGCAAAGGCATGTAAATAATGAAGACCATTGGCTACGTCTAAACACATTCCCATTCGTTTGGGCCAGTCGATGTTGAAGTTTCCTTTATGTTCTAGAATATAAAAATTTACATCAAACATCTACATATTAGTAATTTTAGATTGTATCATCAATAAAAATCGAATATAATGATTGGATTCAATACCATTTCATTTTTCAAACACAAATATATCAACAAATTTGTAATATGAATCTTTGAATACAATTTGCATATCACAATTCCACTAGTACAAAATTACCCCAATTTATATTTTTTGAGATGGTTTTTTAATGCATTTTAACAAGATTTAAGAGAATTTATCAAGATGTAACATAAAACCGTATTAAATCTTGTTAAAGAGTGTTAGAAAATTCATCCCAGAAAATGTATATCGTGATGGGTTTTTATTAGTGTTTGTCATCTACACTACATTCACTAATACCATGAGGAATTAAAATTACTAACTATATGTGCATGAACCAAATTACCAAACAATGCTTGGGCCAAATCTTAGTTTTTGATGTATTCATATACCAAAAGTCTTTGTTTTCTTCTCAAACAACCTTTCAAACTTACAAGATTCCGATGTTTTACACTTGTTAATAATTAAACTTCGTTAAGAAAATCATCAATATTTTGTTGAATTCTTGTGTTGAAAATTTATTTTATGGCCACTTCATCTTCGCTTGATAAACATCCCTACACACCAATAACTCACAAATTAATATTCATAGATTTTGAAGATTTAAAATATATTTACAAAATTAAAAAAACCCAACACTTTGATTTAAAGGAAATACAAATAAGTGCTTAGAAAATTTTATTTGAAATTGAACAAACATGCACAAAAAGTTTTTTTTATTAAAAATAGAAATGCACCCATACATCAAATTTTTAATAAAAAAATTGTTTATGTTGATATACATATTTAAGCAAGAAGAACTTCCAAAATTTCTCACTAACCTTATAAACAACACCGTAGCCTCCTTCACCAAGCTTCATACTTTGATGAAAATCTCTTGACGCACTTCGCAACTCATTGTAAGTAAACAATGTAGGCTTCACTTCATATTCAACAAATTCTATGTATAAAAAAATACTTGTTATGATAAATACCATCTCGTAAAAATCAATCATAAAAACGTAATATACACTTAATCAATTGAAAAATAATAATAATTTAGGCATTAAATACTTTCTTTGTAGTATAAACTTCAGACAAATGCTAACAATATAAGGTTTAGATATCATACTTTGTTCAGCTTCAAGAATGAGCTCATATATTTTTTTTCTAGCCTTTTGTAAAAGTAAAGCTGAAAGGACAACTGTATTTTTGATTATGAAAATAAAGTAATGCATTTTTGATTAACAACACTCCACTTATTGTTGTCACAATTATGATATCCGCCCTAGATTTTTCTGCAAAACACGTATCATAAATTGTTAAAAAAATAAAATAAATTTTATATATACAAAGGGTTTGTGATTCTTGATGTTTACTTTGTAATTTATCATTACTAGTTTTAATCCTCTTCCAAAGCCTTTATACCGGTATGTGAGTATAAAATAGTCTATATATATATAAATATACAAACTAATAAGTTCAAAAAATAAAAATGCAGTACTTTATTTTCATTTTATTCAACTAAATTAGTTAAATTTTAGTAAAAAAACTAATTCACCAAATTTAACAAAAAAATGTGTTAATAAATTCTATTTGATAACAAACTAACGCTTGTAAAATTTTGTAATAACATTTTTAATTTGTTCAAACATTATAAAAGAGACACAATGATATTATATACGAATATAGTTTAAATAATTTTTACCATAATCGTAATAATTTTGCTCACCAACGCATCTTCTTAAATCAATTTTTGATGTGGAATTTTTGCAAAATGGATTGCCTTGTAGCCTTTTACAAATAACAATGCATTTTCATCAAAACTAAAAATTAAATTCTGAAAATAATCAAGTTACAAAGTCTCATTGTAAACAATGAATTTTTGTACATTCATAAATCACATTTTTAGAATGATTAAATTTCCATAGTAATTTTCATGAACTATTTGTATTTAAAACAAAATGAAATATCAAACAAACAAACTCTCGCATAAACTTTAATGATTGCAATCATACTTATGGTGATTACAATTATTGACATTAATCACATATTAATTAATATTGAAATACTACATACATGTTACATGCATGTATTGAAATGTGTATGGATACTAGAAAATAGTCTTAATATTAACTGAACTATATAACATCACTAATGTCATTGTCTTGCATGGTCAAGAACTTGAGTGTTGTACTAGAAAATAATCTTGACAAGTTTACAAAGCTATGTATACGCATATTATCAAATGACCTGAATAAAAACACAACATATTTAGTGAGTTTTTTGACTAAATTAAATAAATATATGTTCAATATATTTAATGTATGAATTCTTATTAAAACGTCATAAATAAAATAAAATTTCAACATCAAAGTAAGTAAACTTACAGAGATTGCAATTGTGAAAAGCTTGTAATCCAATTTGGAAAAATTCTACCTTCAAAGTTGTTTTGGCCTAAGTTCCTGTAAAAAATAAGATGAAGGAAAGTTTTTATAAGATTAGTATAGAAAAGCCATTGGAAAAAAACTCGAATAAACAAATTTTGCGCAATAAATTTTAATAGACAAGTAAAACTTTAACATTTTTCTACTATGAAACAAAATACATATAAACAAAATTTATTACAAAAGATTGTGTTTGAGATTGAATTTGAATGAATATAATGTGTAGGTAATTTATTTTTCTATGAGTTGAAATCGACTTACAATGATTTAAAAGTTGCTAAAAAAACTCAAATTGGGTAATTTATCACATAAATTCATTATGTGATAAATCCAATGTTTCCAATAATGTCAAATTGAAAATCACTGATTCTTGTACTTCTCCTTTATATTGTTTGTAGCTTAAATTCATGTCATCAAACCACTTACAATAATTAGAATATCAATATATAACAAAACTAAATATATTATAAAAACAATTTATAGAATTTATCGTCACAAAATTATATGATTTGTGATTTCTAATCAAGGTTCTTGACCAAGTGCTCTACCAAATGATAGTCTTTTGTAAGTACTCGCTTTAATTGTACTAATCTCTTCTTTTTGAAAATGTTTTGTCATAGTAAAGCATTATAATAATCTTAGCTTCCTTAATAACAACTAAAACTTAAATTGAAAAGATCAAAATAATGAAGAAATGACAGTTTCTAAATATTTCATTTTGTTTCAAGTAGTTCTTGATTATTTGAGGTTTTCAATCCAATACTCATAAATTTGGAAACATTGCAAAAAAATACTTACATGTATTGAAGAATTTTTAATTTAGAAACATTTGGAAAAGATCCAATAAAAATATTGTTGGAAACATCTCTGCAATTCCACGAGTAGTTCCAAGATCAAATGAACATATCAAAATTTTAGAATTTTATATAAATTAAAGTAAAATGAAGTAGAATTTTTTTTATTAGATTATTTACTAATAGTAGTACTATTAAAGAAGGTATAGTAGATTGTTTATACAATTTATTGAGAAAAAATTAAAATAAAGAAAAGAGGCCAAAACAATTTCCTTGAATTTAGAGAACACCAAGCTCTTCCATACCTAATAACTATTTTGAGTGCACAAATAAGAGTATATTAAAGCAAAATTCATGGTATCGTACTCAAACACAAGGTGGCTTTAAGAATAACTCTAATGTTGAATTAATATAATGTTACACTATTTTGTTTTCAATGTAAAGAAGTAGAAATAAAAATTATTAAAATATTGAGAAAATTTATAAAATAAATCGTTTAAAAGATTATATATAAAAAGAATATATATATATATATATATATATATATATATATATATTATTGGTACCATTATTTTTTAAAATATAAAATCTAAAGACTAAAAATTAAAAATCTAAAAGATATCATATATTAAAACATAAATAAGCTTAACACACTACAAGGTTTGTGACAACATTCTAAATAAACCTATAAATAAGTAACATAATTTTTTTTAAAGGGATTCAAGGAAATATGAGGAAGGTAAGAAAATCTATTCTTAAATTTTTATGCAATAGTTTTTTGTTATTTTTAAGCATTATTTATTTTATTTTATTTTTTGTATAGATATAGCAATATAAATCAAGCTCACAAGTATTGTAATGAAGAAGCTAGATTGGGAAGATATCCAGTAAATTGATTTTTGGACAAATCTCTGCATCATAACACAAGTATATGAATAGTGAAAACATACGATTATAATAAAATTTCACTAAAGAATAATAAAAATAAAAATAAAAATTGCAAACTAGATGGTACATACACATTCTAAATGATGCTTTTGTATAATTATTAAGAAATGAATAATTAGGCAACTTATACTTACAATTGAATCAATGAAGGTTAATTTTGAAACATTGTTTGATTCAAAACATCCGAGAACAAATTATCATACACATTTAGAGTTTGCAAACCTCTGGTCTTAGAACAAAAATCCATTGGAATTTCTCTAGTGAATTTGTTTTGGCTTAAATCTCTGTGTGTTTTAAACAACCACGAACAAAACGTTCTTTAGAGCCCCGCTGTAGCACCTCTGAATATGAAGCATCTGTCAAGGGATCACAAGAATCACAAAGAGTTTTCTCTAACTTTAGTTGGTCGAAGTGCAGAAGGTTGGAGAGTTGAACTATTTTATTAGTAGTTTCTTTCCAGTGTTGCTAGTGTAAAAGGTATGGTCTATCATGGGCTAAAGATCATTATGAATCAAACATTACTAGTATTGCATGTGATAACGATATTAATTCCATAAACAATAAATGGAAATACTAACCTGCAATTACATTAAGTTTACATATGCAAAATTGAACATATTTTCAAAAAAGCGTACATGTTTGAAGAACTGACAATGATGCAATGGATATTGATATTGATCCACTCATATTGTTGCCATCAAATTTTCTACAAAAACAACAAAATTGCATTTAATACAATTAACTCTTTTAAATGTAGGAACTTAAAATAAATAAAACTTTAAAATGTGGTGATACCAAGTTCGAGTACATTGGAAGAAAAAATGAAAAAAAATGAAAAAACTAGGATTTAAAATAAATAAATTATACATTGGCGTCATTGTTACCAGTATAAAAATCAAAGATTCTAAACATCAAATTCCTTAATCTTACACCAAAAGTTATTCTATAGTCAAAAACCAAAAATAAATAAAATTAAATCATAGGTGTAAATTTGAAGGAATGATAACTTACAATGAATTTAAGCTTCGCAATTTGCTGAGGTCAGGAATTGTCCCGTATACATGTGGAGCTTGTTCTATAGTCCTAAAGAAAAAAGCACACACAATTTTTATTTAACTAAAACATACATATGTCCTAATAACACATAGCATAATAGAGCAATGGCAGCCAACACCCTTTTGCAATGGGACTACAGTCTAGTTACAATTAGAAATTTCGTTTACGTGGCAATGACACAATAGTCCCATAATTCGTGGAATACAAATGACATTCCTTCATTACTCAAAAACTGGATCTAAGTGAAGATTCTCTTTTGATCCAGAAGGGTGCTCCGTTGCACTGCATTTGTTATATAATGAAACATGTCAAAATTATTGACCAAATGTAGAAACAGAGAAAAGAAAATTAAAATTTGAAATGGGATAAAAGTACTTACAAAGATGCTAGATTTGTAAGATTTCCAAATGCTGGCACTAAAGTCCCTCGAAGGTTTGCGTTTCCTGATATAACACTGCACATGATGAAGCATACAATGATCTCATTTGTCTATGGATGTATCTTCTTGAAAATCACATTGCGTCAATAAGAATATTATTTTGCTTATGTTTTTAAACACGATTAAACATGAAAATAATTGTAATCGAATAACTTACAAGTGAACAATGTAAACCGCATTGTATGGTGAACTTCCATTTGCCTCTTTCTTTTGAAGGCATCTCACACCATACACCAGTAGCAGACCTGTCGTTTTTCATTCCCCACTTCTTGGGGAACAGTGAACAGTGGTTGAATGTTATCCTTATATTTCTGTCTTCTTGTGACCAAAACCACTCACCAACATTGTCACAACCCGTGTCTGGTGTGGTTTCATTCCTTTTTCATTTATAGTAAGTGAAAAACGACACATTTCCTACTAGTGATACCATGGCTGTGAAGGAACGCAAGGTTCTTCATTTTGAACACACCAGGTTGCCATGTCGCCCTTCCAAGCTTGACTAGATTCGTTCTTCCAATGCGCACAATTTCGGGACATGGCATCCACTAGTAATTCCAATTGATCAAAATATTTTCAAATTCATTGTTTGAGATTTAAAATTGGAGCAAAGTGTTAGAAATCATGTAAGTGCTCCAAAAATGGTGTATAAGGTACTATTGCTATCACAGTGGAACTACCATAGTACCTTATAAGCTGTACAATAGTTTTTTAAACTCTTGGCACTTGGATATCCTATTTACAAAATTGTGGACACATAATATTATATTAATAATAATTTTAGAGCTTCATTCTTTGCTACGGAGATGAAGAAACCTCCTGGCTATCACCCATGACGTGATCAAAGCATAATTACATGATCTTGTCACTTAAAAGCATGGGTGTGTTGTGCAAGACTCCTATAGAATGTTATGTATTTGAACGTCAAATTCATTACTAGAATCATACATTCCAGGAACGATACATTTGTTAGCAACGTTAGAGGAGTCTGTAGCTATATACAACAACATTACATGTTAGTGGTAACTTTGCTTGAGCTACTTCCAATGTTGCTAACAAATGTAGCACACTGTATGATCCTAGTACACTGATTATTGTCATTACTGTGAGTCACAGAATTAGTGTGAGACTTTACACCAATCCTCACACCAATTTCAGTACATACATCTCAAATGTACATTATTGTAAGAATTTATCAATTACTGTGACTCACACTTTTTGTTCTAATGCCACAATTACAGTGAGAATACTGAATTACTGTGACTCACAGTAATGGCAATAACCGGTGTAGTGATTTTGTGAAAAAGTTTCATGCTCTGAAACATGCCATTTAATGGATAATTATGGCCATTTTGACTTGCCACACTGGTGAAAAGTACATGAATCAATAATTCTACAATTTTCAACAATCGACAGCCAAGACATGGGGAGCCAAGAGAAAAAAATACAATTTTTAATATTAGGAGTGGAAATTAAAGATGATGGACAAAGGATTCTTATGGAAACATGCTAACAAGTTGAAGGGAAGGGTGGGGCGGGGGGATGGATTACCTTCTACTGGACTCAAAACGTAAGTGTCGTTTGACGTCAAGGCGGAGCATGAGCTGAAGAGGAAGATGAATAACCAGAGTGACCATGAATAGCGGAAAGCGGCGATACTGTCATGCTGTTACAGATTGGTAACAGATGCGCTGGACATTGCATTTGGAAGCCTCTCCAATATTATCAACAACTCCCCATCACAAGAGAATTACTATAATTGGTAGGGAATGTAATAGGCTTGCAAAGGTGACTTGGATGAAAGTCATCCGAGATTGTATGAGAAAGTTACAAGGCTTTAAATCCACGGGTTCGTGATCCAGTTTCTGGACGCTGGGACGTTTAGGGGTTAAGAGCCTTTGCAAGCCTGCATCAAACAAAAGATTCATCAGTGTCAGACCATTGGTAACTGCAATCACCACCAAGCTAAGCTCTACCCCATTTCTGAATGTTCAACAATTCCCTTCTGGATAATAACACAGGATACCACTTTTTAAGCTAGAAGAGTGAGAATACTACTGGACCAGGTATTCAAAAATAGGGGTTGTGAGGGAAGACTCTGCGATGCGGTTTAGATGTGATGGCGATCCCATAATCTGCAACCACAACCACAAGATTCTCACCAAATTTATTGCCCTTTTTTTTTTTTCTCCCTTTTGCACATAAACCAAAACCGCAGGGTTTAGCAAGTTTCTGCCCTTTAAGGAGACGGGCCACGTCCTCGCTTCAAAGCTCATTGCAAAAGCTCACTCTGATTCCAAGCAACACAAGCTAATTCACTATCGTGAGAGTCATGTTTCGAAGTCCATAATAGATCTCACTTTCAGAAACAAATCAAAATGGCTTAATTGCAGGAGCCATTTTTTTAAGAACGTCGGATTCATATAAACTTGTGCCAAAGCTTGCATTTGGCTTTCATTACTAAACAAACATTATGGATAACAAAGTCCAAAAAAGAATTCAACATTCTTATTTTACAGTACTGATACAATGCTTTGAGGAGGCCCTCCAAATTATCCTAGGATAGTGTGTGGAAGAGGATTTATAGAGAGCCCTCTCATATTTTAAAGTTTAGAGAGTCGTTGGTGTGGGAGCAACCAATGCTAGAGTTCCACTGAAATCCGTTTGTTCCCGAGTTTGTTACAGTGACCGGTGACTATGCTCTTACATTTGTTACAATGGCATGTTTCATAACTGCGCCCAAAATTGTGATGCCACAACTGTGCCCAAAGCTCTAGAAACTAGGACTGGTATGGATTTGAGGTTTTAACTGAAATTGCGCCAATTTCACTGTTCAAATCCGCCATTTTAACGAATATGAGGTTCCATCTAGAACTCAGAGTCTGGTCTGTTTAGACTTGAACTACTGGAGAGTCAGAGCCTGGAAATGCATTGAAGTAATACTCCATGCAGGACTGGCAGCCGTAGACAGTACTATCCTTCATTTTCTGGACAAACTCTAAGAAATTAAGTAAGTAACATGAATAAACGAGGCAATCTTCACAGGTTTGCATGCAAGACTATTCAAAATCAACAAGTACAAGTGTAACATTGCTGGACCTGTCCATACAGTCAAGCAGCTGGGCACGAGTGCGAATTTATCGAAATTATCCAGAAACTAATCAAGCCTAGTACCCAAGCTGCAACATGATGGTGCTTCGATCAGCAGGGCTCTAATTAGGAAAGTGAATGTAACAAGCGGCAGAAAATGAGTACTCACCTTGCTAATCAGCACCGTTCAGTAAACCACCGTCTGCAAAATCCTGGAATTAAATTCGCAATGCAGCTTCACAGACGTCCCTCGACCACCAAGCTGTATAAATGAACCCACGCACGCTCACTGCCGCAGCAGCAGCACCACCTGGTTACATATTCCAAGTATCTGGACGTTGCTGCATCTGGATGGAGGTATTGCACGAACAGATCTGAATTCCCGACAAATAATGTAGTAAAATCCGTGTAGCCCTAGTTCTCTAGCTTTTCTAGTCGCCCAGCCATGCTAGCGAAAGATCTTAGGAAGGTTAGGAGTCTGTACCTAATCCCAGTGAATTCTTGAACAGTCGGAAGAGAGCTCCTCAGTCAGCACGGAAGAACTGACCGCGTGAACTTGCAGAGTCACAGCACGCGTCGCTTACTCTAGATTCGTCCGCAGTGGTTTTTATTGGCTAATAGAGTTAACCGAAAAGAAGAGCTCAAGAATACATTTTAGGTAAGGTGAGTCTGACCGGTATCTAAGGCAGCCAAGCAAATTGGCATGGTTTTCAAAGAATCCAAAATAGAAAGTTAAACTAAGGTGAGTTCAGAGAGAGCCAAGGCTTGCAGGCTAAGGTGAGTTTACACAGAGCCAAGGCTTGGAGGTGCTAGCTCACATCCAATTTGAGATAATGGCAAGACATGTGGCAGGCTTGAGATATAATTAGGTGGTTGGTTTGATTAAATGACTTTGACAACTTGAACTGTCTTGCAAAGCTCATGTCTAAAATTGAAGGTGGAGAGTGTTGAATTCACTATTTGATTTGATTTCAGTTACACTCAAAGATATAGACTCTGGTTTCCTTATATTTTGGGGATCACATCACCTATTCTAATTTCGGTTAACTCAAATATCGCTAGATTTGGACAATTTTTTTTATCCTGCTGCATCTGGCTTCATCCTATGACCAGAAGGACAAAAAATGACTTCTTCCTTTTTTGGGTAGAAAATGACTTTTTTGGAGTAGAAAATGAACCCCTAAAAGGTCCAAGGATTCATGGTTTTAAAATGGAAAATTTCATTGATCATATCGTGAAAAATATAATTAAGATTTTATATCACTAGAATAAGTACATGCGTTGATTAAAACAAAAATAAATTTGAACAAAAAGAAGTACACATAGGACCTACTTAAAATTGATATAAAAACATGAGGCCCAATTTGGGCTTCTTTGTCCTTTAGGAGTTAAATGTCAAATTTTAGCCAGATATTTAATCGTACCAACCAAACTACAAGAAAATATTGCAATTTTGGCCAGATCTAGCAGCTTGAACCGTATTTTTGGAGCCATCCCAACGAAAAAGGGAAGAAAATAATAATTTAAATCCTACTCAGTTGTGGCTGATTCATGTGAATCATACTCAGTCTGTACTGTACAGACTTGTTCTTCTATATAAACTTATTCTTATTCTTGTATAGACTTATTCCTAGAATGAAATGTGACTCAGGCCCTCTTTACACTAGAGGCGAGAAGCCATGGAGATAGAAATTTCAGTCAATAGGAGGCCTAGAAACCGAGAAGACCAAAGAATGTCACTTTACACCCGAAATTTTCAGCCCAAGGGACGGATGGAGGAGAAAATGACATGGACAGCACTTTTGTCCATCGTGGCAGCAAAAAGGCACATTTTTCAAGGCCCTCGGATTTTTCGTCAAGCCCACGTCAAGAGGTGGGCCTGACGCATAATCCAGGAGGCTGTTTGGCCAGAATTTTCACAGCCAATCATTTTTTATTTTTTAAAAATATTTCAGAACGGCCACTTTTACTAACAGCCAGATTTTTTACCCTTTTCTACCCAACAGCTATTACTATTCATTCCTGATTGTCCTCCTTAACCCCTAAGTGACCGATCGACCATTTTCTAGTTGCAGCCCAAACAACAGTGACTGCCTATGGGCAAAAAATGACATTTTTCAAATTTTGATTTTTTGTTGAAATTGGGGGTAGAGATCATGTTCTGGTGAGTTTGATACATTTCATTTGCAATATTGAGGTTTAGTAAGGAATTTTTCAAAGACAAAGACCTCAATATTGTCCTAATGTTATAAAACTTACTATTTCGGGAAAGTAATGAGGTTCTCTCATTTGAAAATTTTGCCTTTTTAAATTTTAGAATAGAATGTCTTCTTTTAACCAATCATACCAAATTTCAAATTCTAAAAATAGAATTTGTAATTTTGGTGAATTCTAAATGGTAAATGCATCTAAATTCATTAAATGAGTATTTAAAACTATTTTTAAAAGTTTGACCGTACGGATAATTACTAAACATTATGTTTCTCATTTTCACGTTTGGACCAAACTTCATCAAAGTTGCAGAAGTAACATTTTATAACACATCTAGGTTGTGCCCTTACCCCCTATGTCATTTAGGAGTTAAAGACAACACCTTGATCATTTGAAATCGTCTTTTTCTTCTTCTTCATGTGTGACTAGGAAGTGGTACAGTTTTACTTGTTTTTTGAGGTTTTTTTCCCAAATTGTTTTTGCCCAAATTTTTTTTGCCTTGTGTTCATTGCAATGGAAGGCTACTTTCAAGATGGGGAGTTCTCTTAATCTCAAGGACAAGCTTGGAGTCAAAATTCGCCTTGGATGACCTATTCTGAACTCCAATTTCAGCTCATTTCTGCTCAAATGCATGTTTTGAATTTTGAACATTTTGGTGTTGGTAGTGCTAGATATTTTATGCCTCTTGGAATGCCTCGTTGTAGTGGTTCAGATTTACAATCATCAAGTGAGGAAGTGACACTGAGTGAAAATGCAAGCAATGCTTTAATGGATGTGAAGGAGGAGGAGGTAATCCGGGCTGCAGCAATGGCACTAAATGGAGAGGATGGACTAACACCAAAGAAGAGAGGACGGCCATCAAAAGGAGGAAAAACAAGTGCTCTAGCAAAGAAGAAGAAATCAGAGAAGACAACAAAGAAGGTAGCAAAGGAAGTCGTAAATTTAGCTGGTTCAAGTTCGGAAGAAGAAGGATTCACTCGGAAGTGGCGAGATTACGAGGTCGAAACCTTGATATCGATTCGGCGAGAGACGGAAGAAGAATTTTCAAGATGTGCCAAAAAAACAAGGTTTGTGTGTGTGTTTTTTTTTCCTTCTATAATTTTTTTGTGTTATTTCATACCCATTTGTACATATAATTTTTTTTCAAAAAGAAGTTGTACATTTTACAAAAACTATAACCGTAAGATTTTTGCATATCTAATTTTTTTGGAATTTAAAAAAAAAAAAAAATCAGATTTCAGATTTGGCCTTTTAAAAGCCTTCGCCTTAGCCGTTGCCAGTTACCCCCCCCCCCTTCCCCCCCATGGGCCCTCGTTAACTCCTAAAGGACCAACTATCCTAACTAGGACATTTAGAGAACCGGGTAGGTTCCGGTGAACACATTCTTAATCGAACTTTGAAAGAAATTTAATAGTGGATTCCTCAATGTGCCACAAAAATGGAGATTCTTTTCTTTTTTGAATTCCGACACCATATGTGGAAGTTATGAGGAGAAATGTGTTTTTTTCGGGAGAAAGGGCAGCGGGGCGTAGAAAAATAGTTGAATTCTGGAGAGGGCAACAAGTTGGGCGGAGTGTGGAAAATGGGGTGGCCTGTGGGGGGGCAGAAGACCACCGCATTTTCCACACTTGTTAAAAAATAAAAAAATAATCATTTTTAAATTAAAAAATTAAAAAATTATTTTAAATTGAAAATTATTATTTTTAAACTAAAAATTATTATTTTAAACTGAAACTTATTAGTTTAAATTGAAAATTATTATTTTAAATTAAAAATTCAATTTTATAATTTTATTTATTTATAATTTATAATTTTATTTTTTTAAATTGAAAATAAATAAATGGTCCAATGAAAGATTGCCACGTGGTAGTCCACCTTGAGAGTTAGTGGGGTCATGAACATTGGAATGGGTTGGGTGAGGTGGCACTTCGATTCCCTTCCTCTACCCCCTTCTTTCCCCCCTAATCCCCAAAATTCTTAGAAAATATGCTATATGTCTTTTAAAACTTGAAGATTTTTTTTTTTCAAATTTTTTTTCGCCATTCTATAGAGGGTGGAATGTACTTATGTTTCACCGCTGGGATTTATATTTTTAATAACAAAAGTCAAAAACATTGCAATTCCAAAAACAAAGAGTCTTTTTTTAACTTTTAAACCCCCAACAAGTGCAAGGTGTTCTTCAACATCCTAAACATCTCCAAATGCAACGAAAATTGGTACACAACTAAGTAACATTATATAGAATGTGAAAGTGAAGTGCGACAAGTTTTGGTAGTGAGGTTTTTTTGATGTAGCTACGGTCAAATGCATCTGAAATTTTTGGGCATGTGTTTTTTTGGGGTGATTTTTTCATCAAACGCAATTATCTTGCAATCAATGCGGTCAAAATCAACGAAATTTGTTGTGTATGTTTTTCAAATAGTTTAGGACAAAATCTTACAGTTAGAAGGTAAAAAATGACATTTTATTGGAATATTTGCATGGGGGAGTAAAAATGGCAGCATTGGAGTGTTTTTGGAGGAAAAACGCTCCAATCCTTTAGGGGTTAAAGGGCGAGGCCATAAGGGTTTGAACCGTGGATCTCTTCTTGAGGAGGGGAATACCTTGGGGAGTGTGCTACCAACCTTCTCATGAGGGTGTTGCACGATGTGTCCGCTTTTGCCTTGCATGCTGCCGCTTCTCAGCTTCTTGCTCCATCCGGCATCGTTTTCTTCTGTACCTTCTCGTTTTTGGTTGTTGGTGTCTGCTGTGGTCTCTACAATGCTTCTAGTCTTCTTCCCGTTGTTGCTTTTGGCTTCTTTTGCTGTTTTTTCCTCCAATAGTCTTTTGAGACTTGCAGAAGGTGTGTCAATGTCCATTGCATGTTGCTCAACAGGCTTTATCCAAGCTGATTGCCTTGGTTCCATTTTTTGCCTTCTTGTATCTGTTCCAACTTCTCTAGAAACCCACCACAATTTGTAGGCGAATTCCTCAATGCTGCACAAATTGTTATCTGCCTGAGCCGGAACAAGGCAAAGAAAGAGTTGTTGGTGAGGGTCACTTACATTGGGGAGCGCAGGGAAACGTTTCCTAATGCTTGGGATATTGGGGTCGCCATTATTGCTGTTGGGCTGGTGGACGCCTGCAATTTACGGTGCCGATGCTGCGGAGGGATTTCGGTACTGCCGTGGCACTCTCGCAAGGTTGTCTCGTCTTTTTTCTAGTGTTGATTGGTGGTGGAACAGGCGTTGATCTGCTGCTAGCAACTGTTGCTTTGTCGGTGTCCACGATGGTCTGCGATGCAAGCGCGGCGGGATCGTGGGAGGGAAGGGGGGTGTTGTCGTTCTGTTGTTGGAGCTTCTATCACCGGGGTGCGCCTTCTCGCGGCTTTGCGCATGTAAGCTTAAGCGTGAGCTTGCAGTACTAAAAAGGGGGGGAAGTTAGGGTTTGGGGGAAACAGGGGGGTGTAAACGGTAGAGGTGCCACCTGACACTCAACTTAGGTTGCTGGAGCGGTAAGAACGAAAAAAGATGCAACGAGCCTGTCTAGGAGATGACACTGGGGTGCGTGTTTGGGTGCAATGGGTTGCAAATCTAGGGTAGAGACTAAAGCAGTGTAGATCTAAAGATTAAATCTAAGCTCAAGCTATGAGTGCAAGTCGTGGTTGTAAATATGAGGTTTGGCGTACTTCACTAGAGGTGCCAAATGGGTGAAATGTAGGGTTTAACTGTAGCAATGCTGCAGGCCTGGGGTACAATCTGGGGTGCTATTAAAGGGTAAAAATCTGGGTGTGAGACTGACGAGAATGTTGGGGTGGGATTTTGGGTAGGAGATGGATTACATGCTAAGGTGAAATACTATAAAGAGATCTAGGGGAGCTAAGCGATGTGGAGAGTGGGAATACTGGAAGTACTATGCAGATGAATATCACTAACTAGGACAATGGTTGCTAATAGCGAGTTTGGAGCAGGTAGCAAATAGATCTATTGCAGTAAAGTGAAAGAAAGAAACAATCGAAATTGTGATGAATCAAGAAATAACGAACAAATAAATGATATGCAATGGGGGAGATAATGCGTATCTGTGTGTTGACATTGGATAGCTTGGATTGGTGCAAATCTGAAAATTGATTGGGAGTGCGCGGTATTGCTGGGTAGGCAGTTGATCTTCGTCTGTATCAGCTGAGCTTGATGAATGGCATGAGCAGATTAGCTGATCTCTAAGAGAGAGCAAGATCCAGTGTTGTTGTTGGCCGGTTGCAAGTGTCCGGATCTTTGTTGCTGCGCTTGAACTAAGTTGGAAGATCACAGCGGGTTGTTGACGAGTCTTACTACAATCGTACTGGAAATGACAGGGATATGGAGCTGAGCAGGTTCAAACTTGTGGAGAAGGCTTGTATGCTTGGATGTCGTTGTAGATCACGGGCCTCTATTCCTTGGTGAAGACTACGCTTGCAGATCTAGAATGCACATGTAAGCTCGCCAAGATCTGTTGTGCAATGCGTCCCAACACTAGTATTATCACACTCAGATCTAGATCTGCACATATTCTTTCCTCGGTCTAGCTTGCTCGTGATGCTACAATGATGACGAGCTAAGAGTCACCCTCATTGCTCAACCAGATCTCACTCAGGCATACGAAACCTTGCTATACATACTCTTCACTACTCAGTGATCACGTTTCAGCAACTCATCTCTCCTCCGAAAGGTTTGCCGATACCCTAAGAAACATCATATAAAATGTGAAGGTGAAGTGCGACAAGTTTCGGTAGTGAAGTTTTTTTGATGTAGCCATGGTCAAATGCATCTGAAATTTTCGGGCAAGTGTTTTTTTGGGGTGTTTTTTTCCATCGAACACAATTATCTTGCAATCCGTGAGGTCAAATTCAACGAAATTTGTTGTGGATGTTTTTTCAAGTAGTTTAGGACAAGATCTTAGGACAAGAAGGTAAAAAAACATTTTTTTGAAATATTTGCATGCGGGAGTTAAAATGGCAGCATTGGAGTGTTTTTGGAAGAAAACCGCTCCGGTCCTTTGGGTTAAGCCCAAGACTTCATCGCAAGTTTTTTCCAACCAATCAAATTTGTTCACATTTCACCTCAAGCAAGTCCATGAAATGTACACAACTTCATGGCTGGGTATGAGACAAACCCAAATTCCACTTTTCCATAACATTCTTCAACCCTCCTACTGTTCACATCCAAATCTCAAGTATTTGTTAGAAGATCAGAGGAATTGCAAAGAATTTTCTCTAACTTCAACAAGGCCAAACAAAGAGGGTTGGAGAGTTGAATGATTTTATTAGTAGTTTCTCTATAGTGCTACTACAGTATAAAGAGCGTGGTCCAACAAGGGCTGAAGAACGTTATGTCCCTCCTTATTGCCTACTTCCATGGACAACTTCTCAATCCCATGGAACTTGGGTTTAAGATCCTATTTGATGCTACAACTGGGCCCAATGAACGGGGAGATCCGGCGGCTAGTTACATGTCAGCCGGTTGAAATCACAAATTAGCCGGTTGAAAATAATGGAGCTAGGCTTCAAATCCGGTGAAAAATGAAGAAGTTAGGAAATTAACTGGAAGAGGCAGTGAAAATCGGAATTCTACCCATGTTCTAGGATCGAGAATCGGAAAATAGAAGATTCAGTGTTCCGTTGGTCGGATGAAAATCTGGCCATTTGTCCGTTGGTCGGATTCAGGCCGTTGGATGTTGGCAAGGGGCGGAAGATCTTGATCCTACGGTTGATAGGGATTAGGGCTTGGAATTAGGGTTTGGCACCCGCTTCCCCTGACCTGGCTCGCTTGTGTTTTTCTCCTTCGTCGCCGTTGTTGTTTCTTGCCGCTCTGCTCGTGCTGTTTCCTCCGCTCCTTGCCCCCTCCGCCGCTCCTTGCTCTCTCCTCTGCCGCTCCTTGCTGTCTCCTGTGCCGCTCCTTGCTGTCTCCTCCGCCACTCCTTGCTGTCTCCTCCGCCTCCAACGCAGCTCCAGCTCCAGCAACGACGCAGCTCCAGCAGCTCGACACCGATCACAGCTCCAGCAGCACGCACTTCGCCGGCGCAGCTCCAGTATACAGCACCGCACATAGATCGCAGCTCCAGCACCTCCGATCCGCACCTCCTCAGGTTGTTGTTGTTGTTGTTGTTTTCTAAGTTTCTATTTGTTAAATTTTTATTTGTTGTTGTTATTGTGTGTTTGTTTTAGTGTGTGGCTTTGGTTTTCTGGAGTTTTGTTGATTTTGTTGTGCATTTTTGCTACTTAGTCAAATTTCTATGGCTAAGAGACAAAGAACCTTGCAAGCTGCACTGTTTAGGGCTGGAAGAGAGGTTGATAGTGATGAGTCATTCTCTCTCCAAAGTGCCAAGTCTAACGCCTCTAACTCAAAAAATGAGAAAACTAAATTGGAAATTGCAAGGGAAAACTGGAAAGACAATTGGTATACCATGTTTGATTGGATTGATTTTAACTATGAGGAAGGAAGGGTGTTTTGCAAAGTTTGTAAAAAACATGGTGGTAGAAATGTTTTTGCCAAGCCTGGATCCGTCAATGTTAAAGTTTCAGCTTTCCAAGATCATGGTAAATCAGAAGAACATAAGAATTATGTGTGGGTTGATCAAAAGGGTAAGAAAACCATGGAAAAAATGGTGGCTGCAAGTAACAAAGCTTGTGATGAAGTTGTCTTGTCTCTTTTCAAAGCAACTTACTTTTTGGGGAGGGAAACCATAAGTTATTGTAAATTCCCTGCCTTGTGTGAGATGCTTGTGTCTGTGAATGCAAACATACCCACTAAATTATTTCATGATGAGAAGGCTTGTGCTGAAATGCTGTTTTGCATTTCTAAAGTCTTGCAAAAGAAGATTTTAGATAGAGTTAGAAATTCCAAGTTTTTTGGCATTATGATAGATGAATCTACTGATGTGAGTGTTACTGGGCACATTGTGGTATTTGCTTGTTTTGTAGAAGAAGGTTTACCCGTGTCCGTTTTCTTGGGTCTAATTCATATTGAAGATGGGTCAAATTCAAATCCCATTCTTTTAATGCCTTGCTTGGTGCTTTAAAAGAATGGGATTTGAATTTAGATAATTTGGTTGGTTTTGGGAGTGATGGTGCATCTACCATGGTGGGAAAGAGCACTGGAGTTTCTGCTAGGTTAAAGAAGGAAGTTAACCCATTTCTTACTGCTGTACATTGTGTTGCACATAGGACGAATTCGGCAGCCTTGCAAGCTGCCAATACAAAGCCATGTGATATAATTTCTTCTAAGGTAGATGATTTGATGAATTCTTTGGCTGCACACTTTAAGAAGTCTAGTAAGAGGAAAGTGTGTTTGCAAAAACTTCAAGATGATTTGTTTGATTCTAAAAAAGTTTTGAAACATTTTATTAAGATAAGATGGTTGTCAAGATGGCAAACAGTAACTAGCTTATGTGATAGCCTTGAAAGTGTGCTGACTTATTTGAGAGATACTTCTAGGAAGAGAAAAAATGAGAATGAATTTACTGATTTGTATGAGAAGTTGAGAAATTTCAAAATGTTGTATTGTCTTCATTTTCTTGCTGATATTTTGCATTGCCTTGCTATGCTTTCTAAGCTTTTTCAAGCTAAATTTGTGGATATTACTAGTGTAGGGTCTATAATCAAAACTGAAATCACCCAAATCAAAATGTTATTTCTTGATGAGCATACGGATTTGAATGCTGTGACATTCAATGAAGACACTAATTTCCACGTGTTGCCTGAATTTGGGCCCTTTGGAGGATACATGAGACGTTTTGCAATCCAAATCAGGGGTTGTAGGTTTCTTAGCATTGATATGATTAGGGATCCACAAGGTAGAGATTTAGAGGAAGCTTTACTTTTCCAAAAACAATTTAGTGAGGCTGTGATTCATGCTTTGGAGTGTAGGTTTGAAGATAATGATATTGTGAGTACTTTTAAGGTTTTAAACCCTACTAATATGCCTTCTAGGCAAGTTGGATTGGCTCAGTGGAGCTGTGCAGAAATGGAGGTTCTTTGTGGGCAATATGGTGTAGAAAGAAATGTTAGAGGTAAAATTTTGCCCCCTCTCATCAAACCTCAAAAGGTAAGAGAAGAGTTCTTTGCTTTTAAGATTCAATCTACAACGGAATGGTGTGACAAAACTTTCAAAGACCTATGGGGAATGATCACTTGGAATCCTACCTTGCAATTGAAGTATGAAAATTTGTTGATGTTGGCTGAAATTGCTAGAGTCCAGTGTATAAGCACCGCCACATGTGAAAGGGCTTTTTCTATTCAAAACATAATTAAAAATAAGTTTAGAAATAAATTAGGAACAAAGAACCTTGATAGTTTACTTCGTATTGCCTTAGAAGGTCCTATAGAAAATGTTGATGTTGTTTTAATTGAAGCTGTGGCTTTGTGGAAAAATTCTACAAAATTTAGGTATTTATTTTCTAACCCAGAGTTGTACTTGAGTGGGCAAAATGTTACTGAGGAGTTGCAATATTTTGATGAAGCTTGATCCACTCTTTCTTTCTCTTGTTTTCATATGTTTTTCCTTCATTTCCTACTTCTCTTTTTTATTCTTGCTTTAATGCTTGAGTTATTTTTTCCTTCCCTTTTTTTTGTGGCATGTTCATTTTTGATTTTGTAGATAGGTAGCCTTTCTAAAATATACAACTCACAACTTTCAAAAGTTTTGGTCTTTGTATTTTAAAAAGGCTCAATCTTTGGCCTTCAAATGGTGAAGGGCAATGCCATGTTCAAATCCTGCCAAAGATAATTCATAAAGTTTTTGATTATGTTGAATTGAGGTTTATGCATGTAAAAAGAGGTAGCCTTTGTAAATCTTGGATGATTTGAAATCCACCGAAATAGGTGGAAAATGTTTGGATTTCATCCGTTTGAAAAATATGAATGTAGGAAAAAAAACCCCCCGAAGTACCAAAACAGCAGAAATTGGCCGGTTAAAATATTGGGAGAGGGGCTGCATCCGGCTAGGTTTTATGTGCATCCGGTTAACCCTTTAACGCGCCTGCGTCCATATAATGGACAACGAACAGATTGAAATCCTTCTCATAAATTATTCCTTTACAGTTTTTCATCCATCCAAATTTTCCTTGGTTCTTGTGCTAGTTGACTACCATTTGTATGGTATGGATCTTCAAAATAAGATATTGTGATTTTTTGAAAAATAACAATAATGGTTGATGTCAAGTTTCATTCTTAGTTCAAAAAGTAAGACCTTTAGCATGATTTTCCAAAATAAGTAGAATCAAATAATGGAAAGCATACCATCTCGTAGTGCATGTTATTTCAAATTCATTACAACAATTTTTAATTTTTTTGTGTTACTTTGGGATTTTTAATTGAATTTCAAAAGAAAACCTTGAAAATTTAATTTTAAAAAATTAATAAAAAATATGATAAATCCAACCATACAGATGTGATCTAAACATTGACATTTACAACTTTGCTTTGTACATCAACTCCATTTTTGGTATTCATCAAACATTTTATAACGGATCTTTGAAATCAGTGATGAATCGGGACGTTAAAGGGTTAAGTAAGCCAAAAGGCAGTGAATAACTGAATGAAGCCAAATTTCTCCCCGATAGCTGACTGGGCCAAACCTGTTGTAGCCGTTTCAAACCTAGACTAGTTTATATTCAAATCCAGATGAGTCATCACTCATCAGTAACAGGTGGGAAGTAATAACCACCACAGCCAACAGTATCTCTGCTTGCAGTATCTTGTATTATTGGAGAGCTTTGCTTTTTCTGAACCGTATCCATATCATACTTGAGATACGGTCCTGTAGCACATTCGGTATAATAAGGAGCCGTTCACACTACCGGTACTAACTGTATGTATGTCTCAATTATACAAGTCCCAATCCCAACTCATTGCAAGATTTCAACCTTTGGGTTGCAGTGCATTTGAGTTAACCCTTTAGTGCCCAGCAAACCACATTATGGTCACTACAACGTCCGAAATGCAAATAGCAGAGAATCCGTGAAGAATTGGAACTTCAGTTTTGAAGTTCAAATTTGCGCACATACATTACGCACCTTCCAGAAAAAGAAATTTTCAATTTGGAATTGTACAACTATCAAAATACCTATCAACAAAACGCAAAAATACTGCAAATACTTGAAAATACAGTAAATACTTACAAATACAACATATGTATTGTGTAGTAGTTCTTGTGTTTGGAAGTTTGTTATCTTGTTTTATTTATTTGGATTGTGTTCTCTTCTTCATCTTCCATTAGTGTGTGTAATCCGATCTTGACTAATGTACCCACTCCTGTCAATTTTCAACGTATAAAATTTTGTCCTAAACCGTACATGGACAAGTCACTTTCACTTATAAATCTCACAATAATTATGTGTGAGTCTATTTTTGATATGAAAGATTGCAACGGAGAGGTGTTGACATAGGGCATAGCTGAACTTCTTTGCTTTTATTTTTGAAAATTTACCTCAAATTCTATTTAACTTTGAAGTCACACACCCCCCAAAATCTCGTTTTTGAGCGTGCATTATACAGTTCAAATACATACTATAATCTTCCAATCCCACCATCGGATGATTCTCAAATTTTAATAAAATGTGTGCTCTCGAGTTAAGAATAGAATTGTACGGTTACTTTCTAATTTAACCCATTCTATTTTTGGTAGTCTCAACCACAGTGGAAAAACCCACTGAAATCCAGAGCTGTCTGCTACAGTACCCTGGGCACTAAAGGGTTAACCGAAAAGAAGCCCATCTAACCACCCTTTTTGCTCTACTTCTAACCTCTTTCTTGAACTATACTTGGGTTGAATAGTGTCGTGTCATAGATTGTCCCCTTATTGGCCATGGGCTTGGAGCTTTGGTGGAAGGTGTGGGAGTCATTGCGAGGTGTGGAGAATAATGACAGTAGTTTGCTTTAGATTGTCTCCCAACTCATCATAGACTAGTTTTTGGTCTATTTATATTTCAATATGAGTTCAAGAGGAATTCAACACGAGTTTGCTAAAACTTTCCTCTTTGGGCTGACTTTTCGATTAACTCTACTATCTTCAATAGTATTGTACAGTATCTGGAGAAGGAGGAAGAAGAATCTTAATAGTAATAATTCTGACCTAAAGGTTGGTGCGATTACGGGAGAAGGTATGGGTGTGCACTGGTAGAAAAGGTGGCATTCCCTAAGGAGATGCCCATGCAAAATCACTATGCATGCATGGAATTGGGCACTATTTGCCTGGGCATCTTCCTCAGCAATGCCACCTTTTCTACTAGTAGTGTAAGTGTGTTCACTGTGTTGTCCACTCAATCCTTTCTCATTGTACATTCTGTAATTGCACATTTTTGTATAACTTTTTTTTACAATGTACATACATTTTTTTGGACAATTCCCACATGTCAAAGTACATTAAGAAATTGATTATAATATTGATGTTGTATACCTAATAATAAATTTAGTGGTTGTTTAACCCTTAACTGCTTAGGTGTCCATTTTTTAACGATGTACTTCATCCACGTTTTCTCATCCATCATGCACTTTTTGCAGTGTGGATTTTTTACTATTAATTTTATGGGAAGTTGGCTTCTTGCATGTGTGAACCGATTAGAAAGGGGATGATTTGTGAAAGTTTTACGCCTCATTTCATGTTGCAATGATTCACGAAAAAATCCTAAGATCTTAGTTCAAAAGTGCTCTAGAAAAACTCAACTCATCAAATCAAACAACCAAACAACTTCTTGTAAAATCTCCAAAAATCACTACACTTAGAGTATTACATTTCAACCCATCACAATAAATTTCATCCATATATTGTCAATATCTTATTCATAATCAAATTACAAAAGAATTTTGAAATTTAAGGTTCAACTTTTATACAAAATATTTGTGATAGCAATTATAGATCGAACCATATGGATAGAATCTAAAACTCATAATGTTCAATTTTTATACATACAGTAAGTTCAAAATATCCCTCTTAATTGCATTTTATAATACATCTTTGCAATTATCCAAATCTAGAAAGGGCTATGCGCATTCAGGGGTTAAATACCATTGTGAATAAAGAATCCATTGGAGGTAATTCGTTTACCTATACCTCCAAGGCATGAATCGCGAGGTCTATTGTTGATGTCTATTGTATACATACATAGGGTGCATCCTATGATTTCTATTGTATACATACATAGGGTGCATCCCATGATTTCTATTGGGTACAAAAAAAATCTTCAAAATATACGAATTTTCTAGAAAGTTAGATATTAAATTCTCGTAAATTAATAAATCCCCATGAAATTTAATTTCTAAATTTTTGAAAATTTGAATTTTCAACATATCCAATCCTTATTCTTTAAAGTTTAGGATTTTTTTTGTAAAAAATTGGTACAACATTTCCAATATAAATTATTTTCTGCTGGAGGTGATGGACCCTAGACTGTAGAAATCTTATAATACTTTCTGGAGGTAATGATAGATCAAATATGCTGTAGAAAAGTGCCAAAATCCAGCTCATGGCGGCACTAGTGGGTCCAACTCCATCAAGCCTAAAAAGAGTTGCACCTCACAGAGTGGGTTCATCTGCCTAATTTAGTCTATCTGCCTAATTTAGTCTATCTGCCTAATTTAGTTTGGGTCATTCACGTATCGTGTAACTTATCTATTGGTTGACAATCAAAATCCAAGTTGGCACTTGGCAACATGAATAACAATTTGCCTTCCAAAGCGATTGAGGGCTATGTTCCGTTTGTTCTTTGACTGTGTAGCTGGTGTGAGGTCCAAGTCACAGTAATCAAGTTGAGCACAATGAGCCAATGGGACACAATGTGGGACAACCATGTAGAAAGAGTTTTCATACAACTTGAATTCTGTTCACACAGCACTGTCTCCGTCCAGGTTTCTTTATGATAAGGTAAAAATACCGTCAAAATAAGCAATTCAACATATTTAGTGGCACTTATTTCAAGGTAGAGTATTTTTATATGATTAGCAATCGAGAATGATGATTATTTATTTATTTGTCATAAGTGACAATGATTTTACAAGGAAAAAAATAAAAATAAATTATGGATATGTCATGTAAAGGCTAGAATTTTCAAAGTGGAAGTGGTTTAGACCAATTAAACCGTCCCATAGACTTTTCATAAAACCAATGATAATTAAGTTTGGAGATGATCAAAATCAAAATTCAACCAATGACAGTTAAGTTTGGGGACGATCAAAAAGCACTTTATAGGATAGTTTCAAAGCAAGTCTACAAAGTAAGAATGGGAGTATGGAAGGAATTGGATGTTTCTACCTTCATTGGTAAACTTAGGACATATAACTATAGTGTGATTTTCATGTGAAAATCATGCAGCATCATTCTGACATGCATCTCATGCAAAGCTCATGCACTTTGTAACATGAGGTTCATGTTGCACTCGCAAGCACTAATTACTTTCTTCTTCTTTTTTGATACAAAGGAGCTAATTACTAATTATTTGAATGATTTGTGTCATTTTAACACATAAATCATGCCATCATTCCATTGTAAACTCCGGCAACCAAAGATCTTGTGTGATTTTAATGTCAAGGTTCATGCTGGTTCTAATGGGCATGAATTTGAGTTTCATACCATTTTCACATTAGAATGATGCCCCCTGTTTTTACTGATGTTAGCATAGGTATTAGATAATATAGAGTCTATTCTTTAATAGTGGTATATAAATTTAGTGTCACTCTAGTCGTTCGAAGGGTAGGAATGTGAGACTTTCAACAAATAGGCTCTTGATGTATATTGGCACACAAACAAGTGACTGTCAAATAAGTGTCGGAATGCGAGACTTTCAATGAAAATGCTCCGATAATGTAAATTGGCACACAAATATGTGTCAAATAAGTGTCGGAGTTAGTTCTCTCAGTTCAAAAAATGCGATGATCTTATTTCTAAGCATTATGATTTCCTCCATCAAAGAGTGTCCACAAGTGTTCACCCTGTACAGCAAGATAGGTGGTGTCATAATCTACAACCATATTCCAAGATGGACCCCAAGGGACCACATACACTTGTCTTTGTCGTTGGTAGTTTTGAGGAGCTCATCACCCAATGCCTTTCTGGAAACAAGTGCTAGGAACAATGCAACTTATGCCAATTCTACAATCAATGAAGTTACACCATGTCATTGCAAGATGCTGTGCACAACCCTCAAAAATTGATAGATATTCTTACATTCAATTATGTGGATTGCGCATTGAGTAAAACCTCACCAAAAAAACTAAGGGCATTATCAGGCATTTCTGCATCCATATGTGCACATAGCATAATAGAGCAGTGCAATGGATCACGCTTTTGAAAACTGGATTGAAAGAGAATCTTCACTTAGATCCATTTTTTTAAAGTAATGAAAGAATGCCATTTGTATTCCATGAATTTCGGGATTATTGTGTCATTGTCATGTAAACTAAGTTTCTAATTGTAACTAGACTATGGTCCCATTGCTCTATTATGCTATGGCAAAATGAGTGTACCATCACTAAGTTATGATATACTAGGGAGTGTGGCCATGTGTTGTTGCCCCAGTGTTTCTTGTGATTTAGCCATGCTTTTATTTTTATTCATAATTTAATTTAATTTAATTTATAGTGATGAAATTTCATTAAAAACCCATAACTTCCACATTGTAAATCCAAAAGTTACGAAATGACTTTGGTGCATCTCTATGATGACAATAATATGTTATCCATTTGTGATTGGGCAATTGTTTAGTGGTTGATATTAAAGGCACATCATTCTGCATTTTGCAAATTTAATAGTTTGTATTAAAAAATAAAATAAAGTCATACATATCATCTTTAAGTTACACATACAATTGAACCTCTCATAACACAAATTCCCTATTTGCATAAATACTTGTAATTCTTTATTTACATACTCTTTATGTGCATATAGTACTACATTCATTATTTATTTAAAAACACATGCAAAAAACACCCTTAACTGCCTAAGTGCCCATTTTTTGGACGATGTATAGATTCATTCACGTTTTCTCATCCATCATGTGATCTTTGTAATGTGAATGTTTTACTATATATTTTATGGGAAGTTAGCTTCATGCATGTGAGTACCGATTAGAAAGGGGATGATTTGTGAAATTTTTATGCCTCATTTCATGTTGCAATGATTCATCAAAAAATTCGAAGATCTTAGTTCAAAAAGTGTTCCAAATTGCTCTTGAAACTCCCTCGCACGCTAAAACTCACATGCCAAAATTATTCATTTATATTTGAAGAGCCTTTGAATTTATGGTTTTTTACCCTTAAACGCCCTTTAACCCCTAAAGGACCATGCTCATTTCTAAAAATTTACCACTTTCTCGTGATACTTTCCAAAAGGCAATTGTATCTCTTGATTGGTATTCATGTAGAAAACTTCACCGTTGAAGTTCAAAAAGGACTTTGTCATGAGATTGTACAGTGGGATACCAATCAAAATGTCGTTTTCGAATTCGCAGTGAGAAAAATTTCAGTACTGCCAACTTTGAAAGCCTCTCGAGAGCTCAAAAACTAGTATTTTACCACGAAATTTTTACCAAAGAATTATCTTTAAGTTAATTATATGTGTGCCAAATTTCAAGGCCAAAAGATTCACCAAAAAAAATTTATTCAGAATCTACGAACATTGGTAATTTTTCACTGCTGCCAACTTTGACAGCCTCCCAAAGATTGAATAATTTTTTTTTGCCATGAAATTCTTGGAACAAAAACCTCTTTATGTTAGTAACATATGATAAAAATTTCAAGGCCAAAAGATTAATACAAAAAAATTATTAACAATCTACCAACATGTGATTGAGGCAACATATCTACCAACTTTGACACCAACTTTGACACCAACTTTGACACCCTCCCAACGGTTGAGAATTTGTCTATTTACCATGAAATTTTTGGCACAACATGCTCTTTATGATAACAACATTCATGCCAAATTTCAAGGTCAAAAACTTTATACAAAAAAAAAAATTTACAATCTACCAACGTGTATGTCCTCCTTTTGCCTCAATCACTGCTTGTAACCTAGAGGGCATGTTGGTAGATTGTTAATATCTTTTTTTGTATTAATTTTTTGGCCTTGAAATTTTAATCATATGTTATTAACATAAAGAGGTTTTTGTTCCAAGAATTTCATGGCAAAAAAAAAATATTCAATATTTGGGAGGCTGTCAAAGTTGGCAGCAATGAAAAAATTTCCACAACTACCAATGTTGGTAGATTTTGAATAACTTTTTTTTGGTGAATCTTTTGGCCTTGAAATATGGCCCACATATAATTAACTTAAAGATAATTCTTTGGTAAAAATTTCGTGGTAAAATACTAGTTTTTGAGCTCTTGGGAGGCTTTCAAAGTTGGCAGTACTGAAATTTTTCTCACTGCGAATTCGAAAACGACATTTTGATTGGTACCCCATTGTACATCAATTTTCAAAACAATGTACCGTATATATTACATGATTATAAGGTTTGATCATAAGTTGATTTTTGAAAATTTTGTACAAAACCAACAGGTCATTCATTGCAAACTTTCTCATAAATTTAAAAACCATAATTAGCATTTGAAAGTTTAAGAGTATACAAAGATGTACTATATCTAGGTGCCCACAAAAAATAGTGTTCTAAAACTAAATACAACAACAATGATTGATTCTCAAAGATTTATGTTTGGGTGAAGTGACTTGTTGGTGACTCGTTGAGCCGGTGTTTGTGATCGTTATTAATTTTTACATTGCAAAAATGTTTTAAAGAATTCAAATATATATTTGGAATATTCCAAAATATTCCAAAATATGTCAAAAAGATTCCAATTATTTTGAAAATATTCCATTTTAAATATATTTAAATATTTTCCATAATTATTTTATAGTGTTAATGATGCAGTAATGGCAAATATTTTACATATTGTACACTTCTTTTTTTTTACGAATGTGACGTCCAAGTGTGAAAACGCCCTTCAAGTCATCAACCGCCCTAACTACTATGTCCCAAGTTCACCTACGTTGACGTTTTAGTTTTTTCCCGATGAACCAATCAATGTAATTGCAAATCTTGAAGGATTTTTGTGTTCTTGAAACGAACATTTTCAATTCTGTAGTTAAGAGTGAGTCAAAATTATAAAATCCAAACAAATTATCAAAGTAATGAATTTTTTCGAGGAAACAATGTGTCCACCTGGTCCTTTAGGGGTTAAACATCAAAAGTGTACATCAAACAATCAATGGATTGATTATAAGTAGAAAGTGGGATATATTCAACTAAAGTTAAATTTGAAAGGTCATTGATACACCACTGGTTCTTTGTTTGGTGAACATTGTACCATAGGTGGGTCGAATATACACTTTCTTCATGTTGGCCTTGAAAGAGGACCAAAGTTCTTGCTTAGAGGGATACCATTTATGCGGGGATGGCGCATAGGAACGCGGTCCTCAAGTATTTTCACAATTGTAGAGAGAAGAAGCAAGCGGCCTTAGCGAAGGAGTTTTCAGCTACTTGGTGTATTAATGAGATTTTTTGCGCTGGTAGTATTTTCTTAGCTAGATGGAAGCTTGCTGCCACTCTCATTTGCCTGCTGCCCTTTGTGTAGGACCCTGATTGATTGTTCTTTTTCCTTTTTTTTTTCCTCGCACTTTAATGGATTGGTTTCACTCTTTTGAAAAAAAGAAAAAGAAAAAGAGAGAACCAAAGTTCTTATCTATCTATCTCACTCAAGGGTCATTGCTCAACACACTATGATTGAAGGTCAAGTGACTTTTTGGATGTGTCATACTAGTAGCATTTTTCATCCAGTTTTTGAGTGTGTCCGATTCTTTGAGGGCATGGGTGTGGATGCTCTTAGTACATATCCTCTACCTTATCATTCCCTTTGATACAATTTTCCCTTTTAGACAACAATCAGCATGGTCCTAGATTCCTCGGATGATAAAGGAAAACGTCCCATTTCTAGATGAACAGAACTCCACAAGGGAAGTATCATACGGTTTCAACGTCCACTGCATACGACTCATTGTACGTACGAGAACCGAAATACGGCGCGTCGCGTGGTTCCGCTCCTCAGTCGCAAGCAACACCTCCGTTCTCGTGACGATGCTGCTTTCTTGTGTGGCGCTGCAAACGATTTGCTTCTTCTTTTGCATGCTACCGTAGCGGGAGATGGTGGCGCCAAGCAAGAGAGCCATTGCCGGCGACCGTCAGGGGAGCGAGCAGCTTACCCTTCCCTTCGCCGATTGATGTCTTTCCGACCTCGGCAACCTCCATTTTCGTGTCACGGATCTATTCGGTTAAGATTTGAAGGAGTTGCGTGAAGGAGGTGAAGAGGCGCCGACAGGTCGTCAGTCAGTCTGTCAGTCGCAGTCGCCCTGCCAGGCCCTGACGTCGCTCTCTGTTTTCTTGATAACTCTGCTATTCAATATGGAGGTTGCCGTTAGGATGGTCTGTGTTTGATTTCATAAAGGTGTATTTCTACACCGTTGCGGTTTGATGTTTCAAACAAAACTTAAAAAAGGAAAAAAATAAACAAAACAAAAACAAAAAAGAAGTGTTGATTGTTCGTGCGTTATCAGCTGTAGCCGTGATTCTCGTTTCCCGTTCCCGCAATTAGCTAAGGATTGAGACATTTCGGGATAGGAGCGCGCTAGTGAGAGAGGGATTATTAATCGTTGTTGTGGAGTGTCCGAGTTTGTAGGAGGAGACACACATTTCTATTGTGTCGGGGTTTGTAGCTTCTTTCTGACTTCTTTCTTGTGGAAACGGAGTTTCCGATTAATTCGGGAGCTTTTGTAGTTTTGAGTGTTTACAGAATCCGCAGGACATTAGTTAGCTATCATTTTGAAGAAGTCAGGAGTTCATGTTCGTCGCAAGATTCATGTTGTAAATTCACCTACTGGTCAGGAAATTGTGCATTTCTGCGCATGAATTCACAAAAAAATTGTATAGGAAATTTCTTGATGTAGCTTCTGGTAGGAGAGCTGCCACAACACTTTTGATCCCTTTCGTGAAAATTTGAGGTTCTGTTGGAGTGCGTCGTTTGGAGCATTTTCAGCTTCAGGGATCAGCAAGTCAAGGCCAGAAACTTCGGAGAGCGCTGACGTGCTGACCAAGGTTTTGAGAGAACTAGTTTTGAGGCAGCTATACATATCTTCGTTATTTGGACGATGCTGGAATGCTGTTTCCAGGCACAGACAGGGGACACCTGGAAGTGCGAAGTTCCATGATCACTAGTTCTCGTTGAAGGACTCCGGGCTTAAGCGTGAATGTGGAATTATTGTGAGGGGAATCTGTGGTGACCATCTCTCCACTCTCGCAGGGCTTGAAGCTCAGAAATTTAGGTTGACTGAGAAGATGAGAGAGGAAGATAGCTCTCGTTATTTGAGCTCCTTGGTGAAGCAGGACTTGGCGAAGCTTGACTCGGATGGTGACACCCGGCGTGCTGCGATAAAGTCCCTGAAGCTACTTGTGGAGCAGCTGGATGCGTCTACCTTGCCCCGGTTCATTTCACAGGTAAATTTTCTTAATTCTCTGATTCCGTAGGAGCTCAAACTTATTTTTGCATGCTTGTCTTCATTAGACAGCCATGTCAGAGCGTATGAATGTGACTACCGTGCCGACTCGTGTTGGCTCTGTTGAGATTTTAGCGACATCCCTTCTGGAATTCTTGAGGTTTTGTTTCCTGCCACATTTTTCAACCAAAATCGTACTACCTGACTATCTTCCGCAGTCTGTAAATCCATAGTCGAAGGAATCGTCATAACGCATTAGGGAAGAATGTTTCAGCATGATTTTTGAACAAATTGAGTCAGGGTCTTTCTGTGACTGCTTCATTCATCTCTTCTTAGCGAATTTTTTCTTCTGTACAGATTGCAGACTCGCGGGAGTTCGAAGGAACGCGATCCTACGCCATCTCCTTGTACGAGGACGTTGCAAGAGTACATGGAAAGCTTGTCGTCCCCCATATTTCAAAAGTGATGGGCTCTCTGGTGCGCTCCTCATCTGCAAGCGGAAGCTTCCCTCAATTGCAACTTGCTTCTGCAAGGGTCACGGCAGCCCTAGCCCGGTACGGCATCGACTCCAATACTTTCCAACAAGATGCGGAGAAGGTAATGCAGGAGATTTGTGCCCCGCTCATAGACGCTCTTGCAGGGAAGTTGGAGCCCGTGGCTGCGAATGCAGCTACCTGCATTCACGCACTAGTTGAAACAGAGCAATGGAAGTATGCCCACGACGAGATCGTCCACGAAATATGCCAACGCACTACCGTAGCCCTAAGTGAAAAACCAACACGCACAGCAGCCCACATGCAACTCGCCTGCATTCTCGCATCAACAAACCCGGACATCCTCATCATCTATGGTGGGACCTTACTGAGAGCTGGTGAGGACGTTTTGAAGGTCACGGCCAACTCGTGGCAGCTCCGCAAAGCTGCCGCCAAGCTTCTTCAATCGGTGCTCACCATTCTTGACAAGGAGACACTGGAAACGGAACTCCATGCTGCTTTACATGTACGTGAACATTCTGGAATTCTTCGTGTAATTTGATTCCGAGTTGCTGAAAGCTTTAGGGTTCCCTCATCTTCCTCTCGTCTTATTGATCAAACGTCTTTGAAATATTGCAGGCGCTGGATAGTTGCCGCCTCGACAAGATGCCCCACGTAAGAGCAGCCGTGAGTGAGGCTCTTCACACAGCGAAGATGTTGGCTTCTGGAAGTGCAACCCACAAGTCACCGAGTCCCGTTCGGAAGTCCTCAGAGCGCAACGATAGAAGTCCTTGGTCAAGCGACGAGAATCGGGGAACGAGTCCGAGGGGTACTAGTCCGAGGGCTGACTCTCCATCCCCTGTTCCGAAGCGGGGTACTAGTCCGAGAGCTCCCATGAGTCCCATCAGAGCCGGTACTAATACTTCGAGGGTTGGGAGTCCAAATCTGAGGGCGGCGAGTCCAACATCTCAGCAATCACGTGGTTTCTCTTACTCACCTGCTTCTACTTCAGCTTCCGAGTCTGTTCAGGTTCCTTCTGCCCGAAGCAATAACAGGTCGAAGGCTAAGCGAGCACCTGTTTATCCTCCTCGGTATTCTCCCCGATCTAGTGGCACCCCAGGCACGTCTCCTGCGAGTTCTACCACGACCGTCGAAGAGTGCGAATCACCATCACGGAGACGTGAGAACTGGCCCCATTCACCCACAATGCATGCTATTGCTTTGCGTTATGACCCCGATCTATATTTCTGCCCAAGCTCTTGCTCATTAAAGAACACATCTAAAATATTTACTTATCTTCTTATTCTGGGGTGCTTATCTACAGTTGTATGTTCCTTCAGGTTTTGGAATATGGAGAGGTTTACTGGCACTTAGTACATAGCGAAGTCGAGCACATTGAATTTGTGCATTGTCAAATTCAGAAGGATTGTTATGATAGTCGAGCTCTGTGTGAAATGGTTGTCGGCTATCTTTGTGTTTACAAGCTCAGAGAATTGCGTAAAACATTCTGTGTCCGTTTCATGTTTGACATGTGCCTTGCTATTCGTGCAGTGATAATTGCGAAGGGGAGTGGTCGATCACGAGGCACGAAGGTGAACGGCAACTATTCGGAAGAGGATGAAGCTGGGTACACCGAAAATTACTTGCTACCGCGAGGTTCTCTGGCTTCGGGTGCATTTAAAGCCCTCCTGCCCACTGAACTTGTCATGCCAGGCGTTGAAGGTCAGAAGCGGAACAAGAACCAAGATTCAAAGAATGTGGGCACCGACGTACTACTTTGTGGGTTTGAGAATGCCCGGCAGCCGAGGCTAAGCTTGCCTAGGTTAAAGCTGGGGGGCATCAGCTCACAGACAGGACTGTCAAACGATGGTGGTGCGAGAACCGAGAGAGAAAATGGCCGTGACACTACTAATGCAGATATCGAAGACGAGAAACGCGAGATTTTCACATCAGGCATATTAATCCGTGCTCAAAGCTCCCCGGTAGCTGGACTGGTGGCCAAAAATGGGAAGTCAAAGGGAGGTGATCATTTCTCATTCGTTCCACCGACACGGCTTGTGCGCTCCCTGTCTAGTCTCTCCAATCCGGAGTCCTCGAGAGGAAGTTTGCTTGAACAAGACATGAAGCTCTCTCAGGATGATCTAGTACGGTCAATGAATGCAGATGCAACCGAATTGGATGCTGAAACGTCAAGCGAGGCAGGATGGAGTGTGCGTGACAACCCAATGGCATCCGAAGAATCGTATCCATCTGACAGCTCTGACGAGGATATGGACCATCGGAGCCAGGGAGAGGACTTTCCAAGACTTCGCAAGGTGGGCTCCGTAGATAGTAGCCCTCGAGAGATTCACATGATCATATCCGAACCTAAATCTAGGCGGTCTTTCGATGATCCTAGCGGTCGGACTCATAAACCTGAGAAGGCCAATGATATAGATCATACATATCCATGTGCCAACGGAATATCGAATCTACTCCACAAAGACGAAATGATTCAAGACAAAGTATGCCCCAATTGTGCGTGTCAACATTGTGAAAGCAACGCTACTGGACGATATCAAGATGCTGCAGGAGAATCTGGTAGTCCACCTGCGAAGGAAATGCAGAACCAGGGTGATCAAGGTCTGCGCCGATTTTCTCCCTTTCGAATGGTGACAAGACACTGGAGAACGCTGCGCTGGTGCGCGGAAGCTGCATTGGGAGGGTCCTTGTTTCTAGTCCTGGCTGCGGCTGTGTCTGTGGCTGTGCCTGCGGTGTTTGTTGGCAAAGCATTGAATGGGTCACGAGAATATGAGGGCCTTGTGCCTACGTAGTCCGGTAGACAACAGATTTTTGCATCATATTGAAATCCTTTGTAACATAATTGTGCACGTATTGAGGAGAGTTGTAACATAGGTCATTTCGGAAGCCGCTAAATTTAGATTGAACATTTTGCGTATTGTTACTACCTCCAGCTTGAGTAATGTCAACTTTAGAGAGAAGTCATATTAGTTCTCATAAATGAGAGTGCAGTTAGAGGAAATAAAAAGAGTTCTGTGCTATGTTTGTACAAGATTTGTTGTGGCCATAATAAATGTATATTTATAAGCATTTCCTGGTCTGCACATAACACATAGTTAACATGTTTCAAAAGCTCCACAAGAGAACGTCTTATTGCGGGTTTGTCCAGAGGTTAATGGTTTCATTATCTGAGTTCCGAAATGTATGATTTTGTTTCCTCCAAATTGGAGTTTCCACGTTTGAATTTTCTTCGAATCAAAATTTGCACCCAGTAGAATGTCAAAAATCTGTTATAATGCACCCTCGGCAGGATTTAAACTCGGCACAGCGCTTCACCATCTGAAGGCCAAGGCTTCAAACCAAATCATATATGACTCAGTTGAGATAATGAAAGCTTTTCAAACAAACTATCGAACGAAAGAATATGACGGCGAAAGCAGACCACCAGCGGGGATCGGAAGTAGAGCTGGAGCGCAAACAGAAGTGAACCGAACAGAAGTAAACTGAACCTAAGCACGAGAATCAAACCTCGAAGCCACGAAACGTTGCTGCAAGTGAACCCTAACTAACTAAAGCATGAGGAACCGAATTGACCGTGGACGTTGATTAGAGAATGTTGCTAGCTGCATATAAGCATACGGTATATATCATCCCGGGGCCGGGATGGTCCAACCCGAATTGAATGCCAGTGGGCGTCACCGATTGCATCAATGTACATTTCTCATTTACACTCCAACATTTGTATGCATCAATTATTGCTTGTACCCTCAAATGGGCCCTTAAAAGTCTCTTCCCCACAAACGCCTCGTTCATTGTTGAGAAAACCATCTCTGAAAGCAATCCCCCGTCGAGCCAGTTCGAACTTCTCTCGAGCTACCCGGCCGGGAACTCCCTCCCACTTTCTTCAATTAACTTACCCAACAACGCCAAGTCTGGTGCATTCACTCAGTTCATTTTAATTCATACCCACGCTCAGCCAGAAGTTAGAAGAAATCTCATTTATACATGTGCCTAGAACTTGCCGGTCGAAAAACTAACACCCGCTGGCATTCAATTCGGGTTGGACCATCCCGGCCTCCGGATGATATATATACCGTATGCTCATATGCAGCTAGCAACATTCTCTAATCAACGTCCACGGTCAATTCGGTTCCTCATACTTTAATTAGTTAGGGTTCACTTGCAGCAACTCCAAACTCCAGCATGACCTAGGGTTTTATGTAATACCCTCTTTTTTTAGGACTGACATATATGCGCGGACACCATCAAGCAAGGACAATATGAAGGAAATCTTGCGTAACATAACAACAGTACAACAGCAGTGAGGTTGATAAGGAATCGGATTGCTCAAGTTGAAAGAAATGATAGACCTACCCTGATCACAAGGTATCTAGCTACAGCCACATTCTTACATGGCAATGGCTGACTCTAATGAAATTTTTAGGCGAACTTGCCGCTGCTAGGGTTGCTCTTGGGTACCAGGTTCTTGCGGCCCTTGGCACGCCTTCGCTTCAACACATTCCTTCCCGTGGGCGTCGCTTGGCGGGCACGGTAACCCGACACGCGCGCAATGGACTTCCGCGATTTAGACCGTTTGGTGCATCCCATGACAGGGGAACCGGCCCTGACCACCAGAGAAAACCCTCTCTTCACGATTGGGAGCCCGAATGTGGTTGGCCTCAGCGCCACTCCTGCCACCATTCGAACCAAAATCAGTTAGTCATACTAACCCCTAAGCGTTTAAAACGCCCAATGTGGCCATCTGCATCACGGTGGCATTTTCTCATTTTACCTCGGTATTCTGATTGCAATACATCATTTCAAAACTCTTATTCTATACTACAAGATCAACAATGTCAATCGTGTCAAACTGAAGACATTTTCACACGAACAGATGCTTTCCAGCAGTGAGTCCAATTTTCAGAAAATACACAGTGGACGCTTAGGGGCTAAACACCGAATTGGCTACATTCGCAACGCTCTTGCCATCGAAATGGATTCAGCAATTTGCAAAAGGCCAAAACATAGAACTGTTTGGAATCCCACCTGCGAAGTGAGACGAGGAGAAGGACGACACCACGCGGCTGGCGGTGAAAGACGACGTTAATCCGCAACGGGCGCCGCTAGAGGATGAGGTGAGCTTGGTGGTGGAGGAGGACGAGCCGAGCGACAGAGCGGTCATGGAGGTGGAGAGAGCCATCGCTGCCATGGCTAATGCTACAATGCTGCAAAACTATGCTGCAAAATGCGAGAAGATTGCAAATGCGGATCCAATTCGCATCAGGTTCAAGTGGCGTGGCGTTGCGGAGATAACAGAAGGTGGTCGTGGACCTTATCTGTTTGCCATCCACAGCTTGCCCACCCTCGCTGTCGAGGTCTGTGTTCGGGGATGACGGCTTGCGCCCATCTCCGTGGCAAGAGGGACCCATCGCCAAAACCCTTGTCAGCTCCGAGAGCCTGTCACCGTGGCATAAGCCTAACCTCAATAAAAATAAAATGTCATACCGGTATAGTGGACAATATCACATCCATGCTTAGAGAATTGTTAATATGTGTGCATGATTTAAAAAAAAATTCAACAGGAAGAATGTTCATTACTTAGATCATATGCTAAAACTCTCATGAATTTTGGAGCTTTATTGAGGAAGCCCGGGGTGCACTGTACTAAATACATACAAGTATACGTGAATGCACAGAAGGGGTATTTAATTTGAACATTTCCGTATTACGTATACATACAATAAATATATTTAGAGTTGAAAATATTAATGTATACTTACAATAAACATATATTTAGGACGAATTTAATTTGTATACAAAGGTTTTTAGACATATAACCCTCATTTACAAAGGGGTTTTTAGAGGGGGTCATGAACGCACGTGATTCTCAAACATAGTGTAGAGTGCACCCCGGGTGGATGATCTTACTATGTGAAATATGGTCCAAGTTTTTACCCTTTCAATATCAATTTGACCCTAAAATCCAAAAAATCTGGAAAAAATACATAAGTATGTAAATATTGATATTTTTACCTTTTTTTAATTTGTTTTACAAGTTCGTAATCTTATGTTTTCACCTTTTAATTTCAATCTATATTTATCCAATATCTAAATGTAAAAAAAATCAATATGTAAACTTGAATAAATGATTATCCCAGAAGATTATATGCCAAGTCGAAAATGTGACAAAATGTCTCTAAAATTTCAAATTTTAAAAGAATAAAAAAACAAAAAAATATCAAACAATCAAGAATTTGAAAATTAAAAAAGCTAAAGAATCCAAACAGTCAAAACATCAAAACACTTTATCTCTAAAATTCCTTTAGTTTATTCAATTAAACTATGTAGTTTTCTACATTGTTGGGAAAATCCAAGAATCCATATGTAAAATTTCAAAAATAGATCGCCTTACATTTAATTTTGGTGGACACGTAAACAAACACTCCAATTTCTTAAAAACAACACACTCTGCTGATTCTATAAATGTAGTGATTTTCTAGAATTTTTCATTAATTTCTTTTTGGTAAATTGCTACATGTAGTCTATATCTATCGATAGAAACCAAATTTAGGTGGATCCGATTACTACACAGGGCGATTGCAAGCTACAGTCTACCAAGTGGGGGTGCAACTAGTGCAACTAAAACCCATGCAACTCATGCACTAGTGGTGTAGTGTGCACCTCTCAACTTTCAATTAGATAAAAATTTCATCATCCAAAAGAGGGTTTATGCTAGTACTTCCTCTTTAGCGATTGTTAAGTTTATTTTGAGACTCTAGGTTTTACTCAACAACCTTTTTTGTTTTTTACCCATTAGGCTGGGTAATTAGAGCCTTTTTTACATAACCTCTGTAGCTAGGTTTTATGAAAAATGTATTTTATATCCCACCTCTAAAATTGGACCATTATTTTATTTCCAAAAAAATCCAATTTTTTAACTGCACAATTTTATTTTATTTTTTAAAAAACATCATGAAACAATTAATTAAAAATAAGTATGCGTAATACCCAAAAAAATAAAATATGGTAGCTTTGTATGTTGCTATAAAGTTGTGAAGCTCAAATTTGTCCCCCTTCTAGCATTTCCTATATTATAGGTGCATATAGGTGCACTTTTGACAAGTGACACGGTACCAAATCCAAACAGAAATGATTAATTTGAATAGAAAGATTGAAATTTCACAAATTTTATTGTGGTAAACATCTTAATTCTAGAAAAAATGCAATTTGTTTGGTCACAAAACTCCATCCCAATATTTATTGGTGATTTTCCAAGATTGAAAAAGTCCAACAATTCCTACACCACAACAAAAAAGTTGGGTGACTGTAGCTTGCAATCATTCCACAACCTAAGATCCTTGTTCAAAGTTGACATGCACTAAAACTAGGAAAGACTGTGAAAAGAACCAAGAAAGACTAGGAAAGACAAAAAACTAATCAAGGTATTCTATCCCGGAGCCTTTAGTTTTTTGAGCAACTCACAAATGCTTAAACTCATTTTGCAAATAGGCTCATCTTATCAAAAAAAAAATTCTACAAATAATAGTGCTTTTGAATATCCATTTTGAGCAATGGAACGTGATTCAAATTAGCATTGAGATGTAGCTACTACCAGTTTTTTGATTGCATAGTTTTATAGGGGTTAAGTGGGTGTGAGATATGACAAATGTCAATCAATGGTAAAGGACAACCCTAAATCTATTCTTTGTGCATGCTGAATATATCATATATGAAAGAAGAGTTTATTCAATTGTAGCAAATCAACATAATTGATTTAATGACACATAAAACATACCATTCATCAAAGAGTACTTTTGTCCATGCTTACATAAATAAATATGCCATTTTTATACTCTAAGGTTTCTCTTTCACTAAGAGGTTCACAAGCTTACAACGTAAAATGTAATTATTGTAGGCCACATTAAGGATTCACTTGTAGACTACAATTCGGAACACCCGCAATATATGGTGTGTTTAGTGTATTTAGGGTCATCTTGCCACTTCTACATCGATCCAACCTTCAACAAGATCATAGTTAATCGCAAGTAATTCATGGATTGCGCTTCCATATCTCCTTGACAAATGATCCCAACCCCTTGAAATTATTCCGGGATGAGTCGTAGGGTGCTCAACACTATCTACAACAAAGTTATCATTTGCCCTTGTACATTTATGGGTCGCCCCCTCACGGTCACTGGTCTGCCTTGTTTTAGAGCTAGGAACAATAGAAATGGTGTCTTCTTCTTGGACCTCTATTATACACATTGGGCATGGCTTGGCTTGGCCAGGGTTTGATAGAGGGCAATCCAACATTTTGTACAAGCACGGCCAACAAAATAAATGACCACACGAGGCCACTATTGGTTTGATCGCTGTGACCAAGCATATATTGCATGCGTCCATGATGATCTGCTCACAAATAATAATCCAACATGAATAACACAAGAAATGAAAAAAACTACTTTTCCCATTGTGGAACACTATATATATATATATATATATATATATATATATATATATATATATATCACGCAAAGTTGTTCATAATAAAATGAAGCTAGTATTAATGATTAGGCTACTAATCTAGATGCATAGATTTGTTAAGTATTTCAAAGGTACTGTAGGAACTCCACAATAATTATGCAGCCGTAATCCAACACTAGACTGATGTCCTTTTTCTTTGAAAATCTAGCTAACTTGAAAAGTGCATATATAAAAAATAACTACTTCTACCTCATTAACTTATGTTCACAAAAGATTACAAGCCGATAATTAGAAGTTGTAAAATCTACCTTAGAAAAATCTACCTTAGAAAAAAAATTGAGCCAAATTTGTCTCAACTGCACGGTTCAAAACTACTCTTCTTCTCTTGCAACAAGTTGTAATTTCACGCTTTGGCAATGGAAGCCAACATTGGCAGGAATTTGTTTGATTTGAAGCCATAAGATCTCAACATTAGAATATAAAGGCATGAGGTGTTGCCTTGGTAGTTGGATTTGGAATGAGTATCTAGTCTCGGTTGCTCTAAACTAGTTAGTCATTTCTATCAAGTCTCGGTAGTGGATTGAATTTTGGTTAATTTTTATTCTTCAAGTCCCTTGAGTTTGTTGTTATTCAAACACTAGGTTGACTTGTGCTGAAATCTGGCATTATAGTTTCAATTGCATAATTGTCCTTACGTGTATGCGTACACAGTTTGTATCCTATAATTGATATTAGATACTCCTGACTCTTTTTCTTTGATGCCAAGAATTGCATCTTCAAATGTTGGTCCATTATTATCGGTCTAAGGATTCCATAATTCCTTCAATTTCTCTCTCATTATTGCTCTCTTGCTCTTGCTTCAATTCTCTTAGATACAAATCATACAATTTAGTACTACAACTATATTTTTTTTCTTTTCTATTGGTCCAATGATTTACAATTGAGGCGCGAACAACTCAAACCAAATTTCAATCCCCTACTGAGACTTGATATAAATGACTAGCTCATGTAAATTAAAATAAGAAATATCGAGATAAATTCCACAACCGAGACTTGATTCTTATGGACATGATACATGGGCAAATGCAACATATGCGTGTTTGTGGCGACCAATCCGATGGTGGCCTCATGTGGTCACTTATATTGTTGGCCATGCATGTACTGAATGTTGGACTGCCCTACGTCGGTCTCTGATCAAACTAAGCTATGCCGAGTGTGCATAATTGAAGAGAAGGACATTATTTCCAATGTCCAGGGTCCTATAACAAAGCGAATTAGTGATTGTGCATGGCTAACTCGTGACCGATGTAGCTATTGGGATTGTTACTTCCGACACTAAAGAATGCCCAAATTCAATACCATCTACTGATGCTCACATAGAAAATGCATTGAATCACCTTCAGAACTTCGACAATTATGTAGACTGTGTAGACGATTTTGAAGGCCTTGGGGTTCGTCCCATAAAATTTTCTAGAGGTTGGGATTTGGTGTCAAATGGGTGTATTAGTCATGAGCTATTTGCAATTGACCATGGCATTAACGGTGAGTGGACATTGTAGCCAATACGAAATCTAATTTTTTAGAGCCCATAGTGGCCAACCAATACTCCAATTCTAGGGTGTACCTTTTATTGACCATATAGAATCACGCGCGTGCACATATGGCCGCGGTACCAATTGGATTAGTGACGTACATTGTACACATAGGGCAGAATTGTCTTACTTGACTACTAGAAAAATACTACTAGGATTTTGAGCAAAAAACCACTAAAAAAAACGTGGTATTTTACACTATGGAATCACCTATTTGAATGAGGCTAAAACATAGTTCAAGCAACTTCTAAGCGTGGATTTCAATAATACCACGTACAAGGGTTGGTTTTAGCTACCTTTGTCTCAAAGTGGAAACGTTGAGTTCCCACCGTGCTTTGTGTAAGACAGGAGTTCTCGGTAAGAATGATTACTAAATTTATGGTTTCACGTGGCTTCCACCTTTTACTCAAATGTATCACTGATTAGAGTTATCCGCAAAGTCCTTCAAAGTTTGAATAAGATACCTAGAATTTTGCTATTATATTATTTTATTTGGTTACTTTAAATAGTTAAAAGGTATGAAAGAGCTTGGTGGTCTACGATTATTAGGTGTGTAAGAGCTTGGTGGTCTTCAAAGTCATGTGAAACTTTTTTGGGCACCAAAAGAGGAGCTCAAAAAAGTTTCATATGACTTTGAAGACCACCAAGCTCTTGCACACCTAATAATTGTAGACCACCAAGCTCTTCCATACCTTTTAACTTTTTGGAGAGACCAAATAAAACAATATTAAAACAAAATTCTAGGTATCTCTTTCAAAGTTTGAAGGACTTTGCGGATAACTCTATTGTGTAATTGATTCAGTCTGCTTCAAACTTTTAACTGACTTCTTAATTCTATACTTACCGGGTTTAATATTCTACATTTTACATTGTGCTATAGTAATTGTAATTCTTTGTTTACTTTCAATTGTTAACTGGGGAGTTTATTGCATTCCATTTTTAGAAGACGTTTACTCTTTTATGAATCTCATCGCTGCCCTTTGTCAATTACTATTTTAAGAAAGTGCAATTGATGCTAAGTTTGGCATGTACAAAAAAAATTGCACATTGTGAAGGTGGGACTTCTATATCCTACTAATGTGTCGAAAATTTGGGTATTACTATTGCAGTTCACCGAGGGTTGAACACATGTCATTATGTTATATGGGGTCTTTTCACGGTAGGGCGACAATTCTGCAAGAAAGGTAAACGTACAATATGTAAAGTACTTGCCATTACTGCGTCATTATTTGTATTCAATAATTACAGAAAATGTTTAAATATATTAAAAATGGAATTTTTTTGGAATCGTTTGAATCATTTTGGAACATTTTTAAAATCTTTGTGATATTTTTGGAATCTTTTTGAATCTCTTTACACATCTAAGGCGAAACAATGCACCTTTTTTACATATTTGGATCCAAATGCTATCAATAATTGTTTTGAAATAATTTATATTAAAAGTTTTCCATATTCCTATAATTTATATTTCGAGAATTCTTCGAATTTGCATTTTAATGACCACCAAAATTCATGGAACACCAAAAAAAATGACAAATCCAACCTGTAACTACATATTTCGGTCGCCCTACCATAAAAACACCCTATGGCGGATATTCTTCATGTACGACTTTTGGAGAATATTCATATTAAAAATTTAATGATTTGAAACCAATCCAATCACAAAAGTTTCTACAGATAAAGTTGATTTATTTGTAGAAATAAGTGGCCGAGCTAGAGATACCCGGGCAGTGCATTTAAAATTAAGATTAGGAATACACGTGAGTGCGTTTTAATAGCATCCCCCAACAATACTTGGCCTTAAAATAGTTTTTCAATTAAGATTTTCTCGGTGCTAAATCATTACGTACATATCTATCATTATAAATTTCAGGACCAAATGTTTTAAAAATATTATTAAAAAAATGATAGAAGTTTGAACTAAAATGTGTTGATTTTTGCGTCAAAAATAAATTAAAAAATATTTACAAGTGATTATTTATTGCAATTTATACAACAAGAACTTTAGATTGTGTTTAACAACTTCATATTCTTTTTACAATTTTTAGGTGATTTTTTAGTATATACATAGGGGGGTCAAAAGTACATACTCACGTGATTCCTTGTCTTAACTTTAAGTGCACTCCCCAGGTAGAAATAAGAGAGGAGAATGCGGAAGATGTTGCAATATAGAGAGGTGAATTGGTGCTCGCACATGGTGGTAGACGATTGCTCGGGTATGTTTGATTTTCAACTAAATGTCAATTTTTATGATGATTTTAAAAATGTGCATGAAGATTTTTTTTATTGTGAGCAATTATACAATTTTTTGGAATAAATAAAATATAAAATTCATTTTTAAATTCATTTTTTATTAATTTTAAAATAAATAAGTTCTATAGAGTAAAGATTTCTTATTATAACATTTTTATTGTTAAGAGTAACATTTCTCAATTCCATGGTAAAATTAATAAAGATTTAGTTTTGTCTTTCATTAATTACCAATTGTGTTTTTTGAAAATATTCCACACTAGTCCTTTTCTTTTCAATTTTGGGCTTTGATTCATAACTCAATTACCACTAGTAGGAATTTGGTCTTTTTAAATTAGTCATCTATGACTTAAATGGTCCAAAACAAATTATCTTTTAGAGATTTTAAACAAAATTAACAAACCGTAGTTTTTGTACTTTTATTTTATATTGAAATTCAAAATCTACTCATGTAGTTGGTAAAAACACCAAAAACATTGTCTTCTACTTCAAATATTATAAACTTTCAATCCATATACTTAGTTTTTTTTTGTGAAAAGTTTTGAGCACTTGTATCTTAGGATTGACAGTCGGAGGGACCTAGAAACCTATATGAATCCAAAGATAGGGTGCTATATAGAATTTAGAACTTGGTAAAAATTATAAAAGTATTGGTTTTAGAATAGGGGCCAAATAATTCCAAAATCCAAGATATGATTTATGTAAGATATGAATAATTCCACAACATTAAGAAAGTATGAAAAATTACAGGGAAAAATGTTGGATTTTTAGATAGTAGTTATTAGTAAGTCCATTTATTTTTAGAAATACTATAGATCAAGTTTTTAAGCCATGTTAAGGTTGAGAAGTTATCCTGGGGGCTGCACTGTACTAAACATGTACAAATATACATGAGTACAGAGAGGGGGTATTAAGTTGAACAATGTTGTATTACGTATACATACAATAAACACATTTAGAACTCAAAATATTCACGTATACTTACATTGAACATATATTTAAAACATAATATATTTATATACAAAGGTATTTAGACATATAACCTCTCGTATACAAGGGGTTTTTTAGAAGGGGTCATGAACGCACGTGAAATTAGTTTTTATTAATTGTACATATTAGAAACGGCAGTTTTGAAGTGTTTTTGTTGAAATTCCATTAAGGAGTTTTAAGGATTAAAATGTAATTTATGAAATTAAAAACTGAAGTCATATAAAATGGGAGTTGAGTACGTGAATATGGGCCATTCTCTTTGTATTAAAGACTCTTTATAACATTGAAAATCTCATTATATTTATATACTTAGTGAAACATTATTTTGCCATTTTAATTTTTGAAATGTTTTTTTTGTTTTTTGTTTTTTGTTTTTTTGAAAGCAAGTATCATGTTGAGAATATTTTAGAACATTTTAAAAGATTATTGATATCTCCATGCGGGTACAAAACACATATTTCGTTAAAATTGGACTACTAAATTGTAATAAGAGCACTGTAGAAAAATTGGGGACCTATCTCTATTGAGATGGACAGCACTCTCCATCACTTTTCTAGTCTCATAGTTCATTTTTAACAAAATGTGGTTAAGCTTTAACAAAATGTGTGTTACAAGCCTGTAGTAAAAGAACTACGTATTTAAGGTTTTCTATTAAAACAAATAGTCATACACTTTATGAAGTTTATATTTAAGTATATCATATGGTCTTTAGATGAAGATGTTATGAAATCATAGTCCTTTTTTATTGTGTAAAGAATATGTGATTTTTGAAAGTTCTCATAAATAAGGAAATAGTAATATATAAAATTAAGAGTCAAATTGAACTTAGACATGTTTCAAACATTGTTTTAGCTAAATTTCATGTTTATGAACCAATTTGCTATAAATTGGTATTCCGAATTGTTCCTTTTGCTTCAAATCCAAAAAATAAGACATTCCGGATTTGAAAGCAAAAGAATGAAAAGGAATACCAAAATTGTTCAATTTTTCTTGCTCAATAGTATTTTAAATGGAGTATTACAACTTTTTCATGAATTTGTCATCAAATTCATCAAAATTGAAAATGTGTAATTTCTAACCTACATTAAATGAGTTTAAAAATGACAGTCATTAGGAGAAATCCGGGGTCTCCAAAAGGCCCTGAGGTTTCTCACGTGCCACAAATTTTGGAGTATGCCCATCACTTTTTGAGGCTGGCACCAATGGTGCCACAACGTTGCCAACATTGCGAGGAGAGTGGGTCGACCCAATCATTGTGAGGAAGCGCGTGTGTGCCTCGAGAGAGACGCTGTCGGGGCTGACAAGAGTGCACCTGCGGCACACAAACCCCAAACACTTCTGAATGCTGGCATGAACATTTGCATTTAAGGGTCACGCTTCAATTCCAGCGAAGTTACCGTTGTGCCAGCGAAGTTACCGTTGTGTCAGCGAACTTCCTTCCCAAGTTCAATTCTAAGTGGACTAACAAGAATCTAATCTTCCACTTAGTAACTCACTGTGCCAAGATCCTTCATTGCTGGTGCAGAGCAATAAATACAATGAAAGGGTCGTTCACCAAACACCGTCGACACGTCGGTGCCAACAAGGCCCCCCGTTGTCCATGCAATTCGCTTCCAACAATGTCAGTTCACACAATCAACTCTGCGGGCAACGACGGGAACTCACATTTCTACCATCGGAGGGGCGTTTGGGCAGAAAACTCACCTAACCCGGGTTGTCTTACAGGGCCTTTTGGAGACCCCAAATTTCCCCTAATGGTTTTAGTGAGACAATCCTTTTTGATACCCATAGCAGACTTTACCGCATGCATATGACTTAACTTTGTTGGGATACATGCCAAAAACTGCCCTAACCACCGGATTACTAATATTGGCTTTTTACTTATAACAAGAATTTTAAATAACATGTCAATCATCTCCTAAGGTTTGAGTACAATTTAGACGCATTTAAAACTAATTTTATTCCTCTTAGAGAATAGAGATTAAATCTGCTTTAAAAACTAAAGTGATAACACAAATGAATGTGTGACAAATGTGCTATAGCCAATATATGATAATGAAGAAAAGGTCCATTCAAGCTAATACGAGCCAAGGGTGCCTTGTTTGGAGTGCTTTGGAGAGTCCTTTGGAGAGCCGTTAAAAAAAAAAAAAGTCATGAATTTTTATTCAATTTTTATTTTTTAATGTATTGATTTCAATTTTCATTCATATAATCATCATTCTCATTCGATTATTCCAAATTTTCTACCAAAATAGTGTTATTTATCATTTAGAAAAGTCATTAGTGAGTTATTAAAACAAGTGATAACAAAGCTATTTTAGTGCTTTTAATACCCAATTTTTTACGATTTTGCTTTCATCTTGTACTATGCGTTTTATATACATGTTGCAAACATTGACATATCACTTTCCTTTCTAATAACAATTTAAATCAAACATCACATTGGAAATGCCTCCAAAAAAGCACTGAAAAAGCACTGACAACTTAGCCGGTTCATATTAGCTTGAATGGACCCAAAATGTGTAGGATGTTCTTTAGAAAATATAATTCTTGAACTGGTCATTTAAAAATAAATAAATTGGAACACTAGAATAGTAGCAGCTTAGAAGGTCTTTTTCTTACAAACTGATAGCGGACATTGTTTATGGAGAAGCTTCCTTAATTTTCTGATTTCTCAATTGTGAATAATTTCAAAAAAAAATTAAATTTTGGGTCTGCAACCTAATGTAGGCTAGCCGGAGACCCAAGTGAGCATTACAGCCAATAGGAGGAGGGGTTTGATTTTTGCAAGGGACGTCTCAAATCACGAGCCAAGTTTTGCCTCCTGACTTTGATCTGTCGGCAGAAATAACCAAAACCCAGGAAGCACAGCTCTCAATTTCCAAGAAAATGCAATTCATTCAGTGCTCCTGTCGATAATCGGGAAGTCAAACACGCAACATTACACAACATAACAACCGACAGATCAAGCACTATCACGTAAAATTTCCATGGAAATAAACTCATCAATATCAGAAGTGGGTGGCCATAGTTACGTACAGTACATGAGTGGCTCTTTGGTATCCATGGCGATCACGACTACCCGTGCAGACTTTCGCTTTTCACAAATTTCCAAATAATTTCTTGAAATTACGGGCGCTGGTGTTTGAACATGAGTTGCCACTGCAATCTGAACCAGCTGGGAGTCAAAAAGTGGCTATGCGGGGATTTCAAGTCTAACACATGTTCAGAATTCAAATGGTACCAAACCACAGCCAAGATGGTCAATTGATCATATTCGATAACTCCAATGCCGCGTTTCAGAGTGCCAAAATTGTGAGTTTTAGGGTTCTCGAAGCTCTAAAAACTAGCTAGGACGAGTACAGATATGAGGCTACAGTTGATCGTCTGTGAAAAATGTGCCAATTTTCTGGCATAATTATGACGATATGAGGTTGGAGTCGAAATTTCATGGCGTTTCTAACACCTGCAGGAACCTTGACTGCGTGCACGTGACTGTAGGAGGAGACTTAATTACGCGTGTCTACCGATGAGTAGTGAAAGTTTCAGCATCACCAAACCACCCTGACTGGATACATTTCAACACTTATCACCCTGGCTTATCAACAAATACCAGATCACTGACAGCACACTATTCACTAAATATTCACTAAATATTCACTAAATATTCACTAGAAATGTTCTCTAAATTGGAAATTCTTCAATTGCCAAAATGAAATGCACAACGGTTTCTTGCTGTGAAAACTAGAACGGGTGTAGATTTTAGTTTTGCACGTAGGCAAAAAAATTGTCAATTTAACCTTTTAGTGCCCAGGGTACTGTAGCTGGGAGCACTGGATTTCAGTGGATTTTTTCACTGTGATTGAGACTACCAGAAATAGAATGGATTAAATTAGAAAGTAGCCGTACAATTCTATTCTCAAGTGGAGAGCACACATTTTATTAAAATTTGAGAATCATCCAATGGTGGGATTGGAAGATTATAGTATGTATTTGAACTGTATAATGCACGCTCAAAAATGAGATTTTGGGGGGTGTGTGACTTCAAAGTTAAATAGAATTTGGGTTAACTTTTCAAAAATGAAAGTAAAGAAGTTCAGCTATGCCCTATGTCAACACCTCTCCGTTGCAATCTTTCATATCAAGAATAGACTCACACATAATTATTGTGAATTTTATAAATGAAAGTGACTTATCCATATACGGTTTAGGACAAAATTTTATACGTTGAAAATTGACAGGAGTGGGTACATTAGTCAAGATCGGATTACACATACTAATGGAAGATGAAGAAGAGAACACAATCCAAATAAATAAATCAAGATAAAAAACTTCCAAACACAAGAAATACTGCATAATACATGTGTTGTATTTGTAAGTATTTACTGTATTTTCAAGTATTTGCAGTATTTTCTCGTTCTGTTGATAGGTATTTTGATAGTTGTACAATTCCAAATTGAAAATTTCTTCTTTTGGAAGGTGTGTAATGTATATGGGCAAATCTGAACTTCAAAACCGAAGTTCCAATTCTTCACGGATTCTCTGCTATTTGCATTTCGGACGTTGCAGTGACCATAATGTGGTCAGCTAGGGACTAAAGGGTTAATCCCTAAAAGCCCGAGGGGTATTGGACAAAACACGGATGTGTTTCCAAAACCTTTTGTTTTGTTCTAGGAATCTAGGCAGCCCATTAAAGACTGGCAGCAACCAAAAAAATGGTCTCTTAGGAGCTTAGGGGTTAATGAATATTGCCATGACGTACAGACCATGTGCAGGGTGATTGATATACTCACGTGAGGTTCCATCACGCATGAGTTTCGATGAAAATTAGTTTCCAGGAGTAATTATATTCTCTGTTGACCATAAAAATTCTAACTGCCCTGCCGACTGAGTGACACTCGTTTTCATGGCCCACAATGAATTATTTAACAATTCTCTGATCGATATGCGTGCTGCCAGCAATTAATTACTGAACAAAGGGATCATGTCTTCTGAAAATCCGTGTGACCGTGCGCAATGTCGAAGTGATCAGCCACCTGTGCACAACTACAGCGTTTGGACTACACTGGTCCTCCAGAGATGCTACCGCCCTCGCAAAATTGTGTGCGGAAATTGCACACACTGAAACACCTACAGTAGTAAATCAAGGCACTCAGGTCAACAATCACTTGCACAGTTTCAAAGGGGCAAGCAACGGGGGCGAGACGGGGGCGAGCAAATATTGGTTTCGCAATTGCCAAAGTCAGTGAGTGACATTTACTCTTGTTCCAGTGAACGACGTTGAAGTCCTGCCATCGTCGATCCCAACTGAACGAGACCCAAACTTCCAAGCAGATAAAGTTCGTGAAAATACACGAATTACGTAGATTTCTGCTTGAGCCGCAGGAAATACAGTAAATTTGGACCCGGCAGATGCAACGTCGTAGTTTGAGAATTGGCTAGGTGGACATGATTTATCAGGCGGCATTTTGTCTGCCAGCTAGGCAGCTCGCACTGTATATATTCATGTGGAACGTCCATACTGACCATCAGCTTCCTCAATTGCCGTGACCTTCATTGCCCAGCTACTGTCTGATATCTCTAGTCATACAGTCATACGATCTGAGTGTCTGGAACGTTTCATTTACGTTGCTTTCTACAGCAATTTTAGACTTGTAACAGATATTTGGCTGAGATCATGGCGTCCCTTGTGCAGAATCTGATTGCCTCGGCCTCTGAAGGCGATGGGCAACGTACACCCAATCACTATTGCCTGGGAGCAGGCTGCCCCAAATGCAACACCGCGAGAAGGAGGTTGACTACCACCAGCCATGCACGTCAACAATATTCAGCCTCTGAAGAAGATCCATCGCCCAACCCTCACGTTTGCCTGGATGATGGGAGAAACTGCCCACATTGCAACAAAAAAAACTGATGCTGATCAACATCATTGCATTTGGAGCCCCAGCCTCCATGCCAGGACGTTCAAGATTCTTCAGGTCGATATACAACTGTATATAGTTTATATGTACAGTTGTTCCATGCCCGGACAATATATATGCTGATTCCATTTTCGATATATTTATTACTAACGTCACATTGACAATGAAAGCAGCTGAGTGAAGAGACCCAGCCCAAAGCTTCACTTGATTGCACTCGTTTGTGTAAGTTGAGTTTTGCATTTCAGTTTTGCCTTCATGATGCAGGTATATTTCATATGGTTGGCTATCATATGGTTACCGGTCTGTCATATGGTTACGTACCTGTCGTACCATACGCGTATGATATGGTTACCTATTTATATAGCTGCCTAGGATTAGATTTTGTATTGGTATGAGATAGATTTGAAAATAAGGTGCCCACGGAAGTTAGATTCAGATTCGTCTCTTTCAAATTCCGATGCGCAACCGCCGGGTAGGAGTTAGACTTTGATTTCAGTAGTGCCCCATTTGTTTTGATTCGGCTCTGGAGAATCAATAAATTGTACTCAAGATTACTATTTTCTGTTTCTGTGATGAGTTTTAGGACATGATGACATGCCGTCCATTTGCTTCTTGAAATTACTATAATTGTTTTAATATCATGGTGGTGCTCTTGATCAGATATGAGTCATATATATGCTTCAAGTCAGGGTAGCTAAATGATGTGAACCTTGGTATGTCCAGGACGTGGTCTCCCTAGATGGTCATGACTGTAAGTCCCATGCTACTTAGTTTGCCGTTATATATTCTGAGCATCAAACTTGAGACTTTCTAGTAAATTTTTGATGTTTGTAGATGTGTGTCTGAAAAGTATTAATTTCTTGAAATTTTGTAAATTTAACAAATATTGTAACTAATATGACAGCCTGGCTGATTATAAGTTGTGTCCAAGTGGTCATATTTGTTAAAATGGCATGTTTGATTGTTTCCTAGTGCCAAGATTGTGAGATTCAAGTGCCTTTAGTAAAGCTCTGAAAACTAGTACTTTCAAGTGCTCAAGCTCCAAAGCTCTAAAAATGAGACTGGAACTGAAGCAATTCCACAAATATCTACCATTTTAAAGAATATGAGGTTCTATTCGTTGCATCCCATTTCAAACTCAAGATGTACTAATTAAATTGGTCATGTTTGATAAACTAGATTGTTCCTAGTAACCATTTGGTTGTGAATTAGAAGATAATATTGTATGCATTCGCCAATTAATTCAACCAATGTATTAGATTGTAATCCGCATGCATCCATCATCATACACGTCACTAGAAAATAACTGAGTAGAAAACTTTATTACATGCAAATTGGTTAGATTCCAAAAAAACAGGTGTGTTCCAAAAAAACAAGTGTGTTAATTAATTTTTCCAAAATATTTCATTCATATTTAGTTTCAAGATTCATTTGATTAAACCCCTTATGTATAACATAGTTTTTTATTTAGAATTATTAATTCTCAAAGGTCAATACCTTATTTGTAGTAACCCCTTGTCTATACTCAAGGGTCAGGAAGGTTGTTATTTATGATCCATCAGTCCAAATGAGGTAAAACGATCTACTAAGCACGAGCATGAGTGGCATCAGGAGCTCGTGATGACGCCCCCGCTTGACCCTTGAGGGTGACTTAGCTCCTTATACATATGTTCATAATCTCCTTTGTACCATATTAATTACATAAATCACATAAAGTAGAGTTTTGAGAGTAAATCACAAGTGAGTGATCTAGAGGTGTACCGCAACCTCATGAATAGCTTTACTTATGTATACATGATCAAAGTTCCAGTGAACAGTTAGTGGCCTTGAGGAACAAACCTTAGAACTTTACAACTCAAAATTGTCTCCACATTGGCAATTCTGCATTTGCAAAAGATTTCCTTCTTATTGCCAAGATCCGTTGGTTAGCACGAGTTTGCAATTCCTATTGTAACAATCTCGGCAGCCTCCCTTTTAGAGTCATCGCTGCCACCATGAAGATCTCCATCAAGACTATCGAGGGGAACCAATTTGATCTGCAAGTTGCGGAGGACGAGCAGGTAAGGGTGTCGCCCGCCTTTTTCTTTCTTTATCACAATCTCTATTTTTTCACGTTATTGTGGAATGTATTGTTGCAGCTAGTTGGCGCTTCATTTTTGGTTGTGGGGATTAGTTGCCGGTGCGCTTGGATGTCGGTTGCACTGAGTTCATTTTTGCCACCAAGTGTTTTCTTACTCTTTTTTGCTTTTGATTTTCGCTTTTGGGTATGTTGGATTGTTTGTGGTATGATAGAGAAGTTGAATTATTCACTAACACATAGTGCATTATTATATTCAGATTAAGTGATTTATGGAGGATTGCTCTTCAAATTCTCTTCTGGAAGATCAGAGAAGATGAGCTAGTATAGACTCGTATTAAGTCTTGTACGTTGTTTGTGTAGAGTATGGAGTCACAAAATTGTTAGTTGCCAATTCTAAATGAGTAGAACATACATGTGGCATGGTCAATTCGGTATTTGGTCTTGAGAATTACAAAGATTATAACATTTGAGGTAGTTCTCATGATAGTATTCATAACTCTAAGCTTACAAGAATAATAGAATTTTAACTCTTCATGTTAAATCTTATTGTTGGGATGGACGTGGAAAAGATAGACTAAGTAAATGCATGTATGATGGTTGTTGGTCTTGTGTGTGTACGTGAGTTCCATGAAACCGACTTCAGATAAAAGAGTCTCAAGGCAAGGGTGCGTTCCCTTGTGTGCAATTCTTCATGAGGAAGATCTGAAAGATGAAACCACCATGGTGGACAACGAGGTGTAGAAGGGTGAATTTCTCGTTGTCAAGTTACACAAAGGTAGTACAGCTATTGTGTAGTATGTGGAGTCCCATGGGGGCTTTTTGGTTGAGAGCTTCTGGATTTTAATACCTAATATGTCTACTTTAGTCAGATTGCTCTCTAAACAAACATGCCTAATCCTTTGTTTCTTATTAGACGAAAGGAGCACCAACGGGCTCGCCTGTGTCATCATCGAGATCCGTTGAGGTACTTTCAAGAGAGGTATCTTATTTTGTGCAGTTTTCAAATGATTCATGTTCCATGCATAGTTGTAAACAACAGTACCAGTTTAGGGGATGGCTAGCAGTACCAGATTTCAAGCCTTTCGGCTATGTTGGATTACTGTTCATCTTGACAACTAGTTCAGTCATTCTTACGTTTAGGCTCCACCTGCTGCCCCCGCTCCAAGCCCTTCACCTGAACCTGTTCCAACACCACCTGCTTCTCCAGCTCCGTAAGTATCTAAATTTTTTGGCCGGTACATGGATTGGGTTACAATATGATCGTAAACAAGCACTACGTGTGTACGTTAATGCTGAAGAAATTGTCACCATCAGTTCCATTTTAAAATTTTATCATGCCAAAGTACTTGGAGCCGTTGGAGGGTTGCATTTGAGAGTGTGAGGGACAACCTCTAGTTCTCTACCAGTATTGTGGCCGGCTAAGACGTACATCGCCATTTCTAACACTGACTATTGAATTCCTTGGGAGGAAATGTAGGGATGCTCTGGGACAGCTACGAGGAACGTATGATCCGATGCCATTGAACGCGATGCCATTGAACGAGTAAATTAAAATCCTCTATTATCCAAATGTTTTTTCTGTTCTGAGACTCCCAGTGAGAGATCTATTGTCTGTAATTACAGCTAGTGAAGTTTAAGATAATTATGCAATGTGCTCAAGTTCTTGGAAGCACAATGCATATGAATAAGCCCAGTCTCACTGTGAGTCTGTATGTGAACTGCAAGTTTGATTCAATGATTAATACGTGTTCCTTGACACCAGTTGGAGGCTTTGGGATTATTCAACCTGGAGCTTGTAATCGAGGCGTTCCTTGCGTGCGATAGGAACAAGCAACGAGCTGCCAACTGCCTTTTCGCCATCTATTTATTTCCAGGAGAGGACATGTAGATGCATGGTCATTAATTAGTTGTAACTGTGCCAGGGCATGATACAGAGCTAGGTGCATGACTCCATTTTAATGGGCTACTTGTTCGTAAGTTTTCTTTTGAGGATCTACTTGTGTGTTTGTTTTCACGTGTCAACTGTAAAAGTAGAGGATTGAGCTATCATGTGTACTTGACAATCCTACTATCGTACAAAAATTTAAAACACAATGCAATTACCATTTGAATATAAATGAATTTCAAAGCTTACTTAACCTTGAATAATATTTCTTTGCTCTACATAGATTATAGACATAGATTATAGAAATTTCTTTGTGATTATGGTTTGTCACAAGGTCGTGAATGCTGCTTTAGGTCATGATAATTCGAAATAATCTACCCTGGGCGCCCAAGGCACTTGAGACATGTTTTTGTTGAAGCTAGCCAGATTCAACAACACTAGTCCCGCCATTCTTATATGACCATAATCAATATAACACGGAACAATCTCAGAGAAACTAAGCACGTATTGCTTGATGCCTCCACGTACTTTTTCGGATGGAATCATCTTTTGGTAGGAATGTCCAGAACATTAAGCTTCCAAAGCAAATAATAAAAAACGCTCAAGCGCCACTCGCAGATCGACAATACCAATCCTCAATAGCAGTACGTGTACTCAGTATCAGATTGATGTGACAGAGGAAATTAATCACAATCATGTGGAACCAAATTATTTATATTGTCAGCTCAGACGTCAAAATTTACACTCGCTGGTTCATGCGCACACATGTGTACGTGAAATTCGTCATGCACCAAGCCTGTAGATTGTTGCAATTGTTGTTGATCATGTGTGAGGGGAGTTATGAAGCGGTATTCTAAGAGCCAAGTTCCATGGGTTTGAGAAGTTGCCCATGGAAGTAGGCAAGAGGAGGGGAAAGGTGGAACTTGGGTTTGTCTCATATACCCGGCCATGAAGTTGTGCATATTCCATGAATTTGGCGGGCACGTTCTCCATCCCCTGCACACGACAGAATCTGTGGGATCCTCCATCGCCAGTTTCTTTCGCTTGAAAGGCAGGGGATTCCACGCCGGATTGTAGATGGCCATCGCCAGCGGCATCATGACGAACGTCGTGAAGAGCGCCATGATTACCAAGATGGCGAACGTCTCGTCGTTCAGCACCTTGCGGTCTTCCCCGATGCTGAGCACGATGAGCTCCACCAGCCCTTTGGTGTTCATGAGCACTCCCAACGTGATCGCTTTCCAGGGATTCACTTTCGTCGCCGTGGCAACCAGAAACGTCCCGCACACTCTGCCCACGCAGGCGACCGTTATGACAAGCACGAGCAGACCGAACAAGCGCGTGCTGTGAATGGAGCTCATGTTGGTCTTCAAGCCCCTAGAAGCGGAGTAGAGCGGCAACATCAGAATCGAGACCAAATCCTCGATATTTTCCACGAGCGCGCCGGCGAACGGTCCGTCTTTGGCGACGATGAGCCCGAAGAGGAACGCGCCGAAGATGGCGTGGATGCCAATCGCGTCCGTGGTGAAGGCCGCGGCCAAAACGCCGGCAAACGTAAGGCAGATGAAAATCTCTGGAACGGGCCGTTGTCGGAGGATCTCGCGGCGACCCATTTCATGACAGGTTGCACGAGTGTGAACATGACGAGGACGAAGGCGAGTCCGCAGAGGAGCACCCACACCACCACGGTGGACTTCGTGCTGGTTCCCGAGAGCGCCACGGCGAGCGCGAGCAGCACCCACGCCGTGACGTAGTCCACGGCTGTCACAGTCATGGCGAGCTGGCCAACCTCCGTGGTCAGCAGCTTCACCGCTACGCCAGCATGCGGGCGAGGACGGGAAACGCCGTGATGGACATTGTCACGCCCATGAAGACCGGGAACGGGCCGAATTTCACGTCTCCAGCGATGGTGTTGTGGAGCACGAAGGAGACTCCCACTCCGGCGGAAAACTGGAACCAAGATTCCGGCTGCCCATATCACCATAGCCTGCAGTCCCGTCTTGCGGATCTGCCACACGTCGAGCTCCAATCCCACCATGAACAAGAAGAAGATCAGCCCCATATTCGCGAAACAATCCAGAGCGATCACGCTTTGCTTGCGGAGAAAATGTTGTCCAAGTAATTGGCGTTCTTACCGAGCGCCGATGCGCCCAGATGGGTGCCACCCTGCGTGCATGCAAACAGCAAATTTAAATCAAAGAACTCTGGAGCCAGCCACTCACACACACACACAAGATTGCACAATTGGCTCTAAGAACTTTGTAATTACTCGAAAGCCTTACCACTACTTCGGCGATGACGCGAGGCTGCCTGAGCGGCTTCATGAAGAAAGCCTGTGTTCGCATGACGGCCAGAACAAGGCAAATCTGGACGGTCAGCAGCGGGAACGCGAAGTGAATGGGAATGTCACCCTGCCACACCCCACTCGACGTCGCCACCATGGTCTTGCACACCGCCGTGATGGCATTGGAAACCGAACCGCCATCTCGATGCTTAAGGTCACCGACGTTGAATCAATTAAGCTCCCTTCGATCACCGCCACTTCGATCAGCAAGGTGGCTTCGCACAGATAGAACTTCGCTTTTCACAAACTACCGTGACACTAGATTTCACGACGAGCAAGAGCGCGCCTGGTCAGATGATGATCACGTTCGAAGTGCGTCACCACCATCTCGGTGATTAATCACTGCAGACCAGCAAGCACACAGAATCAGTCCTAAGCCACCATTCAAGCGATGTACACACAAATTGTGCATGCGTATATCATCTCACAAAATATGACAACTTGTTCACGATTCCAACCAGAGCTACTAGGAAAATTATCGTAGTAAGAGCCTCTAGTCTTACAGTCGGGTCTTCTGGGGGAGATGAGCTTCCATCAGCATGTTAGACCAAGTCACTCAATGCACGCACTACAAACGCATGACACCATTGTCTGAAACTCTCTGAGAGCGGGAGTAAGGTTGAGGTACCTAAAACCACCAACTTAAGCAATCTGACCTATATTTAGTAATTCAAAAATTCACCCAAAAATATTCTAGTCTTCAAAATAGGATTTCATGATGAATGCAAAAATTTGCATCATGAAATTTGCAATTCTCAATTTTATAGAAAATCTCAAAGTGCAAAGTAATGTATGACCCATTTCTAACTCTGAATCTCCTATGAGCAACAATGCTGACCTAAATTTTGCTCACCATCAAACCCAAAACCGTATTCTATGATTGTCAGATTTCACCCACTAACAAGATGACCAGTAAGCAAATTAGTCCTCTGGACAAATCTGGACTGACAATACGCTTTTAGATCTCCTCGTGGTTGGTGGGGTGTGGTCGTTTTGGGGGCTGTGGTGGTTTTAGGTACCTCAACCTTATATGTACTAGCCTGAGCCGACTAGCCACGGATGTCTTCTTAGGGCTGCTTCACACTATGGCCATCCAAGTTGAGAGGCCGTGGGATTGAGTGGCTAAACTTTGTTGAGAGTTCTAAGAAATGGGCTGAAAATAGGCAATAAAATATAGTTTTGATTTTTTATGAAAAAAAACTGACGGCCTCTTAACTATAGTTAATAGTTTTGGTTTCCATTCCTGTCTTACCAAAACTTCCTTTGAGAGTCTGTCGCCTTGGTCAAAAAGTGCTGCCATGTAGGCATTTTGGAGGGCGACGGTCTTTGGACTTTGGCCTCTAGTGTGAAGGGTCGAGAGACCGAGTTCTTAATTTCTTGCAATCTGATTGGTGAAAATCGACGGCCTCTCAACCTTCGGTCATAGTGTGAAGTGGCCCTTAGACACATTTTTTGGCAATGTTTGTTGAGTTGTGTTGTTCGACATTGTTAAATTGTTCGATGGGTGTCTATTACTTTAAACAACTTACATGTTTGAATATTCTTGAATATCTAGGAATATCCAAGAACATTTTAAAACATTCTAGCTATATTCTATGAATATGGTATATTTCCATACGAAGGGGTCTCTTGTTTGTCTTTGATGTTGTATTCGATGCGGGATTCGATGTCGAGTAGAAAACAACAGTGCGGCCTGCGCAGACTAAGTGAACAATTGAAGAGCCCAATCCCGTGAATCTGTTCAATGAAGTTTAGGCATAACATTCTTCAGCCCTTGCTGGACCACTCCCTTTACAGTGTAGAGAATCTGCAAATAAAATAATTCAACTCTCCAACCCTCGTTGCTTAGCCCAACTAAAGTTAGAGAAAATGCTCTGCGATTCCCCCGGTCCGTAACAATTGCTTGAGATTCGAAAGTGAACAATAGGAGGGCTAAAAGACGTTATCGACTTATAGATTCGAGAGAATTTTAGTTAATATAATAAATACTAATAATATATCAGGCTCCCTTGCATTTTTTCATTTTGGATATCCTACAATACACTGTAGCTATGGTAGTTAAAAAAAGGTATATAAATTTTATTTATTATGAATAAAGAGCACCCTAGTTTTGTCCTTACGTGGTTTCTAACTTTCTAAGTTTTGCAAAGTGCCTTGGGTGAGGATTATTAACTCAATTACCACTAGGAAGAACTTGGTTTTTTAAACTGGTCATTTGTGACTTAAATGGTCTTCAAAAAAATAAAAATTAACATTTTAAGTTCGTAAAAATCATGAGTTATAGTTTTTGTATTTAGGTTTTATATTGAATTTCAAAATATCAATACTAATGTAGTTGGTAACAACATTAAAAAAAACTTGTATTCTACTTCAAATGATATAATCTTTCAATCCATGTAGTTATATTTTGTGAAATTTTTTGAGTACTTACATCAATGAAACTTCTAACTGACAATTAGACCGACCTAAACACTTACACAAGTCCAAACATGGGTGCTATATAGAATTTAGAAGGTAAAAAATATAAAATTATTGGTTTCAGCGGAGGGGCTAAATAATTCCAAAATCCAAGATATATTTTATATAAGATATCAATAATTCCATAGCATTAAAAAAATTACTAAAAATATAGGAAAAAGGTGTTGGATTTTTAGATCTTAAGGTTAAGAAGTCATGTCTTAATTTATGTCCTACGTGTACACTTAATTTATGAAACCAAATATAGGATGTTATACTCTTTTGTTGACAAATTTGGCAATTTTGGTTAGAATGCAACCATATCTATGCTATGTTTGTTTTATTTTTAAAACACGTATTGTGTTGAAATTTTTTTAAGAACATTTCAAACTTTGTGAATGATGTGAAAGCTTGAACTTTGTTGAGATTCATGCTAAAAAAAATGTCCCACTGGCGTACCCACCGGATTCCCAATATTGGCCTTTTCTTTCACTTGGAAGAACTTTAAATAATTTATAGACATCTCCTAATGTTTGAGTAAAATTTAGAAGCAAGATTTCCCTCTTAAACTTCTTTTATTCTTCTTGGAGATTAATTCCACTTAAACTAAAATAACTTACAGCACAATTAGTGACAAGTGTGCTATAGGCCTATAGCCAATACTCCCTCTATTTCATACTGATAAGAGTCTACACCTAAAGGGCACACTCTTCATTAAGTTTGAGAATCAAGTGCGTTCATAACGCCCTCTAGAAACCCCATGTATACGAGGGTTTATATGTCTAAAAAAAATTTATACAAATCTATTCCGTCCTAAGTATATGTTTAATGTATATATACGTCAATACTTTCAGCTCTGAATATATTTATTGTATGTATACATAATATGGCAATGTTCAAATTAACCCCTAAACGTCCTCACCCCTCTCCAAATTCGGTAATTTTGCACAGATGCATCAAGAATGGCCGAAATGCAACTTAGAGGGATATTTTGAACTTGATGTATGAATAAAAGTTGTACATTATAAATTTTAGATTCTATTCATATGGTTAGATCTGCAATTTCTATCATTAATATTTTTGTATAAAATTTGAAACTTAAAATTCAAAAACATTTTGTAATTCTATTACGAATAAGATATTGACAATTTAGAGATGAAATTTGTTGTGATGAGTTGAAAATAATGTAATACTCTGAGTGTAGTGACGTTTGGAGATTTTTTGATTGCTTAATTTTATGATTTTATTTTTTCAATAGCACATTTAGACTAAAATCTTTGAAATTTTTGGTGAATCACTCCAACATGAAAAGAGGCACAAAAATTTCACAAATCATCCCCTTTCTAATCGGATCACATATGCATGAGGCTATCTTCATTGTCATAAAAATTTGTTGTATTTTTTTTCCTTGCAAAAAGAGCATGATGGATGAGAAGATGTGAATGAAATTTGTACATCGTTCAAAAAATGGATGGTTGGTCCTTTAGGGGTTAATATCCCGGCTCGTGTGCACTCACGTACACTTGTACAAGTTTAGTACAGTGCACCCCCTGGGAGTCCACATTTTTGGCACTTTTTTTTACCATTTTTTGTCCTATGTTTATACTTCATAATATAAACACTATTCACTTCAAACATAAGAGTGATACAAAATCTACATACTACTATTCAAGATCATCCAGTTTTAAAAGATTGAGATGAACTTTTTGGTAAAAGAAACGTCAAGTTGAAACATGCCAAAAAGGTAGACTCTTATTATGAAACAAAGGGAGTATATGAAAATGAAAAATTGTGTAGGATGTTATGAAACATAATTTTAGAAATCGTCATATAAAAACGTTTAAGAGTAATTTTGGAACACTTGAACCAAAAATAGCACTCCCTCTAGATTCTAAAAATAAAAACAAAGCAATGTTCCCATTGGCTTTTTATTTCAGAACAGAGGGAGTACCAAGTTTAAAGGTCTTTGCTTCACATACCATTAGCAAACATTGTTATGATTTTTCAATTGTGAATAAATTTTGAAAGAAGAATGAATTTGAGTTTGGGGTATGCAAGCTCAAATGTAGGGGGGTGTCTACCAGGAATGCTATTTCGCGAGCGGTGAGCAGAAAATCATGAGCGGTGAGCGGAAAATTACGAGTGGTGAGCGGAAAATCTAAAAAGAAAAGATAAAAAGTAATTGAATTTTATGAAAAGATGAGGCCTATGGCCGTGGAATATACTTTTTATAAGCATTAAAGAGGGGGAAAAAAAGTAATTACACTTGCTAATTTTAGGAAAAATAAAAATCATTTCAGTAAAGTTATCCTAAAACCGTGGAAATTGGGTCTGTAACTATGGATTTCAGTTACGCTTTGAATTGGAATTTAATAATCTTTCCATAAACAGATATATAAATAGATTCATGTATTTCTTAAATGATCATATAAGTTGCGAAACCATAAGATAGAGGGAATTTTATTGCTGGAACACACCGGTCATCTATAGAATGGAGTACACATTTTGGATATTTCAAGAAGATTGCAATCAAGTATAATACTACCACTGAGTCACAACATTTTCTTTTTAAGTGGGATGTTGGTTAAACCACTTCCTGAATCTTTAAGTAGGTGTGACCATGTCCACAATACCACTAAGCAAAATCTAATTGATCTCGCTAAAGCTCAACGTCGGGGCATATACGAAGAAATCCTCACTGCGTGTCAGGCCACACATTACACGGTAAACATAATAAACTCAATTGATCCCTTCAATGTAGCCTCTTCTTTCAATTTTTATTCTTCATACTAATCATTTTTATCTAAACATCTGGTTTTGCAGTCTGATATTGCCGAAGCGTTGACATAGGCATCCATGCAATTCTACCAGGCTTTTCCCGATAAGTCGCACTGGACAGCAAACAGTGTGCAGTAGTACATCAATGAGGCAATGTGGGTGTGCAAAGCAGACACAATTTTGGAGTTAAAGAAGGAGCTGCCCGTAGCTGATTACAAGCTCAGTGATGATTTCCTCGGTGCAATCAAAAAACATTACGAAATGTTTGAACTCAGTCCAGAAATGAAGCTCGAGAAGCTCGCTATGTTGGCTACATGCGCTATAGAGCCAGTGGCAAAGGTGAAGTGGTTGAACCGCTGGAATTCATTACTCATCGCCTGAAATGCGTGAGTTGCTGAAGTTTCCACCACCTGGCTTCAACAATGACGCGTTTAAGGCGCAGTTTGGTGGTCACAAGTAAGTTTCTGTGTACATTTTGCTTTGTCTACGTTCTTTTTACACTTAGTCTCTCTCTCTACATTTAGCAATTAGTTTCGTTCTACATTTTTTCTTTCTACAAGTTGCAGCATGCTGGTGGGGCGTGGAGGGGCTGCCGGCACCGGCATCCCCCTCCCCGTGTCACCGGCGCACTACAACGCTGGTGGGCAGAGGAGGAGCTACCGGTACCAGCACCCCCTCCCCATCTCACCAGCCTTGAAGCACGATGGTGGAAAGAAAGCTGGTGAATGTACTAACTGTGAGATCGTTTGCCCCAGATTCTTCACGATGTTCTTCTCCAGTTTCATAACACCATCGACGAAATGGGGATTGAGATCGACTTTAACCCTGTTGGCAAAGATGCAATCACATTGTCAGATGACTGTGTGGAGGAGTGGCGGGTGAACCTCTGGGAGACAGTGTTCTTTAGAGAGTTCAATGTGAAGGGCAAGGATGCCATTCACAAGAACAACAAACCGGAGCAGCAACCAGATTTTGTTCAAGTTGCCCGCCGTGTTTTATATCGGTACATGAAGCATGTGTTCATCACGCCGGGGGTCATGACCAAGACTCCTATTTATTTCAAAAACTTTCTTTCTCCTTCTCATGAGCATTGCATGTTCACACATGGAATTTTAGATAAGTGGAAGGCAATCCATTTCAACTATTGTGGTTGGTATGTGGACTGTCCAAAGACTAAGTGTCCTGAGAGTGAGCTCGAAATTCGTGATCAAATCGAGCCGGCACTCAAGAACATCAAGCAAACCAAAACGAAGGCCGCAGCTATTGTTGATCTAGTGGGTACCCCTAGCTCCAAAAGACACAAGGGAAGGAAGAGGAAGACTTCCGAGCTAGTCATATTATTGAATTCATCTGGTGAGGAGGAGCCAGAACCCAAGGCAACTTAACCCTCGGTGGCGCCCTTATGTGTTGTGACTAGAAGTCAAACATCTCCTCAGCCTCGTCAGAAGTCACCAATCAATCAACCTCAAGCTGGACCTTCAACTCCACAATCTAAGAAGAACAAGCGTTACCGAGTTCACAAAGCTGTTTCTACTACATCAACATTGATGGCAGTTTCCAAAGCGCTGATTCGAATGCTTCTGATTTGACTTGCCCATTCCACTGAAAGCTTTCAATTGCTCGACTCTTATCATCAACGATTCGTTTGAAAGAATTGCAGCAGAGAAGCGTGACACAGGCGGGACCTGTGAGAGCTTGCAAACGCTCCCTTGTTTAAATTGTTGTTTATTGTTGCTTTTATGAATGAATTGTTAACAAACAATGTCATCTTGAGGTAATTTGGTGAAATTAAGGTAATTAAGTTGTGGATACAATATGCATTTTAGAGGATGGTTGTTTCAAGGCCCTCGGTAGGACATTTGGCATTAAATTTAAGCTTTAGATTAGATTAGTGTGGAAGGACTAGTGGAGGAATGAAACCCCCTAATGAATCCATGGAACGATGAGGAAGAACTAGAGGAGGAAAAAATCCCCCTAGTGAATCCAAAAATTAGAAATAGGTTTAGTTGTTTGATTTAGAGTTGAATATTTTTACCGTTGGCCTTGTGCGATTAACTTTGATATTCATGTTTGTGTTTATGACTTGATTGTTTTGGTTTTTTCCATTTGACTTCATGGTGGTGTGTGAGTTACATTCATTTGTGGAAGTTCTTCAAGATGGAGCGCCATGGAGGTTGAAGCTTCATTCATCCGTCATTTCGTCAACGCCTTAGGTTAGGGCTTTTAAGCCTTAGGATTAGGGTGAGCCGTCTCTTTGGCAACTTCTTCTTTTGTACTTAAGAGCTTGTTTTCAAGCTTCAAAAATCAATCCCTCTCATTGTTTATCTATTCATCTTGTTTCTCTTTCTTCTCTCTTTGTGATGGCTAATTGATAGGAAAAGGGAGGTCTTGGGCTTCCTTCTCACTCCTCTTGATCTCCTCCTCGATTGTGTTAGTAGTTGCTCTGAACTCAAGTATAGTGTGATGTTTTTTGTTAATCTCCATTGAAGGTCTCTCGGTTTTTTCCTCATCAGTCCCTTGTTTCTTGTCCAAGTAGAGCGAAATTTGACATGGTGGTAGATCTCTTGTTTAGCTTTCCAATGGTAGTAAGCATGTCCAATTCCAAGTTATAAAGAGTGAGATATTGCCTCCCAAAGTTGGAGGTGTCAAAGGAGTTTCCCAACCGGCGGTTAGAAGAAAGAGCCTCAGTCTTTTAGCAATCAGTTCTAGGGTTTTGATCCTATGCATTTGAGATTTTGAGGGTGGATGCACAATCAACTTAGCTTTCTAAGAAGCTAAGGCACGCCCCGATCCAAGTTAGGATGGAGAAATGACGACCTAAAAATTGAAAAGCACTTCAATGTGGTCCGGGGGGGGGTCTTTCCTTCTCATTTTCTTCTTGTTCCCCATCTTCTTCTTGTCTTCTTTCTTCCCTTGTTCCACTCTTCATATAATTTTGTTTTAATTACCCCTTATGACCAAAGGCCACCTCTATGGTGATTTTTGAGCTCACAAGACCCCAAAAGTTTTGAAGGAGATTGATCAATACCTTCTTATCACAGATATGTAAATGTCTACATTTCCAATTTCTTGTATTTCTCAAATTAATCGTTTTTTCAAATTAATCGTATTTGAAATTTAAGTTGTCAAACACTAACGGAGTAGGTGCGGTCGCGGTTCTGGATACTGCTGCCAGTGGAAGGTCAGTTGGGGGACTACTGCCGGAACCACCTCGCGGTGTTTAACGTGGGCACACCAGTTGCCTGCTGCTCGCACCACGAGGGGGTGCCGGCACCAACAACCCCTCCTCCTCGCACCAGCAGTGTTGGAACTACTGGTGGAAGGGGGAATGGGTGCCGGTGCTAGCACCCCCTCGTGCTGTCCAACGCGAACAGCAGGGGTGCCCGCTGCTGACACAACGAAGGAGTGTCGGCACCGGCACCCCCCTCATCCCACGTATCAGCAGTATTGAAACGGCTGGTGAAAGCACGAGATCCAACCACTCATTCGATCGACTTGGAGAGTGACGATGTTCTATTAAGCGAGGTGGATAAGACCAACCGCATATGTGATCTTGCAACATCGAGGCCATGGCGAGGTCCCAAACAGAAGTGTGATGCTCTACTCAAAGTTGACTGCCGGCACCCCTCCATGGTTTGCTCCACGAGTTCGACGCCAGCTCGTAGCGCCAATCAGCGAGGGTATGTCGGCACCGGCACCCCCTTGGTTACACTCTCCATGAGCTCGCGCTGAGCTCGTGGCGCATGCCACAAGGGGGTGCCCGTGCCGGTACCCCCTCTGTGACTAGCGCCATGAGCTCGCGCTGAGCCCGTGGCGCGTGCCACAACAGGGGTGCCGATGCCGGTGCCGGCACCCCCTCCGTGACTAGCGTTAGGTTGGGCACTTGTAGAATTAATTTCACATTTTCTTTCCTCTTTGGCATTGTGATACGAGAAGCCACTCCATCATTTAGAAAAAGGCTCTGTGAGAAGTTCACACGGTTTGGACCCTATTGAGATGTACAAATAATGATTCATTGTCTTCTAAGAGTACTATTCTTTTGCTGCAAATTATCTGTTTGTGTGAATAACTATATGCACTAGTACTGAGTGTCCTTGATGTCAACGTATCGCATTGACAGATATGTAATTCTGTTTTAGAACATGTCAATTAAATCGAGCAATATAAATTACTATAGGATCGATCAAGGGACTGCCGGCACTCCTCCACATTTCGCGCCACAAGCTCAGCACGAGTTCGTGGCGCCACTCAAGGAGAGGGTACCGGTGCCCGTCCCTCGAGGTGGCAAGGTCCTCGAGCTCGCCCTGAGCTCATGGAACATGCAACCACGAGGGTGCCGGTGCCGGCACCGGCACCCCCTAACTAAGTAGCGACAAGAGCCAATCCGAGCTTATGGCGCGTGTTCCAATGGGGGTACCGGAGCCGGCACCCCCTCCGTGATTGACGCCACGAGCTTAACACAAGCTCGTGGCGCGTGCCACCACAGGGATGCGGGTGCCCACACCACCCTGCTCGTTCGTGCTAGGAGGAAGTGCCGGTGCCCGCACCCCCTTGCTGGTTCTTGCCAAGACAGGGTATCAATGCCAGCAACTCCTACTGGTTTAGCTCCACGAGGGGGTGCCGGTGCCGGCACCCCCTTTCTCGTTCACGCTAGGAGGGGGTGCCTGCACCGACACCCCTCTACTGGTTTGCGCCAGGAGGGGGTGCCGGTGCTGGCACCCCCCTTCTGGTTCGCGTAAGGAGGGGATGCCGGTATCGGCACCCCCCTATAGGTTCGCGCCAGAAGGGGGTGCCGGTGCTGACACCCCCTAACTAGTTTGTGCAAAAAGGGGGTGCCGATGCCGGCACCCCCCTGCAGATTCGCGCCAGAAGGGGGTGCTGGTGCCGGCACCCCCTAACTGGTTTGCGCCAAAAGGGGGTGCCGGTGCCGGCACCCCTCCTGTAGGTTCGCGCCAGAAGGGGGTTCCGGTGCCGGCACCCCCCTTTATTTCTCGTTCAAATACTTAAAGTTTTGGCGTTAGAGCTATTGTTTTGTGTTGGATCTTGGAATTTAGCCCTTTGTCATACTATTTTCACCTAGTCCATTGGAATGAACACAAAATTTGTGTGATTTGACCTAGCTTTTAGATTAATTTTTTTTTTTGTGAATTCTTGCCATTCATTTGCTTTGGCACGTGAGCTTCGAAGGGGGTGCCGGCACCGGCACCCCCTTCGTGACTAGCAACACGAGCCAGAATGATGGCTCGTGACGCCAGTCACAAAGGGGGTGCCGGCGCCGGCACCTCCTTTGTGACTGGCGTCACGAGCCAGAATACTGCTGGAATTTCTTTTCGGTGTAGGAACTGCAATTTTTAAAATCTTAAAGCGTGTGATGTGCGGTTAGAAAGGTCTGAAGAATACCTTTCCAATGGTATACTATACGCCTTTGAAATAGTGGAAAAGCGACTGCCGGTACCGGCAGTGCAATTGGGGTCCCAAAGGAGCCATGACAAGATTGAGAATTTTCAAGTTTGATTCTGTCAGAGTTTCTTTTTTTGGTGTAGTGTTTGCAATTTTTCGAATCTTGGAGCGTGTAACATACCGTTGGAAAGGTCTTGAGAATACCTTTCCAATGGTATATTATGCGGCCTTGAAATTGTGGAAAAAGGGCTGCCGGTACCGACAGTGCAATTGGGGTCCCAAAGGAGCCATGACAAGATTGAGAATTTTCAAATTTGATTCTGTCAGAGTTTCTTTTTGGTGCAGCGTTTGCAATTTTTTGAATCTTGGAGCGTATAACATATCGTTGGAAAGGTCTTCAGAATACTTTTCCGATAGTATATTATGCGCCCTTTAAATTGTGGAAAAAGGGCTGCCGGTACCGGCAGTGCAATTGGGGTCCCAAAGGAGTCATGACAAAATTGAGAATTTTCAAGTTTGATTCTGTCAGAGTTTCTTTTTGATGTAGCGTTTGAATGTTTTTGAATCTTGGAGCGTTTAATATACCGTTGGAAAGTTCTTGAGAATACCTTTCCAATAGTATATTATGCGCCTTTGAAATTGTGAAAAAGGACTGCCGGTACCGGCAGTCCAATTAGGGTCCCGAAGCAGCCATGACAAGATTGAGAATTCTCAAGTTTGATTCATTTGGAGGTGACACATGTATGTGTATTTATACTTAGGCACCAAGGGCCTTGGCTTGGTGGCTGGGGCTCATGGCCCCCAATGAGGAGGTTGTGGGTTTTATTCCCCATGCCGGCGTGGTGCTCACCACCATAGTCCACCCAACTATGGTGGGGGGTCCTTGGACCTTGTTGTATGGGTACCTCAAAGTCCTTTGGGGGGATACCATGTCCGGTACTAGTGGCTAGTGGCTAGCTAGGTAGTAGCTTAGTGTGTCACTATACTACTATAGTGTCCATCCTCGAAAGGGAAGAGTAGTGTTGTCCCAATTTCCCCTTGTCCGGTGGGCATCGGATTATTGGCATTACGAACGGCCACTTCATTCACGCCGGCCCCTAAAGGGACCGGAGTTTCACTCTATCTTCTATCTATCTGTATTTATACTTTTCAGTTCAATCAATGCTGGCCACGTTAATTCTAAAGAGATTGCCAAAAAGAAGAAACCAAAATCGCTGTGCCGGTATCAGCACTGGAATAGCGCGAGCAAAATTTGAACGCTTGAGGAAACCAAAATTGCAGTGCCGGTACCGGCAGACCAAAAGCATGAGAAAAACTTGAATACATGAGCAAACCAGAATCGCAGTGCCGGTACTGGCACATGAAAAGCCCGAGTAAAACTTGAACACCTGAGGATACTACAATCGCAGTGCCAGTTCCGGCAGACCAAATGCGCGAGCAAAACTTGAACACTTGAGGAAACTATAATTTCAGTGCCGGTACCGGCAGACGAAATGCGCGAGCAAAACTTGAACATCGGTACAAACCAAAATCGCAGTGCCGGTACCGACAGACAAAAAGCACGAGCAAAACTTGAACTTTGGAGGAAACCAAAAGCGCAGTGCTGGTACTAGCAGACTAAAAAGGCGAGCAAAACATGGTCACCATTTAGAACTTGAAATCCTCAGAAGCTCACGAGCATGACCCATGAGGTCAAAACCAGCACTCAAAACTTGAAACTCTAGAGTTTGAAACTCCTGAATCTGAATGCCCCAAGTACCCAAAACCTCTGCTATTGATGAAGGTGAAACATGACCTCTAGGCTTACCTTCATCCTTAGGACACTTTGTCTCCATCTAGTCATCTTTGCTCCGCTAACTGATGCTCTCCACCTCCATTTGCTGCTTTGAAGCCATCCCAAACAATGGACCTTCGATCTCCAAGTTCGCCACTTGCACGACAAAAACAAATGCTTAAAGTACTTGACAAAAGAGTCTTAAGGCTAGGATTCTACAAAAGACACGGTTCCGCCATAGGAATTTTGCATTGGTGCTACACTGCATTGGTGTAACATACCCTATATTGGAGTCCACACAGTTACTATTGCGTTGTCTTCATTACTATAGCGTTGGGTAGAACAAATCGTCGCATGCTTCATGTAAAATTATTTCTAATATGTCCACTAAGTTCTTTACTCAAATCCTTGGAAGATTCACAATAGATACTATAGGTTAATACTTCCTATGTTCTCCAAGTTGCAGGATTCCATGTTGTCTTCTTCGTTTTCACCAGGACTTAGCTGCTCCCCTAATTTGTGGCTCTGTGCACTTCACACTCGGGTTACACCTAAAAGCCATGCCCCTAGTAATTATGGGCCTCCTCATTCTGCCAATTCAAGTCCACAATGATAGAAAGTATAAGTGAATGAACATTCCAGTTTAGTAAGCATTAAGGAGTTCAAAGCTTCAAACTAAACAAAATGCATACAATTGAACAATGCAATTCTGAAGCCTGATTTTAAAGCTCTGATCACTTGAAATGCATTCAAAAGCGCAGCGGAAGTTTAGATAAGTGATTTAGAACCGGCAGTTTAAAGAAGCATTTGATGCTCATACCTCGATGCCCCAGCACTCCTTACGCACTCTAGTACTCCTGACGCACCCAACAGTCCAACACTTCAGCACGCACTCCAAAATTTTAGTCCAAAACTCCAGCACTCCAGCACGCAGTCTACAATTCTAGCACTCCAGCACGCAGTCTACAACTCTAGCACTCCAGCACGCAGTCTACAACTCCAGCACTCCAGCATGCAGTTTACAACTCCAGCACTCCAGCACGCAGTCTACAACTCCAGCACTCTAGCACGCAGTTCAAAACTCCAGTCCAAAACTCCAGCACTCCAGCATTCCTCCCAAACATGATAAATGAAAATGCAATGAACTCCCTGAAGCTCAAAATGCAATGAGCTCCCCCTTCCCAAAACCTTGAATTTGTGAAGGTGAATGTGATGTTCTGTGACTGATTTGATTGATGACGTCACAAGAGCATGCCATGATGAGCTCAACGGGGTCAACTCCAAGGCCATTATGTTCGTCAATTCCTTCATGATTGCACGGCTTTAGGGTTCAAACGTGACGTTGGTTCCACGGTCTTAGGCCCAAATTTGAGTACCCTAAACATTGTTTTTTCTAAACCCCACGGTTTTAGGGTCTTCAAAAAAGTAAAAAAAAAAATCTTTTTCACTAAAGTTAGAATAAAACGCGGTCATAGGGTTCTTCAAATTTGAAATTTTATGAAAAAATCTGCTCATGCGCAACAAAATTTTCCGCTCACCGCTCATGGTTTTCTGCTCACCGCTCGCGAAATAGCCACATTGGGGTGTCTACTATATGGTGCGGAATTGGGGTGCGAGGTGTAGCGGTTGTAGGGTGTGAAATAATTTTTTGGAATATTTTGCCCCATCAGCACTACCATGTGACAATTTAGGGTTTAGGATTTAGGGTTTAAAAAATACTTTTAATGCACCAGAGAATAATCCGAAAATATTATGGGAATTATATTGCACCCCGCACATGCACACGCAATAGTTGTCCCCAAATGTAGGGTAGGGAGACCCAAGTGACCATTACAGCCAATAAGATGAGGGGTTTGATTTTGCAAGGGAAGTCTCAAACCACAAAATCAGGAGCCAAGTTCTGCCTCCTCACTTTGTTATGTCGGCAGAAATAACCAAATTTCAGGTTTGACAACTTCTTTAAAAGCACAGCTCTATTTCCAAGAAAATGCAATTCATTCAGTGCTACTCGTCGATAATCAAGAAGTCAAACACACAATATTACACAACTTACATAATTACAACCGAAAGATCAAGATTTCAATATGACATAAAATTTCAATGGATCGGAAATAATCTCATCGATATCAGAAATGACATGTGCCACAATTACGTACATGAGTGGCTCTTCGGTATCCATGGCGATCCCGACTACCCGTGCAGACTTTCGCTTTTCACAAATTTCCAAATAATTTCTTGAAATTACGGGCGCTGGTGTTTGAACATGAGTTGCCACTGCAATCTGAACCAGCTGGGAGTCAAAAAGTGGCTATGCGGGGATTTCAAGTCTAACACATGTTCAGAATTCAAATGGTACCAAACCACAGCCAAGATGGTCAATTGATCATATTCGATAACTCCAATGCCGCGTCCAAAATAGTGGGTTTCAGGGTTCTCGAAGCTCTAAAAACTAGCTAGGACGGGTATACATATGAGGCTACAGTTGAGCGTCTGTGAAAAATGTGCCAATTTAATGGCATAATTATGATGATATGAGGTTGATGTCGAAAATTCATGGCGTCTCTAACACTTGCAAGAACCTTAACAGCGTACAAGTGACTATGAGGAGACTTACGCGTGTCTACCGACGAGTAGTGAAAGTTTCAGCATCACCAAACCACCTTGACTGGATACATTTCAACACTTATCACCCTGGCTTATCAACCTTTACCAGATCACCAACAGCACACTATTCACTAAATATTCACTAAATATTCACTAAATATGTTCTCTAAATTGGAAATTCTTCAATTGCCAAAATGAAATGCACAACGGTTTCTTGCTGTGAATACTAGGACGGGTAAACATTTTAGTTTTGCACACCTGTATAAAATTGTCAATTTAACCCCTGAAAGCCTGAAGGGTATTGGATTTCAAAAACCTTTTGTTTTGTTCTAGGCAGCCCATTAAAAACGGGTAGCAATCAAAAATTGGTCTCTTGGGAGCTCAGGGGTTAATGAATATTGCCATGACGTACAGACCATGTGCAGGGTGATTGATATACTCACGTGAGGTTCCATCACGCATGAGTTTCGATGAAAATTAGTTTCCAGGAGTAATTATATTCTCTGTTGACCATAAATATTCTAACTGCCCTGCCGACTGAGTGACACTCGTTTTCATGGCCCACAATGAATTATTTAACAATTCTCTGATCGATATGCGTGCTGCCAGCAATTAATTACTGAACAAAGGGATCATGTCTTCTGAAAATCCGTGTGACCGTGCGCAATGTCGAAGTGATCAGCCACCTGTGCACAACTACAGCGTTTGGACTACACTGGTCCTCCAGAGATGCTACCGCCCTCGCAAAATTGTGTGCGGAAATTGCACACACTGAAACACCTACAGTAGTAAATCAAGGCACTCAGGTCAACAATCACTTGCACAGTTTCAAAGGGGCAAGCAACGGGGGCGAGACGGGGGCGAGCAAATATTGGTTTCGCAATTGCCAAAGTCAGTGAGTGACATTTACTCTTGTTCCAGTGAACGACGTTGAAGTCCTGCCATCGTCGATCCCAACTGAACGAGACCCAAACTTCCAAGCAGATAAAGTTCGTGAAAATACACGAATTACGTAGATTTCTGCTTGAGCCGCAGGAAATACAGTAAATTTGGACCCGGCAGATGCAACGTCGTAGTTTGAGAATTGGCTAGGTGGACATGATTTATCAGGCGGCATTTTGTCTGCCAGCTAGGCAGCTCGCACTGTATATATTCATGTGGAACGTCCATACTGACCATCAGCTTCCTCAATTGCCGTGACCTTCATTGCCCAGCTACTGTCTGATATCTCTAGTCATACAGTCATACGATCTGAGTGTCTGGAACGTTTCATTTACGTTGCTTTCTACAGCAATTTTAGACTTGTAACAGATATTTGGCTGAGATCATGGCGTCCCTTGTGCAGAATCTGATTGCCTCGGCCTCTGAAGGCGATGGGCAACGTACACCCAATCACTATTGCCTGGGAGCAGGCTGCCCCAAATGCAACACCGCGAGAAGGAGGTTGACTACCACCAGCCATGCACGTCAACAATATTCAGCCTCTGAAGAAGATCCATCGCCCAACCCTCACGTTTGCCTGGATGATGGGAGAAACTGCCCACATTGCAACAAAAAAAACTGATGCTGATCAACATCATTGCATTTGGAGCCCCAGCCTCCATGCATAACTTGGAAGGACGTTCTAGATTCTTCATGTCGATATATATAAGTTCTATACAGTTTGTCGTTCCATGCCCGGACAATATATATGCTGATTCCATTTTCGACATATTTATTACGAACGTCACATTGACAATGAAAGCAGCTGAAGAGACCCAGCCCAAAGCTTCACTTGATTGCACTCGTTTGTGTAAGTTGAGTTTTGCATTTCAGTTGTGCCTTCATGATGTAGGTATATTCCATTATATGGTTGCCTATCATGTCATACGGTTACGTACCTAGTAATATAGCTGCCTAGGATAAGATTTTGTATTGGTATGAGATCGATTTGAAAATAAGGTGCTTACGGAAGATTCAGATTCGTCTCTTTCAAATTCCGATGCACAACGGCCGGGTAGGAGTTAGACTTTGATTTCAGTGGTGCCCCATTTGTTTTGATTCGGCTGTGGAGAATCAATAAATTGTGCTCTTTAAGTACTATTTTCTGTAACGACTGTGATGAGTTCAATCAGGAGTTCAGGACATGATGACATGCCGTCCATTTGCTTCTTGAAATTACTATAATTTTTTTAATATCATGGTGGTGCTCTTGATCAGATATGAGCCATGATTCAAGTCTGTAGCTAAATGCCGTTCTTCCTGCAGGTGCTTCAGTGGTATGTCCTGGCCGTGGTCTCCCAGGATGGTCATGACTGTACTTATGTTAGTTAATTTGCCGTGATAGAAAATAGATGAGTAGAAAATTTTATTGCATGCTAATAAAATGGTTAGATTCCAAAAACAGGTGCGCTAATTAATAGGCCAAAATATATTTTTCATTTATATTTATTTTCAAGATTGATTGAACCCGTAATTTATAACATAAGCTAGTTCCACTGGTAAATGGTTAGGGACAATCTCGTTCCACCATTTACCATAAACTAGATTGTCCCTAACCATTTATCTATTCCCAAGGGTCAGTAAGGTCGTTAGTTATGATCTATCTAACTACAGTATCTTGAATCTTTTATTATACCTTGAGTTAATATCTGAGACTTGACCTAGCGTTGTCTAACTAGTCAGGGATGGAAGTTTGGACCAGTGGTGGACGTGTATGACATCTTCTATATAACAGTGTTCTACAGTGTACTGTGTTTCCGAATGAACATTCGTTTATTATTACTTATTTATATTAGAGACACGCCCAACTCTGGTTTGGACGTCCTAATCGGGCCCGGGTGGGTAGATATCCATCACAGGGGTCCAAACATTTTTGCCAGGGTAAAAAGTGGATGGTTTGGCCTCATTTTTTACGCCATTTAGCACTCTGTCCAAAAATGTAGATTGGGAGTCGGGGGTCAAACTTTGACTCCCTTTCTAGAACCTTTATCAAGGTAAAACATGATTTACTGGGGTAAAACCATGGTGCTTTTGACGGGCATGGAGGCAAAAAAAAAACTGTCCCGGGGTAAAAATCCCTCATTTTTACCCCCCACCCCAAGTTTGGCCCCGAGGTCCATGTGATGCATGTTCAACGGTTGGACTTGACGAACATATATTTTGATTATTCTTTGACTTAAATGTGGCCGTAACCAATAATTAATAAGGACTAAAATGTGCTTATTGAGCACTTGAAATGTCCTTTATTTTCAAATATCTACATAAATTGAAGATATAATTTCCTAAGCACTCATCAAGAGTCATTAAACTTGGGCGCCCTTGAGTCGTTTGATTGTGAATGCACCCAATTCTATTGGTAAATAGTTAGGGACAATCTCGTTCCACCATTTACCATATTAAACTAGATTGTCCCTAACCATTTATCTATTCTCAAGGGTTCGTAAGGTTGTTAGTTATGATCCATCTAACTACAGTATCTTGACTCTTTTATTATACCTTGAGTTAATATTTGAGATTTGACCTAGCGTTGTCTAACTAGTTAGGCATGGAAGTTTGGACGTCCTAATCAGGCCCAGGTGGGCAGACATCCATGTTCAATGGTCGGACTTGACAAACATATATTTTGAATATTCTTTGACAAAGATATGGATATTCTTCAAATATATTCAAGTATAGTGGAATAAACTCACCCTAATCCTAACTGGACGAGCATGAGGCTCATTAGGTGGACGTGATGACAACCCTGCTTGAACCTTGAGGGTGACTACTTAGCACCTTATGCATGTTTTCATTGTCTCATTTGTATCATGAATCACGTAAACCACCAGCTGCTTTTAAGTTTGTTATAAAGTGTGCATATAACAAAGCATTATTAGGCTTACTCGAGTTTAATTGTGCACTGCAGTGTTAACCTGTTAACGTTATTGTGCACACTTCCGATTGGGAGGCAGCCAGTGCTTTACGCGAGGTTACACTCACCAAGACTTGGGCACTTTGCTCTGTTACCCACTCTCGGGCTACCGCCCTCGAATCAGTATCAGACCATAGCACCCTCATAGGTGAGCGTAACCCCTTACATAAATTACAGTATTGAGAGTAAATTACAACTAAGTGATCAATCTAGAGGTGTATCACAACCTCGTGAATCGCTTGTATATGCAATATCAGAGTTTCAAATAGCAGTCAGTAGCCTTAAAGGGACGGACCTGAGGACTTCGCGACTCATAATTGTCTCCACGTTGACAATTCTGCGATTTGCAAAGATTACCTTCTACTTCTTGTCAAGATCTGTTGGTTAGCACCACTTGCAATTCCTATTGCAACAATCTCGGCAACCTTCCTTGTAGAATCATCGCTGCCACCATGAAGATCTCCATCAAGACTATCGAGGGGAACCAGTTTGATCTGCATGTGGCAGAGGACGAGCTGGTACTGGTGTCGCCTACCCTCTTCTTTCTCTCTCTCTCAGTCTCCGTTTCTGCACGTTTGTGTAATATATTGTTGCAGCTAGTTGGCGGTTCTTTTTTTGTTGTAGGGATCAGTTGGCGCAGTCCGATGTCGGTTGTACTGGATTCGTTTTTGCGGCCAAGTGCTTTCTTACTGATTTGCTTTTTCTTTTCGCTTTTGAGTACCTTAGTGAAGATAGTTATTGACAAGGGACTGTTAAGATACTTGTGTAAAGTACGGAGTCACAAAATCATTCTAGTTGCTAATACTGAAGGAGTAGAACATGCATGTGGCGCGGTCAATTCCGTAATTGGTCTTGATAATTACAAAAATTCCAACATTTGAGATAGTTCTCATGATGGTAAATTCATGCCTCTAATCCTAAAAAATAGAATCTTACCTCTTCAAGTTAGATCTTATTGTTGGGATGCACATGAAAAAGGATTTGACTAATAGTATGCATGGTGGTTGATGTTGTTGTCGGTGTTGTGTGTGCAGGTGAGTTCCGTAAAAGCAAAGATAGAAGAGAATCAAGGCAAGGATGTGTTCCCTTGTGCGCAACAATGTCTAATTCTTCATGACAAAGATCTAAAAGATGAGACCACCATGGCGGATAACAAGGTGTCGGAGGGTGAATTTCTCATTGTCAAGTTGACAGAGGTAGTACTGCTCTAGTGTGGTATGTGGAGTCCCATGGGGACTTTTTGGTTAAGAGCTTTGGATTTCAATACCTATGATGTACTTTAGTGAGACCGCTCTCTAAACTAACATGTCTTAGAATCCTTTGGGTTTTATTAGACGAATCCAGCACTAGCGGGCTCGCCTGCGTCATCGTCAGGATCCATTGAGGTACTTTCAAGAGGGGTGTCTTATTTTGTGCAGTTTTTAAATGATTCATGTTCCATAGTTGTGAACAACAGTACCAATTTAGGTGATGGCTAGGAGGAGCAGATTTCGGTTGTGTTGGATTACTGGTCATCTTGATAACTAGTTCAGTCATTCTTTGGTTTAGGCTCCACCTGCTCCCCCAGCTCCAAGCCCTGCACCTGAAACTGCTCCAGCTCCACCTGCTTCTCCAGCTCCGTAAGTATCTAATTTTTTTGGCCAGTATATGGATTGAGTTACAATATGACCGTAAACAGGCAGTACGTGTGTACGTTAATGTTGACGAATTTGGTACCATCAGTTCCATTCTAAAATTTTATCAATGACAGCATATTTGGAGGGTTGCATAGTTTGAGTGTGTGACGGACAATCTCTAGTTCTCTACCAATAATGTAGCGGGCTACGACATACATCGCCGTTTCTAACATTGTATTGAATTCCTTGGGTGGAAATGTAGGGATGATACGGGACAGCTACCTCGAGGAGCGTATGATCCGCAGTCTATAACGCCTGAAGAACGAGGTTCTATTGAACGAGTAAAATCCTCTATTATCCAAATGTTTTTTCTGTTCCCAAACTCCCAGAGATCTGATTTCTGTAATTGTACAGCTAGTGAAGTTTAAGAAAATTATGCAATGTGCTCAAGTTCTTCGAAACACGATGCATATGATTGAGCCCAGTGAGTCTGTACATGTGGACTGCAAGGTTGATTCAATGATTAATGCACGTGTGTTCCTTGGCACCAGTTGGAGGCTTTGGGAATATTCAACCGAGAGCTTGTAATCGAGGCGTTCCTTGCGTGCAATAGGGACGAGGAACGAGCTGCCAACTGCCTTTTTTCCGTCTATTTTTTTGGACAGGACATGTAGATGCATGATCATCAATTAGTTGTAACTAGCATGATAGAGAGGCGCATGACTCCATTTTAGTGGGCTATACATTTGTTCGTAAGATTTCTTTTGAGGATCTACTTACAAGTGTGTTCGTTTTCACTTGTCAACTGTAAAAGTAGAGGCGTTGAACTATGTGTACTCTCTAGTCCTACTATCTTACAACAATATAAAGCACAATGCAATAACCATTTGAAAATAAATGAATTTAAAAGCATACTTACCTTGAATAATATATCTCATATGTCTAGATTATAGTCATTTTCTGAACTAGTAGTATTTGAAATTTCATTGTGATTATGGTTTGCCACAACATTGCTTTAGTTCATGATAATTCGAAATAATCTACCATGAGCGCCCAAGACATGTTTTTGTTTCAACAACACCAGTCACGCCACTCTTATATGACCATAATCAATATAACACGGAATGATCTCAGAGACACTAAGCACGTATTGCTTGATGCCTCCACGAACTTCTACCGATTGAATCATCTTTGGTCGGAAATAATGGAACATTGAGTTTCTACAGGGCAAATAACAAAAAGGTTCAAGCAACACTCGCAGATCGTTAAGACTAATCCTCAATAGCTGGACCGCTTCACAGTATAGCCGCAATCTGATTGGTGGAATTCGACGGACTCCTGACCTTCGGTTATAGTGTGAAGCGATCCTCAGTATAAAATTAATGTAACAGTTTAGGAAATTAATAACAATCATGTGGAACCAAATCATTTATAATTACGTCAGCTCAGATGTCAGAATTTGCACTCGCTGGTTCATCTGCACATCCGTGTAAGTGAAATTCGTCATGTACCAAGCCTGTAGATTGTTGTTGTTAATGTGTGAGTGTAGTTATCAAGCAGTATTCTAATTACCATGAAAACTAAATAGAATTGAGTTGACACTGGAGATGAGGGAGGAAACCCCTTTTTGTTTTTTTTTTCCTTGAAACAGAAGGATGTTTTATTCCACTGAAGAAGGTAACATCAACTGAACCTAGGACACAAAGTCCTGGCGAGATTGGATTTTTATATTTTTTTTCGGACGCATGCCTATCGCACTGCCAAGAGATCTGCTCTCAAGTCAATACCGCCCAGTCAAGAGCCAGGCATACCAGGAAGCTCGTTTTCTACAACATTTTTATGTTTTTTTTTTCGCATGTTTGCTTTTTTTCATCTAAATTGTCCAATGGCAGGGCGAGTGAAGTTCCATGTGACAATGGAATCAACTCTAGTGCCAAAGAACAGTCAAGTCCCTAACCACATCTACAGATCATGTTTGGCTTCCATACAACTCCATGTTCTTGAATGTACATAAACAAAGTAGGAAGTCACAAAAAAGTGAAAAATTCATGATGCATCCTTTGTACTATAATGCATAATGCATGCTGCTGCAACACTAGATAGAAGCGGCCTTGGCAGCGAGGGCGATGCTGTCCAAGCTGGGGTCGTACTGCTTAAATACCAGCACAGACGCACGGACATCGGCCGCCATGAACACATCGCCAAACTGGCCAAGCTCGGGGTCCTCATGCACCAGCCGGTTCGCCACAAACGGAGCCGGGTGTCGTGATCGTCCCACCAAGATGATGTCGTGGTGGCGGCTCCGGGCGGCTTCCAGCACGGCTTGCGAGGGCTCAGCCTCAGCCACATGCCATTCCTCCACGGTGATGGCCGCGCTGGCATCTCGCTTGCGGACCTCGTCCAACGTAGCCTCGTCCAGCGCCCGTTCCTGCTTGGGATCCGATGCTGCAGGGGTGGAGATCTCTGATTCAACAGTGAGATCGATCCCCACATGATCAGGGCTCGGGGTCATGTTGCCCACAAACCGAATCACGTGCACCTGGATGCCCGGATGCTCCGCCATGCGCAGCCCGTATGCGAGCGCTTCGCGGTCGTCCGGGCCGCCGAAGAAATACACCGCCACTTTGTGGTCCACGTTGTTGGGCGCCACTTGCGCATTTCCACCAACACCGCGGTCGATGAGAATGGCCACCGAGCACGGCGCGTGTTGGAGCACCTGCATGATCATCACATGTATGAATCGTCATTAAAATCATGGCAAAATTTCAAGAAACAATTGAAGCTCAAATCATTAGCTTCAGTTTTGGAGCTAGCCTATGCACCTGAATGTCACAAATTCTGGATCTTTGAAGCACTCCATTCAACGAACAATTTAATCTTACCACCTGAGTCCCAATGTTTTCCCTCTGACATATTTTGCATAATATTGTGGCTAGTGTGCAGGATATATCAAAATGACATTTTAACGGTGGATTTCATTACATTGGTAAAGGTTGAACAATTAAATGAAAAACATAAATCTAGACCTGCGTGAAAACCCGCTTGCACATCTCATTTTTGGGAATTGGAAAACTGCTAATTTAATGGATATTGGATTTTGTTAAGAGGTTTAATTGACTGCACATACCTTCTGATTCACGAGTCGGAACCCGGGAGCGGTGGTCTCGAACTGGCCGTCGAGTCTTTGGGATTTGTGAAAGGGGAGGATGATGATCGCTGTGCGCTTATTAGCTGCCGTCGCGCAGATATCCTCGTGCATGTCTTCATATTCGGAAATAGCGGTCATGGGTCGCACCGTCACCTTGCTGAGTTGCCCATACGTTTCAAACGCGGCGACGATCTGGTCTCGGTTCACGGCAGGCTTCCGGTGGTTGAAAAACGGCCGCCCGTCGCGACGAGCGCGCTGGACGATCATGATGGCGGAAGTGCGCTCCGAGAGTTGCATCAAATGCAAGATATAGAGCCGCAGCGCGCGCTTGCGAGTCCCGCGTGTCCCCTCCGCGAGATTGATCATGGCAGGGACATTCTTCATCCCGTGCACACAAGACAGAATGCGCAGCTCATCTGCGGGATCCTCCATCGCCAGTTTCTTTCGCTTGTAAGGCAGGGGATTCCGCGCTGGCTTGTAGATGGCCATCACCAGGGGGGTCGTGATGAACGTCGTGAATAGCGCCATGATCACCATGATGGCGAACGTCTCGTCGTTCAGCACCTTGCGGTCTTTCCCGATGTTGAGCACAATGAGCTCCACCAGCCCTTTGGTGTTCATGAGCACGCCCAACGTGATCGCTTTCCGGGGATTCACTTTCGTCGCCGTCGCAGCTATAAACGTCCCGCACACTTTTCCCACGCAGGCGACCGTTATGACAAGCACGAGCAGACCAAACGAGCGCGCGCCGTGAACGGCGCCCATGTTGGTCTTCAAGCCGCTAGAAGCGAAGTAGAGCGGCAACATCAGAATCATGACAAGATCCTCGATTTTTTCCACGAGCGCGCCGGCGAACGGTCCGTCTTTGGGGATGATGAGCCCGAAGAGGAACGCGCCGAAGATAGCGTGGATGCCAATCGCGTCCGTAGTGAAGGCCGCGGCCAAAACGCCGGCAAACGTGAGGCAGATGAAAATCTCTGGAACGGGCTCATTGTCGGAGGATCGAGCGGCGACCCATTTCATGACGGGCTGAATGACGGTGAACATGACGAGGACGAAGGCGAGTCCACAGAGCAGCACCCACACTACCACGGTGGACTTCGTGCTGGTTCCCGAGAGCGCCACGGCGAGAGCGAGCAGCACCCACGCCGTGACGTCGTCCACGGCTGCCACAGTCATGGCGAGCTGGCCAACCTCCGTGGTCAACAGCTTCCGCTCCGCGAGGATGCGCGCGAGGACTGGAAACGCCGTGATGGACATCGCCACGCCCATGAAGACCAGGAACGGGCCGAATTTCACGTCGCCAGCGATGGTGTTGTGGAGCACGAACGAGACTCCCACTCCGGCGGAAAACGGGACCAGGATTCCGGCTGAAGATATCACCATGGCCTGCAGTCCCGTCTTGCGGATCTGCCGCACGTCGAGCTCCAATCCCACCATGAACAAGAAGAAGATCAGCCCCATATTCGCGAAACAATCCAGGATGATCACGTTTTGCTTGGGGAAAATGTTGGCCAAGTACTTGGCGTTCTTGCCGAGCGCCGACGGGCCCAGAAGGATTCCACCCTGTGTGTAAACAACAAATTAAAATCAGAGGACTCTGTACCCACACACAATTTATCACAATCGGCTCTATGAATTTACTCGAAAGTCTTACCACTACTTCAGCGATGACGCGAGGCTGCCTGAGCGGCTTCAAGAAGAAAGCCAGTGTTCGCGTGACGGCCAGAACAAGGCAAATCTGGACGGTGAGCAGCGGAAACGCGAAGTGAATGGGAATGTCTCCCTGCCACACCCCACTCGACGTCGCCACCATCGTCTTGCACACCGGCGTCGTGACATTGGAAACCGCCATCTCGACTCTTAATTCACCGACGTTGAATCAAGCTTCCTTCGATCACCGCCACTTCGATCAGCAAGGTACGGTGGCTTCGCTCAGATAGAACTTCGCTTTTCACAAACTACCGTGACACTAGATCTTACGACGAGCAAGAGCGCGCCTGGTCAGATGATGATCACGTTCGAAGTGCGTCACCACCATCTTGGTGAATAATCTCTGCAGACCAACAACCAAACAGAATCAGTCACAAACCACCATTCAATCGACGTACACAACAAATTGTGCATGCGTATATCATCTCACAAAATAAGTCAGACTGCACAATTCCAACCAGAGCTACTAGAAAAATCATCACATGTGGTGAGAGGTTCTAGTCTTACAGTCTGGGTCCTCTGGGAGAGATGAGCTTCCATCAGCACGGTAGATCAAGTCACTTAATGAACGCACTACAAACGTATGACACCATAGTCTGAAACTCTCTGATTGCAAGGTATACAAGAGGAGCGGGACTATATGTACTAGCTTGAGCCCACTTGCTGAACGGCTGAAGTCAGAGCCTAATCCCCGCGAATCTGTCAACAAAGGCAAGGCATGACTCGAAAGAATCTTAGTTACTGACTGATTCTAGAGTAGTTCTGTACTTTCTTTCCTATGTCCTTGCAAATGGGTGTACTGTATTGTACAGTATTTCTGTAAGTAACTTTAGAACCTGGTCGCAGGATGCGAGCGAGCGAGCGCAAGGAACGGCGCTCTGTAAGCTTTATATACCATACATGGAACTTGGTCTAATTGTCAGCGCCGAGAATGCTGGGCTGGCTAGGATCCGAAAGAAGCTATGCACTGTAACTTGCTTTTAACTTACCAACTAACTAATTACCTTGTGTAGACGACTTGATCCGCAAGGTACTCTTCTACACCGTCTGATTAATTAAGCATCGCCACCATGTCTCTTGAACAGATTCCTGTGGGCAAGTAGTGCGACTCCAACCCTACTTGTGTCACACCACTTCAAACTTGAGCCCTGTCCTAGTAGGATCAATGGAGGGACAAGAGCACATCTTCAATCCAAATCCCTTATCCATCGACGGGCTATTTATATGTAAAGTTCATATGTATGGCACAATCAAGGGTGGGGAGAGTGGCTTGAGGGACTTCAAAGCATGCCAAGCAACAAGTGCTTTTGAGGGACCAACGTCAGGATTTGGTGTAGTTAGGTGCACTTGCTCTAAAGTTTACCCCAGCAACAATCCACTCAACGCTAAAAAATGATATTTAGGGCCAAAGTTTGAGTTATCCCCGCAATCTACAAAATCTTTGGTGCAAGAAAATTACTCACACCAAACAAGCATCTTTTCTCAATCAATAATTAAATAATGGGCTTGAAACTATTCACTGGTACATGCTTCAAGATCATCAAGTTATTTCATAAAATCTCCTTTTAATAAGTTGCCTTGGTGTTTGCACAAAGAGTGTTGTTGGGCTACTTCATACAAAATATATATATTCAATTTTATTTTAAAAATAACAAAACCATAAAAGTACTATGGAATCATGATTTTATGGATTCGTGATTTTTAAATGACCAATTAAATTGATTATATCGTGGCGAAAAAACATTCAGATGGGACTAAAAAATTTATCACTAGAATCAGTGAGAACATTGCAAGTATTGGTCAAAAAACAAATAAATTTGAATATAATAAAGTCCATAAAGAACCTATTTAGAATTACACAAAAAAACATAAGGTCCAATTCAATGTTTTTGGTCCTTCGTTCCTTTAGGGATAAGTATATGTATTTCAAAAAATGAAATGTATTTGAAAAAATTGTAATTTAAACACAATATGATAAAATAACATACTTTATATTCCAGTACTAGTTCTTTCAACTTATCATCAAATTGCTACGGTCGTACTTGTATAACACGATCATATACAAATTGCTTCCGTTTCAATTGGTTTGATGTTTTTGGAATTTTTTTTAGTTGTTCTTGATGATGAACACTCTACATATGTTGATACAAATTGTTGTATATAAGGCTGTGGATACCATGAACTCGAGCTCTTACTAGCCAACCTATCTTTGTAATTTGGTCATGTGTGGTTTAATTTTAACCCCATATTGTGGATGTCTAGTGATGCATGTGCATTTTTTACAATGTTTTCCTATTCCTCCACATATAGTAAACGAAGACGGGAGGATTTTGTAGATTTGTTGAATAATATCATTTTGTTGGTTTGAGGATCTAGCCTCACGTTCAGATTGTCCTCTATGGCTCGCCATTTTTTCAAGACAAACTGGTGCAATTTGCCATCAACTCGACCATGTATAGACCATGAAGGCTCTACGTTGAGAATGCTCTCACTTGTAGCTTGGATTTGACTTTGCAAGCATTGAATTATGAAAAGATAAGATCTCTTAGTAAAAAGATACCAAATTGACGTAGCACAAAACATGAGTGTCACATGTTTCCAAGCACCCTTGAATAGCATCATCATCATCTTGAAGCTCTCCTTGTGCTATATTGGAGAGCTCAATGGCCCCTTCATTGTCATAAAAATAGAGAACTCCACATACTCATCTTTGTCAATAGTATGTCCCTAATTCCAACTTGTCTAATCTCTAAAGGACTAAGAAGCCCAAATTCAGTCTCATGTTTACTTATTTATAATAGTCTTGAATAGGTTCTATGCAGACTTCCTTTTATTCAATTTCTTTTTCTTTTCATCAACACATGCGACGTTCTTCACTAATTCTAGTGATATAAAATTTGGTCCTATCTACTTTATATATTTCACAATATGATCAATTAAATTTTTCATTTAAAACTATGAATCCTTAGTCTTGTAAAGCTTAACTTCTAAGCGTCCCTAGATTTTTTGGCCTTAAAAACATCATTGCTTTTTATGTGTTATAGGTCTAAATGTAAGTGAGGTATAGAAATCTCAACTGTACAATATTGTAGTATACATGTTGTAGATGATGTGAATCAAATTTGGAGTCATTTGGCCATATAGATTGCAGGATCATAATGCTTGTGTTAAATAAGGAAGCTGAAATTTTCCTAGCAACGCATTAGAAGTGACATTTGTTTTCAAAAATACTCAAATGAAAAAACTTTAAACTATAAAGTGGTTCAAAATCACCATATAAGTACAGTTGTACCAAAAAACTCATGAAATTAATTTGATATGCCCTAAAATGGCCTTGTAATGTCAAAAAGTGGCTCGAAAAGTGACCCATTTGAACCAAAAAGTAAAAAGTGTCCAAAATAGACCCGTGCACTAAAATGCCTCCCAAACATTCAGAAAAGCATGGATTGACATGAAAAATTTACCATGATAACTAGACGTCAAGAGGAATCTAATCCATCAATTTGTATTGGAAACAGACATTGGATGAAGGAGATACAAGCCCCCAAAGTTGCAACCATCAAAATGCACAAAAACTGTCAAAAAAAAAAAAAAACCCTGCTTTCAAATGACTCCCAAAAATGCAGTACATCTTGGATTGATTTGAAAATTTTACCACTCAAATTAGACATCATCCGGGGCGCTTTTCCAAAATATCATCAAAATCTAACATGTTATGCAAAAGTTACAACTCTTCAAAGTGAAAGTTACTCAAAAAAGGTCCAAAATTTGGACGCCAAGACGGTTAGGGGTTAAAGTAAAGGAAAAAAAATCCTAAATTCAATAAAAAAAAAAAAATATTAAACTAAACAATATGAAATCCAAATAACACCAAAAGTCTAAATGAATACGTACCAATCTTAAATCCTCTAAGAACACACTTCTATAAATATAATTCAATCATTTGTTTGAATACAAATAAGTTCCATATCCGTTTCCATAACAAAAGCCTCAAGTGAAGATCCAATGCACCAATGTTCCATCACTAAAAACAATCCACCATAATAAGCTCCAATACTCCATCGCTACAAAATTTGTCATCATAATAAGCTCCAATACTCCATCGCCACAAAATTTGTCATCATAATAGAGTTAACCGAAAAGTCAGCTCAAAGAGGAAAGTTTTAGCAAATTCCTCTTGAACTCCTCTTGAACTCATATTGAAATATAAATAGACCGGAAACTAGTTCAAGGTGAGTTGGGAGACAATCTAAAACAAGCCACTGTCATTATTCTCCACACCTCGCAATGACTTCCACACCTCCTACCAAAGCTCCAAGCCCATGGCCCACAAGGGGATAAGTTATGACACGACACTATTCAACCCAAACATAGCTCAAGGGAGCTCAAAAGAGCGCTTGAAAGAAGGTTGAAAAGGCATGTTCCATGGCCTTCTTTTCGGTTAACTCTAATAAGCTCCAATGTTGTGTGAAGAAAAACACTTCAGCTTTGGGATGGGCTTCTATGTTCTAAATTGTGGGGGGAGCAATAAGTGGGGGCATGTGTGAACTAGTCCCTGGATGGCCTTACTCCCTGGACGGACTATATGGGGCTTGATTTTTTCTGGCCATTTCTTTTCTCCGTTTGCGTTACAATTCTCAGCCCGTGTGGCGAATCTCATGTTGCTCCCCTCCCCGTTGCCCAGCGCCCACCCCTGTCAGTCGGCGCCTCCCATATGCCACGTCAGAGCCTTGGAACCACTCCATCAGTTGTGAGGATTGGGGGACGGGAGTCGACCTGCCGGCGACTTGCCTTCGGCCACTCTCCGCGCCTAAAGAATGCGGTACTGTGACAGGGTTGCACTAAATGAAGTAGAATTCAAATCAACTGGTTTCCGAGAATATTTAGTTCGTCAAACATAATTTGTTTCTTTCGTGAAAAAGTCATAACATTCTTTAGGTAGTACCGCAACACACCCTTTTGCTTGTTCAGATAATCAACATTTGAACAGGGAATTGATGATGTGGAACATGTAGAAACTATTAAAAAAACAGAAGTTTGTTGAGTTGCCAAGCCATCATTAGGTAGAGATGGCTTTGATTCTCCAAAAGATTACGATTTTGGTAATGATTTCGACCAGCGATGCTGATTCCCAAGGGTGAACAGTGGGGCTGCTAAAGAATGTTATGGTACTGCCTCGGTATCAACACCTTCCAGCTTCAATAGAAACGGGCTGTGAACGAGGAGAACCAATTCAGCACTTCGGCAGACTTCACATTGATTCATTCCCCAGCATGATCAAAAATGAAGAAATATTGCGAATGTGGGGAGGATTCGGAACCCCACTTGCTTACCAGCGATTCATTTCAAGTCATTGTAATAATATTAATAACAATCATAATCATGTGACGCTTGTCCCAAGAGAATCATTTTAAGTCAACTGATTTAGCATATAACACGGGGCCCTGGCTAACTCCGCTACGTCCTGATTTCCTAGAACGGACGCTTTTGTTTTCTTTTGAGATAGATTAGTAGTTTTATAAAGAAGTATCCGCTCAAGGTGCCTCATTTCATGCTCAGATGTATGGAACGAGACTTACCTTCACTCCATAAAACATGAATTTAAGCAGCTTGTTTTACAGTGGCTACCAGACGACATCAATGACGCACAAAGACACACACACTATTTATTGGGCTAGAATGTAGTATCGGGAACCTCCCGTGGAGAAACCCCTGGAGAATGTCGCCAGGGCGGACATTTGCCGAGGTGAGGTTCCCGATACTACATGTGACCCTCCATCTACTGCACCTGATCACGGCAATAAAGCCGTAACGAAGTACCTACATGGGTGTGATTGGAGCTTGACTTCATATGGGTTTTCATACTTAGCTGTAACCACTGTTCAAGTAATCAGTAAGAAAGCTTGTTTCCTCTAAAACGCATGTACCATCGATCCAATGCAGTACTCCATGGCTGCCAGGTTGGCTGAGAACACTAATCACACAAGCAATCCTATGTTGTCTCCTAAATGTGAATATAATTCAGGAGGCAATCAACGAAATCTACGTCATGTTTAACTCTATGGTACACTACTGATGAATGTTACAACCTAAACCAACCTGTTCGAAAATTTCTCTGATCAACTGTACCTACAATGATCAAAGATTCTGTTGCGAACAACCTATGTACATATCATGTGAATTTGTGTAAATGGCCTCACAAACTCTCAAATTCAAATTCGCTAAAGTATCTACAAGACTTCCCACCTGTTGTGTTCGACTAGCTTGAATACAAAAAAATCTATGTCGCTCAACAAATCAAAGAGTGTGGAAGGAGGATCTGCTTTTGGCGACGAAGTCCATTACGATGACACTCGTGTTGTCCTTCGTTCGCTTCTCCCGCGCTTGGTCCACAAGCATCTTTGCAATGCCTTGGGCACTGGCTTGTGAACCATTTACACCTCCCACCCAAGATCGTTCACGAGCCTGTGCAACCAAACTGTATCATATGAAAAGGTGCCAAGGCAACATGACACTCCTAACAAAAAGAACTACCAGAAGCATAGACTAGAACCTTTACCTCAGCTGCCAATTGCAAAGCTCTTTGTGGACTCAGAACGTCCCACAGTCCATCACTGCAACCAACAAAGCAGATATCAATACAGAATCCTCAGGGTCCAATTTTTACACAAAGGTTCACACAGACGCCTTTCAAACAGATCTCAGTAAACAACCATATTTAAGGTAGTTTCCCCCATTCCCCTGGCTTTAGCTCCTGAGTGTGTATACTATTATCAAACCGACAAACAATTGTGGGGTTCTGTTCCCATTTTCAAGAGGATCTCAAAGCACTAAAATATGTATTATTCAGATACTCTATAAATAAGATATGAATTTCTGAAGTTTTGTTTATAGCTTCCCCAAAAGCGTGAGTAGGCTCTGACTCTTCAGCTGCTGTACGTTTAGTCAACTTCAGATCTATTTTTTTCCTACAACGCTTTTGGAGAAACTACCTTAGCAGTCAGTATCAATGGCATGTTCTATCTACATTACAAGAGTGTTTCAAACATTGTAGAAAGAGTTGGCCAGTGCACAAGATTCAAATACCTGGCTATGACCATCAGACCAAACCCATCTTCATTAAGCTTGAAAACATTGCTGACGTGGGGTTCTGCTGAGAACGCACTTTCTTCTTCTTTTATAAACTTGTCTCCAAGGGCCCGGGCTATATTCATCCCTGCACCACAAATCATTCATGTCATAATAAGGTTGAAGGGTTGTGTAAGTACACAAAGCATACTGAACTTCTACATAGCTAACGAACTTCTACAAATAGATGCATTACCAAAAGACATACATTACTCAAGGTGAAGAACGTTTGAGCTCAACTTACCCGCCAGTCGGTTCTCGCCATCTTTCAGCTGCTTGCCGCTCTCTAATAATCGCAACCTCTCACTTTTACTACTTAACCTGTGGTCTTCTGTCATGACAAGTTGCTGGTCTCCATTGCTGCAATTTGCATGCAAAACTCATGTCCATGAGCTACTTTGTATATGCTCTCTCTAAATCGAAATGCCGCATGCAGCGAAGTTCCAATGAAACTTGCTACTTTACATTGGCTCTATCAATCCTTCAAATAACAAAAACTAGTACTACCTTCCTAGCAACTACCAAGCAACGCCGTAAAATCTACAACAATCCGAAATCAACAATTCACTAAGAACCTTGCAATCTAACGCAGTCTGAATTTCTTTACAGCTCTGTTACGCGTAGATGGGGCAAAACATATTATATTCACATATCAAGGACTGTCGGCAATTCCTAGACAGAATGTCACTCACCCAACGATGCAATGTGAATCGCCAACATTGGCACATTGAGCTAAAAAGCCAGAGGTAGCATCTGGCCACAAAAGAAGTACAGTTGCAGTACAACCCTGCGCAATTTACAGTAGTCTAGATCAAGATTCCGGGTGTCTCAAAAAAACCTTAGCATAGTTCTGAAACACTCCAAATTAACCACAACGCTAGTTTAAATACGCTACTTATGTTCCTCCATGCTCAAGAATGACAGAGCTCTCTGAATAATAATCAATGATCTCAGCCAAAGAAAAGTAAATACCTCGTATGGGAAAGCTAGTGCTTCTTCCGTATTTCGGAAAGCACTTCGAAGCACATCAGAGGCTTCGTTATTGCTGAGCACTCCTAATCGAGTTTCCTCCACCGCAAGAAGTTCAGCCAACTTCTGTGGCATTAATCTAAAACACAAGCGCGAGTAAGAACAGTCAGATAATCAGCAAATTCTGATCATAAACAGATGCATACAAGCTAAAGCCAACGAAATGGGTGAAAAACAAATGAGGCTTGCTGCAGGGAACATGCATATTAAAAAATGTAAAATCTTGATAACTGTGCATTAAAATAGAATGATGGCAACTATATACCTACTTGAAGCTTCGGCAGCCGAAGAACCCCCGTGCCCATCGAACACGCAGAAGATCCCAAAGGGAACCTGGACACAAGAAAATATATCAACAGAATAAGATGGCTTCATGCGACAGACATCACTGCTAACGCTTGACCTACAGGCGAAAACACTACACGTTCGATAGGGTGATGTTAGTTTCTAAACACCAGAAAAAAAAATCACAGCAGGTTTGAGAAATACTGAAGCTCAACTAATGTACCAAAATTTCGGATACAAGATTTGTTCAAGAGTAAGGACGCCTACCAAATAAACAGCATATAGTATAGGAGACAAACAAACCTTGTGTGCACCTCTAAGGGGCCACTCGCATAGACATACATCCTCCATGGGCAATGGTTTCCCACCCCGGCGATGAGACATGGCATCTGATGCCACTCCAACTTCCAAAGGTGTTGATGCTGTGGACAGATGAGATGCCAATATGCGCACCTACACTTCCCACAAAGCAACAGCACCTCAGATCAGCTCAAAAAGAATACTTGCTAAATGCGAGTGAAAGCACGGTCAATAATTCTCTTGAGACATTGTCGCTCCTCAGCTAATGAGACAACTCTCCTTGATACGATATTAAAATAACATAATAGAGTTGCTGACCCTGTGTCCGTAGAAAGGAGAAGGTGAGTCTAAGGCAGGAAATTTCTGGATTCCTAGTACCGTACTATGAATTAAAGCATAACAATAGCCAGCAAAACTAAGCCCGTTCAAGTTCACTCACAAGTACATTTGATGAAGACCCGAGGGTAATAATGTCTCCATTTGCAAGAGCTACTGGATGCCCCCGTTGCCGTACAGTTGAGTTAGCTTTATGGGCTGCTCCTGCTGGTCTCCTGTTGACAAGGGTCCCATTCAGACTGCCCATGTCGGTTAGCTCCCATTTGGACAGCTGACATCCACCAACCCGTAGCCAATTGAGATCCAATTTCAATTTCTAACTATCCAACGAGTGCCCTACAAATAGCATAGAAAAAACTAGCACTGCACACCAAGACAATTCCTTCGGTAGGTTTTCTTCGATAGAATATCAGAACCTTGCATTAAAATTCTCAAATAAAAACCCAAGTCAGATCCCCAACCTTTATGTTCCACCTGATGAGAACATGCTTGCCAGAAACCTCGGGATCATCGAGCACTAAATCATTCTGTGCCATGCGACCTATGGTCAACACGGCAGTTGAGCCCACCACCTGCTTTTCAGCACAGAGGCCAGTTGCAGGTCCAGCTATGACCTCCAACTGAACTTTGCTATCTGCCAAGCCTCACAACAAAAACAATAAGCATCAAAATTGAAGGTCATTGACAAGAAGCTCAAGCGTCTGGAAAACTCAAAAAAGACTTATTACACAATAAAAATGGGATTGGTGTGGAGGAAGCCCCTAAAGAACCAAGGATTCATGGTTTTAAAATGGCCAATTTGATTGCGTGTGTTGTGAAAAAGAGAATTCGCATGGGGCCAAATTCTGTATCACCACTTGCATGTGTTGTTCAAACAATAAATAAGAATTGGAGAAGAAAAAAAATCTCCATAAGACCTAATCAAAACTGCTGAAAAAAACACTAGCTTCTATAGGTCTTCTACAGGTTAAGTCTTGAGGTGTAAACGGTAACAATCCCAGTGATAGCACGAATGAAATTTGAATGTTGAACTTGTCGGTGATCTTCATAGCTAGTGCAATATGATGGGGTCTGGCAGCAGAAACTCACTTTGGGAATATAAATTTGAAATTTCTGAAATATCGCACTGTAATTCCTTTCGAACATTGAAATTGGTGTCATTGTTGAAATCACTCTTGGCGGTAACGGCAGTCCTTAAACCTCTCTCTAAATCACCGACTGGATTGCGTCCTCTCCAGGTCTGCCCCACCGACACAGCTACATTGATGTCTTCTAAAAGAGGCTCCAAGAAACTCTTAGATGCCTGTCAACCACCCAAAACCCACACTTTTAGACATCCTTCCGACCTCTCGCATCAAAGCTTTGGTCTCCATTAGGGCTTCGAAAACCAACCTTAGTTCCTAACATTGACAGACCCGAGCCCACAAACAAATGCCACAGGCTCCCAGTATCGGTATCGGTGGAGCGGAAGCCTTTTTAGAAAGAGTTTACCCTAATTTATCAAACTATACCGCAATTTGAATGCTCATTCATCTCCATCGGGTTCAAGCGCAGAGGTCTACCGACACGTCGTTAAGTCTGTTCAGAGAACGCAGACAACAAGAAAGGAATCCATTCCAGAGTGGTATGCATTCACCTGCACATCAGTCGGGTTACCGACACGATCAGGTTCGTCGTAGCTGCGAGCTCGTGGACGTCGTAACCAGCAGCAAGCGTAAAGGCTGCAAGCGATCATCACTACCGACAATCCGCTACACAGGAGGAGCACTTGGGTCACTACCATTTTGTCGGTCTTATTACCCCGAGGCCCCTTCTTCCATGCTTCGTCCCAGTCTAGGTAGCATTCCGCCCTTGTAATCTATATATATGCATAGAGCTCCACCTCCAGTGATTGCAAAAACTAGCTACAGCAACATATATCGATCAGCCCTGGGCAGCATGAGCCGGGGTTCTGGGTCGATCCTGCAGCATTTTGTGCTAGTGGGGGCTCAAACGGACGCGGATGAGCAGGCCTGGACGCCGCGAGACCGTTGGCGAGGATCGATGCGGGGTGTTTGCCCGTAACATTCCCAGTTCTCCGGCGATGATGCTGCAGCTCACTCGCGCATGCACTCTCTCCCCACCTCCCTTCCGGCTCGTGAGAAAATGGTCACTGCAATTACGCAACTAATAAGTGAGTACCCAAATGACCAAACAAGAATCGTGGGGTTTTTAATATGTCAATTGATTGTTAACCCCTAAAGGACCGGAGGTATTTCTAATGCCTTGAGGCAAAATAATATTAAAATATGTTTTTTCCATATCTAATCATAGGAGCTTGTACAAAATTAGTCTCGGGAAGTCACTTAGTGTAAATTTTGGGTACAAATGAGCGAACAAAGGGTATTTAATGGGGGCTATGAAATAATTGAAATATTATACTATTTATAGTATATTTAGGATATATTCCATGTATATTCTAAGAATATTCCTAAACTATTCCTAAATTGGTTTTAAAACACCCTATATTACTTCTATAAATTTATAATTTTTATCTCAAATGAATAAAAGACACCCTATATTTGTTCTCTCAAAAAAAATATGAGGGTGTTATGAATTAAGTCATGAATATGAAAATTAAATAAAAATCAACATTTTCGCATGTGATGCCTCTACTATTGACCTTCCAATTGATATTGAACTTACAATTGAAGTGATTTTGTAGAGAATGAATTTTTTAAATTTTCATCCCAAATTTCAGTAGGTTTGAAGAGGCATGCATAAAAAAAAAAGTATTCAATCTCTATGGAACATGTCCTAGGTACTTTATGAATGTTGAAGTCTTATCCAATTCTAAAATATTTCAAAACGTTTAGTATTCAATCCCACATAAATGAAATTCTCTATCGAAATGCAACAACTCTCAAGATGCGAAACTTACACAGTGTTGTCACCAACTATCTAGAGAATGTACTGGTTACCCAAAAGATGAACGGAAAAGAATGCAGTAGGATGATTCTATTGATGATGGTGTTCGTTAGTTGTTCAAAAAATGGACACTTGGTCTTTTAGGAGTTATTCCCTCAAGGCCCAAGACGCCTAAAAGTGCCTCTTCTATGATCAAACTTAGTATTCATTTTGAAAACGATATTTTTTTCATTTCAGTTGAACTAACATAGTAAAGATAATCAAATCTGATTTCTATTTCACTTTATGATTCATCAAAATTCCAATTATTGAATCTTTTATAGCAATTACCAATTCAATGGGTTAAGAGCCAATTTGTTCTTCAACATAATTTTCCTATCGAATTTTTCAAATTAAAAAATTTGTGTAAAATTTAAATGTTCTAAAGTGTTTTTAATAATCGTTGCACGAGAATCGTTCTAGCGGATTCTAGAATATTGGACATGCCACGTACTAATTCTTTACCTAAAGAATGATGGTGGAAACTTGGAAATCCACAACAACCCCGCCTCAAAAATCACATGTTTTGAATTTTTTATCTTTCATGCAGTGAAAGCAAAAGGATGAACCCTTTCAAAGGCTAAAGAACCTTATGTCCAAGGTAGAACATTTATCAATTTTAGATACTTATTGTAATTAATATGATTTTTGAAAACATAAAGCTTAAAAAATCATAATAATTTCAATTTCCAAGAGAAAATTGTGAAAAAAATCAAGACTTATAGTAAACATATAGGTTCATTTAAGAAAAGAAAAAGAAAATTTTAAAATTTAAAATTTAAAACAAGAAATTGAGCTTCAGAGCAAAGTTTGACTACAATGCACTTTTGAAGGGGATTTATGAAAGACACTTTGCTAGGAATGCAGGGCATGGCTCAACCCATTTTTTTAGATGAAAAATCACCAAATTGCTATGGAAAATTTTGTAAAGAGAATATTTTGGTGTTAAATTCTCACTTTTTCCAAAAAAATCATCACATGTGTTTTAGATATTTTAGTGAATTTGCCAAATTTAAATGAAAAAACGCATGTGTTGGATGAAAATATGAAGCATTTGAATGAAAATACTAAAAATATTTAGATAAAAATGTTTTTGGTCTCCACTCTAAGGACAGGTTTTCTTATGAGTATTGGTCCCATGGATACAACTAGTAAAGGACAAAAATTGAGGTTCCAACTTCCACCTATGCTCTGTGAGTCTTAAAAACGGCTTGCAAAGTCACCCACTTCACTATGCCATCGATGGGCTACGTGATTGGTTGCTTTGTAGAGATTTCTAATTTTATCAACTAGTGTGCATGGAAGTGGTCTATGCTTTTTTTTTTATCGATAGAGAGCTGAATTTTGGAACCGGTCCAACTCTGCATGGAAGGAGGCCCTAAGAGCAATCGCAACAACTCCAGACTAAATATTTCCACCAAACATTAATTTGAGGGCCACTTTTAACTTAGAGGAATATTAGACAAGAAGTAGCCCAACAACGCTCCTTGTACGAACACCAAGGCAACTTATTAAAAAGTGATTTTATGAAAATAACTTAATGACTGAGCCGGTGAATAGTCTTCAAGCACATTATCTAATTATTGATTGTGCCAAGATGCTTGCTTAGTGTGAGTAATTTGCTTACACCAAAGCTTCTGTAGATGGCGGGGAAACCTCAAACTTTGGCTCCAAATACTATTTTTTAACGTTAGTGGGTAGTTGCTAAGTCAGACTTCAAAGCAAGTGTAGCTGACTACACCAAATCTTGGTGTTAGTCCCTCCAAAACACCTACTACTGCTCTAAGAGCATCCCCAATCAGTTCACGGTAAAGCTCAAAACCTATCTTTTGACTGACCTAAAATTAGAAACTGAAATTACCATCATTAGAAGCGTAGTTAATATTACAGAAATTACACTTCAAGAAAAAAAAGTTGTGAAATTGGGACGTAGGTGAAATCCCTCATCGAAAACACCACATTTTCAAAATTTTAGAGGGAGTGCACCAAATCTTGCTTAAAAATGGAAAGATCCTCCCACACTCCCTCTAAATTTCAGAAATATAGAGGGAGTAAGGGAGGATCTTTCCATTTTTAAGCAAAATTAACCACACTCCCTTTAAATTTTGAAAATGTGGTGTTTTCAATGAGGGATTTCACCTACGTCAAGTTTTTACAATTTTTTTTTCTTGAGAAATATCTCACGTTTATTTAGATGCGCTTCTAATGATGGAAATTTTACTCTCTAATTTTAGGTCAGTCAAAAGATAGGTTTTGGTTTGCAGTGAGCTTACCGTGAACTGATTGGGGATGCTCTAACTCCACTCCAAAAGAGTACGTCGCCAATCTGGCTATATATATATATGTGAAATATGAAAAATAAAATAATAAAATAATAAAATAAAAAGGAGAAGAAGCTGGCCTGGCTATTCCAGGCCTTCGGTAATAAATTACTGAGGTAACCAGTCTGAGTCAACAGTTTACACGAAGCTACCAAGTAGAAATATAATTGTTCCAAACTTTTTCCAACTGTTGGGCTGCCCCTCCAAGCACCCTATGTCCTTTAAGGGTAAATCTGAAGAACACGAGGTGTGTTCTCTTCAATCTGAAGAACACGAGGTGTGTTCTAAGTTTCAATCTTGGTGTTGCTCACCACGCGTAGCAAAGTATTCCTTGGCCATCACTTTCAAACGGGGTCCTAGATTCTCACTGAGCTTGATGAACACGAAGAAGAGCAATCGGTAGATGACTATCATGGCGATGATGATACCCAAATCTCCCCACTTGCCTCTGTTGCTTGTCATCCCATATATCTGCTCCAGCACATATCTCCCTGCCAGATCCGGACCTATTGGTTTGCCGTCCACTCCCAAGAAATTCTGAAACGTAAGACCCGGAAAGTCATTCTTGAACAGCCCCTGCAATTGAATCACACACCAGATCATCATAATGTTAGACTTATCAAATTCTCCTTTTGAATTTTCTTCCTTTTCGCACAGAGAATATTCCTTTTAAAACCATACTAAAACATCATTTTTTCATTACAAAAAATGATGTTTTAGTAATTCCCAAAAGATTTCAACTTTCATTTTTTGAACTAATCTGTACCAGACCAGCTATTAAGCTTAGACGGTATATAAGAATTTAATCATCTATAAGCTCAACTGCTTACAAACTTGTAAACTCGTATATATAGAGATGATAGACTATGATCTGTGTTGACTCACCTGAATTGCGTAAGTGTGGAAAGCAAGATATGATATCGGGTACCTCCACACGGGCTTGGGCAAATCCTTGGTCAATCGGAAGTAACCCGACAACAGCATGAATATTGCCTGTTTACAATCCCATACAACAGTGCAATATAATGTACTAAGAAGAATGCCATCAATTATGCAGCAGCCAAGTAATCAACCTTCAACAAAAACGTCAACTTTGGATATGTTGTAGCAACAGGGCTCGTCAACTTAGTTCCACATTGTTAAATAATCTTGAATAACTCAGAATCTAAAATGAATATTGTTCTTGAATAATTTGAGACTGCAGTTGAAAATCTTGAAATAACCGAGTTCGTATCTAGGTGAATTTGCCGTCGTGTCGTGAACAGAAATATGAAATAGTCTTGAATTATTGGTATATGCAAACACGTCCAAATTGAAATATTATGGAAGCTTACAATTACGCAATTTGATTCAATGCTGTGTACAAAAAATTCCAACTTAGTCGATATATCTGCTCCCAATTACTGTACTGACAGTAGTGGCAACCCCAGCGTGATATTAAGCCCTAAAGGACCCAGATTGAGGAAAGTCGGACGGGCACTTTCTTTTTGTTCAGTTTTATTTAATTTTGGACCAACACATGAATGCAATGTTCTTCATGGACATAAAATTTGGCCCAAACTCAATTATATGACGAACCTGGATGCCTGCACCGATGACAATGCCGGCGAGGAAGTTGCGTCCCACAACGCTGGAGACCGCCATCATGAGGCTCTCGACGCAGGTCAAGGCAGCGAAGAGCATGAGGATGAAATAGGCGTAGTGTCCAAACCCAGGATGCAGCCACGCCATGAAGTAGACCAGGGTCCCTGATGACAATGCAATCAGGAACAGAAACGGCAGGGATGCTAACGTGTTGCCCACCACAAAAGCTGCCACGCCATAGTGACCACTCAGTCGCTCGTGATAAAACACCTTCATATCTTCCACAAAAGACGGGAACCCGCCTATCGCCATGAATGTCAAGAACGCTGCAACAAAGAACATCACGCCCGCTCGTGCCTGCAGCCATCATCTTTGTGTTAACGGACGAGTCCATTCATTCGGATTCATGAAAATTAACTTTGCTAATTTAAGCGTAAATTCTGCTTTCTGCACAAAAAAGATCATCGAAGATATTGGCGAAAGGAGTGGATAGTTGTCAACCTCTTCTAGCTATAATTGCAATGTTAGAAGTGAATATTGAAGGTTGTATATGTGGAATGGGATAGGAAGGCAAGGAAAGGTGCACTTTTAACGAAATTCGGTGGCAGGGGGGCTGGGAATTATTTAGTTACAGTGTGCTTACGTACCAAGATGGAGTTGTACCGGAGACCAACTCGCCAGAAGATGGTGCCCAGACATATACCAACCATGACATACATTGCCACACGAAGCCAGTAGTAGCCTGGATCTCGTGTCATGTTCACGAAGGAGCGCTGTGTGAGAGTCATGCATTGCCGAACAAAACTGGCATGGCCTTTGCTGCTTCCTGTTCGGTCCCCTCTGCCTCTCTGTACCAACCAGGCATTCCGCACAATCTTGAGAATTCGTTAAAATCACCAGCCTCACTTTGATCGAAGCACAGACAGACAGAGAGAGAGATTTAAACTAGTTTGATTTGGTGCGTGGAAGATTCGACTTACAGTATCTGACACGATTTGAGTTATTTTGTCTCGTGTTGCTGTGGCGTACTCACTCTCTTGATAAGCAGCTGCAAGCGATTTTACCACTTGCTCTGTGTTCTTCCTTGTTCTCAACAGCAATGGATCCGCCGTTTCTTCATCATCCTACACATGGCAACAACAATTATAGATCAAATCGAAAGTCAGCAACAGCATGTTCCATTCTTCAATTAGCAAGAGGTGTAAGAATAGCTAGACTTGGTTAGAAGTCTATGGCCACGCATATTAGAATGGAAATGGGGCTGTTTACTGTCCACTTTGAATGATTGCATAAGAAATTTGTGATAAAAACTGGATGTCAAGAGAGTTTGGCTCGACAACAAATCCACGAAGGAAAGAAACATGAATCAATCACTTACATTGTCACCCTCGAAGGCTTTGAGGGTGGACTTCACTGTGTCAAAGTCGGCATTGATGATTTGCAAGTAATGATCTGATGGATTCCGCATCGGAGGGCACGGGTAGTTGGACGCGACAAAGAACTACTTCACCCCAGGCAAGAAGATCTATCAGCATTCATGCATGTGGTTGAATTGCATGCATAGAGTACATTAAAACTAGAACTGCATGAATTAGAATGTCAACGGTTATGTATTGGTTCAAAACAATACCATGTATGCTGATTTCCACAGGACATAGGTGGGGTCTAACAAATAAATTTTCTGACCTGGGCAGAAGGTCGCTAACCTGGGAGGCACTCGCAGCCTCACCGAAGTAAATGGTTTGGCCTTTGGAGAGGATAGTGAGGTGGTCGAAGAGCGCAAACACTTCACTGCTGGGCTGGTGAATGGACGAGATCACGGTTCAGCACTGTATTGGGAGCCAGCCGTCCTGCACCATGAGCATAATGTCACCGGTCATTGAGCATAATGTCACCGGTCAGCACTGTATTGGGAGCCAGCCGTCCTGCACCATGAGCAAACGGTTTGCATACTGAGTGAATGATTAAAATGACGACACCACGGATAGGAATCCCACTAATAGTTAGTTTTCATGTAACGCTGTCAATAAGCTGCATTGTAAGTGATCGCTTACCTGCTAAAGTATCAAGCAATGTCGACTTCCCCGACCCGCTGGGTCCCATAATGGCCATAATCGACCCCGGCTCCGCATATCCTGCAGTCACCACCCACCACAGCTGAACTCAAAAGTTGCTCCATGTCTAGTTAGGTATACCCTAGAAGCTGAAATTTCCACCACCACTAGGGACGTTCCAGCAGCAGACCGAAAATGAAGTGAGCCCTACTTGTTCAAATCTATTTCCGGCAGTCACTCACTAGTGCAAAAAATCCATTAAAAAAAAAACATTTCAATCAACCGGGAGGTCGTCCAAGCCAGGTACATGATTTACACCTTGTCAACCAACATCCCAATATTGTTGCTTTGATGGAACCAACAAACCAAGACTCCGGTTTTTTCAACTGGGGTTTCAACTGTAGCCGACACTTTGGCATCAGACGAGTGCTGAGCTACACTTTTTGAGTGATTCAATGGCCACACCGGGACAGTCTAGAAGTTTGCACATGTATTATTCTACGAACCGTTAAAATTCTAGATAGATAATTTCATGGCGTTGCTTGATTACCTGTGGCGCCTACGAGGATGGGGCGAGCTGGTTTGCCTCGTTTCGCTCGGACGTGCACGCACAGATCAGTCCACACAATGTAAGCTCGGCCGCTCTCGTCGCTTGTTGCCATGGTGGAGTTCTGGACTATACCACCACCTCCACCAGCATCGATCATGCGACTCAAAATCCTCTTTCAATTTCTCTACCGAGCTCCCCAGCTTCTCAACTGCTTGCCTGGTCTCTCCTTGGAGGCATTTCTATTGAAGCGTAAAACGACCAAGAGAAAAAAAAAAAAAAAAGTCGTGTAGCTATCCAGTGTACAGTACTGAGTCCTTCTATTCGCAAGACTTTCATTTGTGTGATATAAAAAATACATTATTAAGCTTTTGCAGTAGGAAGCTCCCGGAAGCCTGGTAGGCCAGTGGTGTGAAGGTTGTATTGACAACGCTGGCATGACGTCACATTTGCTGGCATGACCCCAGGGTTTGGGAAGATTTGGGAACAACTGTAGTTTCCCTCTATTTTGAAATCATGAATTCGGTCATAGCTTATATATGCGTTGGGTGTTATGTCTGTTTTAGGGAGCTAGAGGATGAAACTCGGCTGTGTTTATCCGTTTTGAGATTCAATAGATCAGGTTGGTTCATTGCATGACGCTACAATATAGAAATGTCACATATTTTCACAGATTCATGTATCTGCATTTGGTCGATTGAAGTGATTCCGATTGCATATCCTCGTCTTCTCATCACTCTTCGCACAAAATGCCATACGGTGGAGGCACCAATACCTGTCAGTTTAAGGATTTCGATCTATTTAGAGCGATGGTTTTCAATGATAAAAAATTGCAGCACATATAACTTTGGGTTTAATAATCAAGCCGAATTTTTAATTAATTTTGTCACAATGTATGATTTTGTTCTGAATTTTTAAACTTAATTTGCATAGACCACTATTGATGTTAGTAGGGGAACCAATACTTGTTTTTCATTTCTAGTCCAATCAGTTTTCTAACTTGGCATTCATAATTGATCACCAAACTGCTACAACTAATGGTTGTGATAATTTTATTGGGAACTCACGAAGTTGAAACACGTGCTTGCATAGGTGACTGGAACTGATCCCTAACAGGTTCTGATGCTTCTACCTTAATCATAACGTTGGCCCACAAGACCATAATGAATAAAGAGTTAAGCTTAGTTCAACTATCCATACCTCACAGCTGCTTTACACCAGTTGAGAGTCTGTCAAATTCCACCAATCCAAATTGCAAAAAAGCCAGTTTGCAATTTGGTTTGTGGAATTGATTGACTCTCAACTTTTGGCCATATTGTGAAGCAGCCCTCATAGACATGGATAGCAAGATCTACCCTTGAATGGTTGAGACCACACTATACTATACTTTGAAATCTACAAAGACCCAAAAGTTTAGAAAATAGTATTGAATGTTACCAGTGTGGTACAATACTATATCATTCACTAATGTTACGTAGTTCTGGGTTTTTTAAAGAATTGTCATGAAAACTTGATAAATTAGAATATTTGATCCAAATTTTGACATGCTGTAGTACACAAGATGCATAACACGTACAATTGAGTTTTGATCAAACATTAAATTCTTTCAACTTATTTTTATATGAAAATAAAAAATTCATTTATTTCCCTTGATTCAGACAATTATGGATATAAATTTTCAGTAACAATGGAAATAATGGTTTTAACCCCTAAAGGTCCTCACATGTTTTGTAAAAGACAAAGCACAACAATTTGCATACTTAAAATGTCACACTATATGATTTATAATTATTCATAGATAGTCATCAACATTATGGAGGTATGACAAAAAAATCTCAACATATTTGGAAGACATTTTAAATATTTACGTTAAAAATATAAAATTTCAAAATAAATATATTTATGTCAAATTTAATATCTAAACCTATATTTAAGGTCCATAAAATTTATGTTTAGAAGTAGTTCAAAAATGAAAGTGAAGAAATTAAAAGAGAAATATGATTGAAGCATCCTTAGAAAGCCATTTGTATTTTGGACACTCAAATTTCAAATTTCTCAACGGTGTAAAATCTTCAAATGAAATCTATTCTCCAATCCCAACAATCAAAAGATGTATCATAACTTAACTTAAACATCTAATTAAAATACCAACTCGAATAAAGCTAAAACACTTGATTTTTTTAGCCTTTGATAAATAAAAAAATCAAACATAATAGGAGTTGATTAGGCACATAGGGATTAACCAAAAGAATGCAAATATTTTCTAGTCAAAAAAAAGAGTCATGAGTTTTGAGGTCTTATTGATTAAGATATCAACGTATGAAGTTATCAATCCAAAACTACTCAATTTCCAAGTGGATTTCTTTTTTAAAACATTTCATCCTAAAAATGTCCCAATTTGTCATTTCCTGATAGTAGACTCAAATACTTACCTAATGCACTTTGCACTTTTGGATTCCGATAATTTTTGTGCTTGAATTCCCATTTTGCATAACATTCTTTAGCTAGTACTATAGCACAGTCACCTTTTGGCCTGTGCAAAGAATCAACATTTGAACAGGGGATTGATCATGTGGAGCATGCAAAAACTATTAAAAAAACAAAGATTTGTTGAGCTACCAAGCCATCTTAAGGTAAAGATGGCTATGATTCTTGCAACAATTATGGCCTGCGATGCTGATTCCCAAGGGTGAACATTGGGACTGCTAAAGAATGCTTTGTGAAAATCATGGCTTAAATTCATGTGTAAAAACGACGTAGCATCTGAGGGGTTGTTGTACTGTACAATAGCCTTTAATAAGTCTTGCAACCCCACTTTCAAACCTCACACTAAACCATTTATCTCACTCACTACGATGGTTCACTGACCATGAAATTTTGCATATGTAACACCACTTGGACATGAAGCATTTTTGGGCCAAATTTGGTACCTTGAAAATGCGCGATTTATGAAATAATGCCAATTTGTTAACTTTTAGGCTTCTATTATAAAAAAATCATATATGGTACCCAATAGCTGGCAAGGATCCAAATTTTTGGTAGAAGGTAGAAGTCGCAGTGAGGAACAATATGGTGTTATAAAAAATAATGGTATTCTTAGGTATTTTTGTGTCCACATGCAATTCAAAATTTTTAAAATAATGCCAAATTTTTTTTTTGATTATAGAATAAAGTAATTGACCTTTTTTCTCATTTTTTTGTGACACCATGCTATTCCTTACTATGACAACATGGTGTTACAAAAAAAGTGACAAAAGTAGAAAAATTACTCTATTATATAAATAACCTAAAATTTAGCCTTATTTTTAAAATTTTGAATTGCATGTGGACACAAAAATACCTAGGAATACCATTATCTTTATAACACCATATTGTTCTTTATTGCAACTTCTACTTTCTACCAAAAATTTGGATCAGTCGTAGCTATTGGGTATCATATATGGTTTTTTTAAAACAAAGGCTTAAAAGTTGGCAAATTGGCATTATTTCATAAACTGCACATTTTCAAGGTACCAAATTTCGTCCAAAAATGCTTCATGTCCAAGCGGTGTTACATATGCAAAATTTCGTGGTCGGAGAACCGTCATAGTGAGTGTGAAAAATGTTTTAGCGTGAGGTTTGAAAGTGGGGTTGCAAGACTTATTGGAGGCCAGTGTACAGGCGGCTCATGATCATTTGTACCATTGCACCCTTCATAGAGGCAGGGTGGTGCAGAGAATGAACTTGGTAGGTATATAATTCTAGAACATTTAAACATTTCAGACAAAGAACTGGACTGCATTTCCTTTTCATACTGAGCACATCAATCCTGCCAACTGCAATCACATCATTGTACCATGAGAGCATCTCCACCATTACGCGCCAAAGGTGGCCGCAATTCAGCATGACGTGTCCTTGCTCAAAAATTCAACCCACCGCAGGCCTTCAGAAGCGCGCATCTGTGAGCAGCCTCTTCATCTCCACCCCTTTGACTCGGTATTGTTTAACCCTTAACCCTTAAACGTACCACTCCTTTGTAGGAAAGTCAAACTACACAATTTAGCCTTCAAGATTTATCAAAATATATTTTGTAATATTTTTCATGCATGAAATTGAATGTTTCCTATCAGTCTTGAAATTTTGATTTAATACGGCCTTTTTAACAAATTTTTAAGTCAAATACTTCAAAAAATATTTTTTATTACAAAAAAGCTTTAAAATTTTAATATTTTTTTGGGAGCAGGTACAAATTACAATGGAGAATCACATGATATGTTTTCCATAGAAAAATTTTATTTAAATTTTGAAATTTGAAAGGTGAACATCCTATGTAGTGTAATTCAAACCTTGAGCTACAAAGCTTGCACAAGCAATAAAATACTCAATAATTGGAATTTTTAAGATTTGAAAAGTGGAGTTCAAACTAGACTTAATAAACTTCATTTTCTTAGTTGGGTGTATTAGCAACAAAAGTCGTCTTCAAGATCAAAATTGGGTTTGACCAACAAACGTCCAGAAACTGGATGCCTGGACGTTTAGGGGTTAAACGTCAAAAGGGCCTGGGCGGGGCAGCCCGGAAGGCATCTAAATTTCCGGAGGCGAAAAGAAAGAGAAAAAAAACAAAACAAAAAAAAAAAAAAAAAAACAGCTCTACTGACCAGCAGTGTTGCGGCATTGTAGCACTGCGGCACTTTTCAAGAAACGATCTCTGATGCCCAACCTCAACTCCTGTTCATTTAGATAATTTTGATTGCTTGTCAATGACTCCACAATCTCCCAAATGAGGCATAAATTTGGAATTTAGATCGCTTTTTCAATAGCTTTCCAACGCACCAATCCTTGCTTGATTTGGTTGAGAAAATCTACTTTTTTCCTCAATTATTCCTTTATAACAAGCCCGTGGAGCTTGCTTTGACGTTTTAGGGTTAAGATGTCCTTGCTCTTTCAGTGTGCCCCTGCATAACGTTCAGTAGCCTTCACTGGCTTTGCCTTGCCCTTGAGGAGAATGTGCAGAATATCTGATATCATCATCCATGCAAAATCAGTAGCTAGCTTGTTTTACAGGAAGGCGGAGGTAATGGCAACCAGGAGGGGAAGATCAACAAGATCTCAAAGCTCCAAACACATAATAAAAAAAGAAGAAAATATTGTAGTTACTTAATGCCAGCACTAGAACAGCACGCCAACCAACGTTAGTTGACAACTTTTTTTTTAAACTGATTTTTTTTTTTTTTTAATTTTTAATTTTTTTGTTGAAAAGTTGGATGGTGCTACAAGCGCTAGACTACGTGTCGACAAGCGCTAGCAACGTTTTTTCTTCTTCTTTGGAAATATGAATTCTTAACTCATGTAGGTCCTATTAAAGAACCAATTTGTTTTCTCTTCTTAAAAATAAAATAAATAATGGATGTTTTTATATAAGATTATTGAAAATTGCTTATACAGTTATTTATCTTCATTGCTATTTAGATTGAAATAATTATAATACAAACATTACAATTCAAAACTAGTGATTAGAAATAACATTTTCAAAGCTCTAGACTTTGTACTCTTAATAAAGTTTCTAATATTTTCTCCGATACTCTTGGATGCTCTTTGTCTACACATCTTAAGTTTATCTTACTTGCTCGACTCCTACTAAATTCCCTCATATAATGGCAAATGTCATCTTTCACTCCATGTTCCAAGGAAAGTTATTATATCAGTAAAAAATCAACCAAGCAGTAGGCGGTGCAGTACCCTACTGCTTAAGAATGTTATAGAAGAATAAGGTGAGAAGATATTAGAATTAAGGTTTTAGGGTTTGAAATTTATGAATTCAAGTTAAATCCTATATCTATACTAGTCCTAGACTAAATCGGGTACACTGAACATTCCAGTTAAGGGAACCAGCAAAAATCCAATATTTTCCAAAAGCAACCGATTTTAGACAAGAACCCATCTGATCTCAAGATGTCCTATTCCTAAACATCAATATCTTAGAGCATCATTAGTACAACACGGTAAAGCTCACTTCAAACCAAAACCTATCTTTTGACTGACCTAAAATTAGAAACTAAAATTACTATCATTAGAAGCGCATCTAAATAAACGTGAGATATTTCTCAAGCAAAAAAAATTGTAAAATTTGACGAAGGTGAAGTCCCTCATTGAAAACACCACATTTTTAAAATTTAGAGGGAGTGTGGTTAATTTTGCTTAAAAATGGAAAGATCCTCCCTTACTCCCTCTATATTTCTGAAATTTAGAGGGAGTGTGGATCTTTCCATTTTTAAGCAAGATTTGGTGCTCCCTCTAAATTTTGAAAATATGGTGTTTTCAATGGGACATTTCACCTACGTCCCAATTTCACAATTTTTTTTTCTTGAAGTGTAATTTCTGTAATATTAACTGCGCTTCTAATGATGGTAATTTCAGTTTCTAATTTTAGTTCAGTCAAAAGATAGGTTTTGGTTTACAGTAAGCTTAGAGGGAGACGACTGAGGATGCCCTTACAGTGTTGACATCACACGGTACAGCAAAGGCAAGAAATACGTCATAGAACCCCATATTGCCAACTGAAATTCAGCGACTACATCAGGCTGCTTCCAAATAAGAAGGGTACTGGTAGATCGCTACGTTTAGTAATATCATCTTCATACAGCACTACAGATGCAGATGCAGATCCATAAAGAGCGAGCAGACAAAATTCGCTTGCAGGACAATATTAGTGTTGCTCACATGCCAAAGTGCCGGCAGTGATTGCTACACGTAATTGAATGGTATAGAATAGGCACGTGTGCCTTGGACCACTTTCTAAACTTGCATCAACCTAGGCTTGAATGAACGACACTATTACACAACACTAGCAGGTGGATTCTCAACATGCTCAACCATCCAGAAACCCAGAGTCAACTGTAGGATGTCTCTAGAGCCCGGTATTATTTGAGTTACCCATTGCTCAACGCCTCTACTTTTACAATTGACAGGTGAAAATGAACACACAAGTGGATCCTGAAATAGAAACAGAACAAATAGCCCATTAAAATGTAGTCATGCCTCGGTACCATGCCTACAGTTATAACTCTTCATCACCTGCATGTTCTAAAAGATAGTTGGCAGCTAGTTGCTCATTCTTATCGCACGCAAGGAACGCCTCAATTACAAGCGCCCGGTTGAATCCCATTGCCTCCAACTGGTGTCAAGCAACACGTGTTAATCAACCTTGCAGTCCACGTACTGATTGTTCAGATGCATCGTGTTTCCAAAGCATTGAAGACCTTGAGCACTTCACTGTTACAGCAAACACATCTCTGGAATCAGCAAAAGCATCTGGATAGTAGAGGTTATTACCCGTTCAATGGATTCTCGTTCTTCAGGGGTCACGTTCACGGACTGCGGATACGCTCCAGGTATCTGTCCCAGAGCATCTCTACATTTCCAAACCAAGGAATTCTTTGTGTTAAAAACGACACGCAGTAACTGGCCACAGTAACGATAGAGATTGAACGTATTGTGCAGAAATATAAAGCGATGCTATTGATGGTAACGTGACTGCTTACCCTCCTTCAACACCTTCCGCACCAGCCTCATTGATGAGACGCAAAAACTCAGCCTGGTTTTCATTAATGAGGCGCAGAAGGGCAGGATTTTGTTTCCCCAACTCTTGAAGCATGGGCTGTCAAAATTAATCAACAAAAGATATTAGAATACAGACAAAGGAAAGAATTGATAGAAACTTCAATTGGAAAGAGCATGAACAAAGCACGTTGGAACACCAAAATTGCTGACGATTCACTAGCACATTCTAACATGAAGGATATGGATCCCAATTAATGAGCCTACCTGCAAAATCTGAGGGTTGGCTTGCACCATGGTCCTCAAGGCTTGAAACTGCCGTCATAGAAAAAGTGAAATAGCATCAGCGCAGAATTTGTCATCAATTAGTGCCACTGGAATTGACAACCAGGTTGACTAGCACACAGAACCAGGATCATAGAGGCATTTGCTTCAAGAATGGACCACTTAAACAATGCAAGCGATAATCCTATGGGAAAAAACTACAACACTCTCGAAAACCATTGCTCATTCTGGAATCAACGCCATCAGACCTACTCCTTTAATCTTGGTGATGCAGATCTTTTTTTAGAAACTCAGGATCGTCAAAAGGATACAAATACAAGACAATAGTCAACAAAAAGGAACCTGTGGGTTGTTACGCAGAAAATCCAGTGCTCCTAATCCAGCACCTCCCCCACCTACACCTGGCATGCCCTGTACAAGATAACAAGATTCACTAGATGTTATAAATTGGTCACTATGTTGGTATGGATCCCCACAAGATAATTGATAGAAACAGACAAGCATGACACTCTAAACAATTCACTAAAGCTCAAAACTCTACATACAAGTACATGGTCTAGATATATAACATCAATCCAGACCAGACCTAAAATACCACCGCATTTTTAACAACTTCATAAAATGTTTCTCTTTGTAACTGGCCTCCACTGTACCTGAGGGAACAAGTCCAAGGGTGCGGAATTTGGCCCTTGTGGAGCAGCTGGAGCTGCAGGAGCAGGGGCTGCTGGGATTGCAGCCGCAGGTGCTCCAGCAGGTGCAGCACGGGCTACAGGAGCTGGGACTTCCGCTACTTCAGGAATTCCCTACATACCAGCCATACCAAGACGTCACTTCTTGTAGAGTACCCTCTCAATGTCTATTAGAGACATCTGGAGTTATTATTCATGCCTGGCAAGTCTCGCATTTCAAGTCATAACACTTTCACTTACAGAGTAAAGATACTCCACAGCCCTCTCAGGGTTGTTGAAAGCTGCTCGCAATGCACGTAGAACAATGTCACGATCCCAGGTACCTCCACCCATGTCAATAATTTGCTGTACTGTTGACTCGAGAGCAGACCCTGCAACAAGGTTTGATGCGGCCTGGCCATACTCATCTCTGCACAAGGGAAGCGTACACTCAATACAAAATAATCCCTAGTGCTCAGAAATAGTGAGCCTCTGCATAGAATGCAGCAACAACAAATTCAAATACCACCACATCAAGTCGAAGTGTAGGAACCCTAGGAAGAACTAACGGGACCCAGAAAAAGCATGACAAGAAGCATCTACAGATGTGAATACCATTTCATAGATAAATAGATAAAGTTTACTATTAGATCCAACGACTTCCAAGCATGTTTTCAATCATCAATACAACCAGATAGTTATTAAAAATGTAATTGCTAGACACAGAACAGATGTAGTCAGATCCAAAATGAGCCTACTATACTGCCAAATTTCAGAATCCCAGTACATTCAAACTTGGACACGGTACTCACGCTGGAGCTCCTGCAACTGGGGCTGCAGAAGAGGGAGGTGCGGCTGCAGCTGGAACTCTGATATACAAGACTTATGTTAAAAATCCGAAATAAAACTTACATGCCCATCCGACACTCAATGAGCACCTTCAACGATTTTGAGATCGAGAAAAAATTATGTGGCAGTGATGATAACCATCCCACGACCACATCATTTCATCAACATTAACACACTGCGTGTTTACGATCATATTACAACCCAATCGAAGTCCTGGCCAATTTAGATACTTACAGAGCTGGTGGTGCTGGAGCAGGTGCAGGTGCTGGTGCTGGTGCTGGTGCAGGGCTTGGAGCTGGGGCAGCAGGTGGAGCCGCAGCAGCAGCTGCAGGAGCCTGAACGATAGAGTATTAGATCACTAAACCAATTATCAACATGAACAGTAATCTAACATAGCCGAAATCTGCTCCAGTTAACTACCATCTAGTAAGGTAGAGGATACTAAAACCATTAGGAGCCTGATTCTGTCTCCTCTACTGACCACTACATTTTTTTTTAGCTCCCAGCTCTTCATTCATGGTACAGAACTTAGGGAGAATCTGTCTCAGGTTTGCCAGAAAAAAAATGCACTGATACTGACCCCTGATACCAACATCGATTCATCTGTCCACAGACTCGGTTGGCCTTCAATTAGCAAGTTGATGTGTAAGCATGACCTGGCTAACTGTCTATGGCCAATGATCTTTGAATGAGAATGAGGTTGTCTACTGTCCCTTCAATAGGGGTCTACAACCTCCTAATCTGAATGACTGCATAAGAAAATCATACATAGTGATTTAAATTAGAGTTTGCCGCTTGAACCCAAAGTGATTTCTCCCAGTGAGCTTTTGTACTACTCCTACATATTGGTTCAAATGCTTAAAGAGGTTCCTCTACATTAGTGTACTGCTGTTCCCAACAATGGAACAGAAGCCATTCGAAAATTGCACAAACTAAGACACCTCTCAAGTACCTGAACGGATGCTGAGGATGACGCAGGCGCGCCAGCTGGTGCCGTTTTCGTCTAATTAGAAACAAAAGATTAAGCGTGTTAGCTCAGAGAGCGGTCTGATTAAAGTACCCTAATGAACCAATCCAAAAGCTCTCAACAAAATAGGTGTTATAAAAGCCCCCATAAAACCGATGACCACAACAGTGAGAGCAGTCCTACCTTCGTCAACATGACCACAAGAAATCCACCCTCCGACACCTTGTTATCCGCCATGGTGGTCTCATCTTTCAGAACTTTCCCTTGGTGAATCAGAAGCTGCTGTGCACAAGGAAACGCTTCCTTGCCTTGAGACTCTTCTATCTTCGCTTTCACAGAACCAACCTGCACACACGACCTAGCAATTAGTCAATCTGCATCCCAACAATTAGGTCTAACTTTTCGAAATTCTATTCTCAGAAACTACCTCGTTAGTATCGGATATTGTCGTCATTTCCAAAACCAATTATCCATAAATACAACGCCACATGTTAGAATTAGCAACCAACAATTTTTGTGACTCAGTGCTCTACATAAACAACCCTACAAACACAACCTCCGGAAGAGAATTCAAATCTCCATTACGCACTTAACCCCAAATTACATAAGATACTATAAACTATCAATTCAACAATCAGGTGCATTAGGGAACAGAAACTGCACTATCATACCAAAAACGAACCAAAGTACCCCAAAACGGGAAAAAACAAGTGCGCAAGTAGTTTGCCGCAAAACCCAACTCAGTACCACCGACCACTGATCCCTACAACCAAAAGAAAACCTCCAACTAGCTGCAACGATTCCACAAAAACGTGCAGAGGAAGAGAGGCGAAGAGAGAAGAGAAGGGTACCAGCTCGTCCTCCGCCACTTGCAGATCAAAGTGGTTGCCCTTGAGTGTCTTGACGGAGATCTTCATGGTGGCAGCGATGATGATTCCGAAAGGAAGGCTGCCGAGATCGTTGCAACTTTGGAATAAGAAGGAGGCAACAGATCTTTGCAATAAGAAGAAGGAAGGCAATCAGTGAGTCTCTCGCAAGCTTGCGCAGAATTGTTACCGTGGAGAGAACTCCTCGCGAGTTGCGAAGCCCTAAGGTCGGTCGGTCCTTGAGCGAGCACAGCACTCAGAGCAGAGTTTCCTTCCCGTTGCCGACTCGGTCAGACCTCTGTCAGTGCTGCATCGGGGGGAAATTTTTTCCCTGCCCGTAGCCATGCTGCCCGTCGTCGGTTCTTCCTCCCTTGTAGCTTAGCTGGACAGGATCGTGCTGCAAATTCGAGTTTGATCCAGTGAATTTTTTTTTGTCAGGAGACAGTTTAGCATTTTTCTACACCGAAACCGAAATCACTATATACTGTGGCCCACGGTATTTACGAGAGGCTTTACTAATATTTATTTTTTCAAAATAATGTGGTAATATTCATCCAAATTGGATGAAAATTTGCTTAAATGGATGAGAATATGTCCAAATGAATGAATGTACCTATGCCATTCACCCACCCATAGTATATGGTGATTTCGGTGTACTTTTCCATGGCTTGAAGAACAATCTAGGCTCCTTGGATGCTCTTTTCATGTTAAGTAATATTAGGGTAATACATAGGTGTTACTTAGGCAATAATTGGATGATACCTTGGTTTAAAGAGGCTACACAACTTGATTCCGTGTAGGATATCTAGCTATTCTTTTTTTTCAAAAATCCTTTACATCAATGAACCAATTTAAATTTTATGTAGCCATTTGGCTAAAATTTACAAGAAGAAAATCACTGGTGTAATCCTTCATTGCTTAGGATTTTTTGGCCATAATCTAGATTTATTACACAACTAGAACAAAGCCCATTGCAATGCAATAATACTATGCTCAAATTGATTTTTCCCCATTTTGCATTACCCTGAGGCATCCCGTGAGGCATGAAATTGTGAAGCATAGTACCTTCATCTTGTTGGATGGAATTTTGTATGGATGATAATACGACCATCAATTTGGATGAATTCGTGACACATTTTCGTGACATTGGTTATTTAATAATATAGATAGGAACCGTGTCACAACACTTTCTTTTCTTTCTCAATCTTCAGAGAATGAATACATGGCACTTTCTTCTTGAATTGTGAAGGACCAAATCTTTGAAAATTAAGAAACTTCATTCTTCTCCTCCTGAGGTGAAGATTGGGCGTGATTTTGATTCTACATAGAAGTTTTTATCCCAGTCGTTGATCGCAAGTATGCATTAAGAATGAGGTACGGCGTGTAAATTTCCCCGGTTTGCTATTGTTCTCATTCTTCGCAAGCATTCAATGGGTGTCATAGTTTAGTTTGTAGAGAATGGCCACGATTGGCTCTTGAATTTTCTCGTCAAGTTCTCAATCTTCAAAGAATCAACTTTTCAAAAGCGTCATAACACCCCCTAATGTGATTTTTCAAATTTTGTTGACCTTCAACTTCAAAAGGCAATTATTAGATATATTGATTAGAGGACATTTGTTGGTCAAGTTTAGAAAGAACGATGGAATATTTTCGAATTGAATTTGTAAATTTTGACATTTAGAAATTCATCAAAATTATATTTATGGTACTTTCAACTTGATTGGCTGAAATCACAATGTTTCAAAAGTAGTGTAGTTCTTTCCATGAGTACTATTTATGTTTGGTAGAGGTATCTTGAGATCCTTCTAAAAGTAATTAAATGACATGTTAATAGGCAACAATTTTATTATTTTAATTCAATATTGTTCATTTCTCACTTTCATCCAATCATTCCAAATCTCATTAGATAACAAGTTATTTTGTATTTGGGATATAACCATAAACTAAGATAGTGTCTTCAAAAACAAACTTTAAAAACATTAGAACATGTATGATTACTTAATCCAACCATATATTATAGATGTCATCCAAGTGTTATCATCTACTCAATTTTTTTGTTTGTGTACCATATTCCAAAAAATGAAATTTGTGTGTTTTTAGTAGCAAAATTCATAGTTGCTCGAGATTGACATTGAAAGATAAAGAAACTCAAAATTTGTTTCAATATTAACCTTTTGTCACCCAATGAATAGAAACTAGATTTCATCAAATTAACTTTTAAAAAATATTTTAATTATTCAAAAACGTATAACATGGTTTTCTTTCTATTATAGTGATGTTGATCGTGGGACTAAGTATTTTCAACAAAGAGATTATTTGGGTAGTTCTAATAAGCACTCCACTCAAGCATATGCAATGAGTAACACCTTTGATGTCTATTTATATATTTTTAGAGCATCTGCACTAAAGGTTGCTTGTATTCCTATCCGGATGGACTTCATCTAAATGGAGAAAGGGAGCCTTTCCACTGGCCCGTATCCCTATTTTTGAATGATTTTTTAACAGCATTGGAAGCCGCCGTATTCCTTCAATTTATTCAGGTAGGTTTTGGCTTTTGGCATCCTTCGGTTTTCACCTCACTGCACTGTCCCTTTTACTTTAGCTTACATTCCACGCACCTTTCTTTTCATCTTAGCGTACCTTCCACGCGCCATTAATTTCCTTTCACATTCCACCAAAGATAACGCTCCACAATGTACAACAAGTGGAACTCTTTTGAGACACTCTGTTCAAGCCTCCCCGTATCTCTATTCAAGCCTCTCCATATCTCTATTTTCTAAATAGTCTCGGGATAGGGATATAGGGACAATGTTGGATATGCTTATTTTTATTTATTTATTTATATATGTATGTATTTCTCGACATTTCCTAAATTATTTATTTCAAATCTAACTTATAGATATAAAAGTATTCAATTTTACCATTTGGACACTCAATAGAGGTTAAGCAAAGAGATAATTAAATGTTTATTTCTAAGTGCCCAAATGGTCAAAACCGGCCACTTCATATCAATAGGAGTTGAATCATTAAGGAAGCTACTTTGAAAAAGGTAATAAAACATACCAATAAAACAAAATAATAATTCTTGAAGAATAAATTCATGTTTTGAAGTTCTCACAATTGATTACCCCTAAACATTTAACTGTCCAAATTTTTTACAATGTACATAATCAAACCCCGGGAGAGGGGGGGGCACTACATGTGTAAATTTATTAGGCCATTACCTAAGGAGAAAAATTAAGTGAGGAGCATTTTTGAGACCTTATCTTACTTGTAAAAACCGAGGCCTACTTATTGTTTGCACCATATAATTATTACTTCTATGAATCTTAGAAAGACATACAATACTGCAGAAGTTAAATAATGGTGTGTACACACACATGAATTTATCACTCATGGGATGACCCACTTATGATAATATAAATACTATTAGAAAAATTGGCCAAAAAAATCCATAGCCAAAATTGGTTGCGATTCGTTTTACCATTGTTATCTACTAACGCAAAACGGTATATTCCATGCTCCAAATTTCTCAAAATCGCAGTCGCAATCGCAAAACAAATAAATTTGTAGTCGTTTAATGACTACAAATAACGGTGGTAAAACGAATTGCAACCAATTTTTGTTGTAGTTTTTTTTTGCCAATTTTTCTTATAGTGAAACAAGTGCCCAGGGAAGTCACTGTTAAGAATTTAAAAAACTATGATAGAACAAATATAGGGTGTCTTTTATTCATTTGAGATAAAAATTAGAAATTTATAGAAATAATATAAGGTGTTTTAAAACCAATTAGGAATATTTTAGGAATATTCTTAGAATATACATGGAATATGTTCTAAATATACTATAAATAATAGAATATTCCAATTCTTTCATAGCCCCCCATTAAATACCCTTTGTTCGCTCATATGTACCCAAAGTTTACACTAAGTGACTTCCCCGAGAACAAGTGATAATAACTGTGAACAACATACACAATGGCAACAAAATCAAATTGGAAGTAAGGACACTTGATTGGCCTTAAACACTTCCCAAACAACGGTTCTTTTAGAACTTTCAAAACTAAGGCTCAAATGTACATTCAAGGTTCATAGCGGCATTTATAAATGAAAAGTTATGATAAAAGCATGTGAAGTTGTCTTCAAAAATCTCCCCTTACAGAACTCTTACGCAAAACTCATCCACCAAACAAAATGTAGTGAATTAACCACAACTTACCCAAACAAACTCTAACTAATCCATTAATTAAAGTGCAAGAATAAAGAAAAAAAAAAAAAAACATAGGCAATTGAAGTCAAGTGGGACCCGCTCCCCACTGCCATACATAACTTGTGTCAATGATCGCTAAACACCGGCACCAGAATATTGCACCCTAAGAACTGACACGCTCAACCCCAAGGTCTCATAATCACATAAAGGGATCAAACAACTCAAAGGATAAATGTAGGCAAGAAACAAACTTCTAAATATTCAAACCCTCAATGCAACAGCTGACTATGATCACTTCCTAATTTCCCAAACACTGAACAACCGCAACAACACACTATCAAATGCTAACGCTCTTAGTACCGACACAAAAGTTAGAAGCAACATGATTGAAAATGTCCAAAAAAACCTAAACCTCATATAGGCTAGTATTCCGTGATGCTTATGTATGAAGTTGGAAGCAACTTCAAAATCAACTTAACTTCACTTCTTTTGTAAGTTTGGATCCAATTGCGAAAAAAAACCTAGTAAGAATTAAACGATGCGAAGCATATCCTACAAACACAAGGCCGTGAAAAAACAAAGAAGAAGGTAACAGAGACTCATTCATAAATCTGACCGGCGGAAGCAAACCTGGTTACAAAAGCTTACTCCTAATAGAAGAAAGAGTCATGAAACCCTAAACCACAAACAATCCACGCAGCGCACGAACATCGATTGACAAACAACCAAAACTGTGTCTCTCTAACCTCGAAACAACATGCGCACAACCATAGCCGCAACGTTGGAGCCCCAAACTCTAGGTGAAGGCAAGGTAAAGTGGACCACTAATTTACACTATGAAGATCCAACTGAATGCAGGGTTCAAAAATGCATATTAAATTTGAAAATTTTGAATTCTTTTTTTTCCAAGAAAGTAGTATATGTATTGTTTTACAAAGTCAAACAATTTTTTGGAAAAAATTATCTTCAAATGAATTTATATATGTCTATACAATTTGAAAAAGTAGCACAAATTGAAAAAGAATTTTGTGACAATCAAGAAAGTTTGCAAGAAATAGGCTAAAAGTGCATTAAATTATTTTATTATTTATTTGCTTCTATATGGAGCCCTCAACATCATCATGAACTTCAAGAATATTTAAAAAAAAATCAAACTGAAAATACTTAACGTCATCAAATTTGCATTTGAAACCAGATTTAGACATTTTTTTCAAACACTACTTTTAGTAAACTTTTTGAAGATATTCTTTTGAAACTTTGGATTTAAGTATATAGAACATCAATAAAGGGCTTCATGAAAAAAAAACTAAAATAAAAGATAATTTGGTATAATTTTATAGCCTTTGGCAAAAAAATGGATTTCAGCATAGCGGCGCAACTTTTTGGTACAAAATACCATGCTTTCACCCCCTAACCAAGCTCCAAACCTCCCATAGCCATATAAAAAAAAAAGGAAAGCCACGTTGGAAGCTTTATGCCCACGCGTTTTAGCCAAGTCCTACCTAAGGGTCCTACCTAATTGGAAACCTTGGATTCTGCTAAAATTACTCTAAAACGGAGTCATGCCCTCAAAGAACCTATCATTTGTATATCATCCAACATTTTTAGACAATTTGTGCACTCTTTTCATCCATAAGTCAAATTTAAGATCTTCTAATTGAATCTATTAATATTTTAATATTTTTTGCATACTATATATTACCTCTAAGAAAAAAAATGGAGGTACTTTCCACTACCATTATTTTCCTTTAAGATGTATACGTCCAATTAATTCATATCATCTTAAATTAAATAAATATATAAATTTTACCTCAGAAGAATAAAAACCGCCATATCTTTGAAGTCAAGTACATTCTAAGTTGACGTATAGTGCACGCCCTCTCTGGGAATCAAACACAATTTTCTCATCCGTAATTGACTTTTTGCAATGTAGATTTTTTACTATATATTTTATCAAAATTTAGCTCCATGCATGTGTGATCCAATTAGAAAGGGGATGATTTGTGAAATTTTTATGCCTCATTTCATGTTGTAGTGATTCACTCAAAATCTCAAAGATTTCAATGTAAAAGTGCTCTTTAAAAAGTCAACTCATAAAATTCATCAACCAAAAAATCTCCAAAAATCACTACACTTAGAGTATTACATTCCAACCAATCACAACAAATTTCGTGTACAAATTGTCAATATCTTATTCGTAATCAAATTACAAAAGAATTTTGAATTTGAAGTTTCAATTTTATACAAAAATATTGGTGACAACAGTCTTAGATCTAACTGTATGAATAGAATAAAAAATTCATAATGTACAAATTTTATTCACATATCAAGTTCAAAATATCCCTCTTAGTTACATTTTTAAGACATCTTTGAAATTCTCCAAATCTGGAGAGGGGTGAGGGGTTAAATGTTAGTTAATTCTTAGTTGGATGTAACTATTTACGCATTTGAATGATAAGTACCCTTATACCAACATTGTTCATGTGACAATAGTTGTTGCATGATATCAATATTAATATATTTGAGTTTGAATTATTCTTCTCCACTAACTTATTTATTTGTTTTATGTATATTTAGCAATAATGGACTTCACCTCTTGCATTTTCAATGTTAACCCCTAATATCATAACATGTCTTTGTGGCAAGTAGAATATGATGTCTTTTTGTTGTATTTGGAATGAATCCACAACTTTAATAGGTTTAATCAAAAAAGAAGTTGAAATTTTGATTGTTTTGAAATTTTGAAGTTTAAATTGTGAGCTATTGAGATCTCAATTTAGAGCTTCTTGTTGGTAGCAAATGCCAATTATACGGCAACATATCTTCTACCTTCGTAGCCCAACATTTAGGAGATATTAAGAGGAGCGGGAATCCAAACTATTTCTACTTCATTTTAGGAGAGTGATTACTACAAAACTAAATCATACTTTCAGTCTTAGTTTTTAAGTTTTATTTTTAGATTTAAAAAAAAATTGTTTTCCATTTCTTTTACAACATTCCAAAAACTGGTTTTTGAGGTTATTATAAACAACTTATAATATTGATATATCCCTCTTGCATTAGTTAGAGGTTAATTTTTGAATTAGAGACTGTAAAAATGAAAGATGTAGATTGAGAATTCAAAGTGTAATTTAACCTAATCATGACTTGTTTTCTTCTTAGCCAAAGGTTGCTTTTCATTCTATTGATTTATCATACAAGTAAAACTTTAATAAGCACTTCAACTCCAATAAGTGAACACAATTTATATTGCAATTCAAAGCTAACCTATACCACAAATTTCTTATACCATGCTTGCATCAACATTTATAATTGTCCATCACAAATTATTTTCCTTACCAAATTCATAGTCACTATTTCATTCTATAATTCATAGAAACAAGATTATTGTACTGTACAATACACTAAGTTAGACATTGACATGTATTTTAAAGTGTTATTGTGCATAGGATCTCAAAAAATGAGATAATTTTGGTTAGGACTCAACATGTTATGTGGTGAAACTATCTTGTTGTGTATGCATGCCTTGAGATGCATGCACAATTTTCTGTATATAAAGAACTAGATTGGCATGTGCTAAAGTTTGGCATAACAGTTCCAATAGCGGAACTATTTTTGTTGCATGCATACACAATTTGTATTATTAAAAAAACTAGATTGGCTTGCGCCAAATCCGACACGATAGTTGCAAAGGCATAATTGTTCTAGCTTGCCTTGAGGTAGATTTACCCAAAATCAAGAATGCTCCTAGAACCGTTGTGTAGATTTCTCCAATTACCGTGACAAACCAAATTGTTGTATGTGCTTCATCAATGCCACATGGCATCTTGCCAATGGATTTGATGATTTCCATATCACAAATTTAGGTCGTTTTACGTTGCAAAATTAGTGACTGCTTGGACATGGTTTGATTTACATGCAACCTATGCAACGGTTTTGAGTCAAAAACTACTTTTGACTTAAAAAAAATCACAGATAATTCATTTTTATGAATAATTTTTTGAAAATACCACTAATCATCCTTGTCCTTAACCTTTTAACGTCTAGATCTACCACTGATTTCAAAAATGTGTTATAAAATGTTTGATGAATCACAAAAATGGAGTTGATATATATAAAAAAGTTGTAAACCTTTATGTGTAGATCACATTTGTACAATTGGATTTATCATAATTTTTATTAATTAATTTTGCAAGGTTTTCTTTGAAATTCACTTTAAAATCCCAAATTAAAAAAAATTACCAAAAAAATTATCAAAAAAATTATAACAAATTTGGAATAATATGCACTATGAGATGGTATAATTTCCATTATTTGATTCTATGTATTTTGGAAGATCATTGTTAAGGTCTCACTTTTTGAACTAAGAATGAAACTTGACATAAACCAATTTTGTCATTTAAAACAATTAATCATAATATCTTATTTTGAAGATTCATACTATACAAATGGTAGTGAACTAGCACAAGAACCAAGAAAATTTGGATGGATAAAAAACTGTACAAGATGTAGTCAAGAGTAAGAATGCTTACAATCTGTTCATCGTCCATTACTGTAGTACCATAGCTAGGTCGCCGAAAAATAATTCAAAAAATAGAAAACGTAAAAAATTGAAAATTATGAGGATCAAAAATGAAAATAGAATAAATTATTTTTAGCAATATTTTTCTATTTTGGGGCCACTTTGGGCCATTTTAAATATTTTTTTGCTCAATAACGAAAACCAAGAAATTCATTTTTTGAGGAACGAACCTTATTTTTCAAAAAATATTAAATATTCATACATGGGGTGGCACCCAGCTATGGTACTATGGTATATGGACGGAATCATGGCAAAGGGTTAATTTCGTACAAGGGAAAGTTTTGTCTTCTATTTTACAGCCTCCACACATACCCTTAAAACTTCAATTCTCCTTTGGGTACATCTACCTAATATGACAGATACTACAACATGTACTAAGCTGTTTGTTTATTCCAAAGTGCAGTTGAATTATATTGTTTGGAGCAACTGAAGGTCCGTCTTGAGAGCAGTGCAACAGGAATCAGGAAGTTTGTTTGCACTGTTGTTAAAGTGTGTTTTTTTCATTCTATAGTTTTGGGCGCTGTTATGTAGTGTCACAACTGTTGCAATTGTACTGTTGCAAAGAGTAATGTACTGTACAGTTGCAAGGGCTGGCTCAGCTGATGGCCATTCACATACATGCTTCAGATAACTTTGAGGGAATCTGTTGTCAACCAAGAAATATAAAACACGCAATTATAAATTACTCTAACGCAAGACAGAAAGGAATGCAACGTAGAAAAGGAGCATGGCTCTATTTCCGGCACTGTACCGTACCAGGAAGGCAGGGTCGGCAGAAAATAATTCCCCAAAAAAATGCCGAAAACATAAATAAATTTATCAAGTATTTTGTCGAAATCACAAAAATGAAGTCAACAAAAACCGTAGACAAAAAAAAAAAAAAAAAAAAACGTTTAGCCGCTAGTAAAATTCAATGTTAGTTATTAATAGCCGAATTTTTAATAATTGTTTTTGAAAGTGCCGACCTCCACTTTTTGAACTTTTATTAACTATTCGACACAAAAGTGCCGACCCTGCCTTCCTGGTACGGTAATGTAGTTGCATAGTGCTTGAAGAGTAGTTGCAGCAAGAAAACACAAGTTAAGCTTTGAATATTTTTTTGTTTCTGTGTTTTACCTCCCTCCATTTTGGGAACGCAGATGCAAGTGCGGCAAGGGTTTGGTGTGAATAGGCCATGATGGTTGGTTCACACCAACACTAGTAGAAAAGGTGGCACTGCCGAGGGAGATGCCCAGGCAAATAGTGCCCAATTCCACGCATGCACAGTGATTTTGCCTGAGCATGTCCCTGGGGAGCGCCGCCTTTTCTACTAGTGCAAGCAGTTGGACGTAAGTGCCATAGGCATCTGCGGCAACAAAGATAAATTTGAAGTCAAAACAATAACATTGTTCCATTTTACAGCAACGCACGCAAGTCCTAACTCAAATGCAAAACAAAGAAGAGGGTGGATCTGTAGTGAAGGCCCATTCACATATAGCAGTGCTTCAGCATCCATGCGTGCGTCAGGTAACTTTGAGGGAATCTGTTGGGAAACAAGAAATATAAAATATGAAATGAGAAATTACTCGAACGCATGACAAGAAGGAACGCAACGCAAAAAAGGAGCATGGCTGAACTTGCGGTAGTGAATTGCAGTTGCATAGTAGTTGCAGCAAGAAAAGACAAGGCTTTCAATATTTTTTTGTTTTTGGGTTTTACCTTCCTCCATTTCGGGAACGCAAATGCAAGTGCGGCAGGGGCTTGGTGTGAATGGGCCATGAGGGAAGTAGGTTGAACAGTTCTCATGTCCATATGGGACAAGTGAGTCAGAGGAGGAGCAATATTTTAAGATTTCTCATTTTACCCTCCTGTGGATGCAAGAATGCAATGCAAGTGCAACAACTTCTTGGTGTGAATGGCCCATTCACAACAAGAAGCTCTAGCACTTGTGTTGCGTTCCTGGAATGTTGCAAGGTAAATTTTGAAAATAATATACAATTTCTTGCAGTGTTAGAGCCTTGTCGCTTCCTGCTTTTGGCCAATGCATATGCGTTGATGGAGCGCAAATTTCTTGCTGCACCCAAAATGCATTGGAGCTGCTTCTTGCATGCGTCAAGTTAATTTTTTTTTTTACAGGAGCGCACTGTAACTACCAAAAACTTACTTGACGAACGCAGATTCTCTGCCGCACTTGCGTTGGGTGAATGGCGCATGAGAACAGGCAGGCAGGGCAAGCATATGCTGGCATGGTGGGGATGTGACTTGAGAGATACGTCTACGTGTTAGTCGGAGAGCCTACTATAATTATGAGATTAACTAATTACACAGATTAGAAGATGAGAAGTGCTCAGGCTACTCTTTCTTCTGGAATCTGTCACAGGTAGTGGCCGGGATGCACATCATTTAGTGTTCTTGGTGCTTGAGTTTCAGGCACCCTTGGAAGAAATTTCTGGTACTGGGTCCTGTTTGCACAATCCTTGATATGAGTGTAGCCTTGATATGAGTTACTGGCTCTGATGTCGATGTGCTTACACAAAATCATTATTTCTGTGCTAACTTACCACAACTAAAGTGTGATACCATGATTGCTTGTAGACGAAGAATAATAATAACTCTGCACTAGTTGGAAATGTCTCCTTTTTCACTTACTATAATTGAAAAAGGAACGAAATCGCACCAGGCAACTAGGTTGTGTCTGTGTTGTTGAGTGGTTTTGGTCACAAGATGACAAAATTATCCGCATATTCAGCCATTGTCCACCCCTTTTGTGGGAACAAAAAATGACATGTAGATAAATAGAAACTCCGGTCCTCTTTTAACCCCTAAGTGACCGAACGACCATTTTATGGTCGTTGCCCTTTTTTTACGGGCTGCCCGAGATGAAAAAAAAACTTTTTTGAAAAATAAAAAATATTTTCAAATAGGAAATCAAGTCTACTTTCCAACCCAATTTGAATTATGTGAATCCGAGTTAAACTCCATCAAGGAGAAATTTTCAAAGACAAACACCTCAACATTGTCCTAGTGTTACAAAACTTACTATTTCGGGAAAGTAATGATGTTCCCTCTGTGAAATTTTTTGCTTTTTTGAACTTTAGAATAGAATGTCTAGTTTCAACCAATCATACCAAATTTCAAATTCTAAAAATAAAATTTGTAATTTTGGTGAATATTCAACGATAAATGCTTCTAAATTTGTTTAATGAGTATCGAAAACATTTTTTGAAAGTTTGACCGTATGGATAATTACTAAACATCGTGCTTCTCATTTTCTCTTTTGAACCAAACTTCATCGAAGTTGTAGAAGCAACATTTTATAGCACATTTAGGTTTGGCCCTTACCCCCTCTGTCATTTAGGGGTTAAGGCCGGCGTGAATAAAGTGTCTGTTTGTAATGTCAATGACCTAGTGCCCACCGGACAGAGGGCCATTGGAAACGACATGTATGTTACTAGTGTTGACTGGTACTACTATGACTATTGTCTACCCAAAAACTGAGTCTCACTATCCTATGATTATCGTACGTGAATTTGCCTAGTGTCAAAATTGAATCTTCATAGTAGGATTTTTTTATTTTTATTATTATTGTTATTATTATTATTATTATTATTATTATTTTGAGATACATGAATTGCTTTTCGCATCCCATGGCAAAGATTCTCTAATCAAATAGAGAGATGATTCCACAGTTGGGAGTTGAACCGTCAATCACACCATTCGGTTTTGGGTACGTCTCTACCATAACCTTGGTAGTTTAGGGTCATTTAGGACCATTTCAAGGAAGATTTTGAGAGGTCCATGTCTCCCTACACTAGTCATAAGATAACACATGAATTTTTTGACAAAAGCTGATTAATTTATGTCAAAACTGACCACGATATAGGTAGTAGACTTTAAATTACAATATTTTAGTAGGATTGATGAAATTGAATTCAAAAGTTGTAGAAGATGGAGTCACTTACAACATAGTAAAAGTTGAAAAAAAATTATACGCAAAAATGTGAGGTTTTAATTTTTATACTTGAATGTGTACTATATATACTCAAGTTGTTGGTATTGTTTCTAAAGAACATTCATAAATGATTTCTTTTTCAAGACAATACATAGTTGACATCTTTTGGGGTGTTGATATTTACTATTACCTAAGACTCATCACAATCAAAATTTGTAAAAAAATGACATAAAAGTTTATGAAATTTAATTAAATTTTGATTTTTTTTTTTTTGCTTTAAAGGTAATTTTGTAATTTTTGATTGGATCAATAGCACATTGCTTTATTGACCATTGTGGAAAACCCATCAGTTGCAATTTAAGTCATTGTTGAATTCACTTTGTATATTTCTGGAGATATGTATTTAATAAATAGCGATTAGGAACAAATTGAATCTATGTTTGGCTTATCATACAATTTTTATTTACTTCAATTTATTTACACTAAAGATGTTGGTGTGCAAAATATTTTTTTAGTAAGCTCATTAAAATTTTAAGTGTGTTGGAATTTTACTTTATATTTGCTTTTTTTACACATTTATAAATTAACGAGTCGTCAGTCCCTAAATGCCTAGAGGTTTTTATAGTGCACATTCAATAGCTTGAAGCTTTGAATTTTTTTTCCTAATTTGATTTTACTTACGTGAAGGTAGTTACTTGAAAAATTAATGTAAAAAATCCCACACTGCAAAAACCCTTTTGTCACGACATTTTTTTTGGGTGAAACAGTGCCAGATTGCACCAGAGAAAAAAATGTGGCTAAAAAATGGCTAGAAGCCTTGAAGTATTTTGCCAAAAAGCTTCAAATTAAAAAAATATCTTGGAATAAATTGCCAGATTGTGGATGAAAACAAAATTATGGTTATATGATTTCGTCTAATGTGATATTTTCTATCCAATATGTGGATGAATGTTGAAATATGAAGCACCACTATAACATTTTATTTCGCCACTTTGGTACTTCATGAAAAATGAAAAAAGACGCCCTGCCTTTCATCCATGAGGAAAGTGGCGGCAATTCTGGATGGTTAGGCAGTTAACCCTTAAATGTGCAGGTGGACCATAGTGGTCCATGGTTCAGCTCATATTGTGAAAAACTTGTGGCTAATGGCTGAATTGAACTGGATGTTGAATATCAAAGTTCTGTGCATTGTAATGTAGAGAATTGTGGACTTTTCAAAAAAATAAATGGAATATTTTTGTAGATTTTGTGGCCTGATGAATGGTTGTTTATACGTATTTGTATAAATACCAGTGTAGATATTCCTCTAGAATGCACGCATATAAGTAATTCTTTGGTGAATTAAATCATCTCACAAAATTCTACCAAAATTCCCACATCTCATTGTTCCATACACATGTGTGGCGAAAAAAATTCAGGTTCAAAAAGTCATTTTTGGGGCATTAACTTATTGGCATTACCAAAAAGACCTCCTTGTATTCACTTCCTTCAAACGTACATCTGCGCATTTAAGGGTTAAGGATTAACATATATAAATTCCTCCTGCACTCACTGCTCAAAATGCACACGAAAGTATTCCAGTACTGACCACTTTCTAATGATATAACACGTTCCTATTTTAGCAGAATATACGGTATATAAATTGTATGCCATTTTCTTTTCAACAACCCTCTGACTGACTGCTCGTGCATTGACAAAAGCAGGACGTTAAAGACGTCATTCGAACTTCGCGGCCGATGACGTGGCTGCGACGTGGCCATGGCCCGGCCCTGCCCCGCGCCTGCCCCCGCGCCCGTGCGGCCTCGACCCCGCGCCCGGCCGGCCTCGTCCTGCAGGACCCCGCGCCCCGAAACGGCCAGGGCAGGACGCGCGCGCGCCCGGCACCACCTCAAACGCCCGACGACGACGATTTCGGCCGCGCCACCTCCGTCGCCCGACGACGAGCATTTCGTCCGCCACTAATTAGGGCACAGCGCTGCCGTTGTACGGTTAATCATTCCCACTTCATCTTCGTGATCTTCATGATTCACAAATCAAATCTAGAGGGTACAGGGTTTAATGTGAGGAGTTACTTGATTTGACGTGCTGCATCGGTTTAGGGTGCTGCAGCGTCTTAGGGTCATTACTCCACGTCATGAGTGTTCTTCTTCTTCAATTTTTCTTGCAGTTTTAGCCGCGTTTCTTGCGCTCCCCGCCCTGCTTTTCTTGCGCTCTTCGCCCTCCGTTTGTCGCGCGTTCTGCGCTCGTCCTCCGGTTTAGGGTTGCGTGTCCTCACTGCAGCTTTTCAGCTCCCGCGGCTTCTGTGTGTGGGCGGAAGCAAACCCTGTGTGGGCGGAAGCAAACCCTGTCTGTGCGCGCGCGTTTGGCTTGTCTACAGTAGTTCTTCTCTGTGTTTGCCCCGTCTCTGTAGGGTTGTTGCGGTTGTTGCGGTTGTTGCTGTTTTGGAGTTCAAGGCTCGCCCCCACGCCCAGGTATTTTTCCCATTGCTTTCTCTGCTGCAGTTTTAGGTTTAGGGCTATTAGGGTTTTAGGGGGGTTTTTTTGCTGATTTTTGGTAGCAGGTTTAGGGTTTACATCTCCTTTTTTTTTGTTGTTTTGAGTTTTTGGTTCTCTGTTCTGCTCATTTCTGGTTTTTGGGTTTTGGGTTGGCGGTTTTAGGGTGTGTATTCTTCATGCCGTCCACTGAAGATTCAACTTGCAGTGCTTTAGGCGACGAGGAAGAGTGCGAAATCCTCCAAGAGCCGCTTGATGTCCGGCCACTCCAAGCGATACCACTCCCATGCGGTGTTAGTGAGCAACATCCTGCTGCAGCACCTGCGAGTCCACCCACTGAGGCAAAGTCCGTCCCAGCGCACGTGCGTGGCTCACATGGGAAACTCCTTACGAAAACACCATGGAGCTGGAGGACAGCGAAGGAGAGAAATTTTTGGCGCAAATCGACCATGACATGATACGGTGGCTCGGGAAGGACCTCTTTATTAAAATCCTCTGCACATACCCGGTCGGCTGGGTCGATAAGGTCAGTCACAACGCTTCCGTCCCTCAATCTTTTCCTTCCTTGTTTTGCTCGTGCAGTATTGCTATGCCGTGTCGTCGTGTGTCCTGCATTATTTGTTATTTTCCTCCTTCATGCTCTCCTTCTAACAATGTTGCTACTTTGTGTCACAGATCAAGGGTGGAGATGACAAGACACTACGCTTGTACAAATGTACAATGCGGTACACAAGATATTTGTGTGCTTGTTTGTATACGGAGCCGGAGTACAAAGAACTGGTAATAGAGGCTCATCACCATTGCAAACGGCCATGGACGAGCATAGACTTCAACCACGGAACACGACCACCGTTCTTCTGCAAATTCTGTGATGACAACTTTAAAGACAAGAATACCCTGTCCTGGCACCGGATCAGGAGCGTGTGCACTGCCTACAAAGGGCCCAAGCCACTGAAGATGTATCCAACTTGGGAGAGGAGTGACGCTTCTGAGCTCAAGCGAATTCGAACTAAGAAAGGCCTAGTCGAGGCGCCTCCACCAACACAGGACAAGCGGGGCCATGTGACAGTGCCTCCGCCATCACAGGACAAGCGGACCCAAGCGAAAGTGCCTCTGCCAACACAGGACAAGCGGGCCAATGCGACAGTGGCAGAAGAAGACATCGCTCGGGCGAAGAAACCTAAGCTGAACCCAACTGAAGGACAGCAGCAGCCACTTGCCCCTCGTCCGAAAGGGAAGCCCAAGCAGGCAGAGCGCGAGCCAAGTCCTGCGGCACGTGTGCAGGAATCGGTGAAGGACACCAGGTCAGCGCCGAAAGGCACAACGTCCCATGCCGATCGTTTAAGTGCAGAATTGCAGGACGCGATGAAGGACAAGAGGGCATCAAACAGAGGTACCTCAACCCGCCCAGAGGTAAATGTTTTGGTTGGAGGCCCCATTGATCGGCCGCTGAAGGACAAACATCCCGCCGGTTCCGGTGTTCTTCAACAGAGGAAGATAAATCTGGTTCCGAGGTCGCGTGTTTCTGTGGAGGCTGCAGCGAATGCCAAAGCCAACACCTTCACCTTAGAAAAGGAAGGCGGCCTGCGTTCACAGCCGGTCCCCGTGCCTTGGACGGGGCTGTATGTTCTACTTAACGAGACTGGGCAGATCTTGGACCGTTCTGTACTTCAGAATCCGGAGGCCACAAAATCTTTGCTTCTCGCCAAAGTGAGTGACGGCACCCTGCTGCAGGTTTTAAAGACTGCATTCGGCCATTGGTACATTGCAGACACACCACATGTACTCCATGTTGTGTTCATTCAGTTCTGCATGTATTGTTGTCCGATTACTCTCTGTTGTGTTCTGGGTGTACTCTAGACTGTGTTTTGGGTTTAGATTTTGTACTCCATGAAACAACTACATCGTGTACTAACAAGTGTATCCTTCCCTAAAACTACGTTGATTAATACACAGGAATTCTCGCCAATAGAAAGAACACCACTTTTAATCGAAGAAATCATGCGAGCCATAAAGGTGTTCGAAAGGCAAGGGAAGGAAGAATTGTTGGTCCCCTTGTTAGAGGAGATTAAGAAGGTGGGTGCATACCTCGCGTATCGCAAGGACTTGGCAGCGTGGCGCATTGAGGAGGGTGAGGCGAAGAAGAAGTTGGAGACAATGCGCAAGAAGTTCGTAGCTGCGGAACTCCGTGAGTTCGACAAGGGTGCGCTCCTTGTTGAAGAACAGCGGACTTGGGGTTGGTCGCCGCTTTATTCAGTGATGAAGAATAGCCCACCGACTGACTGGCCAGCGGGCCCTTGGGAGCACACGGAGGACGAGCTGGAGTGCATTATAGCAGCATTGGCTGCAGAGGAGAAGGACAACCGGTTTTCCCTGGAGAGGGAATGCCCTCACATTCTTCGAGCATTCAAGATGTTTCTCCGCCAAAGTCACGGATCTAATCGGCCTATGGGTCATCCTAGTGAAGGACTAACGTCTGCAGCCACTATGGGGTTCGCGAGGAGCACACCAGACTCTGTCAGGCTCACTGTTGCGGTGGAGGACCTTATTCATCATGGTTGGGTGTTTTTTCCTTCCATTTTCAGTAACGATGAGCCGCTGGAGCAGTGCAGGACAGATCTTCTGGGCTTGCTGGGATACGCCGAAGGGCACCAGGTGCCGGTTCTTCAGAAGATTGACGCGTTCGTGCATAGGCTGGCACAACGGGCTGTAGTGGACATGCAGAAGCTCGGCTTACGTGGCCATCTGGCTAGGATGTGGCATGGAGATATTCCGACTGAAGCCGAGAAGAAATCGTGTCACCAGGTATGACAGTGTTTGACGATACATCGTGCCATTATTTTGCGGTGTTCAATTGTGGAGTTGGTGACAATGGCATTGTGTTTCTGCAAAGCAGGTCTTTTCAGATGCGTTGGCTTTGCGTGAGGACATAGATCTGGGATGGGCGTTTGTGGGAGAGAGGACTCCCAATCTAGCATATGACCCCGGAGAGTGCGTTCTGAAGGTTGCAGTGGAGGGGATCGTTCAGCTGCGCATATCCATGCTCAACGCCCTGCAGTCTATGACAGGCGGTCAAGGTGCCTACGATACACATCCAGAGGTAGATACAAGAAACGAAGAAGAGCCGCACACTACGAACCTTGCTGATCTAGAGGACACTGAGGTATCAAAAGGGCCAGCGTCGGTGAAGGACACATTACCGCGTTCACAACAGCACTTCCTAGAGGGATTGGAGTATTATTCTACTCAGGACATCATGTTGTCCTCCCAATTACCTGCACCAACAATTGACACCGAGGCCAACGCAGTGAAAGAGTTGTGCGAGCTCCACGTACTGAGGCCAATAGAGGCTACCCCGTTGCCGGATGGGAATAATTTTTGTAGGGACCCAAAGTTGTCATTAGGTATTTCGCCCCCGGGGAAGGGTGCAACGATGAGTCCCATCCGGAAGCTTGATCTAAACCTTACGGCTAAGAAATCAGCCTCGCCCGGATCAGGTCCTGTGGACAAGGCTTCTGTCCCTCTAACGCCAGGCTCGCGGCCTTCCAACAGGGCTTCTATCCTTCTCACGCCAGGATCAGGTCCTTCTACAGCGCGCGTGGATTCTTGCGGAGAAAGAGACATGGAGTTGGACACTCGGACTCCTTCCCAGGAACAGGTCCATGTTAGCGATGAGCCCGAGGAGGAGCTTTCTAGTGCTGACCGGTATCGCATAGTCAAACGTCTGCCATAACGATCTCCACATTATTTTCTTGCATGTAATTCAGCATAGAATGCGACATGTGTTCATACATTATAATTGACATTTCCATAGTGGTGATTCAGGTTGAAACAAGAGCTGGACAGGGTCGTGGACATCGCAGGTGGGTTTAGGTCGTACATCCTGGAGTTCATGTATAGAGGTGATCAGTGTAGTTTTGAGTACAATCGTGATATTCAGCCTCTGTATGAGAAGGACGGCTGGTGCAGTACAGGTTTGATGGACTGGTTTAGGATGTGGTGGTCCGGTCAAGTGCCATCGCCAAATTTTATGTTCTGCAGTCCATTTCTTTTTACTGCGCTGAAGAATTACGTAAAGAAGGGCAAAGAGACGTATGATAGTATTGGGACATTTGTTCACAAAAAGTTTAAGTTGCGGACAGTAGGACACACCTTGCTCGTGCCGGTCTGCGACGCGTCCCACTGGAGTCTAGCGGTTTTAACGCGGGATACTCTTTACCACTTTGACTCCATGCATCACGATGACATACACGGGCGGACCTTGTTCTACCGCTTGCTCGGGAAGCTGTGGTGTGTGAGGTCTGGTTTTGACAAGGATTCTAGGGAGTGGAAGAGGGCCACGGATAGACGTACATGGCGGGTTGTACGTGTTCCGCAACAGCGCGGGAATTGGGAGTGCGCGTACTTCACTATAAAGTACGCAATGACTTACGTCGAAGGCGTCCTCAAGCTGGGGTATAGTGTAGATGAGGTGAGGGATTTGTAATCAACCTCATCCTTGCAAGTTGAACCATATGCATTCTAACTGAATCTCACGGGTGGTTGTTTTGCGTAGGTGCGGGACTGGATATCTGATGATGACGCTATCCACACTAGGCGACTGCTGCAAGACGCTATGGCCTATGTCCTCCGTGCTCTGGATACAAAAACTGATTGGGTTTTGGCAGTGCATCCACATACAAAGGAGCGTAGCTCAAATGCTGTGGGCGATGACGATTGTGTCCTCCTTACCGCAGGACATGGCAGTAGGCCGGATGCTCAGGTTCAGCCGGGGGTTCCGAGAGTCGCAACGCGGTCCTCTAGCCAGTCCCAGCATTAGAGCATAGTGAATTGACTAACTCTGTACATCACTGTTAATAGAGTTTTGATTGACAAGCCTAGACACTACAGAGCATGATATCTACAGCAGGACATACTGTACGGTATGTGTTGCCTGAGGGCATCCGGCAGTTCACAATGCACCACTATTTCACAGTACTCCTATGTAAATCTGTGTATTTTGCGGCATATATATGCAGGACATTTTGTATGAAATAAGGACGTGGAAAAAGTGTAAGTGACATAAGGTAACTAAATCTATAAGTGACCATTTCCTTAAAGCATGCAAACACAGAATATACACCACAAGACATACTACGGCTAGAAGGACACATAAAACGGAGGACAACACACAGAAGGTCAATAAACGCATAGCATTATGAAATAAAATCGTAGTACACGTAGAGTATCATCATCCCTGAACGAGGCATGGGGTATTATGTCCTTCACGTCAAGCTACATCTCATTTCACTGGTGTGCGAGTTCGAGATGTCTTCCTTGACTTTGGCTCAAGGAAACTACGGTACCGCTTCAGAGACTTGTCACCTTCGACCTCTGTGAACACAGATTTAGAAGTTGGATGTTCAACCTCTGCCACTCCACGCGCTAGGAGTGTGTGTTGTTTCCCTCGAGAAGTTTTGAGGTCCGAAATAAGGAAGTCAAACAATCGTGGATGGTCTTGCACTGTCTGGACTAGGTCCTTGTAGACTGCATCAACGATCATCTTCGGGTCTTGCTCGGAAATGATGTTCTTCCCCTTCGCGCTGCACTGTTCAAGAGACACCTGGGATTCTTCCTGAGTGAGCTGGATAAAATCATCTTGCTGCAAACCTGGGAACGGTTGTGACTGGTTAAATGTTTCGGAGAATGATTGGGACAACGGCAACGTCTTGTTCACGCCATGTGAAGAACCAGCCTCTCGAACGATGAGGCCCTCGGTTAGTTCTGGATGCAGCGTGCGGAACACCTTCATGTGGTGCTTGCAGATCATGCCCTGCATTCCTACAGGGCAGTCACATTGGGCCCATTCAGAATCCGGCCCATGAACTGTCCACACTTTGGGACGGTGGTTCATTGATGCAACCAGAGCAATGTCCTCGTTGTCCGGAAAGATGCGGACAGTGCAATCCGGAATCCCACGAGCACGAACAACTGCTGTAGCAACAATGCGCTCTTGGTTCTTGTTCCTCACGAAACCGAAGAGCTTACACTGTACTGCATACCAGTAGTGGGTGACGACGTCCCCAACGAGATGGTAGATCAGCCAATCCAGTCTACGTCCGTCAAATTGTTCCCGAGACGATTTGAGAATGCTTTTCAAGTTTCCGTGGTATGACTCAATTGCCGCATTCGTGTTTTGTCCCGCATGTGGGATAGTACGATTGCTAATGCACCACATGCTAGCCTTGTCCCACCAGTGTTTCTTGACGTACTTCATGAACCTCGTTGCATTAGGACGTTCTTCGGCCAGGGCATCGATTTGGTCCTGTGCCCACTTGACTGGATCCTCATCCACGCCGAGGTTTTTCCCATACATTATGTTCCCCATGGCAATGAGGACATGGGCACGTTCTCCAATGGTGGAAATTTTTTTAACCGCATTCTCTCTCCAATTCTTGCGAACATGCCATAAACACAAAAAAATGCTGCTGTCGGGCCAGATTCCTCTGGGCACATTTCAAAAACATTGCTCGGACATCAAAACCAGCAGTTCGTGCATCGACATCCATCAGATGCAATGAAGTGGAACAGAGGACAGATAATGACATTATATAGATCATTATATAGAGTTAACGTGAACATGTGGGAAACAAATATTGAGAAAGTTGCTAAACCTCAGAACATTGATTTCGGCTTGAGCGTTGTCTACTATGATGGCAGACGGTGCCCAATCCAGGCGGACCTCTTGCACTCGCTTCTAGAACTGCTGTAATACGTGGCGCAAGTCCTTTTCCCGAGCTTGCGAAATGACAAAAAAGGCCACGGGAATCCCGTTCCTCCAGTCATCAAATACCATAACGGTGTATAACGGGTACTGCAATGCGAATACGGTGTAAGTACAGGTGCAGGACATACCCTAAACCGTGGAGGATATATTTTATCAATAGACACAATAATGACCAGAAGGACAGATCTTTTATACCCTTGTTTCGGAAGTTCCGAAAGTGGCGTCGAAGGACAGCGCACTCTTGTGGCCAAACTTCAGGAGCATGTCAAGCTGCCATGGCGTTTGTATTCCCAATGTGAATGGGGTATCATCTTGTTTCTTCCTATTGAGGTCAAGAAGACCGTGTTCTTGGTAGCAGAACACTGCCTCTGGGTTCTCATCAACCCACATCTTCACACTTACCGGATCACTTGAGTGTTTCTGCCACAATGCTTCATGTCGGACCTTTGCAAGGTTCCTTACGTCGTGGGCCATTACAAACGTGTCTCTTGTGACAGATCCGTTCTTCATGGCCAAGTCCTTCACGAATGCTTTGTGCTGCGTCATCACTTGCGAAGGCGAAAGTCCAAGCCAAAGAAGGTTGGACAGGTGCTGCTTCATGCCATCGGAAATCGTGGACCCTAAACTGTCCTTAAACCCGGTGACTGAAACACTGTGCACAACTACCCCATCTTTGTTTGAATGGTCTGAATGCCGATATATCAGCTGACAAATCGTATTGTCTGAGTATGGTTGTTTTGCATAGAAGGCGCATAGGCAACCACGTTTGATGGACTTACCTGTTTTGGTTTTACCAATCCGCTTTTTCTTCCCTTCTACGCTTCGTGATGGTGGTTGGGAAGACATCGTACTCTGGAATCACTTGCTTCCCTCTACGCTTCTTTCCCTGCGGATTGTAATTCTTCCTTCTCTTTTTTAACGTTGAGTCCAGCAGGACCTCCATGTCCTCGGGGACTAAGCTGGATTTGTCCTGGGGTCCAAAACAGCAGTGATACCTGAGCAGAGGTGCAGATCAGCGTCATGACATGGAGAGTATGTGTTCTTCCTAAACCGAAAGGTATATTATGGAACAGTATAAGTCAAGGGAGCAATCGATAGCAAGAGGGACCATGACTGTAGTGAATTGGAAAGAGGAAGGTTCTGCATGTGATAATTATGTATAGATATGTTCTGCATATTATCAGAAATGCTGGATCAACGAAAAGTACAATGAGAGCAACCGAAATGCACTGAAGATCTGGGTGGACAAGTAGTCTTCATACTTACAGTATAATTTGACTTGGAGAACAAGCCCGCGGGAAGGCCAGAGAACCGGGAGCGTTCTTCCGTTGCACTCGTCTATTAAATTTGCAAGGGAAGTTTGGATTTTCTTGTTCTCCTTGCACAAAGTCTTCCAATCTATCCCATGGGATAACTGCAATCTGGGAGTCGACGTACGACCCCTTTCCCGTGGTTCTATGAGGTAGCCAATTTAGATTGCCATGGCGGAATAACCCAGGTTTTGGGCGCTGCACCGTGTCCTTCAGTGCTTGCAGGAGTTCTGCTTCGATTTCTGGATCATAGGGTCTGTCAAGGTTGGATTTGTCTTCTTCAAAAGGAGACGTTTCTGCAGCGTCAGGGAGCTCCATGATGCTAGTAACAAAGGCAAAATGTACAAGAGATACCCTAAACTATGAGGATGGCAATAATCACGTAGTACTTGAAGAATCATAAGCAAGCATCATGTACACGATCTTCTCAAGAAGTTTGAGCTCGTTCTAAAACGCGTCCTACAACGACACAATCAGTTCAACACCCTGAACTCTAAAAACGCTGGATTTGAACAATGCAGACATCTGCAAAACTCTGTAAGTGACGTTCTACACCGTAAAGCTGCAGCTACAACCGTAAACCATGTACAGCATTTTGGAAATCAGTGGAATAGGGACTCAAAACCAGCAAATAGAGTACAGAACCTGCTAAACTGCCACCCTGAACCCTAAACCCAAAACTCTAAACCCTAAACCGAGGACAATTTAAATTTGCAGCACACGCAGAACGTATGTGTCGATTTCAAAAGTGGTTAGCGGCGGCGGATCTGGATTTGAATCGCGTACAACGGCAGCGCCGTGCCCTAATTAGTGGCGGACGAAATGCTCGTCGTCGGGCGACGGAGGTGGCGCGGCCGAAATCGTCGTCGTCGGGCGTTTGAGGTGGTGCCGGGCGCGCGCGCGTCCTGCCCTGGCCGTTTCGGGGCGCGCGGTCCTGCAGGACGAGGCCGGCCGGGCGCGGGGTCGAGGCCGCACAGGCGCGGGGGCGGGCGCGGGGCAGGGCCGGGCCATGGCCACGTCGCAGCCACGTCATCTGCCGCGAAGTTCGAATGACGTCTTTAACGTCCTGCTTGACAAAACACATCGTCAGGAAGGATCCATCTACGCATTCCAGCTTATAAAGGTTAGCCTAGTCACAGCCAAATAAATAGTTTCATCTTGCAATTGAAGCCTTCCATGCCAGCTGGGATTACTAACATGCAAGACAATCAGCTAAAATCACCGACGTACAGTACAATGAGAAGCGAAATAAAGGCACCTGATTGGGTCGTAACCTGTAGGTGAGAAAACACTGCAATCCAGGCATGTCTAATACCCTCAACTTTCTGCATGCAATGACCGTGCACTTGGCCATCATCCTACACATCTGTCTTAATTCTCGAGAGAAGGTTTTGTTATCTTCTCACTTACAGAGTCTAGCAAGGGCTACACACAAACAAAGAGCTTCCTCGCTTTAGCATCCTATCGCTTGGAACTGACCGGGCCACAGCACTAAGAATTCTTTCTTGAAGGCTCAAGTTGCCGAGGAACAGGCGGCCAGATGTATCGTGGAAATCAATTGAGCAAAGGATAGCAATCACTGTATTCATGATCAAAAGCACTTTCGGTGGACAATCGGGGGGGACCGGACTCATCATACTCAGCTTTGGTAATTAATGTGCTGGTTTTGCGGAAACACTACTTTGCCAGTATTGCTCCGCCCATCCAAGCAGAGTTGTTCAACGTGTTGTCGGGCATGTACTCGGGCGGCTGCCACAAAAAACAAAGTACTATGGTAATTCAAACACACTGTAAACAAATCTACTACAAATCATATATAGCTTGACCTCTCGAATCCTTCCTAGGTACCGATATGCATTCTCTCTTTCTCTCTTCCTCTGCCGATTGATATTCAAAATTCACAAGGTGTGACAAATTATCATGTTCTTATTTAGACTGGATCATGTCAGTGGCGCACACAAAATAGCATCTTGAAACAACGCAGATACCTTAGTCAATGATGGTCGCACGGAAGAGTTTGCAACTAGAATGGCCTCCTGAAATCGCGCATCCAAGCCTGTAGATTCAACATGTGGTCGGTCATATGAGCTTACTGAAATTAATTCACAAAATATTGAACTCAACAACATCCCTGAAGCTTCTCACCGTGTACACCAACTTAGTAGAGCCTATTACATTTTGAGTTCATTGACGTCAAAGATCCTGATCAAGTGTGAAACTAGACTAACAAACGTCCACAACTTAAAGAGAATTGAAGATCATAATTATTCATGAATGCGCTTCTGAAGCAAACCGATGAAGACTAATTGGGCTTCCCAGTCATTGCAGAAGTGCCCTCACACAAGACGGTGTTTTCAATTAGTTGCCGTTAGTTCTCAGAAGGGTAACACATTGACACACTTCGAAGCAACTGTTCAGCCAGACCATCTTCTTCAGTTCCCAAGATAGAAGGCCGTAGCAAAGCCTCACCGACGGCATACCTTTCTCTTCCAATAGATATAACCTAAAAAACGACCAATAGCGTATCATACAAAATCACGTTAGAGTATAGGTATTTGAGCATACTTGCAAGCAGAGAAGCTTTCACAACATCTTCCATTCTACAGTGTGGCGACCCTGAAAAAGTGATCCTGCCTAGGCCATTCAACATGTGAAACCCAGAAAGCAATATCGTATACCTGTCCATCAGGAAGTGTATGCTCTATCTATGCATATGCTGATGAGATGCTCTATCTAGCATATGCTGATGAGTCTTCAGGAACCATTGCATATTTTTCATTGAGCATCTCCACAGTAGCACGGTCCAATGTCACCTGTGGTTGTGATTGTGCAAGCTCTTTTGCAAAAAGACCAGTGAGGTCCTGCCTCCAAAATGAAAGCAAATGCTCCGACACGATATGAAAAAAATGAAAACAAATGAAACTATGACACCACTTCATATCCAATAACCAATATAATTACTTGTACTAATAATAATACGAAAGTCAAATGGGTTGTAGCTTAAAACTCCTCACCACAAAGTCACCACCTAGCGATGGCCACATGCAATCATCTGGAATCCGTGAAACTCAAACACCAAAGAAATTCATTTGAAACTGTCTCCAATTCCCTACTTTCATAAATCAGAAACCGAATTAAATCAAGAATCTCAAAAACAATCACAGATGCAAGCACTTGCTCCGGACAGTGAAAAACAAAGAGTAAGTGTAATCGAACTGTATTAACATACACAGGAAGAGGTCTGAAGGAACATTTCGGGGAAAACATGTTCTTTTCACATGTTCTAGGCATTGAAAGCATCAACCTAGAAAGCAGAATTTCTGTACAGTCAGGGCAGAGCATGCATGCATCATGTTGGAGTGAATGCAAATGCTGCCGCGAATTTCTCATTCTTCAAGTCCCGGTTCTGTGTGGGAAGCGTGCCATGGTAGTAGCGAGTGGGGCGAAAGATAAGAGCGCAACCTGGACTAGTCTCAAATCTATACATCAGGCCAGGAATGACAAAATCACCTCCCACTGGGTGCCCGTGCTGCGTCCAGCAGACGAGTTCAAAGCCCGAAGTGTCCGAACTACATACAAGAGACCGCGGATCCCCCCGCGCGACGTCCTGGGTCATGTTGGCCACTCTGCGGAACCGCACTTCACCGCCTTTTGCAGCATAGAGCTTGTGGAACGGTAGCTTCTCTCCTTCGTCTCCAATCCTCAAGGCCTCTCCGAGCGACGCCCGTTGCTCAAATTCAGAGATGATTTTGCGCCCGAAGTACAGCTTGATGCCTTTGTAGAAGATCCTTGCCGCCAGGTTACCATGCCGAAACGTGCAGTTATCTTCTTCAGAACTAGGCTCCCGGTGCGTGTGCACAACTGCATTGTGTAGACAGCACTCAGAAGGACCTGCTCGAGCATCCGGGGGAGAGTGCACGTACAGAGAGTTTATAAACTCCTTGAACGAATCCTCCTCTACGGCATTGAAGATATTAGGCTCGTACATCAACAGCAAATCGTTCACGTTGAATTGATTGAAAGACAGATCCTCGTTCAAAAGGATGTTCCCGAAAAACGATACCATTGAGCTATTCTGACAATGCACTTTCTCCTTCATTATGGTCTTCCATAGATGCTGGAATACTGAGTCCTCCAGGTCGGTGCCGCTCCCTGCTGGTTTCATTTTTTCTCGGACGTCGGAGTAAACGATGTGTACCATAGTTTTACGCCGCAGACCAAATTTGTTGCGAAAGAGACTCGCTTCAGGCCCAACGAAAGTGCAATGCAGGACCAGGTAAGTGGCTTCCCCGGCCTCTTCCACACGCTGCTGCCACTTCTTGACCGAGTCCCGGAAGTCTTCCACGCAGGTGATGGCCACGGATCCGAACACCGTGTTCAGTATAGGCGTTAAGTCTCCTTTTGGTTCACATTTAAAACAGCGCGCTCCATATCTGGTGAGGCATGGCTCACAGAGCTTGTGGCAATACTGGAAGCTTTTCGACTTTTCAATCGATGGAACGCCCGTCATCATGTTCACGTTGTTCCGCCATCCGCAATTCACCAGATGCAACACTGTGTACGAATTCTTCGTTTTCCCGTGTACTGGGTTCATGCACGCGTGTTTCACTCCTATGTCGTAGGTAATCCTCACTGTCCTCTCTGGCGTCCACTTCGCCTCCGTCACTACGCCGTTCCTCCTCGTCTGAAATCTTTTCTTTCGCCCTCTACCGCGGCCCCGACCTGACACAACCAACCAAGAGCCATGTCAGATCCTCTTTACGTATCTCTTTTCTCCTCCTGCATCACCGTTTTGGACATGAAACCCATAACGATTTGGGGCAGCGAAAGACTTGTCTAACTCCAAATACTCTACTAAATTACAAAAGCATATTCTAATCATACACTCCCTCCGTTTCAAAATAAGAGTCCACTTTTTTGGCATTTTCATTTCCTAGTTTTTGTCCTATGTTTTATACTTCAACCGTGAGCACTGTCCACTTCAAACGGGGCGGACAATGAGAGTGACACGAAAACTACATACTAATATTAAGGATAGACCATTTTTTGAGTATTGAGACGACTTTTTTGGGCAAAAAAAAACGTCAAGTTGAAAAATGTGGACTCTCATTTTGAAACGGAGGGAGTAGTTCAAATTGGTCATGATCCATGAACATAAACGCTCTGCAGGCAGTAGTGTCTTTCGTTCAGACCGAGTGGGCTATCCTATATAGCGGCTTCTGTGGAAAGAGAAACCCGCCACTAGTTCATCCCCAAGGCCGCTATGCACACTCTTTTATTCTGTTGAGTATATGGCCCACTATTTCGTAGTCATTCCTCCTCCGAGGCTTCGCAAATGATTTCAGCAAGAAACAAAAGAGCTTTTCTTGTGAGCTATAGGAAGGCTAGCAAGACATATATACAGTATCTTGTCAAAATAGAATTACGCAACATGCACTGCATGAAGCTACAATATTTTCTATTAAAAATGTCAACATGATGATGCATGCTTCAGGGTTGGTGATAATACATGCCTTCATCAGATTCCTCTGCGTCTGTGTCAACTTGCACCGACCTTGGATCATTCGTGTCCTCCGGCTCCTCGGAGCCTGCACGACCTCGCCTCGACCTTCGATGATCATTCGTGTCCTCCGGCTCCTCGGAGCCTGCACGACCTCGCCTCGACCTTCGATGATCATTCGTGTCCTCCGGCTCCTCGGAGCCTGCAGGACCTCGCCTTGACCTTCGTCTTCTTCGACGAGGAACAGCAGCAATTGTCTCCTCAGAATCAGAGTCTGACTCTGTGTCATCCTGCACCCCCCTTCGTCTCTTCCGACCAGGAGCGTTTCGAACCTCAGGAACAAAAGTAGAGTCCTCACTAGAGTCGGAGCTCGACCCCAACTGGTCCTCCTCAGCATCCGAAGAAACGCTCATCTTCTTCGACCGATTAACCATTGCATAAAATCCTTTGTATCAAGGAACCTAAAAAACTATAAAGCTGTCAGCCAACACTCTACCAAGCAGCCAGCGATCAATGTACCAGTACTATGATCTTCTATTTGCAACGACATTGAGGGCTTCTTCGTACTCTTGAAATTACCATACCAATTAGATTACAGAGCCACAAAATTTGAACAGTCCAACAGTAAACCACAAAGCAACTAAACAAGTGAACAAGAAGCAGAAGGAGGAGCAAACTGCCACTCTAACAAGCAGCCAGCGATCAATGTACCAGTATGATCTATTATGAATTGCAACGTCATTGAGGGCTTCCTCGTACTCTTGAAATGACGATACCAATTAGATTACAGAGTCACAAGATTTGAACGGTCCAACAGTAAACCACAAACAAGTGAACAAGAAGCAGAAGAAGGAGAAAACTGCCAAATGTAAGCATCACATTCCAGAGCTTGTACTAAAACCTTTCACTTCCACAAGAAAATGAAAAACTAAGGAGCGCGCAGATGAATCTAACAGTTCACTAAACTACCTCACAAACCCAACATGCAATTCGAGACGTGTATCTTACCGTTCCAGAAAAGAGCTTGACGGAACATACAAGGGGAAATCACAAGAAAATAATAATAATACATGTGCAGAGGAAAGCAATTGTAGCAAGAATTCAGGGCAAGATTCGCATGTGGGACGAGAACAGCAACAAACACATGAAGCAAAAAACAAATAAACCCTAGTGTTCAAAGGAGTACACTGTAAGGGCGTTTGAGAGGAAAGGCTGTGCACCTGAAGGACATGGAAATGCAAATTGCATGATGACTGCAGAAGAGCCTTCAAGTCGCTAGAATGGAATCCTTGCAGAGCTCTACGGCGTTGCCAAAATTATTCAAGCCGGCGTGTGATGTGAGATTAGAGTTGTCGATCTGAAGGGCCGGTGAGTCGTGATGTGAGCCTGATGGCTGCTCGCCGGTACAGAGATTTCGACATGGCTCGGAATCCCCAAAGCTTGTGAGTGGATGAATGACTTTTTCCGCGATTATCGTCATTTCTCGTTACTGTGTCATCCGTTCCGCTTGTGTTTGAGCGATATGGGTGGAGCACTTATCCTTTCTTACGGTGGAAGTACCTTTTACAATACCTATTACCATCCATTTAACTCCTAAACGTCCTCACCCCTCTCCAGATTTGGAAATGTCTTATACAATGTAACTAAGAGGGATATTTTGAATTTGATGTATGAATAAAAGTTGTACATTATGAATTTTTAATTCTATCCATACAGTTAAATCGGCAATTGCTATGACCAATATTTTTGTATAAAATTGAAACTTGAAATTGAAAATTCTTTTGTAATTACAAATAAGATATTAACAATTTGTACATGAAATTTGTTCTAATTGGTTGAAATGTAATAGTCTTAGTGTAGTGATTTTTGGAGATTTTTTGGTTGCTTAAATTTATGAGTTGACTTTTTAAAAGCACTTTTACACTGAAATCTTCAAATTTTTGGGTGAATCACTACAACATGAAATGAGGCATAGAAATTTCACAAATTGTCCCCTTTCTAATCGGATCACATATGCATGAAACTAACTTCCTATAAAATATATAGTAATAAATCCACACTGCAAAAAGTCAATGACTGATGAGAAATTTGTGTTTGATTTTGTACATCGTTCACATTTTGGATAGCTGGACGTTTAGAGGTTAAGATGGGACCACATTCATATCACCGGAATCAGTTAACCCCTAAGAGCCCAAGAGACCATTTTGTGATTGCTGCCCTTTTTTAGGACTACCCAAGGCTCAAAAAATAATCTTTTCAATAAATTAAAATGATTTTCTAATAAAAAAAGTAAGTCTACTATCCAACCCAATTTGAATTATGCCAAGAAAGTAAGTCTACTTTCCAACCCAATTAATAAAAAAAGTAAGTCTAGAAACTGGGAACAATGATAGGGTGTGGATATGGGTCAATGCCAAGGTGGAATTGGGGGGGGTCCAATGATAGGGTGCCAAATTAGGTCTTGGGTGGTTTTGGTATGTTCAATCTACCATAGATTTTGTTTTTTTTCATGGATTAAATTTAAAGTAAAAATAAAGCCACCAATCAATTTGGTTTTTGTAGCACCGTGCGACTTCTTTTTTGTCTTGGTGAAACTCACTTTTGTATATGAATGGAGGAAAGTTGTGAAAAATAATCCTTAAAAATGAGAAAAAATGTTTGTCCTTAAGGATTAACAATCTAGAAAGCTCTTCGCCTTAGGTTTCCAACAACATATAATATGCCCTACTTCATTGAGGGTGTCATTGGGAACTTTGAGTCTTACCCTCAATTCTAAATTATGTGTCCGGGTACACTATAGACTTTGAAGAGACACAACTTTTGATTCACACTTCAATTAAAGCATTCTTTGAATCTATCGATGTGTGCTCTCACAAGGTTTCCAACCATGTATGGCATATCTCATCTCAGCCTCACACAAAATGCTATTGCATATTGTTCATTCGGGACACCTCTTGATTTTCCCATCTTTTTTCTTGCAAAGACCGGGACATCACCCGGGGTCCCTATGGCTCACCACGGTGTTTGAGATTTTTTTTGGAAAGGAATGCGACAATTTTATTTTTGTATATACACATCATGTATTCGTACAATTTGTGGTTTTTGTAGAATAATTAATTTGATTTTTGTGCAATTGTCAACAAGATAATAGAATGTATGTGTTTTTTCATCTTGATTGCTTGCTTTGTTTGCTTGTTTGATTAATTGTGATCAAATGTCCATATCAATTTTGCACGGAATTGTCTTATAGATTGTTGATTTTTTTTATTATTGAAATAATGTTGGAAGGCACTTTCCAATAGGAGGGTATTTGAAAACCTTTCAATAGCCCGGGGTGCATTGTACTAAACACGTACAAGTATACGTGAGTGCACAGAAGGGGTATTAATTTGAACATTGTTGTATGATGTATATTTACAATAATCATATTTAGTGCTGAAAATATTGACGTATACTTATATTAAACATATATTTAGGATGGAATAAATTAGTATACAAAGTTTTTTAGACATACAACCTTTTGGGGATTTTTAGAGGGGGTCATGAATGCACGTGATTCTCATACACAATGTAGAGTGCACCCTCAGGTTCAATAGTCCAAGAGTGTCGCGATGTATCATGATATACAGTCAAGGAAAGTATAACTTTAAGAGTTATGAAGCATTTTTTTTTTTAAAGACTTTTTTAAAAAAAAGATGAGGAAATGAAAATATGATGAACAAATTAAATAGAAGGTTTAAAATTATTATTTTTGATACTTCTTTTTATGTATTTTAGTGATGACCGTAGATTGGAGCTCGCTTAAAAAAATGGTATTGACGACAATAGGTTCCATTTGTGACTTTCCAGTGGTTGTAGGGTTTATAAGTGAGCCGAAAAAGCTGGTAATCAACAATTTCAGGGCAGGGTTTTCTTTGATGTAACCTAGCCTTTCACATCCTTGGATGGTCTTCTCATGATTGTTCCATTCCACCCTCAAAGAACATTATGTGAACTTGTGAAGTAACCTAGCCTTTCAAGTTTTATTCAATTTCATGGCCTTGTACTGTCACTGGTGGTGCGGAGAGAAGCGGAACCCAAGTAGTCTTATACGATAAATGCCCGTTTAAATGCTCTTTCAAAGATGAAACATACAATTCTTTGAGAATTTGTAAGACTTTATTGAAAAGCAATGAAGAGATGGAAGGTTGAAAAATAAGTTAGGATTGTAAATGAGAGAATGGAAATTTGATAGACAAGTTAAAGTTGGAGATGAAGGGATGGAAACTTGAGGAATAAATTAGTTTTGGATATTTCAAAAACTAGTCAAGAAGTGGGAGAGGCTTTTGAATCTTTTTTTCATACTCTCCTACACATTGAACACATGAGTTTCAATGATTCTAGGGGAGGAATTTTATTTTTATTTTTAATTAGAGTCTTATACCTTTGATGTACATTTTTCTAAAGATTTGAAGGGATTGTTTCGATTTGTTTATTTTAAATTCTTTTGCATGTTTTTCAATTAGAAACCCCCTAACCTGAACTACCTAAATGATTTTCAACAACTTTCAAGGACAATGACCAACACAAGTCAAGCTAATTGTATATACTAGGAGCAAGCTTGTTCATTTGTGACTTAAAAGAATTAAGGTAGGAACTAGGTAGGAACTAGGAAGGCCTATTGTGAATATTTATGAACTAGGAAGGTCATGCATTTGGTTGAAAATAATAAATGAGATTTAGATCACAATGAAGGGACTCAATGGCCAAAATTAATTTTTCAAGTGACATTCATTATTTTCTATTATTGCCACTAAGTCAACCTATTACTAATTCATTACTACAACAAAGTCACCATAACTATGGGTCACAAAATACGGAGAGGTGTTAGTAATTTATATTTATCATAAATACTATGGTGTGAAAATTTTAATAGTAATACTATTTATGCTTCTAAAAGAAATGGAAATTTTCAACCTTCCCATTGGAACATATCAATCAATGTACATCCACTAGGCCCTCTTACATTTACTGTCTTGGCCCTTGGTCGCTAACATAAAGACTCTTTACTTCAAAATGTGTTAAGTGGTATATATTAAAGATTTATTATATGCCAATTAATTTCTAGCCTTGCAATGTTTACTCATTGATGGACTTAGATTGTATAGTCAAACTTATTTTTATTTTTTTCTTTTCTTTAGGTATAGAACTCCTATAAAACCAAAAAAATGGCTTATAAATAATTTTGAAAATGCTAAAAGGGTTGAAGGACCACTTTTTTAAAAGAGTTGATTGAATGTGTTTACAACATTAAGTGTTAATTGGAAATTCCTTCATTGATGTGAGACTAATTTTTAATAAAATAAGGCACTTATACCAGGGTTAACTTTGTAATGTGTTTTGACAACTTATACTCTCAATTTCAGCTATCAAAATGATTTTATTTGTTAGTGTCACGTTTTATTTCGTTATTTTTTAATATTTTTAAACACATAGTACAAAATAATTATGTTTAAATTTTAATTCAAGTACTGAAGTGAAACTTAGCAAGTCTTGACTTTATTCCAATTTGAAAATTCTGAAAATTGAGTATTTAATTGGAATTTGAAATTTGAGCTTATAGCTATAGTTTATTGATTTTCCAAATGTAGAACGACACACAAATTTGGTTTATAATATAATGTTCTTGACTATGATATAGTTCTTTGGACAAAAATTCAAAAATATGAAGATCATTATGCAATGGATATAATTTCTCTTCATGTTCCTTAAAAAATCACAGTAATTTCAATTCTTCACAAAAATATGTGAAGATTTTATAATGTATAGAAGACACGTGATTTCATTTAAGAAAAATAAAATATACTATGTTTCGTTCATGCAGTGGTAAAAAGCAGCATATCAAATGAAAGATATCGAGTTTGAATACCAAACGTGAGTGTAAGTTTCAGCAGCCTGGTGTCCAAACTAAATTTCCACTTCAGATTTTTGAGATGTCCACGTCACCCTAAACCAATCACAAGGAAACTCATATGGCACTTTTAAACAGAAATTAATCAATTAACGTTGAAACTGACCTTAACGGAGGGTACATGGTCATAGGTTAAGTACTAGGAAGCAAACTGCTTCCATAGCCTGGCTATGGAGAACCCCCAAATCCATACCGAATCCTCCGCACGCAATTGTGCAAAAGTAGCTGAACTACTCTAGACGACAATGAGAGGTTAATAGAAATTGCTTCTGCAAAGTAACTGGGATGGATCGAGATAGCAAAGGACGTGTTGTTCTGCAATGACTGAATTCATTTGCCTATCAAATAAAAACAGAGAAAAAATGATAACAAAAGAACTGCACAACACTCATTCATGGCATGAACATCTGAAGCTAGTACAAATCAGGAACAATCTACATAACAACCTCCAAATTCAGTCTGCAGGCTGCCTTGCTCTCCTACGGTAGAAATATGAATTCATGAAAAATTGTTGAGGTGGTGGTTGCTCCACCTTCAAAGGGAAAAATTAAAGTAACATATCCCTGTGAAACTCCAAAAACATCTGTCATAACATTGAATCCATGTCCAGCATTGGAGTTACTGCTTGAGTTCCTTGCACAGAAAACTGCAGAAAGATAGCTAGTTACTCTCCTCCTGGTAACGGAGTCTAAGGATAGAGATGCTTTTCTTCATAGAATGTGCGAAGAATCAACTGGACCATAGACATGCTTTTCGACGAAAGGATCACTCCGATTAATGACCAATTGATATGAATTCATTAGGTCTCTATCCAAGTGTAGATGCTTGATAATTGAGCGATAGTATGTACAGCGATTGACGCTTGAATTTTTCTAGGTTCAAGCGCTTGAGCTCATTCCATATATACACTAATATTGATCATTAGACAGGGTGATATTCAACCGCAATGAATTTAGAACAGCTGCAGGCCCAGTCATCCGATCCCTTCATTTGTTATCTCTATCCCACCAGGATAGAGACTACGAAAATGCTTCGTTTTCAAGGAGTTACATGGCTGAACAGTATAAACAAGCCATAAAAATACATATAGCCTGGTAAATATGAAGGCAGAGACTCACCAGTTTCTCAATACGTGGGATCTCTTCCAAGCCAGTATTACTTACATCAATGCAAATCAGTTCTTTCAAGTGACCCATGTGGAGTTTCTAGCCATTCGATCTCTCGACGAAATTTCCACCCGGTTATACTAGTACAAAACCCCTGTTGAAACAACATCGTAAACAACATTAGGATGTTGTTTCAACCTTGCTTGGAGGGTGGTTGAAACAACATCCTAATGTTGTTTAGGATGTTGTTAAAAATATGTTGTTTGAACCTCCATGTGGAAACAACATATTTGAAAACGTTGTTTCAGCGCAGGATGAAACATTATGAGTGATGTTGTTTGAACGTGCTGATTGAATCAACATTTCTCAAATGTCCTAAATTCAGTAAGAAATTGATGATTTCACAATGTTGCAGAAACGTAGATTCCAAGGTGATATCAAAATGTTCAAACCAAGAAGATGTTGTCTTGCTTTCAGAATTCTCAAATTGAGTACATTTTACAATTACTGAGAAGTAAATTTCATAATGTTTCACAATGTAGACTTCATCGTGTCCAAATTGTGTTCATTTCAAGCTGCACACTACAACTGTACATTTACCTGCACACTCTAATCTAAAACCAATCACTACTATCTACAACTACACACTACAATTCTAGATTCTAATCTATGTACACACATGGACTCAAGATATATTGCAAAAAAAGATAACCTCGGACTAAGCCCTAAGTTGATCAATTTCCTAAACTAATCTATTTCCTGCACTAGCGTATCATTTCAAGATTTAGGTATACCTTGGATCCTTGAAACTAATTTTAGTTCCTGCAATCATGTAACAAAAGCACAAAATATAATGATAGTTATTCTTTCACAAACAATTTGAATCATACACGCACATGAAGAAATTTGCATCAAATTCCTCGTGATCTTGATGCCCTGGCTATGGCAAAGAGTCTAGCACTAATTCTCATCCTGCACCGAACACACAAAGCAGAAGACGAAACGTACCATGGTTGTCAATGGAGCCGAGCCTGCGGGGAAGGAGCGCAGTGATAGTCCACCAAATCACAGTGATATTTTCAACACAAGAAGTGTCAGTGGTTTCAGCAGCAGCTAGAAGTGTCGACTTAATCAGTAGATTCAAGATTGAGCTAGAATGAAAGGGAATCGCTGGCAGTACATGATTGATAGCTAGCTAGCTCGATGGATACGTACAATGGATCGAGAGGCAGCGCAGATCGTCTCGGACAGGGATCCAGACCGAATTCGTCAGTGCAGGCGAGCTGAAATGATCCCGTGAAAACAGTGGACCCAAGGCAGTAACTTCGATTGTGCGTGTGAAGCTGGAAAAAACAGAGGAATGGAAACTAAGTTGCATACATGCAATGAGATCAGAGCGGTCAGTAACTTACAGTAAGGAAGTTCAAAGGCCCTGGTCAGGAGTTCAAATGCTGGAAGGGCAGCAACAACTCGGACGCCACAAGGGAGAGGGAACTCCCACAAGCACTTGGCTCAGTGTGTCGACGAACCGCTCAGTGTACCTCCGATTTACCTCAGATAGGTAGCTGTGCCTGCAGGGAAGGAACTGTGCCTGCGGGAAAGGAGCTGTGCTTGATAGTTCCACAAATTTGTGGCAAGTAAGGTTTACCCTCTGTCCCAGGGCATTGACAACTGTAATGAAACCATTGAGCATCACATTAGCATCATCGCTTGTCTGCTCCTGGAAAGCATACAAAATGCCATCAATTAATAGTTCCTCTAATCGAGCATCGATATCTGAAGCTCCCAGATTAGCAACCACTTTCTCGATAGTTTCCATCATATGGTAAGGCGTACTCTCATCCTTCAGATCCTCAACCACTCTTCCAACGATATCAACAACACCCACTTTGACTGCAATCTCAACGGTAGTTCCTGCGATCAAGAACCATTCTTCGGACCCAGAAGTTGCGGAAGAACTCAGGAAGAATCTATTGTCTAACATAGTTTGCTTCCACTCCCTCTGTACTCACGCACTGTTTCACGACCTTCAGCACAATCTTTTTCATTTCTTCGTCAGGAGACTGGAACTCCCTGATCAAAATAACCATCACTTCCTTAGTGTAGTAGCTGGCATACATTGCATCCATGAGCGGAATGATGAATCCAATAGCTTTCAAAAACGCTGCCAACACCTCCCCCCTGTGCGACCGAATGCCTTTCCAAAGCGGCTTCAACACCTCAATTTGACGATATATTGACAAAAAAAAAAAAAAAACACTGACCTGCAGTCGGTGCAGATGCCGTCGTAGCGGGCGCAGGTTTGATCGCAGCCTGCTGAGCTTTAGTAGGTGCCAATGACTCCCTCGAGATGATTCGGTTCAGTCGACTTCCCTCTCCGTCGCATCCTGTGGCTCGTCATCTTCATCATTCAGCGCAATTGAGCGCTCGTAACCCTCGAACCTGTTCGACGCTCCATACAAATCCCTGTCAAAACTCAGCGAGGTCACTTGCAAGCTCCGCTTCATGTTTCCGCCGCTCCTGGACCTTGGCGATCTCCCGGTCCGTTGTCTCGACCTCCATCTTCGCTCCCAAACCCTACGCCCCTCAAACCCTAAATTTACTCCACCAACTACTCTCAACAAAAACTCAATAAAAAGTCAGGGAAAGAAGCTATGCCTGCAGGGACTCGGCGGACTTCCGCAAACAAAGCCGTCAACATCGATGCGACCCAAAAGACAGCGTCCGATTCTCAAGGTAGGGCTCCATAACTACCGACAATACATACTCCTGAACAACAGTGAGGGTGACGGAAAGAGTACTGGATCTACTCATCATCGTCCAACTGAGTACCGCCATAGAAAATCTCCTCTCTTAAAACCCTGAAATAAAGTAAGACCCAGCAGAAGAAACCAACAAACAGCAAACATCACGTACAAAGAGAGTTAATCTAGGCAGCTAACTTAACGTCCCACAAGATCAACACTTAGACAGCGGAGAAGTGATTTAGCTCCTTACCGGCAAGATGAAGAAACAAACGAAAACCACTGTAGGCCTCGATCAGATGCAGAACGGAGTACGTTGGGATGTTCGCAAGCGAGTAGCAAGACTGAGGAAGGGCCAAACCCCTGCACCAAACTCCGGAAGAGAGTTGACTGAGCGATGAAACAAGATAGCAGAACTAGTATCCCGGAGAAACACGAGAAGTAGGAAAAATTCGGGGAAGAAGCTATGCCTGCAGCAAAGAAGCTGTGGCTGAGCTGTGGCTATGCCTGCGGCTGAGCTCGAGAAGAGAGCGACTTTGAACTCTGCATCGGCTTTAGCTTAGCAAGCGCCAAACCCTAAAACGATCCTCAGCTGTCCGATCTGATCGATGGTGAGCATAGCCCTAGGGTTGTGAAGGAGTTCTCTCCGTTCTAATTTGTCTATGTTCTAGTGTTCTCCATGAGTTCCCACAAGTTGGTGGAAACAACATTTTTTGGAACAATGTTGTTTCAACACTGGTGTTGAAACAACACACAACCAAATTTTGGTTGAAACAACATTTTTGTCCAAATGTTGTTTGAACATGTTGTTTAAACGGGGGTCTTGCACTAGTGTTACTTCCCTCAGCTCTGGACATCGGTAGATAGACAGCGACACCAGCTTCCGCAAACCCTTAGATCGACCTTCTACAGACATCTGTCCACTTTCAGCACCCTGGTTTGATGCCATCCCCTATCTGATATAATAATAATAATAATAATAGAAACACCAACCCTAAATAAGGGCCGGCGTGAATAAAGTGTTCGTTCGTAATGTCAATGACCCGATGCCCACCGGACAAAGGGACATTGGAACAAAACTACTCTCCCCTTTCGAGGATGGACACTATAGTAACCAAGACAAAGTAACAGTGACAGTAACAGAGGAAAAAAAAGCGAAGTAATGATGGGTGAATATTGGTTTGTATAAAGGTATGTTTAGTGTAAAGTTTTATCACCAAGTCATGAGTTCTTTGGTTGGTTGGTGAGGGGCGTTGGAACACGATTATGTGGTCCGGGTTCGAAACCAGTTGGGCTCGTTGAGCAGTGGTGTGATACACATGGCTTGGTGCTGCTAGTGAGTTATCATGGCAGGAAAGTTTGTACCAACCAACTAGCCCTTCCTATCCCCTGAGACAAGTTGATCTAGTTGTTTGAAGAGAGTGGCTAGCAGTGGTTTTTACCACTATCCTCCCTCTTTTAATGTACTACATCTGTTGGTATTGTTTGATTATTCTCTATACGTCTTTTATATAAAAGGATAGATCCGACATATTGTATGGCAATGGTATTTATTGCTTTGAATGTGTGTTTTATGGAGGTTTCGCAAATGTTGAATTTTGTTTCTAGTTGTTTCATTGAGGGGGCGTGTGTGGTTCCTCTGGCTCCAACTGTAATGATTATGATAGGGTCTACTTTCCAACCTTGTTGTATGATGTTATTAATTAGAGGTTGGTATTTTTTAAAAATTCTGCCAATTGTTTCTGGTGAAAATCTGTCGTTTGTATATGTGAATTCTATGAATTGTATGGTTAGGTTATTATCGGGGTTTAGAGGAGGTGGGCTTTGGTATGGGAGGCCTTTAATGCATAGTATATCTGGTTTGAATCTGGCATTACATTGACATCTTTGTTGATTACAAGTGCATGGTAATAACCATGGAGGAACTGTGTTTTCTTGTGGATTATTGTTGAATGTGCCCGCATTCATGAGAGTGTAGCATCTTGATTTATTTGAGGATAGTATTAGTTTTCTTAATTCCCATACCGCTTTATTGTGTCTTTTGGTTCTTAGTGCGTGTATATGGTGTTGTTTGCATAGTAAAAGTACATGTAGCCATGTATCTGCATCTTGTGAATTACATATGGGACAAGTTTTTGAGGGGAATCTTTGTATGCCGAAAATTAATTGTTTTCTGGCATTTACCCATGTATTGACCGGTTCTAAATTTTAGTATGCTTGTTTTTTGTGAGTCTGTTATTTCTGGATTATTCCAAAAGTCATTGGACATTTCGTTATCTATGATGGAGTTTGTTGTCCATTTGTTAATGTTGGGAAAGTCTTCTCCCAATATTTCTAGGTTATTTTCTCGGTCATGTTTCTTTATGTATTCTTCCAAACATCTAACTGGTCGTTTGTCTGGTCGTTTGATACGACCGGGCCATGTGTCTTTTTGGAAGTAGTAAGGTGTGGTATGTGCAAATTCGTGTGGATTTGTTGCAACTTGATAACCTCTTTTCATGGTTCCTTCTTGTGCGAGTTGATCTGCGTGTTCATTCCCGTTAATTTTAGCGTGTGCTTTAACTTTGTATATTGTGGTTGGTTGTGTTCGCTTTTTTAGCATTTTTACCATTTCTTCTAGTATGGTTTTAACGGCGTGGTTGTTTTTTTGGGTTGGGTGTTTTAGTTGTGTGTTTAGAGCATGTATACAGTTGAGACAATCAGTAAAAATATGTGCGGGTTTGTTTATGTACTTAGTGGTGATGAGTGAAAGTGTTTCATGTATGGCCATTAATTCTGCTCTGAAGCATGTTTGTAGTCCCAACAGTCTTTTTGATATTTGTACATCTGGTTTAGATGAGTTGTAGATTCCATATCCAGCTTTTCTTTTTTCCAATGGCCATCATCTGCTTCTTTAGGTGGTAAAAAGGATCCATCTGTGTAATAACTGTATTGTGGTGGAAATTTTAGTGTGGTGTTTATTTCGAAATTTGGAAGGGGATTTACCCACATGGTTTGTAGATTGTCATAGGGTGGGTATATGAGTTTGTTCCATTTTGTGCTTTTGTTAACTTTTGTGTTTGGTGGTGTGGGTGGTGCTGTTTGTGTATGGTATTGCGAAATTTGTAGATTTTCAATTGTTGTGTTTATGGTTTCTATTTGGTTTATTGTGCCAATGTTGTTGTTTTGATGGTGAATACACCATATGTGCATTGCAAGTGGCTCGTTTCGGGTTTTGTTGGGTTCTAGTGGTATTGTTGGTTCATCATATGTAATGGTGTCCGCGGCAAAATGTATGATGACGTGCGTATCCGGAAAGGGTCCGTTGTAAGGTGATAGATTTTGGTACCAGTTGGTGTCTGTGATTGCTAAGATGGTGACAGTTTCAGGGTCTTGTTTTGCTGCTAGTCTTGCCCAATGTATTGCTTGTTGTGCTGTTTCGGCGTCATTTGGGTGTGCATATCCGATGCCTTTCCATTTGTATTGAAAGGCTGTTCCTAGTGAGCCAAAAATCTTGACTTTGGCGAATGTTGAGTAGAATTGAGTAGATTTCATAGAACATGTAATAGGTGATGAAAAGTATGAGTGTGTTATATTAAATGTTGTTATTAGTGTGTCTAGAATGTTGGATGGGATGGTATGGTGTGGAGTTTTAATTGTATTCTTTTTGTGGTTTTTGTGTTCATATCTTTGGTATAACCATACTACTTCTGTTTCAAATGTTTGTATAGCAGGTATAAGTCTGTGGATGTTGTATTTGTTGTTGTTATATTGTTGCCATAACCATTTTATTCTAGTAGTCGGAATGGTGGTGATATATTTGCCGGTGTCATTATATATGTGGGTTTTCTCATTTTGTGTTTGAATGGTGCATTTGTTTGTGTCTATGTCTCTTTCTGGGTTACATTCAATTGTGGATGTTTTAATGTAGGGGATTATTGTTGGAGGTGGGATATATCTTGTGTCTCTATATTGTACGGGTGTAAATTGTGTATTTATGATATTTTGATAGTGTTTGTTTTTATAATCTGTGTAATATTTTGTAAGTAGGTTTAGATTATGGTGTATTATTATTGGTAGGTTTAGTGGAAAAGGTTCGCGTTGTTCTAACCATTTATTATATGTTATGTGGTTTGAGTCTATCCATTGACATCGGTAGGTGTTGTATTTTTTAGGTATTTTATATTTGTCTTTTGTTGTAATTGTTTTGTGGTTTAATATTGTGCAAACGGGGAACCTTATGGGGTCGTTTTTTATGTTTTGTGGTGGGGCTGGCTGTTGTGGTTGTGGAGTTTGAGGGGGTTGTACAGGGTTTATTGGTGTTCTTGGTATTATTCTGTGGTTATGTATTTTATATTTTTCTTTTAGTGTACGAGGAGGTGAGTGCATTCGGCATGTATTTGGGCAATTTTGGGTACATTTAGGTTCACAGAAGAGTTGTTCTGCTAAGTTTAGTGCACTTTTGTCTAGTTTAGTTGGATTTTGGTAGTATATTTTGAATTCTTCCGGTGACATTAGTTTTGTGCCGTTGGGAAGGATGATTTGATTTATGTTGTAAATTTTGTGTGCCATTAATTTATATAATAATTTGATGGAGAGTTTTGGGTCTAAGTGTGGAAGTTCGTTTATGACAGTAGATCGCCATTCTTTTTCTAGTTCAGTCATGTGGAGTTGGAAATTTTCTTCTGTGCTTTTTAGGTGTATACCACCTGCTGTTTTCAAAAGGAATAATGTTCGTGTTATTGGTGATGTAATGCAATCTTGGCGTTTAATTCTTGGGATGTCTTCGGCACCACCGGCTTTAGCAAGTATGTGTTGTATTAGTCCTTTATATATTATTCCTAGTCTTCCTTTGTCGTTAAGCGCATTTCGAAGTTGTTCACTAATGCATCTTAGGTAGGCGTTTTTTAGAGAGAAGGCTTCTAGTCCAAATAAATTATGAGGAAGTTGAGTTATTATGTTTGCGGTGCTTTTAGGTAATCCACATATTGTTTTTTGGATTGCAATAATTTTCTTATCAAGTTTTTTAATGGTTGGTAGTGAGTATGGGACTGCAAAGAAGCTGTAGGCTATACCTGCTCTGATTACTGTGTCCACCATATTGATTCTTTGTTTGATAGTGGCAGGGCATTTTGATAGTTGTTTACATTGGTCTATTATTTTAGTTGTGGTGATGTGTGTTTGGAGTTTCCATTTAAGCGATGGAACTAATTGTATGCCCAAGTATACATATGGTTCATTTTGATGGAGTACTGGTAGTGTTTGGTCTCTGTAGCTGATTTTTTGGTTTGCCATGTGGGTTTTAAATTTATTTGGTTGCATTTTGATTTTATTTGGGCAACGAGTGACGGCACATTTTGCAACTCCTAAGTCCATGCCTGCCCATTCACAGAATTTGTCAATTTTATTTATTTGTGTTTGTAGTGATTTTATATTATTTGATATTGTTGCCAAATCATCTGCGTATGCTGCAGAGCTGATTTTTATTTTTGATGTACCAAATGTGTATCCGTTTTCTCCTCTTTGTAGCCATCTCAAGAGTGGTTCGAGAAAAATTATGAAGAGATATGGGCTAAATGTGTCTCCTTGTATGGTGCCTCTTTGAATCGGTATTAGTTTTGTTTTGCCAAAGTATTCACCAGTAAATATGGTGTTTGAGTGGGAGTAGATGTTTCCAACTAGTATTATTGCATCTTCTGGGTATCCAAGGTCTTTCATTATAGTTAAGAGCCTTGCGTGGTTTAATGAGCCAAATGCATTTTTAAAGTCTATATATAATAGGTGTATGTCTTGATTTGTAAATTTTGCGTCTTCTAGTGCTGCTATTAGGAGTTGTAATTGTCTTGCTGTACTTCTTTCTGCTCTGATTCCTTCTTGACTATCGTGTAAAATTTGGAATTTTTCACTGTATGCTGATAGTATGTGTGTTAGTGTACTGGTGAAGAATTTGTATATTGTATTTGCAAGTGCTATTGGTCTGTGGTTTGGCAGTTGTGCACGATTTCCTTTTTTATACAGTAGTATGGTTAGACTTATTTTCCATGAGGCTGGGATTTGTTTTTGTTTGTAGCAATGTGAGAAAAATAAAAAGAGTAATTTATGGAAGCTTTCGGGCATGTTTTTTAGTATTAAGTTGGGGATTTTGTCTGGGCTTGGTGTTTTGTTGTTAGATAGGTGTTTTAGACACATTTTATATGATTCTCGATCAAAATACTTATACAGTGGTATTTGTGGATTTCCTCTTTTTTCTATTACGAAGCCATCAAGGTCGTGCCATGGATATTGTCTCACTCCGCAAGTGCATTTTGTTGGGTGTTCGGGTTGGTAGTAACATGTTGGTACTGTAGGTCTATTACTAATTGATTGTTGTATGTGTATTTCATTTGCTATGTCTTCTGGGCTGGTTAGTATGTTGTTGTTTCTATCCAAAATGCAGTCTAATGGTGGTGTTTCTTGATTTTTGAAAACTTTTTTGTTTATTTTCTTCGGGCTTTTGTCGTATAATTGTCTGTATTTTAGTATTGCCTTTTTTATACAACTTTGGGTATATTTTGTGGTGATTTTACGGGCTTGTATTTTTGCTGTCTTGGCTATTTCTACTAATGATTGGATCCATTCTTGTTGATCATGTTCTTGTGTTGGGAGTGGTGGGATGGTTACGTTTGTATGGGTTTTTAGTTCTTCGATTATTGGATGTGTTTGCCAATTTTGTATATTTTTTGTTATGTAAATTGTTTTTCTAATTAAATGGTAGGTGGATAGGTGTTTTTTCCATGTTTTTTGTAGTTTTCTTGGTAAGAAGCCTCCTTGTTGTGAGGCATGATTTGTTAATGTCGGTAACGAAGGTGCTCTACAAGTTTCTTGAATTTTATCAGATATTTTTTGTATCATGTGATCTAGTTTCGAGCATGATGTTTGCCATTGGTCGTTTGTTAGTTGATCATTTGATAGTATTGTGATAAGTTCATTTATTTGTATTGAATTTTCTTCGAAGTATTCTATTTTGAATTTTTCTATATTTTCTTGTGGTATGGGGTTAAGAATTCTCGTTGTTTTATTTGCTATTGGTATAGATCTTGCTAGTAAGGTGTTTGGTGGTATGTATAATGTTACTGGTGAGTGGTCAGAGTTAAGGTTGTGGTCATTGTCTGTGGTTGATATGTATAGAGTATTATCTGGTGTTTTAATGTAGTATCCATCTATTAGGCTGGTTTGATTATAGTTTTGTCCCCCTTGTCTGGAGTATGGGCAATCTGTTGGGATGTATTCTAATTGGAGATTATTTGTAAATGCTCTCCATTCGATGTCTTATGTTTGTGGTGGGGTCGTGTCTGTTCCATTTTGGCGTTCAATAAGTGCTATATCTCTGTTAAAATCACCGCACAGTATGTGTATGGTATTTGGATGTGCATTGATTTGTTGAGTTATGTTTTGTTGAATCAGTGGTATATATTGTATATCCTCTGCATGTGATGGCATATGTATGTGAAGAATTAGCCAGGTTTATAGCGGTTTGTTATCTATTTTTATTATTTGCAGATAGGGTGATATTTCTTTAGGGGTTGGGATTTTGGTGATATTGCCGGGATATGCATATTTTTGGTGTATTAGTGTGAGGAGACCTCCTCTTGCGGGAATGTATGGCATTCTTTGTTGCATACATCTTGTTAGGGCGTGTGTGTTGTTAAAAATTAATTTGTATTTTGGGAATAGGTTTTGTATGTATTTGGTGGATTTTGTAGCGGTTAATTTAGTTTCTTGTAATGTGATGATAGCGGGTTCATCAGGTGTGTTGGCAATTAGTTCATGTAGGTTTGGGAGAGCCGTGTTCAGTGATGAGGCATTCCATGTAATAAATCTCGTATTATAATTTGTTGTATGTATTTCTTGTGGTTGTAGTGTGGGTATGTTTGGAAGTGGCGGGGGATGAGTATATTCATGTAGTGGTTCATATATTTTTAAGGTTTCTTCTAATAAGTTGATAGGGAAAAAAGGGAATTTATCAGTCATGTTTTGGAGGGTTATAGTATCGTTGTGTTGATGAATAAAATTGTAGATTTCTTTGTGGATGGTATTTGGTGGGTTTATTAAATTTTGGTTATTTTCTATGAATTCTGTGTATGGGTGATTAGTTGAGATGTGTCTTTCGGGCGGGTTTTGTAATAGTGACATTTTTTCTAGTAGTAGTGTTGTCTAATCAGGGTTTGGAATTTGTATTAGGAGTTGGTCACATGTTTCTTTTGATGGACTGATTGTGATGATGAGTGCGTATAATATTCTTGGGGGTGTATGATGTTGGTTTCGGTAAATGTAATTTGATATGTGTGGATAGTCATTACTTGCTTCTTCGTGATTTGGGTGTGTTATATTTAGGATAGAAGATAATTGTTTTGCTAAATGTTGGTACTCTGGATGAAGCTTAATAGTGCTTGGTATAAAGTATGTTCTGGATCTTCTTTTATGTGTGGGTGGGTGTGTTTTTAATAAGTTTGTTTCGATGTCCCCACATAATATTAATAATAGGTGATAAAAGTTTCTTTTTAGATGAGATTTTTGGACCATTTTTTCTTTATTGTTATTATTATTATTATTTTTATTTTATTTATTTTTATTTTTTAGTTTATTATGGACGAGGCCGGTAGGCCGAATCCACTGTTGTTGTTGTTGTTGTTGTTGTTGTTGTTGTTTTTTTGGGATGAGGTCGTTAGACCTAGTCCAATTATTATGTTTGTTGGTATTTTTATTATTGTAGGGGTATTTGTTTTTGGGATCAATGTCTCCACTTAACATTAATAGTTTATGTGAAGACTTTCTTTTATTATTTTTATTATTTTGAAGTAGTTGGGAACGGTATAGTATTATAATTGGTGGTGTGGTTGTTGAATTCTTCCTTTTGTAGAGTTGTTGTGTTAAGTTTTTGTGTGTGTTAAGAGAATGGGATTTCTTTGAAGGGACATTATAAATGATGTATTTGTTAGGTTCTATGATGTATAGTGGTTTTATTATACTATTATTGCTATGGGTTTTGTTTAGTTTTGTAAGACTTTTGTAATGAAGAGGATTGTTGAATATGATTATTGTGTTATGGGGTGGTTTTATATAGATCTTACTTATGTATTCTCTATGTTTTTGTATGTATTTTAGGTCCATTATGGTGTATCCTTGTAATAGTGTGTTTAGTTGTGTCGAAATTTTTGATGTATGTTTTGATATATTGTTCTTTTTTATTGATGTTTTTGGTATGTGTATTTTTGTATTTATTGGGTTTTTATTGTGTATTTTGTTTTGATTGTATTGGTATGTTTTGGGTTTCTTGTGGTGTTTTGTGTTTATGTATTTTTTGTATTTTGTACTATTATTATTATTATTATTATTTTTGTTTGTAGTGTATGTTGTCTTGTTGGTTTTTTCGTATATTATGTGGTTTTGAGTTTTGGTGTTAGTGTTTGAAGTATTACTTTTTGTTTTATTTTTGTTTTTGATTTTGTTTTTGTAGTGATCCAAATTGTGGTTTGGTCTACTATTGCTAATATTTAGCTTATGTATATTAGTATGGGTGTTGGTTTTGGTATTGGTGTTGGTGGTATTTTTGGTGTTGGTATTTGTATTGGTATTAGTATTGGTATTCCAAGACTGTATTTTAGAGGTATGTATGTATATTTTGGTATTAGTATATACCTTTTTGTATTCAGTAGATGGTAGGAATATAGTATACGTATACCAAAATGGTATGTATATATATATATATATATATATATATATATATATATATTTTGGTATTTTGTATGACAAGTCTTGTAAATACTGCGTATAGATACCAGGGAATTTTTTTGTTTTTCTACTCTTTTAGTATTAGGTATGTATAAAGTATGTATATATACTATGTATATTACTCTGTAGTGTTTTGTCACTCTATGTTTTTTTGATTTTCTAGAGTTTTCCTAGAGGTGCTACCCTTGATATCTTGGATGCCTTTTAAGGCTAACATGAGAGAGTCTTGGATGAAATCAATCTTGGATTGAAGCTCTTCATGCATTGCATTGTTGATGGTCCTATCTTCCTTCATCCTTAGCTCCATTTCTTCTCTCATCTTCTTATTGCTTGTCTCCACAATTGTGATGACGTCCTCTTTTGTGATTTGTGGAGTTGTGGTTGTTAATGATGACACCGTATTGACCAAAACCGTGTTGATGTCATTAAATCCCCATTTCTCAATTTGTTCTTTTGATGGTGGTTCTAGGCCTTCCAAGCTTCTCCTATGAGGCAAAAAATCAACATAATGCCCACCAATGGTTAGAGTTTTGTTGAGAAACTTACGGTACACTATGGGATTGACACATTGAACGTTAGCACTCCCATTATGCTTGGTTCCAACCTCCCTATAGAACCAAATGGAGGTGATATTACTAGCATCCATGAGTTTGTTAATTTCCTCGGTGGTGTCATTGACCAGGAGCAAGATAGGAAGATGAGAGAGAGTTAAAGTGATAGCATCCTTTTTGGCCGTTGCCTCCGGGGTCATGCGAATGCTAGAGGTGTTCTTCCTTTGAGGAGCAATGATTTCTTGCTTGGCGGGGATGTGATGGAGTCGGATTTTGTCCGCTTGTGATGGAGTGGGTGCCATGATAAAGGCATGGCTATCTTGAGTGCCCTTGTGCACTCCGGTGATCTCAAAATCTTGTTTCCTATGGAAACTAGATTCTAAGATATCAAAGAATAGAGCAGAAGCGGATACATCCACTATATTTTCACTCTTAATTTTGATGGATAAGTTGTTGTTTCTAGCAACGGCATGGAAGCTCTTGCAAACTTTACCCAAGTAGTTGCTTGAAGTTAGCTCATCTAAATGTTCCTCCATACTCTCAAGATTGAGTATGAAGGGACGTAGTCCTTTGAGCATGTTGATTCCATCAATTTCGGGTTTCAAGAGGTGGAGTTTTATGATACCATTCCACACACCTCTTTGTCCACCTCTTTTGGTGCTAAAACAAAGCACCGCAACGGGATCAATAAGATCCGTGCCTAGAGGGATATCCATCTCAATGAGTCTTTGCAAAACCATAGGTTTGATATGGTCATGCAAATATGGGCTGTCCATGTGTGTTTCGAAGTGAACTTCCACATGGAAGTCAAGTGATAATCCGGTCTTAGGGTTTACCGGGATATCAAACGGTATTTGTGTCAAATTATAATGTTGACCCAATATACCATCCTCTCTAGTCATGGGGTATAGAATCTGAGGAATTCGTGGGTATGCCACGTTTGCTCCCCAAGCTTCTTCGGCCTCTTTTGGAGACATTCCTCTAGTGACCATGTCCGCAATTGACTCATCCGTGAACATAACCTCATCTTTGCATTCTTTTGCTAGTTTTTCCGTATAGTGAAATCCAAGCCAAAATTTTGGGCTTCTAATGGCAAAGAGCGTGTCATGGGACACGATTTGAGAGTCTATTGACTCTTTTAGGTTGTTTTCCTTGGGTGTGCCAAATGAAAGCTCGTCTGAGCCTTCCCTGCTCGTGGCTTGCTTTGGTGGGCTCCTGGTACGCCCTCTCTGGCTTGTTGTGCTGTGGCTTCTCCTATCGTTGCTTGGGCTACTGGTCCTGTCACGATTCGCCGATTTGGGGATGGGGCTTCGTCCTCTCCTCCTGTCGTTGGGTCCGTCGCTGGGATTCTTGCTTGCACTCCGAGTCTTGATACTCCATGCCTGCTCTTCGTCGGTAGTTTTCTGCTTGCCGTTACGGCTGTTCCGCTCGCTGTTGAGGGCTGCTCGCTCAGCTTGCGTACTCTCAAGGGGGCGGCCAGTCTTGGGCGCTGCAGGTTGATCGTCTTGTTGCTGCTATTCTTCATCTCGGTTGTTCCTGTTGCCGTCGGAGATGCTGCCTCTCGCTTCCTCAGTTCTGGCCTTCCTTGCTTCTTCTCTGGCTGCCTTTGCACTGAGCAGCTTCATCAGGTGGGCGGTGTGCGAATCTGCTTCCATGTTAGCGGTACTCTCTTCTTTGTTCCACGCCGATTGCCTGCTCTTCTTCCTCTTCACGATGCTGGTGGTTTTGCGCTCAGTCTTTGGCAGATCACGCCAGATGAGGAGCCTGCAGAGTTTTAGGGTTTGGTGGGGATGCTTACCTTTTGATGCGGCGTTGTTGCAGTTGTTAGGCGCTTTCTGCTCCACCGGTTGATGGAGATGCTGTATTAGGTAGCTTCGGCAGTTACTAGACTGCTCGTTGGGGGTGCTGCTGTTCCAGAGATCCCACTTACACCCACCTTGGAGATGCCTTACGCAAGGCTCTGTTACGCAGGTATGAATTCTGTCTACCCAGTGCAGCTTGTTCTTGCAAAGGTTAACAAACTTGCGGGGAAGGGAGTAGAAAGTAGAAGGGTGCTTACCTGAATTAGTGAGGGGTTGGAGTTTGCGTTGCAGGCTCCCACTAGGACTGCGATGGTGCTTAATCGGTGAAGGATAAATACTCTGGTGTTCTCCTGGCTTGTTATACTTCAGCTCACTACCATGGCCTCTGTAGTCAATTACGAACTCACCCCAAAAACTAGGAAATTTGGTGGTATTAGAGCAGCAGTAATGGTACCACTACAAAAAGGGAGGGTCCCAAATGATGGGAATGCGAATATAGGTATAGTGGTAACACCAATTAGAATTGAGTGTGTAGGGAAACTTACCTCTGTTCTTGCCTTCGTTAACTTTGGTCTTCCGCTTGGGGGCGTTCTTGAATTGCACAAGCTCCTGAGGCTTATGATTGATGTTGCTGGGTTTGGTTTTGAGATTCGGCCTGTTGTGCCGAGTTGTGTAGTACTGCTGCTGCTTGCTGGGGGTCGGATTATTGCTCTGTTTGTTGACAGTGCACACTGCCTCCTCAAGCAGGCAAGTCTTCTTGGGTTTCAAAGCAGATTCGGTTGGCTTGTTGATTCCCTGCTTCTTCGTCTGCTGCCTCTGGTTACTATGGACTTGGGCTCCAATCCAGACGTTGTTGGTGTTGATCTGCCTGCAAATGCGGGTGATGCTTACCTTGCTGGTCTTGCAATTGGAGCTGATCTTCTGCTTGGTAGAGTACTCGATGTGGGCTTGATCTTGAGGTTTTTGATAGCTGCTGTTGGGCTCGGATTTGGGGGCGGATCTGCTGTGTAGATCTGTGAGGCACTGCTGTCGGTTGTTGCGGGCTGGGTTTTTTCTCCTGCTGCTACCAGTAGCCTCTCCTTCTACAATCCGGCCTGTTTTCTTGATGCTTAACGCGTACGGAGTAGGACTCACAGTTTCTAGATCCCTGATCTCTTGATTCCGGCTGCTGTTGGCTTGTGTGACGATCCAGGTGCTAATGATGCTAGTATGCCTGCAGATCTGCGAGGGAGCGATAGCTATCTCTATTCTGCTGTTGCTTTCAACAACTAGTTCACGATGGTCAGGAATGTATCTTACGAAATTGCTCACGTACGGGATCACTGCATTACAGCAATGGGAAGGGAATAGCAAAGTACGAGCAAGAGTGTGAATAAGAATGAAAGTAATAGTGAGATTGATCTGACCTAGGTGTTGTTTACAAGTCAGTGTAGAGTCTTGCATGGGTGAGTCTTGCGCTGGCAGATCCGGTGGTCGATGTGGTCGCCATTGCTTCAGGATCTGTACGCAGTATGGATGCCTGCTCTCCCTTGCTCGCTTCTGCTACTGGATCTAGTGAGGCCTTCTGTTCCACTTGCACCAACACTTAGTGCGTATCCTCAAGCTCGCTCAGAAGTGAGGCCGATACGCGTCCCTCAGGCAATTCCAGATCCAACACATCTGGTCTCTTCCGCTCGCCCAGTACGAAGGGTATGGAAAGAAGAGACACTCACCGATCCAGAAACATTCAGGTCACTTGGTTGATGCGTGGCACCCACAGCTGCTTAACGGATCTAATCTGCACACGAATCCGGAATCACCCTCCCTGTGCTTAGAGCAATGACGCAATCAAACGAGTCCCACACCGGCCACCATCACTGCCGATCAAGCTTACAGAGCACCGCTCATTCCTCCTCTCTAGCCCGCCCGAACTCTCCACTCCCTATCTGATATAATTAAATTTGGTGTCGTCTAATGCATTAAAGTGTCTGTGCGTGTCGTAGACAGGATTGTTTCGAATCACTGTCTACACGAATTTATCGAAATGCGGAAGTGTGATCCATCTATGCTCAAACTCAGATAGGTGCACAAGTTCCATTTTCACCAACAAAGCGATGTGCATCCCAAATAAGTATACGCTAAATCGTGTATGATCACCGCCATAGCTTATACACAAAAACTTTGAAATTGTGGATTTAAATATGTAATTCTATTAGCTAATAACCTGCTATAACCAGCACTTCAATGAGTATGATGAACACTATTCATGGTTAACAAAAGAATAGATTATCTGGAGACTTAGCGACCGGCATAACTTACGTCTTGTATATATCTAAGCAGCTTCGATTCTGAACGATTGTAAGACATTGGCAACAAAGTGAGAGAGTTTGATCATCACGGTCATAATCGTCAAACCATCTGTTCCTAAGGAAATGTGTTCCCAATATCAGATCAAGAAGTGTGAATCTCAGGTGATCATCCAGGGAATAAAATCTCGGTATAGCCTGCACCGCACCCAAAAACAGCTATAACATCCTTGATTTGAACATATACTTTACAGCAATCACAATCAAAACAAAAACCCCCAGTCACAGTTATATCTCATGCATGCTACTGAACAAAGAGCCACGCGTACTGGTAGCAAAGATCAATCGCATAAGCTACGAGAAGTCATGATCATAGCTTCATGCTTTCAAAGAATCAATACTTATCTTAAAGATATCAATTATACCTCAAAGTTCATGAATTCAACTGCAAAGTAGAAGACATGTCTGTTTTGTTCAGACCTTCAGACCAGCTTTCAGTTCACTATACAAATCCCGAGGACTATCTACTCATGGTGTACAGCAACCTCTAATGCACACACTACATTCATGGCAAGAAGCCGATTCCAGTTGCTCACTCTCTAGAAACACCCCAATCCAACAGCCTGCCTTCTTGTAACTGACGTGTCTGCCTCACCCGTGCAAATATGCAAACTCAGGCAAGAGTGTTGAGGGGGTTCCCGCTTCACTTTCGAAGAAAAGAGGTAGCATTCTCATCAAAACTCTGGATTCAGCCATCTACTGCATTGTACTCCTTGATTCATTGCAGAGGAAACTGAAGGACGATATTTTCCTGCTTATAAACGAGAACGACACAGATCCATATCATTAAAGGATACTGCAAAGGATGAAAGAGATGATATCACGAAACCAATCGGTGACCAACATCACTTAACCCCTCAAGGCCCATCACCTTCACAATGTAGTCAAACTTTGATCTGTATCTCAATTTCTCGTTTTAAATTTGAGAAAAATATTTTGAAAATATTTTTTATAGATGAAACTATATGTTTGCTATAAATATTGATTTTTTCATAATATTTTCTAGAAAATTAAAATTATTATGATTTTCTCAAGCTTTATGTCTTCAAAAAATCATATTAATTACAATAAGTATTCAAAATTGATGAAATTTTTATCTTGGGTGTAAATCACAATTAAAAAAACTTTAGTATATTTAAAAGTCACATAAAGTTTTTAATTTGAAAATTTTGAAAGAAAAACTATGTTGAAGAACAAATTGACCCTTAACCCATTGAATTGGTAATTGCTATAAAAGATTCAATAATTGAAATTTTGATGAATCGTACACTGGAATAAAAACTAGACTTGATTACCTTTACATTATTAGTTCAACTCAAATGAAAAAATGATTTTTTCAGAGTGAAAACTAAGTTTGACCAGAGAAGGGACACTTTTAGGCCTCTTGGGCCTTGAGGGGTTAACCCCTAAAGGACCAATTAGCCCAAATTCGGCTTTTCTAACAGTTTTGACTTTAGAGTAGGTCGTATTTGGACTTCCTCTTGTTCAAAATTATTTAAATATTGACCAACACATCCAATGATCTTCAATACTTCTGTTGATATAAACTTTGACCCACTCTGAAGTATATTTTGCACAATATGATCACATGAATTTCTCATACTTAACCCTTTAGTGCCCAGGGTACTGTAGCAGACAGCTCTGGATTTCAGTGGGTTTTTCCACTGTGGTTGAGACTACCAAAAATAGAATGGGTTAAATTAGAAAGTAACCATACAATTCTATTCTCAACTCGAGAGCACACATTTTATTAAAATTTGATAATCATCCGATGGTGGGATCGGAAGATTATAGTATGTATTTGAACTGTATAATGCACGCTCAAAAACGAGATTTTGGGGGGTGTGTGACTTCAAAGTTAAATAGAATTTGAGGTAAATTTTCAAAAATAAAAGCAAAGAAGTTCAGCTATGCCCTATGTCAACACCTCTCCGTTGTAATCTTTCATATCAAAAATAGACTCACACATAATTATTGTGAGATTTATAAGTGAAAGTGACTTGTCCATGTACGGTTTAGGACAAAATTTTATACATTGAAAATTGACAGGAGTGGGTACATTAGTCAAGATCGGATTACACACACTAATGGAAGATGAAGAAGAGAACACAATCCAAAAAAATAAAACAAGATAACAAACTTCCAAACACAAGAAATACTACACAATACATATGTTGTATTTGTAAGTATTTACTGTATTTTCAAGTATTTGCAGTATTTTTGCGTTCTGTTGATAGGTATTTTGATAGTTGTACAATTCCAAATTGAAAATTTCTTTTTCTGGAAGGTGCGTAATGTATGTGCGCAAATCTAAACTTCAAAACTGAAGTTCCAATTCTTCACGGATTCTCTGCTATTTGCATTTCGGACGTTGTAGTGACCATAATGTGGTTTGCTGGGCACTAAAGGGTTAAGCTGTGAATCCTTGGTTCATTAAGGATTCATTAGCTGTCCATCCACGTGACAACCAACAGAAATTCAATAGGCCGCCCAATGCTTGGGTAGTGACTCATACTTCAACATCGAAGTTTTGTGCGTTTACAACCCTATCAACAACAGTCGTTACATCACGGAATATGATTAAAAAGGACATGCAATTTTTAACAAGTCGTTTGCTGCTGGCTCAAATAATAAGGCAGTGGCCTACAAGAAGAGCGCAAACATTCGAATACACAGGATTGCATATGCATGCGCCTTCCGCAACTCATTCAAGCTGCAAGTACTGTTATCAAATCATTTGTTCCGTTCATCACATTAATCTTCGTCATCCGAGCAACCAGAGAGATCGTCATCCGAACAACCAGAGAGATTGTACTCCGTGTCACTAATATCACTAACTACTACAACGTCAGGTCTCGTCTCCTCACGATTAAACAGCACCTCCGGTTTATCAAAGTAAAACGATGATGGATCATCTTCTATCAATGGGGTCTCCTCAAGCAACACCTTCTGCAATGCCGGCAAGTGATGGAGGTCAGGAAGACGCTTCAGCTTTGAATTCGAGCAGTCTAACGTCTTCAGACTCACCAGTTTCTCAATGCCTGGGATCTCTTCCACGCCAGTATATCTTATGTCAACGGAAACCAGTTCTTTCATGTGACCCATGTAGGGTAAGCTGCACAGGGCCTTGCAACCGCAAAGATCTAAATTAGTCAGTGAATGCAGTCCACTGAAGCCAGCAATGGTCAAAAGGGCACAACAATAAAACTTCAAGCTTTCCAAGCAGTTCAACGAGCTCAGATCCCCGCTTTCCAGTATAGGGCCATTCCAGATCTCCAATCTCCGCAGTCGAACGCATTGGCTGATGTCAAATTCGTGTCTCGGTCCACAGACTCGGAGACGGTATCGGATATACTGAAACTCTCTAAGAGAGGGAATGTCTCGTAAATCAGGATACTCGTCATATGACGTGCAGTTGGACATTTCTAGCCATCCGAGCTCTCGAACATATTTCCACCCGGTTATCTCCTTCAGCACCGGACACCCCATTATAACCAGTAACCTCAGCTTCCGCAAACCCCTGAGATCGACCTTCTCCAGTCCCTCACATCCGTCCAGTATCAACGCCCTCATTTGTTCCGGTGTGCAGAAATCTCTCGCTGACATAAACTTCCTGTCTCTATCCAAATTCCAGAAAGATCTGTTCGTGTCAAAGGCAGGATTGTTTCGAATCACCTTCTTCACGAATTTATCGAATACCCATAACCGTGACAAATCTACACACAAGACTTCTTCATCACCGAAGTGCACAAGCTTCTTCATCACCAGCATGATCACCTGCGGAGAGATGTACATCCACCTGTAAGTGTGCACCAATCGTGCATGATCATCGCAACATCTTCTAACCACAAACTCAAATCGTGCTCTTCACAGAGAAACTGCAATTCTATCAGCACATAAGCTGACATAACCTACACTTCAACCAGTATTCTGAACACTATTGATGGTACACAAACTGAATTAATTCATCGCAGACATGGTTACTGGCATAACCTACGTCGTTATAAACATCTGAGCAGCTTCGATTCTGAATGATGGAAAGCCACCGGCATGAATGTGAAACGATTCCTGGTTCTCCGTAAGGCAATCCGAAGATCAAATCAAGAAGTGTGGATCTCAGCTGACAATCAAGCGACCAAAATCCTGGTATAGCCTGCACCGCATCCAATAACACCAAACAGCATCAGTGTCTAACACGGTCCCTGACTCATGTAAGCTGTTCCCGTGAATCCGAAACCAATGGAAACATCCTAAGGTCATGGATGTCTCCTTCCCAACAGACTTGCAAAAAAGAGGCATAGTGCTCGTATGAACGGTCGCTTGCATAAGCAACTATAAGCCATGACCAGGGCTTTATGCGCTCAATGAATCAATATCATATCCATCAACAGTCCATTACCAATTGATATTCATTTGAGCCAACCCAAATCATACATCATCACCACTAACTCACGTCTTTAGGTCCACGTTACAGCAGCGGTAACTTACAACTTGTTTCCACAGCTCAGGCGATCCAGAAATCATTTGTGCATCTGGACTGTCTGCTGGGGAACTTCGTGTAACCCCCGGTGGATCCCCCTCGGCAAATTGCAACTGCGAGCCTGGACCAGTTGGTGTAATGCGTGGACTCACAGGAAGCGCACCAATTTCTGTTCTACCCTTTTTCAGTTGCGAGAAATCACCAACGCCGGGTGAAAGGTTGCCGCGCTTGTGAGACCTGGCATTGCCACAGACAGTGTCGATGACCTCGTACCATTCGCTGTTCAATATGGTTGCCAACCTCAAATCTCTAATTTCTTCTTCCGTCAGCTCAGCATATACCTTCTTTGTCTCCATGCACCGCACTTTCATTATTCGGTGGGACTTCACCAGAGTGTCCCATCGAAGCCGACACTGGTACCCTGTCTTTTCCGATCCTCGTGTGCGAGGATCATTCTTCACTTGTTCCGACACGGCGTCCCAGTTGATGGCATTGGACTTAGACTGCTTGCGAAATGGACTTGCTATGTCGTGGAAAGCTAACCTCTTGCACTCAACCAGAACCGAAGTCTCGTCCTCTGTCCAGATGCTTTTACTTGGGGCTTTCCTGGCTTTGGATCTCGTTGTAGGCCGCACTTCACCTACACCACATTCATGTTGTTGGTTGTGCTCCACGAGTTCATCGTTTGGTGCATGGTGAGCATGACCAAGTGCTCCAGAACCTTGAGCATATTCTGAGTTATCGGCTATCGGGCCACTGTTCGGCACAGAACCCCCAAGGCTTCCTTGTCGGACAACTATGAAGAAACAGGCACAAACAGGGTATTAAAAAGTGATTCTTGGAAGGACACGACCAATTCTTTCGCAAATTGGACGTGTTTAAATGGAACGCAATAATGAAAACAATTGATTCTTACAATAGTCATTGGAGTTCACATATCCGGCTGTAGGCGATAGTGAGAAACTCACCTCCATGCACATCTTGGACTGCGTGGAATGTACCAGAATCTTGTGGCTGATACAATTGTGACCAACCATTACTTTGCTGCAGCTGGCATGCTGCGTCTTGCATGGTGGTACCTAGCATCCATGGTGCTGCGTTTGACATGGTCAGAGCTGCACACAATCACGTGACCGTTAAACAACAGCACATCTGGTGAGGAGCCCCATGTTTGATGTTGTAGCGGCCCGAGAACCTACGCATTTGCTGGAGCAAGGAATTTCATTCGCCCACGCTACACCTAGTATGCTGGGAAATTCATTAGTCCAATCCATCTCATGGCGAATTCACCCAGAAATCAACAAACAAGGAAACCTCTGTGGATGTCCAGAGTTCAGAATTTAGCACTATCAGAGACGCGTCACTAATCTCTAAAACTATAAGTGGAGATCAAATGAAGCCAAGAGCATTTTCAGAAGCCCCAGTTTGTCCACGGAAACTAGAAAAATAACAACTGCTAGAAGCGCACTTGATTTTGGAACGTAAATTTAGAAGCATCGCTCAACTAGCAAGTACAACAACTGGGTGGGAAGCATAACAGGTGTTCTCGTCTGTCCATAGCCAAAACTCAGATCAACGCAATTCACTCGTCGTAACCAAGACTGGAGTTCAAACCATAGGTTGGCCAAAACAGGGCAGACCAATCAAGATCATCACCTCCAGGAGCAAGTGGCCAATTGGAGTTGGCACTTCACAAAACCCTGGAATGCGCAGCCATGCGATCACTGAACTTCACTTGCCGAACGAAGTGGTGAAACAGGGGCGTGGAAGAGGCAACAAAAAAAAGAAAGGAGTCGAGAGAGCGTCGGTGTAAAAGAACCCACCTGAGATGATCGACGATGAATTCGAAGCAACCCCGCAACAGATCGCAAGAGAAACACGAATTGGAGCGAGCAAGGCGCAGACGCGCGGGAACTTGAAGTTGGAGTGGCAGTCTCCGAAGGAGGTGATGATTTATACCATGGATGGTACCGACTACTGTGATACACCAAGTGTGTAAAGCTCTCGGATCGGAGAGCCCTTGGCAGTGTCGGAAATGAAATCCGAAGTGGAGCGGAGGCCATGGACGCAACGGCGCGTCCTGCGAAGAGGGGTTTGACTCCGATACGTATCGGAATCCCGTCTCTCCGAACTGTGCGTAGTTCCACTGACTGTCAAAGTCCCAAGGCCAACTGAGTGTAGGGCCTACTTCATTGATTCTAGGAAATGCTTCTGTCAGGAATTACCTGTCCTAGTTTCCTGACCTGTTTTTAACTTAACCCTTAAACGTCAAGAGGGCCTCGGCGGGACAGCCCGAAAGGGATCTAAATTTTTGGAGGAAAAAAATTTAATTAATTTTAAAAATAATAATAATAATAATAATAATAATAATAATAATAATGTAAAAAATGAAAAACGGCTCTGTTGGTCAGCATTGTTGCAGTACTTTTCAATAAACGACCTGAACTACGGCAACCTCAACTTCTGTTCATTTTGATAACTTTGATTGTTTGCCAATGATTCCACAATCTCCCAAATGAGACGCAAATTTGAAATTTAAATTGCTTTTTCAGTAGCTTTCCAACGCACTAATCCCCGCTTGGTTTGGTTGAGAAATTTTATTTTTATCTCAAATATTCCTTTCTAAAAAGCCCGTGGGGCTTTTTGGACGTTTAAGGGTTAACCCCTAAAGGATCATACATATCATTCTTAACCCCTAAACTCTCAAACGACAATTTTTTGGTCGCTGCCCAAATCTAATGGGTTGTCCACAACAAAATTTAGTTTATTGTGAAAATAAATAGATATTTTAAAATACTACATCAAGTGTACTTTCCAATGCAATTTGAATTATGTCAATCTGAGTTAACCCTTTACCACCCAGCCCTATTTTTGGTGATATAGTTTCTGAAACTCTCTTTGTTGAAATAAGGGATATTATTTATAATATTTAACCGTATAATTATAAGCATAGCTTAATTTATCAAGTGTTAGTTAAGATTAGGTAAGATCAAACTATTGGATTGAAAAATCATAGTGTGTTTTTGAACCGTATAATACACACTCAAAATCAAGATTTTAGAGGGTGTTTGACTTCAAATTTTAGTAGAATTTGGATTAATTATTTTGAAATGGTAGTTAAGTGGTTCAACATTGACCAGTGTTAACACCTCCCCATTGCAATTTTTCATGTCATGAATTGACTCATACATATTTATTGTGAATTTTATAAGTGAGAGTGACTTTTCCATATACAAATTAGGACAAAGTTTATCCATATAAATATGAAAGAATTTTCTATTTGGAGAAAGTAATGATGTTCCGTCCATCATTTCATTTGTTTCTTTGAATTTTACAATACATAAACCAATTCTAACCAATCATGCTATATTTTAAATTCTAATAGTGAAAATTGTAATTTAAAAAAAAATTCAAAGGTTAATGCTATTAAATTCATTATAAGAATGTTTAAAGTATTATAGGAAGTTTGACTGTACGAATAAATTGTTGAGATGATGTCCTACATTTTGTTTATTGATCAAACTCCATCAAACATATAGAAGGCACATATTATAACACATCTATGTTTTCTCCATTACCCTTTGGGCTTTAAAAAGTTAACATTTAAACCTTAAAAGACATAGTGAGATGAATAGGGCATCCCGAAGGAATATAGCTAAATTATTCATTTACACGTTAAACATGAAGAGGTTCTTTGGAGATTAGCCCAAAGAGCATCTCCAAAAGTTTATAGGAGGTGTTGTTGCTAAAAAGTATAAATTATAAATTATAAACCAATTAATCAATTAATAAAACTTCCAACCTCCCTTTGGTGCTAGGCAACATTTTGTTGTTTTTTTATTGAAAAAAGTTGTGTCATTTTCCATTGCTAATGCCCGATCATAAGTCTCCGCTTCCCCCGATTCCTTTATTTGATTGTGAATTGTGACACAGTCCTCTAAGTTAGACGAAAGTTGGAAATCATGGCTCGGTTTTTTTATCACCTTTCCAAAGCACCAATCCATTTCAATTTTGGTTGAGAATATCCACTTTTTCCTCCATTATTCTCTTATAAACAAGCCCATCGGGCTTGATTTGACGTTTAAAAGTTGAGCAATAGGATACTAAACCAGCTATTGTTGGGTTGATCATTTTACTCATACAGTAATTTCCCTTGGAACTAGAATCCAAGATGACACTTGCCATTCTATGAGGGAATTTAGTAGGATTCAAGCCAATAAAACAATTTTAAGATGTGAAAACAAAGAGCATCCAAGAGCATTGGAAAGAATCTTGGAATGCTCAACAGGGGTACAAAGTCTAGTATTAAACAACCTTATGAAGGCCCTCCGGGGACTTTTCACTTCTTTTGAACTTAAAGTTATAATCGAAACCAGATTACAATAGGATTCTTTTTGCAAAGAGACCCCTTCCAAAATCCATAACATTTTTCTCTGGTGAAGTTAGATTTTTTTTAAATGAAACATTGAATGAAATATACATAAAATAAAAATTGAAAACTTGAATGTCAACAAATCTTTGACCATTCTTAAATCAATGAGTTTGTATCCAATCATGGTATTTTTTTTCAAATTATAACAAATGGGTATTTTTGTGTTGTTGTCCTATCTATTTCTAAATTGAGATTCGTCCAATCATCCAAATTAAGAAAAACCCAAACATTGGTCTCATAAACATTTTCTGATGACTTGGTTTGGAGCAATGGAAAAATTTACTAATTTTATCAATCTATACGTTAACCCCTAAATGACAGAAGGGGTAAAGGCAAAATCTACATGTCTTATGAATTGTTACTTTTGCAACTTTGATGAAGTTTGGTTCAAAAGAGAAAATGAGAAGCATGATGTTTAGTAATTATCCGTATAGTCAAACTTTCAAAAAAAAAAAAAAATACTCATTTAATGAATTTAGAAGCATTCACTATTTAATATTCACCAAAATTCATTTTTAGAATTTGAAATTCAGTATGATTGGTTAGAACTAGACATTCTATTCTAAAATTCAGAAAATAAATTTATTCAAAGGAGAGAACATCGTTAGTTTCTTGAAATAGTAAACTTCATAACATTAGGAAATTATTGAGGTCTTTGTCTTTGAAAAATTCTCCTAGGTGGAGTTTAACTCGGATTGACATGATTCAAAGTGGATTGGAAAGTAGACTTGGTTTCCTATTTGATTTTTTTATTTATTATTATTATTATTATTATAAAATAGCTTTTTTCATCCTGGGAAGCCCGTAAAATAAGGGATGCAACCATTAAATGGTCATTCACTCACTAAGGGATTAAAGAAGGTTGTTTGTTTTGTTTTGTTTTGTTTGTTTTTTTTGTTACGTTGAGATCTCCTAGATTGTGTATTTTCCATCCTCATTCTTGGTACCATTGGAGAGCTCTCAATGAAGAAGGGTGCACGGAGTTTGTTTCGTTGCGTTTGTACATATGGTGTGAAAGTTATAGATTTTTAATCGAATTTGGTCGCTATAAATTGAATTAAATTATGAGAAATGGAATATGAAAATTTTTGATGCCATTTTTGGCATCGTTTGAAAGCTCTCGACGAGTAAGGGTGTAGTGAAGTTGTTTTGTGGCTTTTGGACGTACGATGTAAAAGTTATAGATTCTCAATTGAATTTTGTCACCATATATTGAATTAAATTATGGATAAATTAATCTAAAAAGGAAAAAGAAAAATGAAAGCTCGGGAAACACAAAAACGCATGGGTACACTTGGATATGGGGATATGGGGATATAGAGAGCACGAGGAATACGGGGACATCTCGAACATATAGACCAATAACATAGAGCCACACTAGTTAAGGTATTTAATTAAGAGTGAAAGCATGGTTAACCGAACCACTTGTTATCTTTGTGTAGAAGCAATAATACAGTGTCCAAAAATCTATTGATTTTTTTCTCTTTGTGAATATTTTTTTGTGGATAAAATAAAAGGTACAAGATCTAATAAAGTCTAACCAAAAAAATTGAAAAAAACATGTTCAATAAGTATTTATGTGTGTATTGTAAGGTTAAAGCGGTTAAAATTGGAAAAGTAGTTCTGACCAAATTGAAAAGTAGATATAAAACAAGTTGAAATTGCATTAAATAATTATTTTTTTTCAAGAACTTTTTCTTTGGAATCCTCGAATGCATAATGAACTTATAGAATATATTAGTTATATTCATATTGAACATGATTCAATTCATTAGATTTGCTCCTGAAATTTGTTTTAGACATCTATTTTCAAGCTTTACTTTTAGTAACCTATTTTTAATATTTTAATTTAGAAATTTGGATTGAAGTACCTAATAGAACTATGGGGGGCTCTACCAAATTAGAACTTAAATATATGAATTTTTAGTCATAATTTATGGCCTTTGATCAAGAAAATTGTAATTTCAGCACTAAGGATGATTTTAATGGCTTAGTTTACCGTGCTTTCATCCTTATATATTTTGCTTCATTTTGGTGTGCACTACAATGTATAGAAAAGAAATTCTCAAAAAAATGAAAATAAAAAGGATATAATCAATGCTTGAAATCAAAGAAAAATCCTAGTTCTCTTAGGGTTAATTCTTTTATTTGACAAGAAAAAGTTTGTCTTAATATTGAAAACATATTCTATCTTTAATAATAGTTTGTAGTTTATGTGGCAGTCTTTGCCCTACTATAGGTGACGTAGATCATGTTTGAAGTGGACACAACACACTTTTGAAGTATAAAACATAAAAGAATTATGTCGGAAAAAATATGTCAAGACTGGGACAATTATTTCTAGACAAAAAAAGTATCATCATGCTCTTTAGCTCATGCCTAATATTTAATTTCATTGCCGAAATGATGGGAATGTTATCTTTGATTTTGTGAATATTCTCTAAGATTCTCGTTTTTAACAATAAAACATTTTATTTTTTTTTAAATAATTTCCTAAGAACTGAGACATCTTTTGTTTTTTTAAATATATTTTGTCCACCCTTAGGGCTAGGTATGGTGGCATAGAATTGGTCGTCAACTAAAGGTGAATAATGTTGGTGGGAGTAGTACTGCCACTAGATACTTGGATAATTGTCGAAGTTTAACCCTAAACCTAATGGTCTTGTGGAAGTCAAGTAAAGTGTGAGAGTTAGAAGGTATTGCAACCTATGACTAATATGAACGCTAATATTGTAAGTGTATGACATGCGATTTTAGGGTTATGAAATCACGTTTGTCGCCACTGATAAATTGATGCAGCGTCATTCGTACCCATAAGCAAGCCTCACTAAAACCAAAGGGAGCGTGAAAATTTTCTTTAAAGAATTTTAGTGGAAAGCTGGAAGGAATTTTAATTTCATAATAAAATTGTTATTTGTTTGACACCAAAAGGATCAAAAATCACACATTTGACCCTTTAATTTTTAAGCAATTTTGAATAGGTCCTACATGGATTTTTAATATGTTCTTTTCATTATGAACACATGCAATCCTTTTCATTAATTTGGGGGATGTAAATTTCTCTTCCATCTAAAATATAATATTCACAATATGATCAAAAGAATGTTTTATTTTAAAGTGATGAATTGTTGATCCTTGAGGAGTCAATTTAGTGAAAAATCAATTCAAAAAGCAAAATTGGATCCTTAGAATGTCTAGTTTTACAATAGTAAATTCAAAAATGAACAATCTTGATGCTACAATGCATAACATTTTGAATGGATTCAAATATACATTCTAATGTATGTGAGGATGAGATTTAATTAGTCTGGTGTCAAAATTAAATTACGACATCAGATATTGAAAGATCCACCACGATTTAAACCAATCATGTGATGACATGTGGCACTTTTGACAAAAATTAACAAATTCATGTTCATGTTTTCAAATCACCTTTTTTATAAATTTATTGAAAATGTAGAAGTGTGGTCAATCTATGTTCTAACCACTTCACGTAGGCCCTTGGCCAACAATTAGTTATCTAAGGTAATTTCTCTAAAACAAACTATCTAAGCAAAATGAAAAGGCCTCATTCAAGCATTCAAATTAATTAAAAATGTGTTGAAATGATTTGCAAGCATTTCATTTTTAAAGAACATGTAGTATTATCTCATTCTTGAAGATCGTTTGGCATAACTTTGTTTTCATTTTTATGAGAAATTTCTTTTTGTACATTATAGTGTACACCAAAATGAAAGAAAATATGCAATTTATTCCTTTAAACAATCAAATTATCTAAAAATAAATAAATTCATCATTGCTACAAGGTATTTCATTAAAAAGTGCTCTTGAGACCCTTTTTAGGTTTTCCTTGAATTAAGATGAAAAAATGAACTTAATATTAGAAATTTACAAGATCAAAATAAATTCATTTGATGCACTTTCAAAAAAGTAACATGATTCGACAAATCCTTGAAGAATTATGCATAGTTAAAGTTTAGCTGAAATCATGCAATGGATTTGGAACTTTTAGAGGGGAATGAATTCTAAGATTTCGCTAAAAATATCATATGGGAGCTCAAATTCTAGTTTTTGGACCCAAGACCCTCTCAAGGTCTCTCGCACATTTAATGAATAAAGGGCACTATAATGAAAGGTTCATCCACTGACAAGGTTCATGAAGGGTAGTTATAACTGATGATGTTGATGTCTAAGAACAAAAAGTTGATTAAGAGGTTAGTGAAGGGCACTAATCACTGAAGAGGTTTATGAAGGGCACTAATCACAATGGATGTTCATATATAAAACAAACTTATGAGGTTTGAAATGTCGAAGAATAAAAGAGGTTGATGTCTAAGAACGAAAGGCTCATAAAGAGGTTCATGAACTAAAAGAGATTCATCAAAAACATTTATCACCAAAGAGGTTCATATCTAAATCTAAACATATGAATTATTAATTACAAAAATTATGCCTAAAAGCAATCAACAAATTCAATGTTCATCAATGGTAGTGCGGAGCATCAAAGAGCTCTACTGAATTTGATGATTGATTTTAACTTGAACTCCCTAAGCATCCAATTTTTGAATGATGTACAAAATCAAACTCCATTTTCTCATCCGTCATGCACTTTTTGTAGTGTGGATTTTCTTACCACAGATTTTATAGGAAGTTAGCTTTATACATGTGTGAACCCATTGGAAAGGGGATGATATGTGAAAATTTAATGCCTCATTTCATGTTGCAGTGATTCACTTAAATTTCTAAGATCTTAGTTCGAAAGTGCTCTTGAAAAAATCAACTCATAAAATTAAGCAACCAAAAAATCTCCTAAACTCACTACACTTAGAGTATTACATTTCAACCCATCTCAAAAACATTCATCCATAGATTGTCAATGTCTTGTTCGTAATCCAATTACAAATGATCCTTGAATTTTAAGTTTCATTATTTATAAATAAAATAATATTGGTGATAGCAATCGCAAATCTAATCGTTTGGATAGGATATAAAATTTATTATGCACAACTTTTATTTATACATCAAGTTCAAAATATCCCTTTTAGTTGCATTTTATAATGCATCTTTGCAATTCTTCAAATCTGGAAAGGGTTGTGAGCATTTCAGGGTCAGAATACCATCAAAGTATAATAAAAAAATCTAATTTGTACAACAAATTGTTTAACAAATCATACATTTTCATTTGGGAGTGTAATATTTTTCATAACTTTACTGTTATTTGGTACCTCTATGTTGTACTCCCTTTGTATCAAAATAAGTGTCCTAGTTTTTGTCAATGATTTTTTGTTGACATTTTTGTTGCCAAAAAAGTCGTTCCAAGTACTCGAAAAATGGTCTATCTTTAATAGTAACTAGCATGGCTATTGTGTTGTTGGCCCAAATTATTCCCGTGTTGCACATGTCCTTTGAGCTCCATATGTACTTGTGTGTTCCCTGTGTACCCACACGTTGCCAATGTACCTCTGCGTACTCCATGTTCCCAATGCATTTGGTGTTTCCCTGTATTCTCCATGCTTATGCATTTTCTTTTGCTATTTAGAATAATAAGCTCATAGTTTAATTCAATTTATGGTGACAAAATTCAATTGAAAATACATAACTTTGACATCATAGGTCAAGATACTACGAAACAAAATTTTTATACCCATATTCGTAGAGAGCTTTTCAACAATGCCAAGGATGACACCAAAAACCCCATATTCCATTTTTCATAATTTAATTCAATTTATAGTGACAAATTTTTGTTGAAAATCTATAAATTTTGCAATGAAACCAACTCCATGCACCCCTCCTCCTCGAGAGCTTTTCGATGGTATGAAGAACACGGCCGCTTGACGCACGGTTGGAGAGATGTCAACATAACAAAACAAAACAAACAACCTTCTTTAACCCCTAACCGCCCAACCATGCATATTTTGCATGATGTACGGATTTGAATTCCGATTTCTCATCCATCATGCACTTTTTGCACTGTGGATTTTTTACTGAAACTTTTATGGGAAGTTAGCTTAGTGCATGTGTGATCCGATAGAAAGGGGATGATTTGTGAAATTTTTATGCCTCATTTCATGTTCTAGTGTTCCACCCAAAATTTTGAAGATTTTAGTCTAAAAGTGCTCTTGAAAAAGTCAACTACTAAAATTAAGCAACCAAAAAATCTCCAAAAATCAATGCACTTAGAGTATTACATTTCAAACCATCCCAACACATTTCATTATTAGATTGTCAATATCTTATTCGTAATCATATTACAAAAGAGCTCTAAATTTTAAGTTTGAAAATTTATACACAAATATTGGTGATAGCAATCGCAAATCTAACCGTATGTATAGAATCTAAAATTCACAATGTACAACTTTTATTCATTCATCAAGTTGAAAATATCCCTCTTAGTTGCATTTTATAATGCATCTTTGGAAAATTGCTAAATCCGAAAAGGGTGAGAACTTTTAGGGGTTAATGTATAGATACGTAGTTTTTGTGTCACCTCATTGTCCACCCTATTTCAAGTCGATAGGGCTCCGGGTAGGGCTCACGTTTGAAGTCTAAGACATAGGACAAAACTAGGAAATTTTTTTACCAAAAACAAGGACATTTATTTTGAAACAAAGGACGTATAATTTAGCATTAATGCCTTCTACCAAGTCATTAAAGCTTGAAATATTCTGAAGAGCACTTTTTAATAAGCTACTTCATGGATTGAATGTCATTACATGCAAAATGGTTCATGCAATACAAAAGATTATTAGTTTTTTCATTTTAAACAAACTTATTTTAAATTGCAGTTAACCCTTAAGTGGGATGGTGACCCCTAGAGGTCCATACGCATTCTAGTGTACAAATCTTTTAAGAGCCCACCTTTTTTGTCTAAAAATCACGTGATTTTGCAAACACATCTCTAGACCCCCTACAAGGTTCCACAAAAAATCTCACATTTTTTCAACAATTTCTACCGCTCCGATCATGGATTATTACCGAAAACCGACTCATGTACAATATCCGTATTCTTGTATCCAGGCCCACTTAGGGGTTAAGTATGAATCGTGTGAGCAATGTTGAATAGAACTTTTTCAAAAAAATAAAAATAAATTGAAAACAAAACTTGTGCGTACATACTCTAGAAATTGTTGTCAGTTGTCCAAAGAACCGTATTCTTGCAAACTTCAGCAAAAGTCAAATATTGCACCTTCACATACGTTGTATACTTGTACATTGTGGAATTTACCTCTTCTAAATTAATATGAGAATACACTAATATAATATTAACATAATGAAAATTTATTATTGAGATTATTTTCAATTTATATGTTATAAATTATTTTACTACTTATTCATATGGGAAATCACCAAATTGTACACTACCTAGAAATTGCTTGAATTTTTTTTACATGTGGGAATATACAATATGTTCTACATTCACTCACCCTTAGTTTATAATGAATTCTAGTACATCTGTTTAGCTTTTCAAAAATCCAATAAAATCCAAATCCTCAAAAATATGGTAGTAAGAATAAAACATGGTCAAAACTCAGGTCGAAAATGTTTGAAATCATTTGCACTTTTTCATCGTGTTAATCCCTAAACGTACCAGGGTGTCCCTGGAATTGGCAATTTGAGAAAAATCATCATAAACTCCCATTTAGAAAAATATTTTGGAATTGATATACAAATGAAAGTTCTACATTTTGATTTTAGATACCATCCGTACGGTTTGATTCACTAATACTATCACCAATATTTAATTATCAATTTTGAAAGTTTAAATTAAAAATTCTTTCCACATTCGATTACAAACAAAATTTTAATATTTTTTGAGTAAAATTTGTTGGAATGAGTTTGAAATGAGATACTCTTAAACGTGGTGATTCTTTGAAATTTTTGTGTGCCTTAACCCTTAAACGACAATGCCAGCCCCACGGGCTTGGTTATATTTTGGGAGAATCTTGCTCATAACTTCTACTCCATTGCATCAAATGGGGTTTTTTAAATGCCAAACCGAGCATCTTAGAGAGATCTATACTTCTTTAGACTAGAGCCAAAGTAAATTAAAAACAGATTCATGCTTAAAATGAAATTTAAAAGAGATTTTGGGTGTGGTATCAGGATAGCATATGTCGTTTAAGGGTTAAATCTATGACCTCATTTTTGAAAGGCCACTTTTGAACTACAGTCAATGCAATTTTGGCTTGGTCAACAACTTCACATACTTCTACATTTGTAATTTTAGAAAAATATGTAATCAAGTATGACTAAATCCAACCGTTAGATAGGACAACAACTTGGTGAAGTATCTCCAAAAAATTGGATGACTTTCATCCAAGCATTGATGAGAACGTGGGGTGCGTCTGAATCTGTTAGTCGTCCCGTTGCTGGACGCTGTTACGTTTAGGGGTTAACCCCTAAGTGCCCAATCAATCACATTATGCTTGATTTTTGGTAAATGGCCCAAAAATTCAAATGTTATAGCTTTTTTGGAGTTGGTGTTTCATTAGATGTTTAATTTACGTTCCGATACATCTTTTGACCGTTGGAGTTGGAGTTAGAATAGATTTCATTTGAAGATTTCACAATGTCGAGAATTTTGAAATTTGAGTGTTGGAAATATAAAGGACTTTCTAAAGATGCTCCTATCATTCGTCTCTTTTAATTTTTCCACTTTTAATTTTCAATGACTTGTAAACATAACTTTCATCTACCTTAAATATAATTTAAGATAATGAAATTTGACAAAAATATTTTTATGTTAACTTTTTATCTTGTTTACATCATAAGCTTTGTCAGATTATAGAATATCTTTGAAATATGCTGAAATTTCTGTGAAACCTCCATAATATTGATGACTATCTATGAAAAATTATAAATCATACAATGTGATATTTCAAGTATGCAGATAGTAGTTCTTTGAAATTTACAAAACATGTGAGGGCCTTTAGGAGTTAAGGTTCTATAATGTAAGAACCAAAGGAATGTAGAATTTCTTTTATTGACGTGAAAATTGTATATACAATAACTTTATGTGGCTCTTTTGGAGGTTCTTTTGGTGGCACTTCCTCCGCTTTAATTTGTAGTAGTCACAAAAAGTTCAAATTTCTTTTTTCACTCCTATTTTGAAATCTTTAGATGAAGAAGAGAATTTGAATACGACAAGCAAAGCGGAATCACATGTTGACATGTGGCACTTGTGGTTTTTGGAAACAACGTGCGATAAAATATAGGGTATTCAATATTCATTTGAGATTAAATTTTGAAATATTCTAATTAAAATATAGGGGCTGATTAATGTTGAAAATGACTTATTAAAAAGATTCCAAACTATATAATACGTGCTTTTTTATTTTATTTTTATTAAAAACAACCCCTTGATAAAGAATATTTTAAGCTGAATATCATGAAGGCTTAGATTGAATAAATGAAAAATTTCATCTTTCCAATGTTGGACAATCGTGTTTCTTAACACTATGACTTTCAGGTTGCATTCTACTAGCCTCCACCTTTACAATTTTGTTGGTGTGTTTTTGTTTGAATGTGTTTCCTCTTTGCCATACGACAACAATGCAATTCCTTTGTCAAAAATGTCAATTCACAATTCAAACTCCCCCCCCCCCTCCCCCCCCCCCCCTTTTCAAAAAAGAAACACAAAATTACTATTGGCTATAAAAAATTGTAAATAAAATAGAGTATTTAATATTGCATGCATTCTTGATTTCTAATTACCTATAGGGTATTAAAAAATCAAGCTTAGTAAATATTTTTCTACTTAAAGGATGCCTAATATTCTAATTTTTAGAGATAATACCCCCCTTAAAGATAAGTGGTTATTGCACGTGTCTCCAAAAAATTACTTTAACCCCTAAACGTCCTCACCTATGTCTAGTTTGGGCAGTTTTGCAAAGATGCATTATAAAATGCAACTAACATGAATATTTGGAACTTGGTGTATGAATAAAAGTTATACATTTTGAATTTTAGATTCTATCCATACGATTAGATCTATTATTGCCATCACTAATATTTTTCTATAAATTTTGAAACATAAAATAAAAAATTATTTTGAAATTCGATTACGAATAAGATATTGATAATCTGTGGATGAAATTTGTTGTGATGGATTATAATGTAGTATTCTAGGCGTAGTGATTTTTGGAGTTTTTTTGAATGCTTGATTTTATGAGTTTATTTTTTCAAGAACACTTTTAGACTAAAATCTTCAAAATTTTGGATGAAACACTGCAACACAAAATGAGGCATAATTTTTTGACAAATTGTTTCCTTTTTGATCGGAACAGTCATACATGATGCTAAGTTCCCATAAAAAAATTCAGTAAAAAAATCACAATACAAAAAGTGCATGACGGATGAGAAACTACGGATGAAATATGTACATCATGCAAAATATGCATGGTTGGGCAGTTAGGGGTTAAGGCCCCCTCCTCCCCTTCCTAGGGAAAAATGGAAAAATTTGCATGTTCTTCCTGCATTGTAATTGTTTAAATGGATACCCCAAAAAGCCCTTTGAACTTTGAAATCAGCCCCCTATGGCAACTTTGAATGAGTCCCTCTTTAAAACAAAATAAAAAATTAATTGACCGGATGTGGTTTTGATTTCTTACACTCATGCAGTACACAAAAAAATTCACTTAAAAATTGAAGAGGTTCAAAGATTTTAAAAGAGATTCTTTTGTATAAAAATCAGAATTTGTCCTAACTGATTGATAAAATCCAAAACATTTGTTTAAAATATCTAATGACGTCATTTTGGTACCAATTTTTGATATGAAGTACATCTGGATATGTGTTATTTGAAATGATTAATTTGAACAATTAAAAATATTATTTGTTTTGTACTACAATGCCTGCAAATGCTAATTATTGCAATTTTTTGAGCAAAGCATAAATACATGAAAATTAATTTTTTGATTGAAATTTGAACTTGAATTAAAGTATGTCATGTCATTTAGGTGTAAATATTTTAATTTATAATTTTACTCAATTGAAATGGACAAATTTGTCAAATTTGGAAAAACAAATATACGTTTGAAATTTCCAAATTTCCAAATTCCAACAAATTTGTCCATTTCAATTGAATAAAATTAACTATTTTAAGTTAGATAAATATCCACATTTGGATGACATGAAACACTTTTTTTCAAGTCCAATTTTTCAATTGAATAAATTGATTTTCATGTATTTATGCTTTGCTTGAAAAATTGCCAAAAATTAGCATTTGCAGGCATTGTCGTACAAAATAAATAATATTTTTAATAGTTCAAATTAATCATTTTAAATAACACATATCTAGATATACATCATATCAAATACCGGTACCAAAATGACGTCATTAAATATTTTAAACAAATGTTTTGGATTTTTGTAAGCAACTAGGACAAATTCCAATTTTTGTACAAAAAGTCTCTTTTAAAATCTTTAAACTTCTTCAATTTTTAAGTGAGTTTTTCTTTTGTGTACTGCATGAGTGTAGGAAATCAAAACCACATCCAGTCAATTCATTTTTTATTTTGGTTTAAAGAGAGACATTCAAAGTTGCCATAGGGGTGATTTCAAAGTTCAAAGGGCATTTCGGGGTACCCATATCATACCATTGCCCTCCAATCATTTCTCCTTCAAAACATCATCCAACACAAAAATTGAAGAATGGTGGAAACATCTTTATCATTTAACACATTTGCTCCCATACTCTTAGTTCTATAAAAACTTTTCAAAAAAGTTATTTATTTCATTCCCATATTCCTTTATCTTGCTATGTAATGACACAATAGAATCACTGCCCTTGCAATAAATAAAACAGTGATTTAATTTGCTTGCATTCTCACTTGTTTCCAAAGGCAAGGTCCTTTTCTATCGATTGTTCTTTTAACATCAAATTACCAACACTATTCTAGATCATTAACTCCTAACTACCCAACAAATCAAATAATATGCCTGGTGTACAAAATCATTCCCGATTTCACGTCCGTTGTGATTGTTTTGCAGCGTGAAATTCTTATGGTAAGTATTATGATTAGAAGGGCATGATATGTGAAATATTTATACCTCATTTTATGTTGTAGTGATTCACCAAAAACTTCCAAGATTTTAGTCTAAATGTGCTCTTGAAAAACAAACTCATAAATTCAAGCAACCAAAATATCTCTAGAAATTGGTACACTTAGAGTATTACATTTCAACCCATCACAACAAATTTCATTCACAAATTGTCCATAGAGTTATTCGTAAAGTCGTCTTAAGTTTGAAGAATCTACCATGAATTTTTCTTTAATCATGTACTCTTATTTGCTCACTCCAAGTAGTTAGACGGTATGAAAGCTCTTGGCAGTCTATCATGATAAGATGATAGAAACTCCCGCCCTCTTACGAGACGGGTGTGAATGAAGTGTTTGTTCGCAATGATAACGACTGAGTGTCCATAAGACTAAGTGCCATTGGAACAAAACTACTCGCCCCTATCGGGGATAGACACTTTAGTGATTAGTAACAAGAAACATAATAGTCAACTAACAATTGATGGTCTATCATTATTAGGTGTGTAAAAGCTTGTTGATCTTCAAACTCATGAAAAACCTTTTTGGATTCCTTTTTTTGACACCTAAAAAAGTTTTCCATAAGTTTGAAGACCACCAAGTTCTTACACACTTAATAATGATAAACCAACAAGATCTTTGATACCATTTAACTATTTGCAATGCACAAATAAGACTATATTAAAGCAAAATTCAATATACCTACTTCAAAGTCAAAGTGACTTTACAGAAAACTCTAACATCTTATTTATAATCAAATTACAAATGTATTTTGAATTCCAAACTTTCAAATTTTATTGGAATATATCGGTGATAAGCAATCGCAAATCTAACCGTATGAATAGAATCTAAAATTGATAATGTACAACTTTTATGCATACATCAAGTTTAAAATATCCCTCTTCAATGAATTTTATAAAGCATCTACGCAAAACTGCCGCATCTGGAGAGGGGTGAGAACGTTTAGGGGTTACCGCCCATGCTATTTTCTTGACACTTCACACAAATTCACACAATCACTCACAATTCTAGACTAGGCAATTGTAATTCATTCGTCCACTCCCTTCAATGAGAAGAAGGCATGTCTGATTTGTTCAGACATTCAGACCAGCTGACAGTTTACTAGACAGATCCCGAGGACTGACTACTAATGGTGTACAGCATCCTCTATTGCACACACACTGCATTCATGGCAAGAAGTCGATTCCAGTTGCTCACTCTCCAGAAACAGCCAAATCCAACAGACTGCCGTAGCCAAGGTCCTGCAACTGACGTGTATGCCTCTCCCGTGCAAATATGGAAATTCACCAAATAGTGCTCAGGTGGTTTCGGCTTCACTTTCAAAGAATAAACGTAGCATTCTCGTCAAAAATACCTCGGGACTCTACCATCTACTGCGTTGTAGACCTTGATACATTCCACAGGAAGCTGACGGACGGTATTGTACTGCATGTAAACGGGAACAACACATATGCCTTTCATCCAAGGATACTGCAAAGGATGAAGTACACCATATCACGATACCAATTCGAGACTATTTAACTGTCCATTCACGTGACAATCAACCTGAATTCAATAGGTCGCCTAATTCAAAATGCTTGGGAAGTGATTCATACTTGAATATCGAAGTTTTGTGCGTTTAGAACCCTTGAACAAGGGTCCTTACATTAGGTAATATAATTCCAATCAAAGGACATGCAATTTTTAAGAAGTCGTTTGCTGCTTGTCATCAAAGGATACTGCAAAGGATGAAGTAGGAAACATCACGACATCAATTGGTGACCAGCATAACTTAACCCCTAAACAACCAAGAAGCCCAGATTGGGCTTCATGTAATTTTTCATACTATTAAGCAAGTCCTATTTGGACTTCCTCTTGTTGAAAAATATTTGTATTTTGACCAACACTTGTAACGATCGTGACTTGTTCTATTGATACTAAACTTGGCCCCATGATACAAATTATATGTCTCAAAATTTTATAGTTTGAATCGATAAATTTGAAACTGTGAATCCTAAGTCATTTCACGTGACAACCAACATGAATGCAATAGGTCGCCCAATGCTTGGGAAGTGACTCATACTTCGACATCCAAGTTTAGTTCGTTTAGATAAGGCAGTATGGTAAGGGGTACAGTTGCCGTCAGTTTAAGCATTTCGACCAACATGGAGCGCTCATTTTCAATGATAAAAAATTGCAGCACATAAAACTTTGGGCTTATTTGAGTTATCCGTAAAGTGAGCTGAAGAGAGGGTTTTGGGCCTGGAATTGAGAAAATCGATTGTCAGGCCCTAAAAGTGGAGCAGGTTGTCTGTACTTAAAAAAAACACAGGCAGAAATCTTTTGAACAACTAGAAATGGTGAAAGAAAAATTCTCCTCTGTTTCGAGCGTGCCCCGGGAATCTGGAACTGCGTCATGTTGCTGGATGCAAATAACAGCTAAACGAGGACATTACAGTGCAATTCAGGCCTGCAAGTTGGGTCGCGTTAAAGTTCCCCCATCGAACTTCCCGGTCGGGTGGGAGCCCACCAGTCGGAGGAGGCCGGGCAGCCTGTCCACGGCAGCCCTTCATCGCAGTCTTGATTGAAGTCTTCATCGCAGGGGTCTTCCGATCTTCGTGCTCTTCGTCGTTTCTCCATCCTCTTCATCCTCGGACCCTAATCTGCCTTCTTCCTCTTTCCTGCGGCGCTCCTCCTCTCTCTCATGCGGCGCCATTGTTTTGAGCTTCTCATCTGTGATCCTCGACTTATGCAGACCCTGCAAAATGACTTGTTGTGTCTCAAATTCATTTCTTCCAGATGAGCACAACCTCGAAGATTTCATTGAAATACAGCCCGGCCGACCTCTTTAATATGATCTTCATTTTATGCTTACAGGTTTCATTGGATGTATCCAGAACACCAAGAGCAAAGCTCAACATGTGTAAGAGATCGGAATGTTTTCATTCTCCGACAACACAGCCGGACACGCACTTTACCACACAATCAATATCGATCATTGACTGTCCGAACAACCACTTTTTATGCACACATTCACTGATTCGAAGTGATTGTTTCGGGTGTCAAGGCAGTCACGTTAAAGTGGTCGGAAGCTTGGTATGAACAATCTCTAAAAGAATGAATACCGGTGCACAGATTCGATTATATTGAGACCATTGTTTTGATGTTGTTGCAGGTGCCATTTCGATTGAATCACCTGCACTTCGTGCTTAACAGAATCCACCGTGTTATGTACACATTAATTAACAGGCTTGAGATCATGTTAATGTTGGGAATCACAGATGAGGAGCTCAAAACAATGGCGCCGAATGAGAGAGAGGAGGAGCGCCGCAGGAAAGAGGAAGAAGGCAGATTAGGGTCCGAGGATGAAGAGGATGGAGAAACGACGAAGAGCACGAAGATCGGAAGACCACTGCGATGAAGACTTCAATCAAGACTGCGATGAAGGGCTGCCGTGGACGGGCTGCCCGGCCTCCTCCGACTGGTGGGCTCCCACCCGACCGGGAAGTTCGATGGGGGAACTTTAACGCGACCCCTGCAAGTTAAGGATGGGGTGGCTCGATTCTTTTTTTGGAGGCTCGGTCTCCACAGATCATCGTGTCTGCAGCGTCCAGTTATAGACCAACCATGTCTGCATCGTCCAGTTGGGCGTGTGTTTAGTGCCCCTGAATTCAAGACAGGTACTTTGCGTTTCTCAAATTTTGGATGAACAGTGCACTGATTTCCAACCCAAACACAAGCTTGCTTTACGGATAACTCCAATAACCAAGCTCAATTTTAATTAATTTTTTCACAATGTATGATTTTGTTATAAATTTTCAAACTTAATATGCACAAACCACTGATGATGTTAGTAGGTGTACTAATAACCATCTTTCACTCCTAGTTCAATCAGATTGCTAACTTGATATTCAAAATCAATGCTTGTGATAACTTGATTGGGAAGTCCTGAAGTTAAAACAGCTGCTTTTATAGGTGACTAAAATTGGTACCTAACAGTTTCTGGTGCATCTACCTTACCGGTATTATTTCAAAGGATATCAAATTCTTCAAGAGTCGTTTGCTGCTCACTGAAACAATAAGCCAGTGGTTGCTCCCGGGAAGAGGGCAAACACTCGAAGACACAGGATTGCATATGCATGCGCCTTCCGCAACTCATTCAAGCTGAACGCACTGTTATCAAATCATTTGTTTCGTTCATCACATTAATCTTCGTCATCCGAACAACCAGAGAGATCGTACTCCGTGTCACTAATATCACTAACTACTACAACGTCAGGTCTCGTCTCCTCACGATTAAACAGCACCTCCGGTTTATCAAAGTAAAACGATGATGGATCATCTTCTATCAATGGGGTCTCCTCAAGCAACACCTTCTGCAATGCCGGCAAGTGATGGAGGTCAGGAAGACGCTTCAGCTTTGAATTCGAGCAGTCTAACGTCTTCAGACTCACCAGTTTCTCAATGCCTGGGATCTCTTCCACGCCAGTATATCTTATGTCAACGGAAACCAGTTCTTTCATGTGACCCATGTAGGGTAAGCTGCACAGGGCCTCGCAACCATCAAGCATTAGAATAGTCAGTGAATGCAGTCCACTGAAGCCAGCAATGGTCAAAAGGGCACTACAAAAAGAAAAAGCCAAGCTTTCCAAGCAGTTCAACGAGCTCAGATCCCCGCTTTCCAGTATAGGGCCATTCCAGATCTCCAATCTCCGCAGTCGAACGCATTGGCTGACGTCCAATTCGCGTCTCGGTCCACAGACTCGGAGAGAGTATTGGCCAAAACCAAATTCTCTAAGAGAGGGAAGGTTTCGTAAATCAGGATAATCGCTATATGAGTTGCAGCCGAAAATTTCTAGCCATCCGAGCTCTCGAACATATTTCCACCCGGTTACTTCCTTCAGCACCGGACAACGGATTAGATACAGTAACCTCAGCTTCCGCAATCCCCTGAGATCGACCTTCTCCAGTCCGTCACATCCGTCCAGTATCAGCGCCCTCATTTGTTGCGGTGCGCAGATTTCTCTCGCTGACATAAACTTCCTGTCGACATCCAAATTCTTGAAGTATCTGTACGTGTCAAAGGCAGGATTGTTTCGAATCACCTTCTTCACGAATTTATCGAATACGCGGAAGCGTGACCAATCTACCGTCGAGACTCCACCATAGTACGATTCCCGGACGTGCACAAGTTTCTTCATCACCAGCATGCTCACCTGCGAAGAGATGTACATCCACCTGTAAGTGTGCACCAATCGTGCATGATCATCGCAACATCTTCCAAGCAAAAACTGAAATCGTGCTCCTCAAAGAGAAACTGCAATTCTATCAGCACATAAGCTGACATAACCTACACTTCAACCAGTATTCTGAACACTATTGATGGTACACAAACTGAATGAATTCAGCGCAGACATGGTTACTGGCATAACCTACGTCGTTATATATATCTGAACAGCTTCGATTCTGAACGATGGAAAGCCACCGGCATGAATGTGAAAGGCTTTCTCTTTCTTCAAGGAGATCTCTCCAACGCTTTCCCAAGATCAGATCAAGAAGTGTGGATCTCAGCTGACAATCAAGCGACCCAAATCCTGGTATAGCCTGCACCCCACCCAATAACACCAAACAGCATCAGTGTCTAACACGGTCCCTGACTCATGTAAGCTGTTCCCGTGAATCCGATACCAATGGAAACATCCCAAGGTCATGGATGTCTCCTTTCCAACAAACTTGTAAAAGAGGCATAGTGCTCGTATGAACGGTCGCTCGCATAAGCAACTATAAGCCATGACCAGGGCTTCATGCGCTCAGTGAATCGATATCATATGCATCAACAGTCCATTACCAATTGATATTGATTTTAACCAACCCAAATAATACATCCACACCACTAACTCACGTCTTTAGGTCCACGATACAGCAGCGATAACTTACAACTTGTTTCCTCGATGTACTCCCCACCTCAGGCGTTCCAGAAATCACTTGTGCAGCTGGACTGTCTGCTGGGGAACTTCGTGTACTCCCCGGTGGATCCCCCTCGGCAAATTGCAACTGCGAGTCTGGACCAGTTGGTGTAATGCGTGGACTCACATGAAGCGCACCAATCTCTGTTCTACCTTTTTTGAGTTGCGAGAAGTCACCAACGCGGGGTGAAAGGTTGCCACGCTTGTGAGAGCTGGCATTGCCACAGACAGTGTCGATGACCTCGTACCATTCGCCCTTCAATATGGTTGCCAACCTCAAATCTCTAATTTCTTCTTCCGTCAGCTCAGCATATACCTTCTTTGTCTCCATGCACCGCTCTTTGATTATTCGGTGGGACTTCACAAGAGTGTCCCATCGAAGCCGGCACTGGTCCCCTGTCTTTTCCGATCCTCGAGTGAGAGGATCATTCTTCATATGTTGCGACACGGCGTCCCAGTTGATAGCACTGGACTTAGACTGCTTGCGAAATGGACTTGCTATGTCGTGGAAAGCTAACCTCTTGCACTCAACCAGGACCGAAGTCTCGTCCTCCGTCCAGTTCCTTTTCCTTGGGGCTTTCCTGGTTTCGGATCTCGTTGTAGACGGCACTACACGACATTCATGTTGTTGGTTGTCCACCACGAGTTCACCGTTTGTTTGATGTTGAGCATGCTCAAGGGCTCCAGAACCTTGAGCATATTCTGAGTTATCGGCTATCGAGCCACTGTTCGGCACAGAATCCCCAAGGCTTCCTTGTTGGACAACTATGAAGGAAAAAGGCACAAGCAGGGTATTAAAAAGTGATTCTTGGAAGGACACGACCAATTCTTTCGCAAATAGGACGTCTATCAATGGAACGCAACAATGAAAATCTGGAACACACAATTGATTTTTACAACAGTCATTGAAGTTCACATATCCGGCTGTAGGGGATAGTGAGAAACTCACCTCCATGCACATCTTGGACTGCGTGAAATATACCAAAAGCTTGTGGGGGCTGATACCATTGTGACCAACCATTACTTTGCTGCGGCCGGCATGCTGCGTCTCGCATGGTGGAAGCTAGCATCCAGGGTGCTGCGTCTGACATGGTCAGAGCTGCCACACAATCACATGAGGTTTAAACAATAGCACATCTGGTGAGGAGCCCCATGTTTGATGTTGTAGCGGCCCGAGAACCTACGTATTTGCTGGAGCAAAGAAATTCATTTGCCCACGCTTCACGTAGTGTGCTGGGAAAATCTTTAATCCGTTCCATCTCATGGCGAATTCACAAAAGAAATCCCAGAGATCAACAAACAAGGAAACCTCAGTGGATGTCCAGGTTTCAAAATTTAGCAGTAATCTCCAATCCTCACTAATCTCCAATCCTCGGATGAAGTAAGAATATGTGGACATCAAATGAAGCCCAAAGCATTTTCAGAAGCCACCAGATTGTCCACGGAAAGTAGAGGAATAACAAAAACTTCAAGAAGCGCACTTGATTTTGAAATGTAAATTTTCAAGCATCACTCAACCAGCAATTACAACAACAGGGTGGCAAGCATAACAGGTGTCAGTAGCGGAAACTCTGAACCCAGTTCACTCGTCATAAATAAAGCCTGTAAGTTCAAAAGGTTTGTGAAAACAGTCCAGACCAATCAAGATCGCCACCACGACGAGCAAGTGGCCAATTGCTCTTGAACCATGCACTTGGCACTTCTCATAACCCTCGAATGCGCAAGGATACGATCACTGAACTTCGATTGCAGAACGAAGTGGCGCAACAGGGGCGTGGAAGAGGCAACAAAAAACAGAAGGAGTCGAGAGAGCGGTGGTGTAAAAGAACCCACCTCAAACGATCGACGACGAATTCGAAGCAACTCCGCAACAGATCGCAAGAGAAACACGAAATGGAGCATGCAAGCTGGCGCAGACGAGTGGGAGCTCAGAGTTGGACTGCAGTCTCCGAAGGAGATGATGATTTATACGATGGATCGTACCGACTATTGTGATACAACAGGTGTGCAGCGCTCTCGGATCGGAGAGCCCTTGGCAGTGTCGGAAAACAATCCGATATGGAGCGGAGGCCATGGACGCCACGGCGCGTGGGCAGAGGGGTTTGACTCCGAGACGTATCGGAATTCAGCCTCCGCGAAGTGTGAGGGCCGCTTTACGCTTAGGAGTCGGGCCCGTTGTTCTGGGGCTCAATGCAACAAAAAAAAAATTCAGCCCATATTAGCCCTTAGGCCCAGCCTCAAGCACTCAATATAATAAGACTACAGTTTTTAATGAAATGTGCACTGGGACCCAAGGCCAAAGTTTGGGATTCCGTATTTGGTGATTCCAATGAATTGAGTTAGGCCCGTGTAAGAGCTTGTCAGTTATAATGTAAAAAATGTTTTGGTTGTTTTGGGTTCGACTCCTAGTGTAAAGGGGTTGGGCCCAAAGAATGGCTTTCGACCAATGAGAAGTAAGGATTTCAGCCTATTTGCACATTAGTTTGGGCCTGACTCCGAGTGTAAAGCGGCCCTAAGTTCCACAGTGAATGTCCCAAGGGCCTCCTTCGTTAATTTCTAAGAAGTGCTTATTCCTGTCCAGAATTAACAGTCCTAGTTTTTAGCCACTTTTTAACTTAACGTTCTCTTTATGTGAAAACATATCGTCAATCAGTACACTAAAATCACTATGCACTGGGACGTACGGTACTTTCGAATAGCCACACTAATAATTATTTCCCAAAATATTATGGTAAAATTCATCCAAATTTGATGAGAATCTGTTTAAATAGATGAGAATTTGTCCAAATGGATGAATGTACCCACGATGATTATCCACCCACAGTATATGGTGATTTCAATGTACTGGAAAAATGGTCTATCTTCAACCCCTTAACCCTTAACCCCTAAACGACCATGTTCATCTCTAAACTATTATCACTTCTCGTGATGCTTTCAAAAATGCTGCTATATATCTCAATTAGTGTTCATGTAGAAAACTTCATTGTTGAAGCTCAAAGAGGACTTAGTTGTAAGACTATATATCAATTTTCAGAACAATCTACCATATGGATTATATAATTATAAGGTTTGATCATGAGTTGTTTTTTGAAATTTTTGAGCAAAATCAACAATTCATTCGCTGCACAAATTCTTATAAATTCTAGAAACATGATTAGCGTTTGATATTTCAGAAGCATACAATGATGTATTGTATCTAAATGCTCACAAAAAATGGTGTCCTAAAACTAAACACAACAACAATGATTGATTCCAAAAGATTGATGTTCAAGTACAGGTCTTGGAGATGACCAGACCAACCAATTATTTATACCAACAACTTACATTCCTTCCAGCATTGGTTTGTCACAGCATCTCTAAGTGCAAATTACAGGAAGAGACAGTAATATCCTATTTTCTTGACATCTAAACCCTAAACAAACAACATACATTTCGATAACCCCTAAAAGTCCGAGGGGTATTGAACAAAACAAAAGATGTGTTATAATATGTGCCTTCCATATGTTTGATGAAGTTTGGTTCGATAGAAAAAATGTAGGATATCATCTCTACAAATTATCTGTACAGTCAAACTTTCAAAAATTAACTTTAGATATTTTTTTAATGAATTTAAAAGCATTAATCTTTGAAAATCTGTATAAATTATAATTTTTGCTTTTAGATTTTTAAATTTAGCATGATTGGTTAAAATTGGTTTATTTATTGTAAACTTCAAAAAAGCAAAAGAAATGATGGAGGGAACATCATTACTTTCTCCAAATAGCAAATTTTATAACACTAAGACAATGTTGAAGTGATCGACTTTGAAAATTTCTCCCCGGTGGAGTTTAACTCGGATTGACATAATTCAAATTGCATTGGAAAGTAAACTCGATGCAGTATATTAAGTTTTTATTTTTATTTTTTCAAAAACATATTTTTTGTTCCAGGCAGCCCGATAGATTCGGGCAGCGATCAGAAAATGGTCGTTTGAGCATTTAGGGGTTAAAGAAACCAGACTACTTCACATGTACAAATTGTCGTTGAACTAGGTCTTGAGCTAACCAAAGAAAAAGATCCACTACCGATCCTCGTGCCATCTGAAAACGGATTCATACAATCCTAATTACCGCTATTCACTGATTTGATGCACACACCAATCCAGTTTATTATCACAGTCTAGGCATCCAATATGCACAAGACTATACAAAGCTCTCTAACAATGTAACAATCAATAATAAGTGTTGCATGTAAAAGTGAGATTAGAGGAGTCAACGAAGACCCCTTTCCACACTTGTCGAGCTCCTTATTATCACAACTTCTTTTGGAACAACATTGTGTGTACAAAGTGGATGAGTCCATTCCTACGGTTTAGTGAGAGAACAAAGCATGTGATATTACAAAGATTGATATTAAAGAGCTAAGAATGCTAGAATCCACAAAGCTCAAAAACAACACTTGCATGAACTGTCGGATCCGATAGAATAACTTTGAAGCCTTAGAAGAGAAATGAACCCTCCAAGGGACGTTTTTGATGTTTGGGCAAAAATCTAATTTTTTATTGGAATTATATATTTTTTTTAAAGTATTTTAAAAAATAAAATGTTAATAATTTTTAATATTAAAAATATATTTAAAACTATATTTGAAAATTCTAAAAAGACTTTTAATATTTAAATATCCAATCTAACATGTCGAACTAACGCCACATCAGATTTCATATTTTTAATATTTTTTTATTAATTAAAGAAATTTTAAAAAATTCAAAATTTTAAAATAATAATAAAAACTCAAGGCCTCTTAGAGGGCTGAAATTTCTTGTAATGAGTAGTTTTTCAAAGGGTTTTCCATTTGAGGTGGTATTAATCTGGTCTCATCTCCAAGACGATTGAAGCAGATTCCAGTCCCCTTCACTTCGTCATATGGTTCTTTCTCACACTACAAAGAGAAGGCGTTGCTTTTCACTCCTTCTGTAAGTCAAACGGCGCCACATCACACTCACCAATTTTTTGGTTGGATTTGGTGAGTGCGATTCGTCACGTAGGACAAACATGTACAGCAAAAAGCGACAATGAACAGGATCCTCTAGAGTGAGAAACGATGCTTGTGTTTGCAGTGTCACCTCCCAACTTGTAATAGTGAGGACGACATTCATGTTTGAATTTGATACTCTTTGCATCATTTTCTGCATTTTAATGAAGAAGTGTGCTTTCACTGAGAGATCATTTTGGGTACTACTAGAGCCAAACTCTTTGTAGATCAAAACATTCTCCATTTCTTACAAAATGGGAGCCACGTTGTAGACTACTCTTGACACTACTAGAAAATCCAATTTTTCTGTCGATTCGGTCGTGTTGATCTGGTTCACTTTTTTGTTGATTTGGTCGCGTTTTTGTCCAAATCAACAGAAAAGTGAACTAGATCAACGCAACCGAATCAACAAAAAAAATTGGATTTTCTAGTAGTGTAAAGGGAAGGGACAGTTGATAACTCAATTTCCATTTAAAGATCAATGGCTATAGATATCATGCTTACACCCAACCTAGTGTATACAAAGAGATGAGTTTTGTTGGTAGCTGTATAGGTCATTCAATGGAAGACATAACAATTGTTTTAGTATCCTAATTAACCTAATTACACTTAAATGCAATCTTTCCTAAAAACGTATACAATAGATTATTGCCTAAAATGTACATGAGAGAGTCTCGGGTTGATTTTCGGTAGGTTACTCATACAATGTCCAAATAATACATGCTAAAATGTGTTAGAATGGTCTAACTCTCAATTGCACTCTTTGTATAAATTTATGTCAGAAGTAGTTCAACAATCAAAGAATACACTAAGATCATTAGGTTGAGGAGTGAGCTTGAATTTTGAACCATTGTGCAACTATGCATTGGCCCTTCTCTCTTTGCAGCACCTCCACAACACAGCTTATCCCCGAACTCAAGACACATATAACAAACGTAGCTATTGTCGTGGTAAGCATCCAACAGCGTTCAAGAAAGAAAGATCGAAGCATCTGCAAGGGTTTCTAGAGGAATGGATCCTATAGCCCTGCTGATAGTACTAGTGTGAACCGTCGAGACGGTCCACTTTAGTGGTAAACCGTTACCGCTATGATTTTGATGTATTTTGTATTTTATATTTGTCTAACCGGGACATTTTAGCCGATTAGACTAATTCCCGGCTTTGTGTGCATTTGATTTGGTTTTGATTGCCCAATTTTAGGATTCCCTTTTGTCTAGGTAATTTTGGGTATTTATTTATTTCTAACTATTTAACCGTTGGATTTTGTGCGTTTGAGCCATTTGCCCTATTATTTTATTCGATTGTTCTATTCTAATCCATTCCTTTAGTCTAATTTATTAGTCCATTGGTTTATTTCGCTCTATTCTTTTGGATTATTAATTTAGTCTATTATTCGCCTATTGTTTAGTCTATGGTTTTAGCCTATTGTTTCGGTCTATTATTCATTCTATTATTTTAGTCTATTACTTAGTCTACTATTTTAGTTCACTAATTTAGTCTATTGTTTTAGTTTATCCTTTTAGCCTTTTATTTTGATCTATTCTTTTGGTCTATTACTTTATTCTATTATTTTAACCTATTTTATCCTACTCTTTTATTCTATCCTTTTAACCTATTGTTTATTCTATCCTTGTAGCCTACGATTTATTCTATCATTTTATCCTATTATTTATTCTATTAATTTAGCCTACTATTTATTGTATCTTTTTAAGCTTATTCTTAGTCTATTCTTTTAGTTTATTATTTTAGTCTTTTAATTGCCTATTATTTTAGTTCATTATTTTAGTCTAATTTGTTAGTCTACTCTATTAGTTTATTTTAGTTATTCTTTTTGGTTTATTATTGTAGCCTTTTAATTGCCTATGATTCTAGTTTTATCTTATAAGCCTATTGTTGGGTTTATTATTTAGTCTATTATGTTAGTGGATTAGTTTAGTGTGTTATTTGGACTTATGGGGCTAATGGGGTTAGTATTTCCCTTGTGAGCTAATGGGGGAAATTAGGACTCCCGGTTAAGTGGAACTTTTGGGAGATTAGATGGAAGTTAGCAAGTGGATGAATTTCGCTTGCTTTGGATGGATGTAGTTTTGGGTGGGATTTTGAATCCCACCCTTATCGCAAAGGTTGCGCAGTTAGTTGGGTGCGTGCCGGTTAGAGTTTGAAGAGAGACGTTTTTTGTAGATCTAGATCTAGTTTTTGAAGCTTGGGATTTTGAAAGAATAGTTTTTGAAAAATCATAAAATATTAGTGTCAAGGGCTTGGGGATTTAATTGTAGGTATTAGATTTAACTGTTTTTTGGGATTGTGGGCACTGGTTTGGTTTGGAAGTAGTGAAGGATTGGGAATCGGAATGCCTGGTTCTATGAAAATTGGCGCAGGAAGAGCTAGGAGATGGACATAACAACGCAGGTACGGCGATTGAGGCGTTGGTGGAGAGATCGAAGACAAGGATCGAGGGACAGGCGACATCGACTCGACAGCCGGCTGCGGCAGAGGAATCGCAAGGTGACAGTTTTCGAAGGTGGCGGTGCCAAAACGGCGACGATTCCAAACCTAAGAGCAAGCGAGGACAGCGAGGGAGTTGCAAGTGCTGGAGACAGAGGCGGCAGACTTCGAAGGGCAGGAGTGCGGCGACTGAATTGTAGCAGCTCGAGCTGCGACTGGGAGCAGTGATTCAAGGCAGAAGGAAATCGGACAGCAACGACGAGACCAGGCGGCGGAGCACAACACTCGGCGGTGGGATCCTGCCCCGGCTGCAAGGAAAGCAGGGCAAAATTGAGCCGGCGAGGTGAACAAGCGATCGGCAGGAGCTAAGGCGGCGGAATCAGCGAGCAAGCTCCGACACCCAGCAAGACAACGACAGCGATGGGGGCGATTTCGGCGAGGACCAACGGGAGCGACTGCAGGGAGAGGTAAGCGAGGGAGGGCCAATATCGGAAGCATAGCGGCTGCGGAAGATCTGGACTCCGGAATTGAGTCCGGGCTGCATCGACATGGAGGCAGGCAAGGCGCTGTAGGCGCCGGCGCAGCTGCGAATCGAGGCGAAGACATGACGGAGTCATCACGAGAACCGGAGGGCTCTTCAGCACCGGCATTCACAACACTAGAACCGAAGGGCTCCTCAGCACCAGCAACAAGGCGACGGCAAGGCGAAGATCAGCTAGGAGGCGGCGCAATTCACATCAGAGCGTGAGATTCGCGGCTCACAGCACGCACGCATTCCAGTGAAGTCGCAGAAGAAGAACAAAGATCGTCATAGCCGGAGTGCAGCAAGGAGAACACGCCCTGTCTCCCTCTCCGTGTGACATTACGGAGGGAGACAGAGTGGTATTACAGAGGGAGCTATCCCTCCTTCTTATCATTCATTTTTTGGGATTTTGTGTGGATTTGTTTAGGCCTAGTAAGGCTAGGATGATTGAGATAAACCTTATTACTTGAAGATTGGTAATTTTAATTGCCTAAAAAATATGGTGTGCATTTCTTTATTTGCTCAAGTGTTGTCAATTGTGTTTGTTTGGACTTTGTTGTTGCATTGTGGTGATGTATTGAGGTTTAGGGTTTAAAAATCCCGGTGCATGGCATAACGCGGAAGCGCTATCGAATTTTCACCGGGATTTTGCTCTCCATTCCATTACAAAAACTAGTTCAATTGTGTCAAAAAATATTAGAGTTCTTTGTGCTTGTGGATCTTGTGTTGCTTACAACTCCCAATTGAGGTGTTGTAGCATTGGGAGTGGTTGTGTGGTGTTTTGGGCTATTTTAATCCAATTTTTGGCCCATTTTAGGTCTAGATATAGTACTGTCATTTTAGGTGAGGGTGCAAATTCACCTCACCTAACCATTTTTTACTCCAATTTTAGCCCATTTTCAAGTATTTGGTACTTATAGGCAAATTGAGGTGGAATTTAGGCACTTGGAGACAAATTTTGGATCAAAGTATGTGTGATGAGTGTGCTGTAATTTCTACCCATGAGTGCCAAAACCCTAATTTAAGGGTTTAAATCACTAAATTGACCCATTTTTATGGCACGTGGTGCATTAGGGAGATTGGTGGAGCATTTGGAAGCAATTTGGTATTTATTGTTGTTCATTAGAGCACTTATGAATGTGCTGTAATTTTTGTGGTTAAGTCCCAAAACCCTAATTAGAGGTTCTAAGTCACCAAAAGTAACCCATCTTAGTACAGTAAGTGCCTAGGGTAATTGGTGGGGGTTTGTGGATTGATTGAGTGTGTGTTGATTGATCATTTCAATCTCTTGGGTGTGCTGTGATTTTTGTATTTGAGTCCCAAAACCCTAATTAGAGGGTTTTAATCCCCAATTTAAACCCATTTTAGGGCACTAAGTGCTTAGGGTAATTGGTGGGGGTTTGTGGGTTGTTAGGGTGTTTGTTGATTGCCGTTTGTAATCCTTGGGTGTGCTGTAATTTTCATACACATCCCCGTTTTGGCCAATTTGTCTAGTTTTTTGCCATTTGAGCTTAGAATTTTCCCACATATTTGTCTAGATAAAAATGAGTCCATTACTTGGAATATTTGTACACACCCACCCTCGGCCGGACATATAACATTTTGACCGGCAACGATTAAAGTGCTCATAACTAGTACGTAAGAATCAGGAAGGGTTGGTATCCGGGTCATCAATCTTCCTAACTACCATGTCCCAAGTTCACATGCGCTAGAGTTTTAATTTTTTTAGGCGGATCGATCAACATAATTGCACATCTTGAAAAGTTTTTGTGTTCTCGTAACCGACATCTGCAATTCTCTAATTAACATTGATTTAGATTTATGAGATCCAAATAAATTACTATTGTAATAAAATCATTTTTGGACACAATATATCTTCATGGGCGTTTAGAGGTTAAGCATTCAAACCTCAAACCTCATCAATTATCCGATCAAACCTCATCAATTTCTCAAATTTTAAAATTTATTATATTTTTTGGTATCTTTTTAATACAAGATATTTTAGAACCGATATACCTTGAATTATGGTAATTACAAAAATGATTTAAATAGTATGAATCTTTTAGAGAATATTTAAATAATAGTGATGAATAACAAAGTGTAGGTGTCATGCTTCTTGAACTTACATAAAATAAAAATCAAGACAAACTTTCGAGCAAACTTTTTATGTCTTGTATATTGCAGTGTGTATTGGAATTTTAGGATTTGAGCTTTAAAATGTTGTAAAAAAAGCAATTTTTAACAATTTTGAAGAATGGTAAATTTTACTAGAAAATAGAAGATAGCCCCCACACTTCCTTAGTTGGAACCATTTTCATTTGAAATTAGGAACTATGTCAAAATCAATGTTTGAAAAATGACCAAATATGGTCCCACATGGCTTCTTGGACGCTTAGGAGTTAAGGTCACATGATGTCCTTGGAAATTACAATTTGAGAAAAATCATTATAAAGTACTATTTAGAGGAATATTTTGGAATTGATGTACAAATGAAAGTTATAGATTTTAAATTTTCAATTCCATTCTTACAGTTAAATTTGTCAATGTTATCCCCTCTCCGTGGACTTTCAAGGGACTGCTGAAAGTTTTGGAAGAACCTTGGTGTGAGTAAGAAATACTCTCCTTATGTCACATACAAGTTCTTGAGTGGGACAAGTGACTAATAACATAATCTTTTTTAGAGTTTGTATAAGTTTTATACAAACTACTCATAACTACTCATCATAAATTTTTAGTATTCCTTACAAACAATGAACACTTTTATTATTATAATTTTTTGTGATTTTTTTCGAGTAATGTTAAAGAATAGTTCATGATGATTCCGAAATGCTAAAATACATTTAATTTGAACAAGGTATGCAAAAGTCATGAGTTTTTATGTTTTGGGTGATTTTAAAGTCAAAAATTACAAATTTCAAGTTTATCCCTGAATTGTCGAATGTAATTTTTTTTCAATTTAAATCATTTTGAAAAATAAACCATACCACGCTATTGCGTCTCTTATGTCATTTATAAAAATATAAAATCATCTAAAATGGATGTACAAAATTAGAACTACGGATGAATGAAGTTTTGTTACAAATTTTCATCCATTTTACTCTCTGAACGACAGCGTGAGATTATTTGTTAATTAAATTAATTTCCTTAAAACTAACCACATCACGCTCTTCTATCTTTCATGCCATTTATAAAAATATAAATTTCATTTTTATTATATATCTATTATTGAAGATATAAATGGATGGAGTTTCGTTATAATGATTTATTTATACAAAAGAAGATATCTAAAAGTTGTGGATATACGTACCATCTTTAGATGAGTTTGGGATGTCGATTGAAGTATATTGGCTTCCTTTCATGCTACTTTCACATTCATATGCTCAATCTAATTATCTCATACATAAATATACAATGCTTGTGTATAAATCACAATGTTTCTTTTTAAACAAATACACACACACATATTAGTCCTCACACTTCACTCTATAATCTTCATAATATCTCACATAACATAGATTAGTACATAAAAAAAAGTAAATGAATACAAAAATTAGTTGATTAACAAAAAAAACATCTATAAACAACAACAAAGTTTACAATTGCACCGCATCCAAGGGAAATGAGGAATCAATTGGAAATTTCTCTTTATTGGAGTGTTATACAACAACTTACAAATGATAAATTTTTTCACTGTTGCATAGCAATCCACCTCGAGGGTTTCGCCATAACATTACAAAAAACACCACAAATTTTGCCAAAAGATGTAGTAGAACAGAAGAGAAGAAAGGAATCACAAGCATCACCAAAACACCAATTCAAGTAATTGAATTGGTGATTTCGGAGAGAAAAAAAACCTCCTTAAATATTAAACAAAACGGCTTAAATACGCGGCCCGCGACTAAAAATTCCATCAATCACGCGGAAATTGTATTTTAACCCCCGATCTTACAAACCCTACAACTTTGGGAAACTCTTAGTTGACGATCCTATCTTTATTAAGTTAATTGAGGAAAAAACCCAATTAACCCCAAACTCTAATTTACTGCTGAATATAAAATATAACGTTCTAAATATAGCTTAAATTGACAAACGGATTTTAGTGTTGGATTCAAAAGGCCAAAATTAGCCTAGAGATTATTTACAAGCTAAAAATATACATTTTCACCGATTTTACCCCATCTCAGCCTTTAATCGCCCGCAGGATTTACCACCAGTTGATAGATGTAACTTTTGCTCCAGTTGATTTTACCGTTGATCTTCAAAGGCTTCTATTGATAGAAAACGCCTTTTGTAAACCTCTAATAGGACTCCTGGTTGGTCTTGTGTGATTCTACCTAACTTTTTGACATTTCCGCGGAATTTTCGGCAAGATCCTAGCTTTTAAAAAAACATAGTTCCCTAATTCTGATGATTCAAAAAATTTGGCTACCCTAACCAAGGTATCTAAAGGTTCTTGTAACAATTTTTTGGCCAATTTAGCTCCATCTGTTTATTTTTTATGAATTTTCAAAACCTATTTATAGTTTATAGCATTTGCATTTTACCCTCTGTAATTACGCAAAAACTCTACAATTTTATTGAGAGTCCTCAAAGTTTATTCTCAACCTTTTAGAAGGGCTTTTATTATCCCCTTCTTCTACTACCCTTTATTAAATTAATTACCAGTTAATTAAAATGATAATTAATTATAAACTCCTTCTAATATCTTATTTCTTGTTACATTTTTACTCTAGAGGGCATTCCCCCTATATAGAACTCAAAAGAAGTTAAATTAGTCACGACTTAGAGTAATTTTATTTCGGTCGTTGATTAAACTATTAATTTCCACAACATTGCCTTTTTACGTAAAAAAATATTAATATAACTACTTTTTTACTATAACTTTTAAATTTTATGAGAAAATCATCAAAATAGGTAAAAAAAAAACCCTTATTTACATTTCCCAACTTTTTTCCCACATTTGTTTACTATTTTTTTCATTTATTTACGTAAACACACTAATATTTATAAAAAATCAAAAAAATTGCAACTCTGAGCATCAAGTGTTGACTTGGTAGCTCACACTTGGATTCTTCTTTGACTGAATGGACCTTATCTACGACTGCTCTCGAAGGATAATGAGATGGAAAAGATGTAGAGACGAAAGGGAGGAAATAGCAACAAAGTGGGAGGGGGGGAGTAGGTGGGTGGGTCTAGCCTTGGCCCCAAATTAGCCACTAGAAGCATCCCAGAACGCGGGCCAAATCATGTAGCCGGGATATCCCAGTTAGTGGTGGAGAACATGGCTCATATGTTAGAAAAAATGACTTGCCTTTTAATGACGTTGGCCCATCATTCAAGATGGACTAGTGGAAATTTTTTGAATGAATATAATCTTAAACCCCTAACTGCCCAACCACGTGTTTTTGCCCTGATGTATAGAAGCACTTCCCGTTTTCTCATCTATTGTGATCTTTTTGCAGCGTGAATTTTTTATGGTAGATTTTATGGGAAGTTAGCTTCATGCATGTGTGAACAAATTAAAAAAGAGATGATTTGTGAATTTTTTATGCTTCATTTTATATTGCAGGGTTTCACCAAAAAAATTCATATTACAAGGATTTACCAAAAATTTCTAAGATCTTAGTTCAAAAGTGTACTTGAAAAAATCAACACATAAAATTTACCCCTAACTGTCCCGACATCCATATTTTGAACGGATTTTGGGTTGCTTTCATCTTTGAAGAGCTGTAACTTTTGCATATAGCGTCCAATTTCAATGAAATTTTCCAAACATTTGCGTTATAATGTCTAGTTTGTGTAATAAACATTTTAAATCAATCTAACATGTAATGAATTTTGGGGGATCATTTTAGTGCACGGATCTTAATTTTGGTTCACCAAAGTGCATTTTAATGGCTACATCTTTGGGGGCTTGTTTCTTCTTCTTCCAATGTTTGTTTTCAATAAAAGTTATTGGGTTAGATTTTACTTGAAGTCTAGTTATCATAGTCAATTTTTCATGTCAAACCAAGTTGTTCCGAATTCTTGAGAATCATTTTAGTGCACAGGTCTATTTTTGACATTTTTTCTTTTTGGGGTCTAATGGGTCACTTTTTGGGCTACTTTTTGAAACTTCAAAGCCATTTTTGGACACATCGATTTTTTTATTAAAATAATTGTACCAATGTGTTTACATGATCATTTTGAACCATTTTATAGTTTTTTTTCTTTCATTTGAGTAGGTTTAGAAATCAAATCTCACCTCTAATGTGTTGCTAAAAAAAATTTAGCATCCTTTTTCAACACTAAAACATTATGATCTTGCAATCTATGTGAACAAATGATTCCAAAGATTGTACGGTTGAGATTTCTATTTTTCACTTACATTTAGATCTATAACACTTCAAAAGAAATGATGGTTTTAAGCCCGAAAAAGCTAGGGACGCAACCAAAAAATCTCCAAAATTCACCACACTTACAATATTACATTTCAACCCATCACAACAAATTTCATACGCAAATTGTCAATGTCTTATTTGTAATCAAATTTCAAAAGAATTTTGAATTTTAAGTTTCAAATTTTATACAAATTTTTTGGTGATAGCAATCATAGATCAACTATACATAAAGAATCTAAAATTCATAATGTACAACTTTTATTGAAACACCAAGTTCAAAATATCCCTTTTAGTTGCGTTTATAATGCATCCTTACAGTTCTCTAAATCTGGAGAGGGCTATGGGCATTTAGGCTTAAAGTCAATTCTCTTTAAATTACACAGATGGAATGAACAATTGAACAACCCGCTAAACTCAACACCAAAAAAAATTGATGTCGGTAAAAATTTCTCATTGGAAGGCTATTATATACTGGTATGTGCACCTAAAGTCGCCTATGAAAGGAACAAATTGTTTCAAGGGACAACGTCAACCCCTAAACATCCAACCATCCAAAATGTGGACGATGTACATAATCAAACACGAATTTCTCATCCGTCATTAACTTTTTGCAGTGTGGATTTTTTACTATATATGGAAAGTTAGCTTTATGCATGTGTGATCCAATTAGAAAGGGGATGATTTGTGAAATTTCTATGCATTATTTCATGTTGTAGTGATTCACCCAAAATTTCGAAGATTTCAATGTAAAAGTGCTTTTAAAAAAAAGTAAATTCATAAAATTAAGCAACTAAAAGACCTCAAAAAATCACTACACTTAGAGTATTACATTTCAACCAATCACAAAAAATTTCACGTACAAATTGTCAATATCTTATTCATAATAAAATTACAAAAGAATTTTCAATTTTAAGTTTCAATTTGTATACAAAAATATTGGTGACAACAATCATAGATCTAAATGTATGGATAGAATCAAAAATTCATAATGTACAACATTTATCCATATATCAAGTTCAAAATATCCCTCTTAATTACATTTTATAAGACATGTTTTAAAATCTCCAAATGTAGAGAGGGGTGAGGACGTTTAGGGGTTAATGTTGGATGCACCTACCTTGCTGGTGGACGTACGACCGGTATAATGCGCAAGGCTGGCAGTGACGGACACGTTCACACTGCAATCGCGACGGCACCGGGGCCGACGCCCGTCGCGTCACGAGACCACCAATCTGGCTGGCAGGGCCCAGACCACAAACGCAATTCCAGTTCCTTACGATGCGGAAAATCCATTTTTAACTCAACTTTACTCTTACATCTCGTTGTTCAGTTGCCCTCGCTGCAATTGCACATGAACTCGGGGTTTAACTTAACAGTAAATCCACCGGCGATGATGCTTCCGCAACACCCACAATGTAAGGGCGTCGGTGCCTGTTGTGTGGTTGGGGATGGAGTAGTAGTGCTGATTATTCTTTCTTTTGTTCTCCTTCCGTGATTTTATTGTTTGGATTGTGATGGGGGCGGAGAAGTGTCCGTTTCACGGGCTGGCGTGGGCGGAGATCGGCGCATGGGCAGCGCTGGTGGTGGCCGTGGTCGCAGGGGCGTTGCTGTTCTTGAGGGGAACGCGTACCAAGAATAAGAATAATTTGAAGAAGTCGAAGAGGCTTGCCGTGCAGGCTGCGGATGGTGACGATGGCGGATTGGATGCCATCATTGTGGGCGCTGGCGTTGCGGGGGCGGCGTTGGCGCATACGCTCGGGAAGGTAGCCTCGCTTTCTCCGCCCGTTCTTGGCGATCGCCGCAATGCACCGTGCCGGGACAATGCTACCTCTACAACCTACAGTCACCCATCGACAATGCTACCTCTTAATCTATTGTCAACATCAGACAGATTGCGTATTGCTAAATGAGATAGCAGATGCTTGTCAGCTTTATTGTGCTTTTCGCTGACCTTCCAGAGACGATGTGTTCATGTTTACTTACCTATCCTGCTATGGCCTCCTCTTAATCTACAATCAACACTGATGAATGAATAAGACACTTATGTTTACTTGACTTATCCTGCTAGTTTTTGATGGTTGGACTTGGTCTTACCGGCCTCTGTTTGGTGTGATGGTAGGATGGGCGACGGGTATTGGTGTTAGAAAGGGACTTGAGTGAGCCCGATCGCATCGTAGGGGAGCTCTTGCAGCCCGGAGGATACTTGAAGCTTCTGGAATTAGGTCTAAAAGGTACGTGGAAGCGCGAATCCAATATTTCTTATGGAATACAAGGAAGTTTTGATAGTTTTTACTACAGAGGACCCGGGGAGGAAACTCAACGTACTTAAGGGTTTTTCCTCTCCAATGCTTTGAAGTCCCCCTGCAGTCTAATATTAGTAAGGGTTTCTCTATGGTCCTCTATGAGACTTCGTCGTCTTCCATACCCCAGATTCACTGTACTACTCCTGTCCCGTGTGCTTCCTCAGGCGCTGATCTGGATTATTTTCACGTTGCTGCAGATTGTTTGGAAGGCATTGATGCACAGAGAGTAGTGGGCTATGCTCTCTTTAAGGGAGGGCGAGATGCTAAAGTTGGATATCCTCTTGAAGGCTACAGTGACGACATAGCAGGCCGCAGCTTTCACAATGGTCGCTTCATCCAGAAGATGCGTGAGAAGGCTGCTACACTTCCACAGTAAGTAATTGGAATCGCCACATGGACATGGTGGCTTAAGCGTACATGGATATGGCATTGAAAATGTGTACAGTAGAAAATTGGATGTGTTTAACGAATTGGCCTGGTGGCAGGTGCTCTTTACATGAGCACCAGTTAATTCTTAGTTTCATTGGATGTTTTTGATATCTCAGTATTTTCTACATTGTGTTGACATTGATTAGTGTATGCTTGTTACCTACTTTTAGGTTTGCAGGCGAAGGAGTACACGATTCGCATCCACATCCTTTCTCTTTTAACATGGTCAGCACTGATGTTCTTCCTGGGATTGCCTTGGTGTTTTCAGAGTGAAGCTGGAGCAAGCTACAGTCCTGGGATTACTCGAGGAAGAGGGTGTTGTCAAGGGTGTGAGGTATCGATCACTGGATGGTCAAGAGCGAGAGGCGAAGGCTCCACTTACATTCGTCTGTGATGGTTGTTTCTCAAATTTGCGGCGCAATCTTTGTGATCCAAAGGTTCATTATTACTCTAAACCTTTATCATAGATTGATGCCGAAGGAGGAATTGGCACAAGTTTGGTTGCTGTTTGGTTCTCAAATGAGCCACCACAATTACTGTATCTAAAATTACCTTGTTTAGATAATAACTTTTTCGTGATGGAGGTTAGAATTTTCATGCCGTTTGTTCACTATTCAATCTGTCTACATTTCATGATTGAATAGATATTAGAGAGGTAGAAGCTTGAAGGACCTTCAGCTATCTTTCCACACGAGGATTTCCCTTGAGTGATCTGAAAGTTTTGCTGGACCACAGAAAATAAAGAGTGACAAATAACACTCCTGTGGTTCCTTTTTTTCCTCTTGCAGGTTGACATTCCTTCATGTTTTGTTGGACTTGTGCTGGAGAACTGTGAGCTGCCTCACTCTAGCCATGGACATGTTGTTTTGGCAGATCCATCGCCCATCCTTCTGTACCCTATCAGCAGTACAGAGGTGCGGTGTCTTGTGGATGTTCCAGGCCAGAAGGTGCCCTCCATTACAAATGGCGATATGGCCAAACATCTGCGTAGTGTGGTGGCTCCTCAAGTAATCACCTGTCCGTCGCTTCATTCATTTGTACATGGTCTCAATGTTTGTTGTCTTTTCAAGTTTTCATGCACGGTTGGCGAGAGTTCTCGAGAAGTTTGGCCAGCAGTGGCATGACATGCCCTTCCGTCTGTACGTTTGTGGAAATCTAATACTCCTTTCTATGGTTTCAGCTGCCCAAGCAGATACAGGCTTCGTTCCTTGCCGCCATAGAGAAGGGAAACATTCGGTCCATGCCAAACAAGACCATGCCTGCATTGCCTAGGCCTACTCCTGGGGCTCTCCTCATGGGAGATGCATTCAATATGCGGCACCCTTTGACAGGGGGCGGAATGACAGTGGCCCTCTCTGATATTGTTCTACTACGGGACATGCTACGGCCTTTACGCAATTTCCAGGATGCTGAATCATTGAGTGACTACATGCAGGCATTTTACACCCGGCGAAAGGTTTGTACAGTAAAGAATTCTTTCTGTGTCCTTGAAATCTGCGTATGGTGACCAACATTGTTAATTTCCTTATCACCATTCCCTATTTATGAGTTCATAGTTTTTTCACGCTGAAGGGTAAAACCAGTGGTCTCGCAATAGCAATTTCTGGAAATAGTAAAGATCTGGCTCATGTGCACATGTTAGCAGAGGTAGCATAACTGCTTCCAACCATATGAGCTTATTGTCATTACAAGAACTATATTTAGAATATATATGCTGATTGCAGACCTGCTTCTCCTTGTGCAGCCTGTTGCAGCCACTATCAATACACTTGCGGGTGCACTGTACAAAGTGTTTTGCGACTCGCCAGATTCAGCAATGAAGGAAATGAGGCAGGCTTGTTTTGATTACTTGAGCATAGGGGGCGTGTTTTCAAGCGGACCAGTTGCCCTTTTGTCAGGGCTCAACCCTCGTCCCTTGAGTTTAGTTGTTCACTTCTTCGCAGTGGCTGTGTATGGGGTTGGCCGACTAATCATCCCTTTCCCTTCACCAGCAAGGGTTTGGATTGGTGCACGTCTTATACGGGTATGGCTTCTATCTGCTTCTTTAGCTTTTTTTCAATTCAGTTTAAGGCAGTTTTTGCATTCTTGTATACAGGATACTATTGTGGCTTGCAGATGGCTAGTTGGTTGTTCCAGTGCTACCGTATTCCTCTAGTGGCTGAATTATGCCAAGGCCATGTCCACGTTTTACTATGATAATGCTGTAGGGGTCACAAGTCTTCACTGAAAATTAGTCATAAAGTTTTAGTGGTATTTTACTTTCACCTGAGGTTTTAGGATAGCTTTAACTATGTGGTAGGATGGATGTTTCGAGGACAGTCTTTTACATTGGTGGTTCTTTTTCAGGGGGCGTCGAATATCATTTTCCCGATCATTAAAGCTGAGGGAGTAAGGCAGATGTTCTTTCCTAACATGGTTCCGGCTTATTACAAAGCGCCACCTCCAGAGGCGTGAATGGATCGCAATGGAGCAACATGCTTGGTTTTGTACGGTATTCTCTCAATATCAGCAACACTGAGACATTGTATCTGAAAAATAGAGGCAGGTTCATCTTAGGCCTAAAGACAACCTATACCTTTTAAAAATTTGGAAGTCCTTAACTGTGTTATGCATTCTTCCAAAGCAATTCAATTTAGTTCCGAAACAGATTACAGTTAACCATGTAGAATACACCCAAATAGGTGAATTAGACGATAAGCATTCCACCTGACAGACATCCTGAAAATAGGTCATATTCCATCTGTAGTTTGTACCGTAGCCGAAGGGCAGGTTCGGCACTAAATACTTCTAATAAGAAGCCGATTTTTCTGAAATAATAATTAGTTTTTGCCAAATTCCACATTTTTGCCAAACTTCTTGAAATTGTCGATATGCAGAAAATTTGCCAAATCTTTATGTTTTTAATTATTTTTGGGTAATTAAGTGTGAGCTGTTGGGGAAGAAAGTACTGGTCTTGTAACCAGATTTATTCTAAGTCACTCCCCAGTGATATGCGAGAAGAACTTGCAAGTCCGTGTGAATTCTTACTACATATTTTTCAGTAGATTTTGGTGCACAATTGAGCATAGCAAATGATTGTATTTTGAAATGTTAGAAGGCCAAGTCATCTTGCACCTCCAAAAAGAATTTTGTGATTTAAAGTTTTTATGCATTAGATATGAACAAAATTCAGTAAGGTTGTGAAGAATGCGCCCGAGTTGAATGATAAGAAAATGTGTTGTGATCAGACTTTTGAGGCTCAATTGTGCATAAGGTGGTTACCCCATTCCCAACTGAATAAGCTGATCTTGCATGGGAAATTAGCAAAACCTAGAGGACCAAATTTACACAGATGTGCCAAGTACATAAAAAACCAATGCAAGTGGTTTGAGAATTTTAGGAGTCATTCCAAATTAGTTATGAATTTCTGAATGAACAAAGGTGGCCTTTCCATTCCAACACCTAGACTCCTCTATTTCCGCCGCTTTCTGCCCCATACTCCACCATGCATTGCCTATTTTCACCTGGGTATTCCCCAATCCCATCTTCAAATTAGAATCGATTGTTTACTCCCATGCAGTCAACCATGTCCACTAAGCCACGGTCCCACTGCTTGTGACACTCATTTCCAACACCCCGTAAACCCTAAACCACCATCTGCCATTAACCCACTCCTCCCACTCCCATGAATGTTGCTCAACTTTATACTAACACATCTTAATCCCAGTCCTCTCCGCCCCCTAAACCATTACTCCCACTACTATTTATGTCCAAAACTCAACCCATTTCCAACTGCCCATGAAGTGACATTGGATTCTGAGTTTCCCACTGTGGGATTTGGAGCCAAACTATAGGCGTTGGTATAAAGAGCCAGTTGGGAATGGGGTAACCACCTTAGTGAACTAACTGAATTTGAGTATTGTTCAACAAAAAAAACTTGTACAATCAAGTAATCTTTCAACTCCAAAAAGAACTTTGTGATTTGAAAATTTATGCTTAGATTTTTGTAATTAATTTTTTAATTTCAAAAAAATTAGTTAGTTTATTACTTAGGAGATCACATTGTAGGGCCTTCCAAAAGCCCCAACCGTCACCTAATGTTGTGCACACATTGACTATTGTGCCTGTTTAGGGATGGTTGAAACAATCCAATTTTGTTCATATGGGTAAATGTGAGAAGGCAATAACAATAATTTATTTATTTATTGACTAAGTATGTTGCCCCAATAGTCCATAAGAGCCATTAGATTATAAAAAATTGACAAAAAGTGCATCAATTATAGTTACAATATTTTCCTTAACCCTTAAGTGCCGAGGCGACCCAAAAGTGGTCGTTACAAAAATAGAAAGTGTTGTAAAATGAGCTAGGACTGTCCAAATTGAGTGTTTCTTGGGCCTAACCTATTTAGAATCAAATTTCCTATAAGATTGTGTCATTGGATCACTAAAAATGTGTTCACAAAAATTCAAAAAAAATAAAGAATGTTGGGTGGTGTAGATGTTGGAACAATCTACAAAAGTATCAAATTTGTAAATGTGTGAAAAAATGCATGATAAAGTATATATTTTTTATGGACGTATAAAGATAGTCAGATTATAAATTATGAATTTTAAATCAAATCTATGCAAATGGATTCCTAAAATTCATCATATACAATTTTATATATATATATATATATATATATATATATATATATATATATATATATATATAATTTAACTAATAAACTTCCAAAATTCAAAAAAAGTACAAAATTAATTATCTATCTTTGAATTTTGGTATGATTGGCTAAAAACACAAGGTTAATAAGATGCTTAAATACCCATTGGAATTTGTTTCATTTAAAGTATTAATTCTATACTATTCCTACGTAGTGTCGTTTGAATTGACATTTAGACAAATTGTAAACTCTAAATCTTGGCAACTTCTATTCAAGTGATGAACATTTTTACTTTTAAGTAATAATAATTTAATTCAACATAAAATATTTAATAATGTATTTTTTATGAATATTCAAAGTTTTTCTTTTAAAATTTATTTATAAAAAATCTAAATGGTTTTGATGATATTCAACCATATAGATGAAATTTAGAGATTACACATCACAACTTTCATATTTTACAAACTTCAAAAAATTCATATATAACACATATTATAACACATTTAGTTTGTAGCAAAAACCCTCAGGAACTTAAGGGTTAAAATCATCACAATTTGGAAACCTTCAAAGAGTCATGTTTTTTTTAATGATTTTGCATCTATTGTGGTCATTTTGTCATCATCACTTGAAACATTAAATATTGCCAACTAAGTTATCTTGTTTTGATTCAATTTCCATTTATTCAAAAATGAGATTTAAGATTCAATGTTGGTATGACAACAATGGGGCTATTCATAAGTGTCTACAATGAATATCTTGTCTACAATCACCCCTCTTCATTTTAATGACTTTCACTATATTTTAGATCTATATATGGCTCATCACTTTAACCGCTAAAGGACCAAGGGGGTATAGTGAGAAAAATGCACTAAAATTTTAGGATTTTTGGAGTAAATATAAATGTGAATTTAAAGATTTAAACCATAGGATCTTCAATAAGCGTTGGTAGTTATTTGATTCAAAATTTTTGACATCAATCCACCGTACCCATTTCGAGACATCTAAGTCTGATTGAATATATGGGGTGAAAAAATTTGGGCAGTGGTGCTTTCATTTCACCTAGTGTGCACAAATAAAATAGAAATGATGACCTTCTTTTGCAACATGCGAGATGTAGAAGTTCAGAACAGGTGTGAAAATTTGAAGAATAGTGCAGCTTCCATTGATTTATGATGGACCTTGTAATTGCAAAAGGTACAAAGAATGAGTTTTTTTTTTTTTTTTTTTTTTTTTTTTTTTTTTTTTTTTTTTTTCTTTTCGGAACTAGTCCTGCCTTCTAAGGCTTGGACAATTCTTTTAAATGAAGGGCGACCCACTATAGACGCTTCGACCACCCGGCCTTCCTATCGTCTCTCGTTCCTAGGCCAATTGTCTAGTTAATGGCTTGAATTTTGCCCAACGACTAGCCTACGACCCCTACGCTCCTCGTGACGTTGCTGAGCCGCATCTTCTGGCTGCTCACGCCGTAGAAGTCGGCCCGGCCTAGCCTTGAAGGTCGACGCTGTCTTTTCTCTCCATCCCTGGCTACTCATGACGTGGACTCATGCCTTGAACTCACTAGCTCAATACGTGGACTCAATAAATAAATAAAAAATAAAAAATAGTATATCAATATTGCAATAAATAGTTTAAAAAATATATCAATTATTTTTAAATTGTATTGAAATAAGTAATTTTATTTTGCAAACGAGGAAAAGATAAAAAAAGAAAAAAGAAAAAACGAAACTAATACCAAAGAAATATGGTAGTTCAATTCAAAAAATAAAAAAGGGATTAAAGCATACAATATTTCGTACAATGAAATTAGTGGTAATGGAAAAACAAACAAAACATATAAAGAGATTAAAAACTTGCAATTATAGGTGGCTTGTTGGTTGATGAATGTTAGCAAAACACCCTAGGTTGAAGCATTGTCATTGAAAAGAGCACAATGCACAAAAGGCATTGGTTCTAGCTCTTCTTGCAATGGACACATCTTTAGCAAATAGGGCCTTTAGAAGGACAATGGATTCTACCTAGATAGATAGAAACTCCAATCCTCTTTCGAGGTTGGTATGTGCATGTTCGTCTTAACAATGAGCGAGTGCCTACTGGACAAAGGGCCTGGTGCAAGACTACTCTCCTTTTCCTAGAATAAACATTCGATTCTACCTACATCATCTATCCATGTAGAAACCACATTTCCTACATCATCTACCACTGTAGAAACCTAGTTTTGAATCAAGGCTTTACACATAGCCATTATAAACTCAAAATGGGTCAACTTAGACTTAGTTTTTTTTTAGATCTTGTACCATTTCTTTGTGCGTGATTCACACGTTGACCACAAAGTCTGTCAATTAGGAAGAAAAAAAGCCTATGCTACCACTTGTGGGATCTCACTTGACAACTATAATTCCTCCTCAAATGGTCCGCAACATCTACCCCATGTATAAATGTAGAATATTCAAGGTGAAGTGGGGAATTTTGACAAGCCTTTGTACCAAACCCTCTCGTCTAGGGACCTCCACTATCTAACATGGAAATGTCATGGGATGAGCATGAGAAGGTAGTAGACATACCGGCTTCTTGTCTTTCCACATGACAACACATAATTTGTGGTCATTGTGCATGTGCCAATTCAAGGTTCTTTGAGGTGATTTCCTATGTGTTGTCTTCGTGTTCTTCAAAATAATGGGTAGGCCTATGCGGTTGCTCCACATTGTCCCTGTTGCATATATAACCCTTTTTTCTAACTATTCAAATAGTTCCATACCAGTGAAAAAGTCGCCTTTAATTACAACGTGGCCCTGGTTCTCTAAGCCTTTTACTAATGACTCTATCACTTTTGACCTTGATTAGACTCAATTTTTTTTCCTGTTCAGATTCTCTAACGTAGAACTACTAGCCAAATTGACAAAGTTAGAGACAAAATGAACATTATTGTTAGAGACAAAATGACAAACCAAATCGGCTAGACACCAAATTTTTAGACCCCAAATTTGAGACTTTTTGGCATATATCGCCATGCAGGACAATAAGATGCTTTGTACCTTACCATCATTTGGTCTATGGTTATTTTCGGACCTGCATTCTATTGATTTTGACATGTCTCTTGAATGGATGTTAGCAACCAATGCACTTTATTCATTTTATCATAATTAGGTGAATTCTTGTATGTACATATGGTTGTAGGGTTTGTGAGATGAAAGTGCCTACTCAATGCTAAATAAAGATTTTGTGAAAAAAGTTGTGAAATTACATAACAATGTAAAAACGGGTCTATTGACCAATAACTTTTCATGTTAGGCAAGTTTTCATTCTTATGTACTGTACAAAGCCACCGCTACAAAACACTTCAATTCTATAGAATACCATTCTACTCCCACGTTTCCAACTCCCTATCTTCTTACCATCATTATCCAATAAACCAAACCCTCTAGTTGCATAAAGGTTTGTTTCTCTACGTATAATTTTTAATTTTTTTTAGGCCAATGCATGTTGAATAATTGGAGCATTGATGGTACTCTCTCTCATTGTTTTTTCAATCCAGGCTTAGGATTAGAAAATGGTGCCCCGGTTGCGGTTGGAATTGAAAGTACCTTTGTGAACAATGTTTGTCATGATACTTTGATTTTATTTCTTCTGCGGCATTCCTCTTTGTATCCCCTACGCTCTTCTTGCTAGAGCCGCCATGGCTCTGTCCTCGCTGTGGATGCTTAACGTTTCCACCACAAGAGCCCAGACCTGTGTTGGGATGTAACAACACCCAATTCCCTAATTTTGCACTTGGCCAAGTGCACTCATTCCATGAGCAAATTTGGCTTTAAAAAAATTTGTTTGAAAAATTCTTTAAAAAACATTGATTTTTGTCTTTCTACAATCCCTTACGTTGTAAAAAAACAATGTATTTATTTATTTTGTATTCTCATCTTTATCTTTTATCTTTTATCTTTATCTTTTCTTTTATCTTGTTTTTTTTCTTGTCTTCTTTCTTGTCTTCCTCTTGTCTTCCTTCTTCTTTTTCTTCTAGTCTTCTTTTTTTCTTCTAGTCTTCCTCTTGTCTTCCTTTTTTTTTCCTTCACCTTGCCATTTCTGGAGTTTAAACGTTAAAAAAAATTAAAAAAAATTAAAAATCAGGGAGCAGCCGATGGCTGAATCCAATACAGGCCCAAAAAAACAAAAAAAACAAAAAAAAAAAACAAAAAAAAAAAAAAAACAAATTTTTTAATTTTATTTTTAGCTTCCGATTTTTCTGGGCAAAAAGGGTCCGCGCGCGCGGACCCTACTCTAATTTCAACCCTCCCTCCTCCCTTTTCCTTTTTTTTCCCCTCTATCCTACATAAACCCTCTCTCACTCTCCCTCCCTCACTCTCCCTCCTTCACTCTTTCTCCCTCTTCCTCCTTTATATTGAGGAGAAGGGAGAAAGGAGAGAGAAGGACAAGAGAGGAAAAGGGGAGGAAGGAGAGTGTGAGGGAGGGAGAGTGAGGGAGGGTTTATATAGGGGAAAGGAGGGAGAGTGAAGGAGGGTTTATATAGGGGAGAGGAGGGAGTGAAGAGGGGAGGCTGAAAATTAGAGTAGGATCCGCGCGCGCGGACCCTCTCTGCCCGGAAAAAGCGGAAGTAAAAAAAAATGTTTTTTTTTTTTTTTTTTTTTTTTTTTTTTTTTTTTTTTTTTTTTTTTTTTTTTTTTTTTTTTTTTTTTTTTTTTTTTTTTTTTTTTTGGGGCCTATATTGGATTTAGCCATCGGTTGCTCCCTGATTTTTATTTAAATTTTTTTTTTTTAACGTTTAAACTCCAGAAATGGCAAGGTGAAGAAAAAAAAAGGAAGATAAGAGGAAGACTAGAAGAAAAAGAGGAAGACTAGAAGAAAAAGTAGAAGGAAGACAAGAGGAAGACAAGAAAGAAGACAAGAAAAAAAACAAGATAAAAGAAAAGAAAAGAAAAGATAAAGATAAAAGATAAAAGATAAAAGATAAAGATGAGAATACAAAATAAATAAATAAATAGTTTTTTTACAACGTAAGGGATTGTAGAAAGACAAAAATCGCTGCTTTTTAGAGAATTTTTCAAACATTTTTTTTTAATGCGCTTAGGGGCCAAGTGCATGATTATATGGCCAAGTGCAAAATAAGCGAATTGGGTGTTTAACGTGATTGGACTCGCCCCGACGTTCACCTGTGTCATCATCTCCGGCTCCCCTGCATCACTTTTTACCTCTTCGCTTTTGTGCCCGAGCTCTTCCTTGCCATCGCTGTAATCCACTCTTTCGCAATGTTGTTCATGGACCTCCGGCTCTTCTGTTTGTCGTATCTACAACCTCATTTCTGGTCGCCTCTTCATATGCGGCTTTTGAGCAGCGGCACCCTTGTTTGCGGGGAGAGTTAGTGGTCCTTCTGATTGCAGAAATTTATGGGGACTTCTTTTGCGTGCTACCGCAACGGCTGCTTTGTTCTTCTTCGTTGTTGCCCCTTCCACGCTCTTGCCGTCTCGCAAGTTTGTTGGTTTCTGAAGGTGAATCCTAGAGGGTGGGGAGAAGTTGAACATAGAGCCGTCCTTCGATGTTTCAAAGCCCTGTTAGGAGGGCGGCTCGTAACTGCAATGAACAGGCGATGCAGGGCGTGTGCGGCTAGAGCAGACGTCTTTTTCAACATCCAAAAGGGGTCCACCCCGGGGCGGCAACTCCCAGATCAATCTATGGGGGGTGCGGAAAAAGGTCAGATAGATAGATAGATAGAAACTCCGACCCTATTTCAGGGCCGGCGTGAATAAAGTGTCCGTTTGTAATGCCAATGACCCGGTGCCCACTGGACAATACTACTCTCCCCTTTCGAGGATGGACACTATAGTAAAAGAAACAAAGTAACAGTAACAATAACATAATACAGTAATAGAGTACTAATGGATGGGTACTAGTTTTGAATAAAGGTATGATTCGAGTTAAGTATTATCACCAAGTCATGAGTTCTTTGGTTGGTTGGTGAAGGGCGTTGTATCACATTTGTACCAACTAACCGGCCCTACCTATCCCCTGAGACAATTGTTTGTGTTGAGCTAGTGTTTGAAAAGAGTGGCTAGCAGTGGTTTTCACCACTACCCTCCCTCTTTTAATGTACTATTATGTTGGTATTGGTTGATGATTTTCTATACGTCTTTTGTGTAAAAGGATTGATCTAGCATATTGTATGGAAATGGTGTTTATTGCTTTGAATGTGTGCTTTATGGAGGTTTCGCAGATGTTAAATTTTGTTTCTAGTTGTTTCATTGAGGGGGCGTGTGTGGTTCCTCTGGCTCCAGCTGTGATGACTATGATTGGATCTACTTTCCATCCTTGTTGTATGATATTATTAATTAGAGGTTGGTATTTTAGAATTTTTTTGCCAATTGTTTCTGGTGAGAATCTGTCGTTTGTGTATGTGAATTCTATAAATTGTATGGTTAGGTTATCATTGAGATTTAGTGGAGTGGACTTTGGTATGGGAGGCCTTTAATGCATAGTATATCTGGTTTGAATCTGGCATTACATTGACATCTTTGTTGACCACAAGTACATGGTAATAGCCATGGAGGAACTGTGTTTCCTTGTGGGTTATTATTAAATGTGCCCGCATTCATGAGAGTGTAGCATCTTGATTTATTCGAGGATAGTATTAGTTTTCTTATTTCCCAAACTGCTTTGTTGTGTCTTTTGGTTCTTAGTGCGTGTATATGGTGTTGTTTGCAGAGTAAGAGTACATGTAGCCATGTGTCTGCATCTTGTGAGTTACAAATGGGACATGTTTTTGAGGGGAATCTTTGTATACCGAAAATTAATTGTTTTCTGGCGTTTCCCATGTATTAGCCAGTTCTAAATTTTAGTATGCTTGTTTTCTGTGAATCTGTTATTTCTGGGTTATTCCAAAAATCATTGGATATTTCATTATCTATGATGGGGTTGATGGTCCATTTGTTGATGTTGGGGAAGTCTTCTGCCAAAATTTCTAGATTATTTTCTCGGTTATACTTCTTTATGTATTCATCCAGACATCTAACTGGTCCTTTGTCAAGTCTTTTGTTACGACCGGGCCATGTGTCTTTTTGGAAGTAATAGGGTGTAGTGTGTGCGAATTCATGTGGTTTGGCAGCAAATTGGTAGTCTCTTTTTGTGGTACCATTTTTTGCTAGCTCGTCTGCTTGTTCGTTTCCTTCAATTTTAGCGTGTGCTTTAACTTTGTATATTGTGGTGGGTTGTGTACGCTTTTTAGCATTTCTACCATTTCTTTTAATATGGTTTTATCAGCGTGATTGTTCTGTTGGGTTGGGTGTTTTAGTTGTGTGTTTAGTACGTGTATGCAGTTGAGACAATCTGTAAAGATATGTGCGGGTTCATTTATATATTTGGTGGTGATAAGTGAAAGTGTTTCATGTATGGCCATTAGTTCTGCTCTAAAACATGTTTGTAATCCAGGTAATCTTTTAGATATTTGAGCTTCTGGTTTAGTTGGGTTATAGATCCCGTATCCTTTTTTTTTCTTTTTTCCAATGTCCATTGTTATCTTCTTTTGGTGGTACAAAGGATCCATATGTGTAATAGTTGTATTGAGGTGGAAATTTTAATGAAGTGTTTATTTCGTAGTTTGGTAGTGGTATTATGTCTATGTTTTGTGGGTTGATATATGGTGGGTATATTAGTTTGTTCCATTTTGTGCTTTTGTTAACTTTTGTATTAGGCGGTGTAGGTGGTGCTATTTGTATGTAGTGTTGCGATATTTGTAAGTTTACAATTGTTGTGTTTATTGTGTTTATTTGGTTAGTTGTGCCAATGTTGTTATTTTGGTGGTGAATACACCATATGTGTACTGCAAGTGGTTCAGTTCGGGTTTTGTTGGATTCTAATGATATTGTTGGTTCTTCATATGTAATGGTGTCAACAGAAAAGTGTATAATAGCGTGTGTGTCCGGGAAGGGTCCACTGTATGGTGAGAGATTTTGGTACCAGTTGGTGTCTGGTATTGTCAGAATGGTGATAGTTTCTGGGTCTTGTTTTGCTGCTAGTCGTGCCCAGTGTATTGCTTGTTGTGCTGTTTCGGCATCATTTGCGTGGGCATATCCAATACCTTTCCATTTGTATTGAAAGGCTGTACCTAATGAGCCAAAAATCTTGTCTCTGGTGAATGTTGAGTAGAATTGTATGATTCTTGTGGAACATGTTATTGGTGAGGAAAAGTAGGAGTGTGTTATATTAAATGTTGTTATTAGTGTGTCTAAAATGTTAGTTGGTATGGTATGTTGCGTTCTTTTTATTGGATTTTTTTTGTGGTTTTTGTGTTCATATCTTTGGTATAACCAAACTACTTCTGTTTCGAAGGTTTGTGTAGGAGGTACTAGTCTGTGTGTGTTGTATTTGTTTTTGTTATATTATTGCCATAACCATTTTATTCTTGTAGTTGGAATGGTGGTGATATATTTACCAGTGTCATTGTATATGTAGGTTTTGTCGTCTTGTGTTTGTATGGTGCACTTGTTTGTGCTTATGTCTCTTTCTCGGTTGCATTCTATTGTGGATGTTTGAACGCAGGGGATTATTGTTGGGGGTGGGATGTATCTTGTGTCTCTATTTTGTTCGGGTGTAAATTGGGTGTTTATGATATTTTGATAGTGTCTATTTTGATAGTTTGTGTAGTATTTTGTGAGTAAGTTTAGATTGTGGTGTATTACTGTTGGTAGGTTTAGTGGGAATAATTCACGTTGTTCCATCCATTTATTGTATGTTATGTTGTTTGGGACTATCCATTGGCATAGATAGGTGTTGTATTTTTTTGATATTTTATATTTGTCTTTCGTTGTAATTGTTTTATGATTCAATATTGTGTGGATGGAGAAACTTATGGGATTGTTTTTTATATTTTGTGGTGGGGCTAGTTGTTGTGGTTGTGGTGGCAAAGGGGGGTGTAGGAGGTTTACTGGTGTTCTTGGTAATATTCTGTGGTTATTTATTTTATATCTTTCTTTTAGTGTGCGGGGTGGTGGGTGTATTTGGCATATGTTTGGGCAATCTTGTGTGCATTTTGGGTCACAGAAGAGTTGTTCTGCTATGTTTAGTGCGCTTTTTTCTAATTTAGTTGGGTTTTGGTAGTATATTTTAAATTCTTCTGGTGACATTAGATTCGTACCGTTGGGAAGGGTGATGTGTTTTATTTCATAGTTGTTGTGTGCCAGTAGTTTGTTCAATAATTTAATAGAAAGTTGTGGATCTAAGTGTGGGAGTTCGGTTATGGTTTTGGATCTCCATTCTTGTTCTAGTTTGGTCATGTGAAGTTGGAAGTTTTCTTCTATGCTTTTTAGGTGTACACCACCGGCTGTTTTCATAAGAAATAATGTTCGTGTTGTCGGTGATCTAATGCAGTCTTGGCGTTTAATTCTCGGAATTTCTTCGGCACCACCGGCTTTAGCGAGTATGTGTTGTATTAGTCCTCTGTATATTATTCCTAATCTTCCTGTGTCAATGAGTGCGTTTCTAAGTTGTTCACCAATACATCTGACGTAGGCATTTTTTAGTGAGAAGGCTTCTAATCCAAATAAATCGTGAGGGAGTTGGATTATTATGTTTGCTGTGCTTTTAGGGAGTCCACATATTGTTTTTTGGGTTGCAATAACGGAAAAAGGTCACTATAAGTGTCTTTGTTAACCCCTAAATGTTCTCACCCTCTACAGATTTGGCAGTTTTTCAAAGATGCATTATAAAATGCAACTAAGAGGGATATTTTCAACTTGATGAATGAATAAAAGTTGTACATTATGAATTTTAGATTCTATCCGTACAGTTAGATCTGCGATTGCTATCACCAATATTTGTGTATAAATTTTTAAATTTTAAATTTAAAGCTCTTTTGTAATATGATTACGAATAAGATATTGACAATCTAATAACAAAATTTGTTGTGATGGGTTGAAATGTATTACTCTAAGTGTAGTGATTTTTGGAGAATTTTTGGTTGCTTAATTTTAGTAGTTGACTTTTTCAAGAGCACTTTTAGACTAAAATCTTCGAAATTTTGGGTGGAACACTACAACATGAAATGAGGCATAAAAATTTCACAAATCATCCCTTTTCTAATCAGATCACACATGCACGAAGCTAACTTCTTATAAAAGTTTCAGTAAAAAAATCCACACTGCAAAAAGTACATGATGGATGAGAAAACGGAGTTTAAATCTGTACATCATGCAAAATATGCATGGTTGGGCGATTAAGGGTTAACCCCTAAATGATAGAGGGGGTAAAGGTAAAACCTAGATGTCTTATAAAATGTTACTTCTGCAACTTTGATGAAGTTTGGTTCAAAAGAAAAAATGCGAAGCATGATGTTTAGTAAATATTTGTGTAGTCAAATCTTCAAAAAAAAAATTAGATACTCATTTAATGAATTTAGAAGCATTTACCATTTAATATTCATCAAAATTGCAAATTTTATTTTTAGAATTGAAATGTGGTATGATTTGTTAAAACTATACATTATATTCTAAAATTTAAAAAATTGATTTTTTCAAAAGAGAGAACATCATTAGTTTCCTGAAATAGTAAACTTTACAACACTAGGATGATATTGAGGTCTTTGTCTTTGAAAAATTCTCCTCAGTGAAGTTTAACTCGGATTGACATGATTCAAAGTGGGTTGGAAAGTAGACTTGATTTCCTATTTAAAAATATCTTTTGATTTTTTATAAAAGAATTTTTTCCATCCTTAGCAACCTGTAGAAAAAGGTCAACAACCATAAAATGGTCGTTCGGTCACTTAGGGGTTAATTAATTCAAATAATCTAGATTAATTTGGGAGTAGATGTTCCAATAACCAATTAGATTTTTCCAAAATAGATGTGGCTTTTGAAAACATTCCTTGCACAAAAACATTCTTTGGACTAGCCATCAATATCATTTGACATTGAACATGACTAAGCACTAAATACACAATATCAAGTACAAATCTAGAATCTCTATCAAGAATTTGATAGATTTTAATCCCAAAAATAATAAAAATTTAGATTATTATAGGATTATTGTAGATTATCTGGATTTTTATTTATTTTTATTTGAGAGGGTTCTTGCCCTCTACTATAAATAATTAGGACTACGCGATGCTACGCACAATCGTCGACGAAATGATAGACATAATCTATCATGCCTTTTGAAACGAATCCATAATTTTACAATTAATTCATACAATCTCCAAATAATAAATACTTTAATAGTTTGGAAATCCCTTCAAATTTTTTATAACACCCCAAAATAACTTATATGGTTTAAAAATAGGAACCGCACTCAATGGCTTAAAATATTGTAAATGAGTTCTCTATTATTGAAAAATCTTATAATTTTTTATTCTTTAAAATAATTATGAAAAAATCAGGGTAAATTGGTTTAACAATACCGTATATGAGAAAAATACCAGAAAAAATATAATATATTTTAAAATTTGAAGAATTGATGAGGTTTGACCGGGTAATTGTAGTGTGGACGTTTAAGGGTTAACGGAGATGCCTCAATTCCATTATAACTATTTATTATGTAACGCATGGAGGTACGTTTTCCTCAACCATTCCGCTGCCAGAATGGTCGTGTTGTGCCGGCCGCTAGGTAGGTACATGCCTAACTAGTCTATTATATAATGCACACTGGTACATGCACGCACCTTGTGGCAACAGTCATTTCAAGATCCAGCATGGGCCAACCTAGTACATGTGTAATTACACTCAATGTCATTCAAATAGCAATAACCTATGAAAACTGACACATGCTAAGATTTCATTTATTCAAAATGCGTTTGTTTTAACCTTCTTATGTCGGCTTCAAGGAGTTAGAAAGGTCAAAATAACTCGGGGAGTGCACTTAAAGTTAAGACTAGGAATCACGTGAGTGCGTACTTTTGACCCCCCTATGTACATACTAAAAAATCACCTAAAAATTGTAAAAAAAATATGGAGTTGTTAAACACAATCTAAAGTTCTTGTTGTATAAATTTCAAAAAATAATCACTTGTACATATTTTTAAATTGATTTTTGAAGCAAAAAACAACACATTTTAGTGCAAACTTCTATCATTTCTTTTATAGGATTTTAGAAACATTTGGTCCTGAAATTTATACCAAATGATAGATATATACTTAATGATTTAGCCCCTAAAAAATCTTAATTTAATAACTATTTTAAGGCCAAGTATTGTAAGGGGTATGCTATTAAAACGCACTCACGTGTATTTCTAATCTTCACTTTAAGTGCACTCCCCGGGCAAAATAAATATAGTCTAGTACATGCTTGACCACGACTTTAAAAATTCATAACTGATTCAATACAAATCCAAAAATTACACATCAACGTGCATAGTGTTCCATTTGGCCTTAGCAACAACTAAAAAAATCCAAAATTAACTCTATGAGAATCAGAACATCATCAACCGAAACAGCAAATTGTCTGGGGGAAGCTAACCCTATTTCAAAATGTAATGGTATGACGAACATTGTACGCGAGGTTGCCTCAGATGAATGCACGTCTTAATCCCTGAAGGACCAGGATTCATCGTTTAACAATGACTAGAATCCATTCAATTTAACACACTGAAAATAATAGAATTCAAATGGGAGCAAATACTATATCGCTAAAATCCATGAAGAACAATGCATGCATTGGACAAAAAAGAAATAAAAACCGGACAAAATCAAGTCCATCACTACAATGGATGCTTAGGGTAATCTTACAACCGATAACACAGACAAAATTGAAAGACCAGTGATATGGAATAGAAAATCACCTATATGTAATTTTGCCCCCGATGTCCTTCGACTTTGTGTCAAGCTGAAATCATTTTCACACAAAACGGATAATTTGCAGCAAGGGGGTTCAATTTTTTTCCAGTACAGAAAATACACAGTCGACGCTTAGGGGTTAGATTCCTCTTTGACATAATTGAGCACACGGTCGACGCTCAAGGATTAAATTCTTCTTTGACATAATTGAGCACAATGTGTGGTTCACTAACATGTGACAAAATATGAACACTCTTTGCGGCTTCAATCCTCGACACGAGACAGACGAGTGAAACCTCCACTTCTTGCTCTGCTTCGGAGCTTGGTCAAAACGCGGCCACCAATTTGGCGAATGACTCGCTGCCATACCCAGCCATCTTTACAAGAGGACTGGCGTCGGCGGTCAGCGGGTTTTTTCTTCTCCGCCATAAGGCCGAGACACCTAAAACCGATCAAATAAGACATGTACTATACTTGGGATAGATGAATTGATATTTTGATTATTTTCCTCTTTTAGCACTACAAAAGTTAATAAGTTTTCATATTTAATTAATTTTTTTTGATAATTATTTGATTAAGTACAAATTTTTAAAGTGCGAAGTTGTAGGTGTACCCAAAACCGATCATATGCTCTAATGTACAAATGAGGTACATCTTCCCTTTCAAAATCTAGAAATTAGGCCTGATCGGTTTTGTGTCCCTGGTCGGGAATGGGTGTCTCAACCTTAATTGTGGAGTGAGGGACACCTCGGAGCGGAAAAAGGGAGTGGACGATACAACAAGCGTGACCTAGGGAGGATGGAGACCGTCCCGGCCATAGCCATGGCCATTGTCAGCTCAGAGAAAAAAACAAGAGTGACGGCCTAGTTGCAAAGCAAATGAGGACGACTATGACGATGTTGACCCCGACGCCGACAATTTGTAGTTGGTATATTTTCAGGTGAAAACCCTCTCCGATATACTCTCGTCAACGGAATTAATTTGGATTATTCATTGGATTATTTTGGATTACACATTGTTGGTAAGACAAATTAAAAAAATTGTTCTTGATTGATTTATGTGTTCTTGATACCAATACTATCATTGAATAATATTTCAAAAAACTATTTCCAATTTAATTTTATGCCATGGATTGTGAAAAAATCTGAAAAGGATTAATTCGGGAGTTGCCGCCCCAGTGGCTCCACGCCCGTGCAGGTATCTTTGTTGGAAACCTTGTAGTTGTCTTCTCCTTGCTCACTACACTGCATGGCATATTTAGTGTTTGAGGAGAATTGATGTCTATTTACTACAATTCGTTCAAAGGTAAAGAGAAATAGTGTCTTTTTACACTACACAGGAGTTTGCCACTTGTCATTCTCACTTTCATTGAGAGTGCCATGTTCTTTCCAAGTAATGAGAGTGACATGAGGTGGCATGTCATATTTATTATAAAGTTGTCATATGTCATTGGAACACTACATTCATTATTATTTTTACAATGACACTATATCTCGCTAAAATTAAATAGTGTCCAAGTTTAGAAATAGTGTCATGCGACAGTAAATACGCCATTTAGTGTACTAGAAAATGGCAATTGAATCAACAAAATTCAACAACTTTTTGTTGTTCTGTGCACTGTAATGACCGTTTTCACTGATTTTTGATGTTTATGTTAACCCCTAAACGTTCTCACCCTCTTCAGATTTGGCAGTTTTTCGAAGATGCATTATAAAATGCAACTAAGAGGGATATTTTCAACTTGATGAAAGAATAAAAGCTGTACATTATGAATTTTAGATTCTATCCATACAGTTAGATTTGCGATTGATATTACCAATATTTGTGTATAAAATTTGAAAATTTAAATTTAAAACTCTTGTAATCTGGTTATGAATAAGATATTGACAATCTAAGAATGAAATTTGTTGTGAGGGTTGAAATGTAATACTCTAAGTGTAGTGGTTTTTGGAGATTTTTTGGTTGCTTAATTTTAGTAGTTGACTTTCTCAAGAGCACTTTTAGACTAAAATCTTCGAAATTTTGGGTGGAACACTACAACATGAAACGAGGCATAAAAATTTCATAAATCATCCCCTTTCTAATCGGATCACACATGCACGAAGCTAACTTTCCATAAAAGTGTTCAGTAAAAAATCCACACTACAAAAAGTGCATGATGGATGAAAAAACGGATTTCAAATCTGTACATCATGCAAAATATGCATGGCTGGGTGGTTAGGGGTTAAGGAGCCAAAACAAATCGTCTGATTTCTCTTGATATAGGCACTACAAAAAAAATCGTGACCAAATCAACATAAATCCAAAAAAATTCATAAATTTCCAATTTTAAAATGTTGAAAAGTGCATTATGAAGCGTTAGTTTTGAAAAAACATTAAAAATAAGATTGAAAAATATAAATTTTAGATTAATTCTATAAAAATAAAGTCAACAAGTTCACTGTATATAATGATTAGTAATAACATATATAGGACATAATAATAATATATAATGTTATAATATTATGCTACTTATTTTCAAAGGTGTTTCCGTACTATGGATGTTATATTTTTGAAAAAAAGAAGTTTTTAATGTTGTAAACAAATTGATTCGATGACGTAATATAATAAACTAGTGGGACCCGTGCTGTTGAGCACATTGACATTAGTTTAATGATAAGAACCTTTATGGACTTCAAATATGTTGATTCAAGAAATAAATAATATATATGAATATTATTTATTTAGAAAAATAAAATATACATTGAAGGCCTGAAACATTGCCTCTATTTTATTTATTTATCTTTTTTTACAATGGTGATTGTCATCTCTATATTACAATGTGGTATTCTCATCATGGTTTGATGAAATACCGATTCCTTCATTCTGAAAGAAAATATTAGTGTCGTGATACAACAACATTTCCCCTCAAAGGATCAACATACTGTGTAAGCTCTATGATACAGGAACAAAAAAGCCACGTTTAAAATGAGAGCAGCTGCATTAGCTACCCGAGATACTATGTGTGAAAAATGATTGCGAAAGTGGCTACAACCAGCTGGATGTATTGCTACGATTGATAGGCATTCTCAGTCTGGGCACGATGCCTAAGAGTATCGTAACCAATGCGTTTCGATATTTAGGGTACTCGAATTTCACATCATAGTTTGAGCCTGCCCTTTCAACTGGGTAATGTATTGAGATCAGTGATCTAGTTTCCAGAAGCATCTGTCCAGTACACCGGTTATGGCCATTACTCACAGTAATTCAGTATTCTCACAGTAATTGTGGCATTAGAACAAAAGTGTGCGTCACAGTAATTAAGAGAATTTGAGAATTCTTACAGTAATGTACATTGAAGATGTATGTACTGAAATTAGTGTGAGGATTGGTGTAAAGCCTCGCACTAATTCTGTGGCTCACAGTAATGGAAATAATCAGAATAGTACTCTATGCTACACTCTTTCCAAAAGTATAAATCTCCTCTAGAAAATACAGAAACAAAGTAAATGCACCCGCTACATGGAAAAGTGCAGAACCTGGAGGTAATTGAACTCCTTGTGAGTTGAGCGAACTGCTGAATTATCGATCATAAGCGATCGCTCCAACACCACACTCCAGGTAATTGAGTGCAGGAAGTATACAGGAACAATGAAATCTGAAAACTAGAAGGCCAAGGAACGGGATGGAAAGTCTCTCTGATTCTATTGATTTCAGACCGCAAGCTTGGAGGACGTGCCACCGGCTCTGCAGTCTGCTTCTCTCAACAGCCCGGGCTGGAAAATGTGCTGTCTGTCCAACCCCACCATCATTTACTCCCAATTTCAGCTTTCCTTGGCATGCCTTTTAACCATATTTTGCTTGCACAGGATCCGATCGAACGCTTAGTCGCCAATATTGACCATTGTCACTTTACATACAATACTGGTCGCCGCGCTAACCTTGACCAACCGCAACTGAGCACCCCATTGACAACCTAATTCGGAGCAGTAATTTCTGATCACTTGTGCCAACTTTCTCTGGAGATCTTATCAATAACTCAGCTCAATATTGTGCTATTCACGCAGTCTTCAGATTAGAACGAGTGCGACCCGTGCTGCTATGATCTCCACAATCCCTAGCATGGATTTAATCTTTTCCTATTTTTTGAAATTCAATTGTATTGACATTCCGGAAGCTCAAAGTCACTCAACTATCATGCAACTAATTTCAGAGTACCTCAAGTATCATTCACTAACTATTCCAAACCCGCTTTCATCAATCCTCACTAACCTTTTGAAAGTAATACTCTAAAGAAATCGTTGTCTTGCTCCAAACAAACTCCACTCTAAAACCGTAATCTTCAAGTCAATCTGTACACGTTCTCAACAACGCCAACCAGTTTTAGTCTCCTCGTGGCTGTGAGAAACTCACAAATACGCAACAAAAACCCTAAACCCTGAAATGCACCCACAAAAATTAAGAGAAAACAAACAGCACCTCGAAATCTGGCTGCTCTTGCTCAAACTGACAAACAGGACTTGTGGTGAACTGAACTGCAGAAGCAGTTTACCAAAAAAAAACTTCGTACGCTTATAAATTTCACACATAATATCCAAACAATGCATTCTCTGGTGCGTTAAAAATGTATGACATGATCATTAGCACATGACAGAGCCTATCAAAATGGTCAAAAGTGGCCGCTTCCGTATCTATAGGAGTTGAAATGATCATTTACAAAGAAGGCAAAAAAATGTACCAATAGAATACAAAAAAACACACCCTAAATTTCAGGGCTAGCTTCCGAAATGCACTTTCTATCTGTAGCTTGCGAACTTAACTCAGAAAAAAAAAATTTAATAAATATATGTAGTAAGGTATTCACTCACCAGGCACTAACTATTGTATCATCATAGCAGCCTTTGGGCAGCTCCCGCCATCTTTCACACTTTTGGCACTGAACCCATTCCGAATCTGGATCAAGTTTTTAACCCACCTTTAAATCCTCCTTCTGAAACTGCACAATCAAATTCCAAAGAATCATACTCTAAGAAATTAGTTTTTGAATATACAACTCCCAGCTTACAATGATATCAGCAAAAATACAACCAAACGCAACATCTAATGCCTGGAAGTAGAAGAGTGTGACCACCCAATCCAATATTACTGAATCTTGAAAAACATAACGGCTAAGATGTTTTGTGAGCAGATTGTTACTGATTCAAGATTCGCAAACTACTGCTTCAAAATCAAGAAATGTTTTTGTTGCTTGAATGAGAAAAAAGATAACAAAATCAAGTCTGGCCTATCCTCACTGTCAGGGTTAATCAGGGTTTCGAATTTCCCCCTAGAACTGGCATTTAGCAATGATCGCGACATACAGAATGTCAGTCCCGACCTTTGTGGCGTGCGAGAAAAAAAAAAGATGCCGAAACAACAACACTGATTCTTGTGGACTAACATGTTTTGCATTGCAGGGTTTAGGGTTTAGAGTTTATGGCGATGCTAGCGGTCCCCGCCACACAGCGGCCGGCTGATTCTGGTGATATAAAATTTGGCCCTGTCTAAATTCTATAATCCATGGCCTTGAGCTCCGTGAGAAGGAAGCTCTAGTATGGTTATTGTACTCTTGAAATCCTCTTTATTTGCACCAGTGCATTCTCCCAAAGATCTTCCTTAAAAAGAACTACGACATATGAACTCGAAAAAGCAAGTACTGATTTGCACCCAACTGAAAACACAAAGAAAGCTTTAATCCATGGTCTTCGGTTCCATGAAAATGAACCTCTAATATGGTTATTTGCACTCAAAATGAAAAGAAGCTCTAATCTATAATCTAGAGTGGTGATTCATACTACCCAGGCGTCAAAATCCCTCCACTCTAGTGGCAATCAAAGCGAAACAGAAGTACAAATGGCCCGATTCAGAAACTCTCACATTTTGAGAGGAAAGTGGTTTGGGAAGTAACTTAGCAGGGCGCCAAACAAGCAAACCATGGAGTTAGGATTTCATGTTCCCGAGAAATAACAACCTGAGTTTGCTATGGCCGCATCTCAAGTAGTTTTCCTTCTGTGTGGATAGGAACAAAAACGGCGTGATTCAGAGTATGCGCAAAATAAAACCAAATACAAATCCGAAATCACTCAAATTTCAAACCTGAGAGCTCAATGGCACACAATTGGAGAGTCGACCTCAAAAATGGCCACAGAAATCATATCTCGAACCTGCGGTGAGAGAACTACCACAAGTAGGTCTTTGGCTCAATGAACAAACCCTAAGCCTCGCACTGCCTAGTGCACCGCAGCTTCAGAAGGAAACAAGGAAAGAAAGGAAATCAACATGTGTAAATTCTCGCCAATTCTCTTGCGTCATGGCTCAAGATTTGAAAATGAATGCAAAGTTCGATGCGAAGCGCTCCCCGCCTCGCAGCGGCCGGAGAACGGCCGTGTGATCAGCGACGGAGCAAGATTCGTGTACCTTTCGAGCTCTGGACGCTCGCACTCCTCACAGAACGCAAACACCACGAACGAAAAGACGGCGGCCGTCAACAACACCCAGAAACTCTAGCGGAGCTCGGAGGGATGCCCGCAGCTCGGTTTGTCTCCTCGTCGGATTCCAGCGCGGAACGGTCGAGTGAGACAAAGCATCCTGCATTGTATAATAGATTGTTCTCAACATAAATTTTCCGCAGTAAAGATCTTCTTTATTTGTGCCAAAAAAACAATTTAAAAATAAAATAAATATAAATCATAAGTTAATTCAATTGGATCTGACACCGCCATTGTATTATGGGTTGCTGTATTATTCTTTTTGCAGTGGACTAAATTTTGGCTTGTGCCAGAATAAAATAAAATAATAAACGAAGAATTGTTTTTGGAATAACAAAAAATAACATTGGAATAAAGTGTCCTCTTGTTTCAAAAATAGATACAAGTTTCAGAAATGAGGGGTGGGCTCTCTCAATCTCCCATACAAGATCCGCCAGCTGTCAGTAATTTGCGAGGGTGTATGATCGAGCTTCGTTTTTGGCTCAGGCTGTGGCACATGAACCATGGATGACAAGTCGGTTTGTCTCCTCGCCGGATTCCAGCGCGGAACGGTCGAGTGAGACAAACCGTCCTGCATTGTATAATAGATAGGAAAAATACCCAAAATATGTTAATATAGTAAAATGGAATTTTTTGAATTTTTTTCAAAATATTTTATATTATTTTGGAATCTTTTAAAATATTTTGGAGTCTTCATTAAATTATCTTTTGAGTTTAATTTCCTATAATAGTTTTAGATCTTCATTTATAGAATTCAGAAGCAATTAACATTAAAAATTCAATAAAATTACTTTTAATATTTTTTGAATTAAAAATTTGGTATTATTGGTTCTAATTGTAATTTTCATCATAGAAGCAAAAAAAATATTTAATGAAAAGAACAACATTACTATCCCTAAATAGTAAAATTTGTAACACAAGGCAATGTAGAGTTGTTGTTTTATTAAAGTTCCCATACGTAGAGTTTAACTTGGATTGGCATGATTCAAATTGGGTTCGAAAGCATACATGATTTCCTATTAGAAAATAATTATGATTTAATCAAATTTTATTTATTTTTGATCTCGGGCTGCTCATAAAAGGGGGCATCGACCAAAAAATGGTATGTCAAAGCATTACGGGTTAAATTGAGTTTAAAATCAAACTTTCTTTGAACTCAATTTGAGCAACTTTTAAAAAAATAAAATTGTGAAAGCTTTTAATTGCTTGCTACAACATTCTGACTATTGATATTGACTTCATTCAATCCAAAGTTATACGCTTCCCAATTTAGTTATGTACCTTCATTCTATATACCTTTCTTTCATTACTTCATTTCAAAGCAAGTATACAAGGTTTTACTTAATTTATTTTTTATTAGACCCTCTACTCGATTCTCTAACATACAATCAAAAAAATTCAATTCAAACACAAAGGCATATTTGATAAAATGTCAAAAAGTGGACAAATATTTGCAAAAACATTATATAAAAAAAATATTAAAAAAAAAAAATATTAAAAATTAAAAAATAAATAAAACTAACAATGAAAAATCGATTTTTGGTTGAATGAAACACGAAATGAATTTTTAAATTTTCAAAAAAAATATTTTCTCTAACATAAAATAGATAAAAATATCAGAAAAAAGAGTTTTTAACATCAATAAAAATATCCAAACTATGAGTGAAAAAATAAATTAAAAAAAAAAAAAAATGAAGCTCCAAGCTATCACAATTTTGTCAAAAAATAAAATAAAATAAAATAAAATAATTGATTTTTTTCTACATATACAAAAAAGCTTGCATGATCTACTGCAAAAAAATTTGAAAAAAATGATTTTTTGACTTTGCTAAAATATCCTAAGTATGCGGAAAAATAAAAATAAAAATAAAATCCTCTCTACCTATATAGAAAAACTTGCATAGTCTACTGCAAAATGTTTTTGAAGAAAAAGCGTTTTTGGCATTGCTAAAAATATCCAAAGTCCACTAATAAAAACAGCTCCCAGCCTTCACGATTTCATCAAAATTAAAATAAAAAAATAAAAAAATAAATTTTTTTTCTACATATAAAAAAATGCCTACATGATCTAGTGCAAAAAAGAAAATTGAAGAAAAGATCAAATTTACATGGCAAAAATATCTCCAATGATTACGTTCATCTATAATTGAGAAAAAATTTCATTGTCTTGCATGAGGAATTCTACGTGGTGTGGTAGTTTGGTATTTGGTTTGGAGTTAGAAGGTCTTGAGTTTGATTCTGTCTGACATCAATGGAGCCCGGGTAGACTGTGGTGGGCTCCATTGTGGTATCCAGGCAGTCGATTTTTTTTCGGGTAGGCAATTTTTTTCCCTGAGTAGCCTCTTTTGTCCGAGCAGTCCAAAATAATGTTCGGGCAGGGCAAAAAAAATTGGGGAAGGTTTTATATATTTCATTGTGGATATTTATTTATTTGTTTTAAATAAAATTATTTTGACCATCTCAACAGTTCCAAAACAACAGATTTTAATTGGAAAATGTTCAGGTCAACGCGACCAAATCAACAGCCGCGATCAACATTTTCCAGTTGATTCGGTCATAGGATTTTCTAGTAGTGGCTCAACATTTGAATCATCACTGTCACTACTCGTCTCCTTGTCGCAAGTGGAATTGCGACTGACGTAAGGGAGCTCCTAGCTTTCAACTAAATCGCAATTTGTGCCTTTTTCTTCCTGCCCTTCAGTTCTGAATATGCATTTGACAATTGAAGAGTTGAGTGTCAATTTTTTTTATTATATAAAACCACATAAAACATTTCACTATGTTTTTCTACATCAAACTTAAAAACAAATATATAGCAACCTCCAATGTGTACTCATCAATGTCACCGTTACTATTTTTTGCCGATCATCGTAGGTCAAATGATAGCTTAGAAATTTTATAAACATTGGAAAGTGGGTTGCAGGTGCTCCACCGTCTTTTCCCCTGCCATCTACTCCTTCATCCTTGTTGTCGTCGTCTTCTACGTCAATGCACTCATCTCCTTGGTTTTGTCATGGTACCCGGCTTGCAAATGTATGGCACGCATTTGTAGCGCGGCTTCGCTGTAGCTGCGCCGACAAACAAAGCCTGTAGACAATCCTAAGTTGCAGCGTCGTTGTAGCTTAGCTCCGCTGCGCCATCTTATCGTGTCGTATAGTAGCACGGCATGATTTTCGATGAGCTTGCCAATGAAGCATGGGAATTGGGTTGGGGGACGGAGCGACAATGCTATCATCTGGGCATTGAGGGTCATTGCCCAAGACCATGGTGTCTGCAACACAAGTAAAGCTCTAAACTCTCTTTATGCATTTTCATTTCACAATCTAAGTTGTGAATTCAGCATGATCAATTTGAAAGGTGAACGCTCAGGGAGGTCACTAGAATGTATTTAGTGTAACCACGTGCGTCAAGAGGATATTTTAATGGGGGATATCACATAAATGGAATATTTGAGGTATGTTCTAGAATATTTTAGGTATATTCCAAATATATTCTCGAATAATTCCTTACTTGAATTTAAAGTATCCTATATATTACATATAAAATTTTATAATTAGGTAGAATTTTTTCCTCCAATGAATAAAAAGGACCCTATAGTTCAACTCACATGGTTTTCTACTTTTTGCATAGTGACCTCCCCGAGGATGAACGTAATACATACGTAAATAAAATGACCACCCATTTTGTTTTAAAACAACAACAAAACAAATGTGGTTGTGAATACATACTAGTTGCGGTATAAGTCGGTGTAGGGGTCGATTGCCTTTTGGCTCCATGTTTCTCCATAAGGCTCCTCCTTGAAGCCCATTCCACACCGTTGTTTCTTCACTCACTCGCATGCTGGCAGATAAAGAGAAACATGTTCCGTATTATGCCAAACATGATGTCAAATCTGGGCATAGACGTCATTGTTAAATTTGTGTCCACTGCCTTCCCTCATACGGTTACTTCTCCAACCTAGAATATATAATGCATTTCTATAAAAACAAGCTCTCGTCCATTGACGCCTGCTAATATGCATTTTTAGGATGTTTTCTACTTTTTGCAACTTCGGTCTGGCACTGAGCTCGGGGGTCACTTCAGAAAATTAGTAAATATGGTGCGTTAAAATACAGGGTGTGTTTTATTCATTGAAAGTAAAATGTCTACCTAATTAGAAAATTTTAGATGTAATACAAGATGCTTTAAATTGAAATAAGGAATAATTTAAGAAATATATAACATATACGGAGAATATTTTAGAATATACCTCAAATATTCCAATTATGTGATAGCCCCATTTAATTACTCTGTTAATGCACGTGTCCACATTAATTTCACTAGAGTGATTTCCCTGAGGCACTGAGATAGTCGTCATTGAGACATGTGAAGAGTTCAGCTACTTGGACCGAACTTGCATATTGTTCTTCTACAGGATAGAAGCATGGTAAATTTACAAGTGTTTGCCGTTATATACTTTATTCAATAAAAATTTGAAATAAATTCAAAATTAAATGATGATAATTAGATAATCAAGTTATAGAAGACTTTTACGCAATTTTTTTATAATAAAGTGCTATCTTAATATATTGTTACTATTGATTAAGTGATAGGATGATGGCCTGATATGGGTATCCCTCCAAAAATAGTGTGATTTTCGAGAAATATCTTTTTGGTAAGAAATTAACATTGGAAAATTACAAAAATTAGAGGGCGTTACAGACACCATGGCTGCAAATATATACATGGTGTTAAAGATGGAATTTCTAGTACACATAAATTGAGTTAGACATAAGTCACACTATGTGAGACGAGTAAAAGTGATACCCATATGAGGCTATTCCCCGATATGATGTTATTAAAATGCTATTTTTAAAAATTAAAAATACCGTTCATAAATTGCAATAGTATTCTTAAAATTTGAACAAAAAATTGTTTGTTTTGACCCTTCAAACTATTGACCAAAGAACTATTATTCAAAGAACTACTTTTTTACGCTATTCTCAACTTTTGTGCATAAATACTAAACATAGTATTTTTATGATTAATTATTTGAAGGATCTAAGCAAACAATTTTATTTTCAAATTTCAAGAATACATGCGCACTATTGTATTCTATAAATCCATGATATATTTTAGTTTTTTTAAATAATAATTTTATTTTAACATCATATCAAAAAATCATAGATAATTTCATATTAAATTAATATTTATTTCAACTATCTATCATAAAATTTTAATTTAACTTCATTTTGAAATAATTTGTACTAAAAAATAATTTTAACTTAATTTTTTTATTAAATAACATAGACTGGGTCAATGAATTTTTAGTCCATCCGCTATCACTACTGTAACATGGTGACATTCTACAGGTGGAGGCGGGTATGCAGTGAAAAGATTCTTTACAAGTGAGGAAGAAATTTGTCTTTTCGATCAATTTGGCCGTAGCAATTGTTGATTAGGCAAGAGGTGCATTGATAACCATCGAAATCATCGCTGTAAGAGCAAATTAGAAGAAACGTGAAGACAAATGCACCTTAGGATTCCGAAAGGGTAGACTTAGACTTAATTAGTTGTGTTCAATTTAGTAGCTTTGTAGTTAATATTGAAAATAGCTTTTATTGTCCTTTGTCATTTGGTAGGTGATTTTCAAATTGTTGAAGCTGTTAGTATTCAAGAGGTAGTAGCGCGGCTGTTGAAGTCGTAGCTTGTAATGATGTCCTTGCATTCAAGGTTCGTTGAATTCAAGGTTCGTTGAATTTGGCCGTAGCAGTCGTTGATTAGGCAAGGGGTGCATTGATGACCATCGAAATCAGCACAGTAAGAGCTAGTTAGAGGAAACTTGCAGACAAGTGCACCTTAGGATTCCGAAAGGGTAAACTTAGACTTGATTAGCTGTGTTCAATTTAGTAGCTTAGTGCAATAGCTCTTATTGTCTTTTGTCATTTGGTGGGTGATTTTCAAATTGTTGAAGCCGTCAGTATTCAAGAAGTAGTGGCGCGGCTATTGAAGTTGTAACCTTTGTCCTTTAATTCAAGGTTCATGTGAAAGTTTCAAACCTACCTTTTCATGGTGGGAGCATTTCTCAATGAACACACATTCTCTGCCTTTTATTAGTTGATATTGTTTTTAGTTATATCCCATTATATTGAAGGCAAAACTTGGCTTTGGAGCCACTGCTTCGGTCACGAAGTTCATAGAAGCCGCACAAAGTCTTGATTTTTTAGTAACCATGCCCATGCATTTTCATAGGAAGAAATACAAATGCCCAACAAGGTCTCATGCCTCTTCCTAATTATACACTAAAGCGATCCTCTTTGGGAATTTATGGAAGCCGAAGTATTACTTAGTTTCTCAAAATTTAAAAGCATAATCGCACATGATTTACTTGTAGTATACCCCATATTTTTTATTTTTCAAAAAATGCTAAATTTGGATCCGGACATCCCCTCCCGTTTGGGTCGCTTAGTCCTTTGGGGGTTAATGACTTTCACTACATTTTTTTTGTCAATATATGGTTGCACTCAATTGCACATAGTTCCTTGTAGTTTATTTTTTGGGGGGGAATTGGAGCATTTTCCCTACTTTAACCCTTTATCGTCCCAATTCAAAGCTGTTTTCAAAGAAGCGTTATAAAAATGTTTGATGAAAACCAAAAATGGAATTGATGTACAAAGAAAACTTTTCTTGTGAATGTCAATGCATGTGAAGATCACATCTGTACGGTTGGATTTATTATATTTTTATTAATATTTTCTAAATAATTTTTGAAGGTTTTCTCTTGAAATTCAATTTAAAATCTCAAACTAACACAAATTTTTTTAATTTTAAAACTGTAATGAAATTGGAATAGCATGCACTACGAGATGGTATAGTTTCCATTATTTAATTCTACTTATTTTGGAAAATCATATTTAAGGTCTCACTTTTTGAACTAAGAATGAAACTTGACATAAACCAATTGTTTTTTAAAAAAAAAATAAAAATCATAATAAACTATTTTGAAGATCCAAACCATACAAAAGATAGTCAACTTGCACAAGAACCAACCTCGGGGAAGTCACTTAGTGCAAATTTTGGTATTCATGAGCAAACAGAGGGTATTTAATGGGGGCTATGAAATAAATGGAATATTTTACTATTTATAGTATATTTGGGGTATATTCATCGTTTATTTTAGGAATATTTTCAAATTGATCAAAATACACCCTATATTACTTCTAAAAATTTATAAATTTTATCTCAAATGAATAAAAGATACCCTATATTTGTTCTCTCATGGTTATCTAAATTTTTGAGAGTGACTTCTCCAGGGAACCAAGAGAAATTTGAGTGGATGAAAACTGTCAAGTTTGGATGGAATTCAAATAGTTGTAATTTGATTTGTCGTCCAATATATGGACGCAGGCGCGTCAAAGGGTTAAAGAGATGATTTTTTATTGGCTAGGAGTATGTGTGTATCATATGAAAAGGTATGGATATATATATTACAAATAGCACATGAAAAGGGTCTTGGATTTCGACAAAAACCATCTCTCTTCTTTTCTTCATCACCAACTTCTCTATACTTGTTGTCTTTTCATTTCACCTCTTGTATCCCCCAACATCCACTCATTTTTCTACTTCATACATTATCAGCCTCCACAATCGCATTACACAAGTTCTAATCTCACCACATTTATAATTGATGCGCTAGGGATTATTGTCTATCATAGCCATTTACAGCATCCAGTTATTGCCGGTATTTTGGAGGTGGTACTCGAAATTGCAAACTTTGGAGTGGCAAATTAGATTTTTAGGGTTACAATTTTCCACTTATGGGCTACAAATGTTTCTTGCTCATTACCATCTTTGCCCACAAAACAGTGGAGCAAGTCGCAAATTTGCAATTGGCATGTCGCCAGACCTTCATCTTATCCTAAAGGGTACACCTCGCCACATGAATGTCAAGCAAAGTCCCATAAAACTTACACTCGTCCTTTATCCCACATAATATTAAGCTGGGATAAAAAATTGCCCATGCAATTTCTACCGAGGAGAAAGAAAGGGGTTCATAAAATACTTGTTGCACTCATGTAGGTCTAATTATCTACACTAAATGCCATCCCCACGTGTTGTAGTGATATTCCCTCATTTACTCCACAAACAAATTCCCTTGATTTGACAAGATTGAATATTCTGATAGCAAAGAGAGCAATGGAAGCACTTGAAAATGCCATTGCAGTGCCAATATTCAGTTATGAAACATTTGCCAAGAAATGTTGACAAGATGAATGAAACATCAACAAGTGTGAATATCTTGTCAATGAACATCTACTATGAGAAAGAATAATCTCAAGATGTATTCAAATGCAAAATATTGGCGGTATGTAAAAGTTGAGATCTCACAGTAGTCTCGGTGATGATGAGTGGCTTGTTTCAAATGCTTCAAAAATAAATGTCAAGTAATACAAAGAACAATGAACAATTTGAATGAATAAGGTAAGGTAGAGATTTCTAAAAGCACCACTATCCTAAAAGCGCAATTCACTATTCTATTAGTGTCTTCACCAATCACTTTTCTTTCTCTTTCCTACTTTTAAATGTAGAAAGACATAATCTTGTTGAACATAAAGATTCTATCAAAAATTGATACCTCCTAGTATATGTAAATTTGTTTCATGTGTATAATTATATGTTTGTATATCCTTTGTGACATACTCCCCCATTCCATAATAGATGATGCTTCTGAAAAAAATCACAAAATTAAGCAAACTAGAAAGATTTCATCCAATTTCTACATATAGTAAGTTTTTATTTTGGAGTAGTTGTCTATCAAAGCAATATCAAATTGTTTCAATAGTATGTGTGGTATGTGGCAACATAGTGATATTCGTTGTAGTGTGTTCTCTAATGCAAAAAACATACGCAGCTACCATTGATTTTAGCTAGCACATATGTTGTTTATAATTCACATATGAGCAAAGACAAACTTTGCAGACAAAAAATAATCCATGTGCACTTGTCTTGTGACGTTTCTTAGTTAGAATTTGTAAAACAACAACTTCAAATTGAATAAATGATTTGCATCAAGTAATTTGGGAATTTTTTTTCTCGAAAGCATCATTTATTATGGGATGGAGGGAGTATTAGTTTATTATATGTATATATATATATATATATATATATATATATATATATATATATATACATATATATATATAGATAGATAGATTTTTGTGAATTTATTGAATTCTAAACTTCATTTCTATTTTCTTGTACTTCATCTTTAATTTTTGATACAAAAAATGAAAGGTTTGGTGACAAACTATAGACAAGTGTACTTTTTTCAAACTTGATAATCTCCCATTCTTCGTCTTCAATGCTTAATGAATTGAGTTTCGCAAAAATCCTATAAATTATGACTTAACAAGTTCTATTTTCCAAGACAAGGCTTCAAATTTGAGTTAATTTATATAGACAAACTTCTTTATATCACTATAGGTTTTAATATAACATCCTTTTTCTGTCACCAAATCTCAAAGAATGAACTTGTCTAATTCAAAAGTCACCCTATACTTTCACTACCACATTTAGAATGTTACATTATAAGAAATCACATGTACAAATGTAATCAAAGTAAGTGAAATGGATTTTAAACCACTTTAGTGGCTCCTACAATCCCAAGTGCCCTTTTCAATACAATTATAGTAGGGTAAGTAGGCGACATCAATAAATTCTAAAGATAGTATTTTTTACAAGTTGAGAATTGTCATATGAACACAATTTTTGTGCAAATACAATCAGCCACAATATTTCTAAAGAATGTGGGCTACATGAGTACATAATTTTATTGTATGAAGACAACCCCTACAATAAATTTTGCATAGAAGTGTTATGACATTCTCTGGTAGTTGTAAGTATTCCCTCTTCTCTACAATTCTCTATTTTGAATCGCAAACAAAAAAGAAATATTGAAACTTTTGCATTCGCTATACAGAACATGCAAATGACACTCTTCTATTAAAATAACTAATTGCATTGAACTTTAAGAGAAAAAAACATCATATTTTTGTTTGGAATAAAAGCCTCGAGTAAAAAGAAATAGACTCTTGGCATTGTTGTGTGGAGAGTAGAATTGATTGCATCACAAATTTCCCTCTCCATTGATTTTTACATGTTGCACTATTAAGCCAATCAATATATCTTTTAACCCTTAACTACCCAAGCGTTCATTTTTTTTTAACGGTGTATAGAATGAGTCTTGCACATTTTATCATCCGTTATGCACATTTTGCAATTTGGATTTTTTACCATATATTTTATGGGAAGTTAGCTTCATGCATGTGTGAACCGATTAGAAAGGGGATGATTTGTGAAATTTTATGCCTCATTTCATGTTGCAGTGGTTCACCAAAAATTTCTAAGATATTAGTTCAAAATTGCTCTTGAAATAATCAACTCGTAAAATTGAGTAACCAAAAAATCTCCAAAAATCACTACACTTCACCCATCACAACAAGTTTCATCCATAGGTTGTCAATATCTTATTCATAATTGAATTATAAAAGAATTTTGAATTTTAAGTTTCAAATTTTATACAAACATATGGGTGATAACAATCGCAAAATTAACCGTATGGGTAGAATCTAAGATTCAAAATGTACAACTTTTATTCATACATCAAGTTCAAAACATTCCTTAGCTGTATTTTATAATGCATCTTTGCAATTCTCCAAATCTGGAGAGGACGGTGGGCATTTAGGGGTTAATGCTATTGCAATGATTTAACAATCCAACAATAATAACATTTAGTTTGTGTGAAACATCACTGTTTCACTGTATCATATAAAAATATTATTTCAATATAAGAGAGTTACTATTGTGTATTGTGTGGTAAGAGAGTTGCTTCAACATTGTTACAACATTATTTTTGCATTGTTTCAATACTAAATAATAAATCAATTGTTTCGACACCAAATAATGTACACAAGGAAAGTTTGTGATGCACTGCTATAAAATGTTACGGTGTAATATGAAGAGATCTTCACCATTGGATATATGTCAACTTACAAGACACAATTACCCTTACAATAGGTTGTAGATCTTTAATCCCTTATGTTAGGCGTTTTTGGCCTAATGCACAAAATTAAATTTCGTTTTTTCATTCGTCATGCATTTTTTGCAAGTAAAACAATATTACATAATTCTATGGCAAGATACCTTCATGCATGTGTGATCCGATTAGAAAGGGGATGATTAGTGAAAATTTTATGCTTCATTTTATACCACACATTTCCACTAAAAATTTCTGAGATCTTAGTTCAAGACGAATCAAAAGTGCTCTTGAAAACATCAATTCAAAAAATTAAGCAACCATAAAATCTTCAAAAATCACTACACAATCACTACACTTAGAGTATAACATTTCAACCCATCACAACAAATTTCATGCACATATTGTCAATATTTTATTCATAATCAAATTACAAAAGAACTTCAATTTAACATTTCAAATTTTATACAAAATATTAGGTATTGCAATCATAGATCTAATTGTTTGGATAGATTCTAAAATTCATGTAAAATTTTTATTCATTCATCGCATTCAAAATATCCCTCTTAGTTGCAATTTATAATGCATCTTTGCAATTCTTCAAATCTGGAGAGGCTTGTAGGCATTTAGAGGTTAGTGTCACTTTTACATGCAACACCACCTTGTGATTGTCACAATGTTCCAGAACTCCACATCATCACATGCATATGTTGGACGGCTAAGCAATGGCATTTACCCCTAAGCATCTATATGGTTATCTGCATCACTGAACTTTGCAACGGTGGAATGTTCTCATTTTACCTCGGTTTTTTTATTACGATACATCTCTTGTTCTATACTACAAGATCAACAGTGTTGATTGTATCAAAATGAAGTCATTTTCACACAAACAGATGATTTGCAGCAGGGGATCAATTTTCCTACACTACAGAAAATACACGGTGGACGCTTAGTAGGGGTCAAAGAGAACAGCCTTGGGTGCAGAAAGCTGCAATAAAAACAGGTCACCTCTCACGCCCGTAATTTCAGCTATACAGAGGCTGTATCGTCCAAACCCTAATTGCATCATCACTCCTTCACTTCATCTGCAGGCAGAAAGTAGCGCAGGGCCATCAATGCTCTGGTTGATGAGACGATTAGCAGAATTGAATCAACATTTCACACGATACCTGCCATGTGCCAGGATATTTTGTGCAATTCCAGCCAGGCCAAGCCTCTTGTTTCTATGTACATACGTGGTGATGGCTTGCCAATGTCAATTCTGCGCGTGTGAGAGCGATTTTTACATTGAGAGCGATGTCGGTCAGCATGGGTGCGCAGATTTCACTCTCGTTGCAATTTCCCTCAGTCGCTAAATGCATTTGCATGATGGGGGACTTGTAATGCAATGAGGGAGTTGTAAGCAGATGCATTCGCCTTCGGTGTGTGTCTTTCGTTAGCTTTGACGAAGTTTGCAAGCTCGAGGAATTGGCTCCGTGTGTTGATGAGATAGAGGTAATCCGATCGGAGAGTTGTGAGGTTTAACAACCATGGATGATCATTACGACGGTAGGTTGAGCAGGTTCATGGAGATTGGGAAGAGGCTTGAAATTGCTGGAGTTCCTTTCTTCACAACGACAGTGACGCAGAGTACGCTGGTATGGCAAATGGAAATATGTTCTAGATCGTAAATGTTCCTGTAATGATCTGCATCACTGAACTTTGCAACGGTGGCATTTTCTCATTTCTCCTCGGCTTTCTGATTTATAGCTCTTGTTCTATACTACAAGATCAACAGTGTCGATCGTGTCAAACTGAAGTCATTAAATCTCACACAAACATGCAGAGGATTTGCAGCAGGGGGTCCAATTTTCCTACACTACAGAAAATACACAGTCGACGCTTCGGGGCTAATCATAGAAAACGAATTGCTATATATGGTCTCGGCTAATTAACCACGGGATTTTGGTGATTGTGTTGGTTAGGAAATTCCTGCGTCGTTCGTGCGTGACTATGGCGAGAAGATGAAGCCGACGGCAAGGCTCCGGCTCGAATCTGGAAGTAAAGTCTGGCCCGCGCAAATCCAAGTCTGCTACTCCGTGAGATTCAGAGTGCGTTTCTGCAATCGCTGGAGGGCATTCTTGTCTGACAACGGCTTACGGAAAGGCGACAAGCTAATCGTTTCACTTGTTGCCACGTCCGAGTTTGTAATTTACGTGCTCAGGAAGAATCTGGATCGCCGGTATAATTCCATATCCACCGACACGACCTCTCCTTCAAGCAGCAGCGATGTCCTTCCGAAGAGCAAGTTTAGAGCATCCCCTTCCGACAGCTTTCGGGCTGGTCCAGTTGGCCTTGACCCCGACAAATTTAAGAAGCCGAAGGTCGCGACAGAAAGACACGCTGAAATCACAGACGACAGCTTCAATGGCGCAATCTCTTTCCGAAAACGAATGTCAGAAGCAAGTACCGGACACTTCGGGCATCCTCAATTTGCACGCATTGTAAGAATTTTGCCTTTGAGTACGTCTGCAATTTTCATTAACCCCTAAGCGTTTAAAACGCTCAAAATGGCCATCCGCATCACGGTCGCATTTTCTCATTTTACCTCGGTTCTCTGATTGCAATTCGTCATCTTAAAGCTCTTGTTCTATACTTTAAGACCAACAGTGTCGATCATGTCAAACTGAAGTTATTTTCACAGAAGCAAATGATTTGCAGCAGGGGTTCTAATAGAAAGTACACGGTGGACGCTTAGGGGTTAATTGTATCGCCCATGGCAGATGGGTGACCTGATTAGCTCTGTTTTTCCGTTATGTGGGGTGACTTGCATTTGATAACTTGCGGAATTGTGATTATTTTCAGGAGGTTCCAGCCGAATTCGTACGACGCCATGGGAGGCTCCTTACTGAGGACACGGTGATTATTCTGGAAGGACCGATGCCCGGTGCCAGCTCTCAAGTAGTATGCCGTCATGGACCGACAAACCGCAGAATAATGTGGAGGCGGGGGTGGCCCAATTTCGTGACGCGCAACGAGCTGAGCAAAGGCGACCATCTTGAGTTCACACTCACGGCTCCGAACCGGTTCTCAGTGCGGCTGACGCACAAGAGAACTTTTTCGGCAGGGGATATGTCTTTCACTATCCGGAATGTTAAGAAAAGTTCACCCGCACAAGGGTGTAAGACCTCCAACGTGGTGCCATTGGAAAATGCTCATTTCACTAATCGGAGTGCAGCTGTCGATCTGCGTAAGAATCCCCATTTCATCAAAATCCTTCCAGCTTCGAGTCTCGCAAAGGCCAATGCTTATCCATTCCTGGTGAGTCTCCTCTCTTAATCCAATCAAGGTAAATTTTTTAACAAATTCAAACTGGATGATATGAGTAGTCTACCATTCCTTCAATGCATCTCTACCAACTATTGATGGCTGCTTCAAAGTCACAAGGCTCAAAATGGCCTTGAGACCTTGACTGACAGTATGAGCTGATACCTGCTTGCCTTTACTTTAGAGGATCAAAAGTAGTCATTGTCCATGAACCCCAGCGATGACTTCTTGTCCTCTTGACAACAGTGACCAAATCATTAGCACATCATACTCAGTGCAGAATGCAGAGTTGCGGCAACCAGGCTGGAACTCATGGCCCTGAAACAAGAAAATACTCCTCTGATTGGCTTCTCCGATAGTCAGTTGGCCTTACAGAGTTATCATAGGCTCCTATCCACACCGTGCAGAGCCCCTTATTTATTTGGGAGATGTCTTAGTTGCAGCGACAGTCCACCCTGGATATTAAATGTTATGCGCCTCAGAAGAGAAGTATTGCGTAACAGTTAACATTTCAACGATTAGGAGGTACACTTACATAACAAATATAAATTTATAACAAGTTGTCACTAATTTTAATTTAATGAACTGCATGAAAAATATCATATACTGAAAATTCGAAAGGGATATGTTCTTCGACATGGGAAATATATGTCACTTCGGTGCACTGTAGGCAGTACAGGAACTCACTCGTCCAGAAGTAACATGAATTGATAAGAAAAAGGGTGAAAGCATGACAGGCACATACATGGCCCCCTGCATGTCAGCAGTCAGCACCATGCCTGGTATTAGGGGGCAGTATCAGACAATGATATCAATTAAGTTACTTGGCATGCACCGCCGTGATTTAGGGTGTTCTCTTTCTCAAGGCAACGTCCAGGTTACTTCGTTTCATCAACTTCAAAGTTCAAGAGCATAAGCAGTTCTTTAGTATGTTTGACAGCAAGCACTCGTACGTTGTGACTTGTGAGGGCACTTGGACAGTAGTCCTTCCACATAAAGAGCATATCCTGATCGGTCACTTTATGTTTATGATTTCAGTTTCGGATGTGTTGACCATCAGTCTTCTTCCAAAAAGTCTCTAAACCAGTTTGTCTCGTCAACGACGAAAAAAGGGTTTCTGTCTCGATAATTTAAACCATTTCTAACAACGTTTGCAATTACCTTGTTCAAGGGCTATAATGCACAATTGGGAACACCAGAACCTGAAGACCTCACGGTAGTGCGGACTGACGTTGGAACTTGGAAGTGCAGCAGGCTCACATCTTCGTGTGATTTCTTGTTGTGCAGGTGATTCCGACGTCGTTCTGGCACTTTGTCAAGTTACCTCTGGAAGTAAATCTACAGGGTCCTAATAGCAATGACATATTCCCGGTGAGGTGCTCAGGCAACCCTGAGGTGGGTGCCACAAAGAACCTCACATGCGGATGGAGAGATTATGCAAACACCAACGCGCTCAAAATCGGAGATAAGCTGCGATTCACTTATGTGAGTGAGTCGAAGCTCTTTGTTGTGGATTATGATTAGGAGCATTACACAAGAACCGTTGGTCTTGAGAGAGGACAGAGTTTCACTTCTCAAACCTAAAGTTTTACCACAACTTCGTATGTAAACATATGCTCATATGTACCTTTTCATAACCTGATTAAAAATATCGGCAAATAATTGTGATTTACATTTTACATATTTTATCATTCTGTCTGTTGAAAAATCAAAATGTAGGCAGACTGATTATGCCAAGAAATTCTGCACACTCCACAGATTTCCTGGAACACATGATTCTAGGTTGGGGTTATTTCAGATCGAACACCGAGTGAGGAAGCTTCCTCCACATTACCTGGCTCCTTTTATCTCCATGCTACGCAAACTTGGCTAGAAACCATTAAAACTGGTTGAGCTACCGACCATCAGGGTACGTACTTTTAGAGAACAATCGACTCCACACAAAAGTAAAGCACCTGTACCATGACGGTAATCAATATTGTATGAATCGATGAATCAGATTAACACGGGACGAAGGTGCAGGGAATGTTCCGTGGCTTTCGTATTTACAGTACTGTATGCAACCCTTTTCTAAAACAGTTCCACGTCTTTTCAAACGAGCGGCCTTTGCAGGACTGGAGCCACTGAACCGGTGGTCCCAGCTCCGGTGGTCCCAGTTCTGACCCCACAAGAGGAATTAACTTACCTTCACAGGTAGAGTGTCAATACACCTACTTACATAAGCCCGGGTGTAGAGCGCCCACCCCCAGCAACCTTGAGATACTTCACCAGCCTTCTTGTGCATGTTGAATGCAAAAAATCTGAGTGTTTGAAATATGACAGCCACTAAAAAACTGATAACCCATCCTGCACCACTCCGCAGACCACACACCAGCTACTGTACGAGTGACGGTTGATAAACTATGACTCTGCATCCACAGACTCTACACCGATTTCTATATGGATGGAAAAAGAATTACACAATTTTCTGCCTGACGTAGCAGGCACCTACTAATCAACATATTCTACCTTTGTACCCATGCTCTTGGAATGCTCATGATGCAACGCAATCGCATGAACATAGCCCGACGCAGTGGTGTATGTAACGTCATACTTTTCGCACAGACGTGCAACGATGGGTTGCAATTGCGGGAGGTGGCAGTGGTTCACGGTGGGGAATAGATGGTGAATGACCTGGTAATTCAAGCCGCCGCTGAAAACATGGCAGAACTTGCTGCCCACTCCGAAGTCCTGCGCCGTGATCACCTGGTGCTTGTACCAATCCTTGTCCGCAACGTGCGTCGTATGAGGAAGCAGATGGTTGATCTGCGTGTTCATCATGAAGAAAATCGAGAAGATGAAATACGGCAACACCGCGAAGCCGAAGCACTTGGGCCAAGAATGCAGGAAAATGAACGGCCACGCGTGGATGGTGCCGATCGTCAACACACGCCCGGCGATGTGCACAATCCGGCGCGGGCCGAAAATGGCCATCATGGGCACAACCTCGTTGTACAAGTTGCTCTGCAGCATCCAGAGATCCCCCATGGTGGACATCCCAAACTCCACAGCCGCGGCCCACCAGAACAGCATGTACCACCACGTGCTTTGATTCTTGTGATGGGGCAACCATTTCACGTCGCGATGCTCCCGCTTTATCCAGTAAGCGTGGAGCACATCGGGATCGCGGTCGCTGACGTTCGGGTAGCTATGGTGGCCAATGTTGTGCTGGTGGTACCACACAAACGGCGAAGAGAAAAAGGGGTAAATGTAAGGAACGACGGCATTGATGCGCCAGTTGGAGGTGAGAGCGAAATGAGTTGCATCGTGAAACGTATTGACACCCACGAGCCAGGCGGTGAGCGGAAAGAGCGCCAAGAATCGCCAGTCGCCGCGGAAGAAACCAGGAAATGTGGCGATGTAAAGCACGGCCAAGATCGCGATCTCCGTCCAGCGCGCGGGCGTCGCTTTCGTGGCTTCACGCAACGAAACGTTCCGCCGTTTAGCTTCGCCCTGAAAATACTCTTTCACCTGAAATTTGAGAGCCTCTCCGAACGCGCTGGGCCATTCGAAATTGTGCTCCACGACGCCGTGCTTCTGCTCCAGCGTCTGCAGACGCTTGCTGTCAGACGCGTCGATTTCGTACTTGGCGAGAATGGCGTCCAGCACGGCCCGGTTCGCGAACTGGTGGTGGCTCTCGAACATGACTGTGGAGTCGCGCCCGCGCGCTAAACCGAGAGCTACCGGCCCGCCCGGGTGCCGCTTCTCGAATTCCGTCAAGTCATACCACTTGCCGTGGATTTCGTCAATAGCTGAGTGGGCTTGGAGGCTGTGAATAACCTCCACGGCTGTAGCTCGAACTCGGGCCTGCCCACAATCCCTGGCTTCACGTGGGGCGCTCCTTCGTCCACCCCCATCTTGCCGACTCCGGTCCAGCTCGCTTGGACCTTGAACAAAGTCCGGCAAAAAACGTCAAAGGGCGCGAAAAAGAGAAACTACAACGATCGTACACCGACCTAAAACCAATGCGGACTATGAATGAGAATTGAGGTGGGCGGGATTGAAGGTGGGCAATGGAGTATTGGCCATGAAACTAAAACTGAAACGAAGCTTGCTCAGATCCGAGAACAGAAGATCCTGACACTGGAGAGGCTATGTATTGACAGCAGCATGGTTTTGTTTTTATTTTGGACACAAATTGAAACAAGTTAATTGCAGGGGAAAGATTAAATACAGAGCCACCACATCAGAGCCGACGCGGGGCAGGAGGGATCAACTAGCTAAGCAAATTGATGGACGAACATTCCGCCCAGGCAATGTGCCACTCCCTCCCTCTTACATAGGAGCTGCTTCTTGGCCCTCAGGAATTCAAACTTGGCAAGTTCCTGGATCCTGGACTGAGGTCTCTCTTTAATTTTGAGCTTGGTGGTAACCCATGCAGTACGAGCATAATCGATCAAGGCTTTCCAAATGTTCCTTCTGATATTATCAGAGTTCCATCTAGACTGATTTAAAACCGCGTCTTTCCTCGCAATCCACAGCGTCCAGAGTGTCGAGCCGCGTAGAAGAAGCCAGATCCTGTGGACTTGACGAAACCGGCGCGGAAGTCTGGAGGCGAAGATCGCCTGCTTCAGCGCGAGGGTGGACGACCTATGAGCGTTGGGCGCCCCGGGTCCAAGATCGGAGTTAGTAGCCATCCGCTGGATAATCTCAGTAGCGAACATCCAAGCGTTTTGGGCCTGGTAGACAGCAGCAAGATGGAATTGTGCAAAGTGCTTGCAAGAGGAGGCTGCTTCCGGGAACTGGCGCACATGGCCAGATGGGCATGATGCCGGTGACGGGGCGATGATGAATCTCTTCCGCCTCCATTGATGATAGTGCAATTCTCGAACGGGGCAGGCAGTCCCGCCTGGGAAGAGACGACGCCGACGGACAAAGCACCAGCTGGGCCTTGCGAGGGAGCGCTAATTCCGGGCCCCCGTCCCCGTCGTCGCCCTAATCCTGATCATTTTTTTGGCCCTCTTTCATGTTGTTAACCCCTACACGCTTAACCCCTAAATGACAGAGGGGTAAGAGCAAAACCTAGATGTATTATAAAATGATACTTCTGCAACTTTGGTGAAGTTTTGTCGAAAAGAGAAAATGAGAAGCATGATATTTAGTGATTATCCGTGCAGTCAAACTTCCAATAATACTTCTAGATACTCATTTAATGAATTTAGAAGCCTTTACCATTTAAAATTCACCATAACTATAAATTTTATTTTGAGAATTTGAAATTTGGTAGGATTGGTTAAAACTAGACATTCTATTCTAAAATTTAAAAAGGCAAAATTTTCAAATGAAAGAACATCATTAGTTTCCCAAAATAGTACATTTTATGACACTAAGACAATATTGAGGTCTTTGTTTTTGAAATATTCCTTAGTGAGCCTCAATATTGCAAATGAAATGTATCAAACAAAACTAGAACATGATCTCTACCCCCACTTTCGACAAAATATCAAAATTTGAAAAATGTCATTTACTGACCATGGGCAGACACTGTTGTTTGGGCTGAGACCAGAAAATGGTCGATCGGTCACGTAGGGGTTAAACGACCATTTTCTGGTTGCTGCGTGAATCTAACGGGTTGCCCGGAACAAAACATATGTATTTGAAAAAACAAAAAAATATATTTTAAATTACTACATCAACTCTACTTTCCAATGCAATTTGAATTAAATCGATCCGAGTTAAACTCCACCCAGAAGAATTTTTCAAAGTGGATCACTTCAACATTGTCTCAGTGTTATAAAATTTGCTATTTGGAGAAAGTATTGATGTTCCTTCCATCATTGCTTTTGCTATTTTGAAGTTTACAATAGATAAACCAAATTTAACCAATCATACTAAATTTTAAACTTAAAAAGTGAAAACTATAATTTATACAAATTTTCAAAGGTTAATGCTTTTAAATTCATTAAAACAATATCTAAAGTTATTTTTGGAAGTTTGACTGTACGGATAATTTGTACAGATGATGCTCTACATTTTCTCTAGTGAACGAAACTTCATCAAACATATGGAAGGCACATATTATAACACATCAATGTTTTGTCCAATACCCCTCAGGCTTTTAGAGGGTTAACTTCCCCATTACCGTAGCGTTCATGTTGTTAACTTCCAGTCCTTATTACCGTAGCTTTCACGTTGTTAACTTCCAGTCCTTATTACCGTAGCTTTCACGTTGTTAACTTCTTCATTGCAACTTCGAAATTTTTAAATTTTTCATAATTAGGTACAAAGTTTTTAATAATTAGGTACAAAAGTTTTCTCCCATAAATAAAAGGACCCTATAGTTTAACTCACGTGGCTTTTTACTTTTCACATGATCACCCCCCTCAATTTGGATGATGGGATGAACCTAAAATTGGAAATTCATAATACCAAAAGAAATACATATTTGACACTCTTTGAAAAACAAAATAACATGATTGTACAAAACCTCGTGAAATTATGCATGGTCAAATTTTTGTTGATTTCATGATATGTAGAGTTAAAAGATGTGTATATCTCTCTTAATATTGACTATTTTAAGAAATTAAAAAATTCAATAGAAATTCCTTTACTCAATTGTAAACACTCAAAGATGAAGGGGTCAAGTCTTTGACCGTGGTGACCCAGCGTATTGCCAAAAATGTTCATGTAATGGTGACTAGTTTGGTCATTGGTGACAATAAAGGGTTAAAAACATAACGCAAATGTAGAACATTTCTGAAAAGAATGTTTAAAAAGGAGTAACCAATGAATGAAAAAAAATCGCTCTCTAATACATTTGACATGAAATTCAAACATTTCAACAAACACCCTACATCCTATAGTATTGTTTATTTCCATGATTATAAAGATTAAGCTCGAGCTGTCTTTCTCTAATTTCCGCAATATAAAGGTCTATTTATCCACTTGTTAAACAAAGAAAATGAAATGAATAAAAGCTCTCTGTGAAAGCATAACTTAAATCAACGTGAACGTTTTAATTTTTTCATATAGAATATGATTTATGCCAATCCAGCCTGGCTAAAGCTTCTTCAAATTATGTACATACGTGGTGATGGCTTGCCAATGTCAATTCTGCGCGTGTGAGAGCGATTTTTGCATTGAGAGCGATGTCGGTCAGCATGGGTGCGCAGATTTCACTCTCGTTGCAATTTCCCTCAGTCGCTAAATGCATTTGCATTATGGGGGACTTGTAATGCAATGAGGGAATTGTAAGCAGATGCATTCGCCTTCCGTGTGTGTCTTTCGTTAGCTTTGACGAAGTTTGCAAGCTCGAGGAATTGGCTCAGTGTGTTGATGAGATAGAGATAATTATTGAACAAAATGGTGTACACAGGAATAACTGTGGGGAAGATAAAACGTTCTATATTATGAGAAGAAGAAACACAATATATACAGTGTTGAACTAACTACCTACTACACAAGAGGAACCTAACCTGGAAGCTTCCTAACCGTTATCTTATCTGAACTATAGCCGAACTATAGCCGAGAGTATTTCGTTCAATATCCCCTCTTACTCTGGTGCTATCAGTTTGGCGAAACTGCGAAGGTCTTGCGAGAATAATCCTTTGATGAAGGATCCACCAGTTTCGCGGTCATGGATGAACTGCGAAGGTCTTGTGAGAGTAATCCTTTCATGAAGCATCTACGATGCTGTCCTTTCATGAATGATTCTTTCTTGAATGATTCTTTCATGAAGCATCTATGATGCTGTCCTTTCATGAATGATTCATTCTTGAATGATTCTTTCATGAAGCATCTACGATGCTGTCCTTTCATGAATAATCCTTTCATGAAGGAATCAGTTTTTCAATGAGTCTTGGATTCGGTTACCTCTGCTGGAGTGCGAAAGCTTAGCCTGTCTCATTGAGCGGTATGAAGCTGGGACGGCAGTCTAGGAAGGAAAACTCTTCCAAAATGGAGAGAGTGTAAGGCTCTTGATGGAGGAGTAAGCCGTCGTTGTGGCGTTTAAAATGTACACCTAGATACTTGGAAATTAATCCAAGGTCAGTCATCGCAAATTCTGCCATGAGTGAAGCAACTAGATTATCAAGCAGAGAAAGGTCGGTACCTGTGAGATATAAATCGTCAACATATAGGATGAGCAAAATGATCTGGTCATCCTGTTGTAGAATGTAAAGATTTGAGTCCGCAGTGCTTCGTTGCAGTCCTTTGTCACGAAGCGCTACGTCAATTCGATGATACCAGGCTCGTGGGCTTTGGCGAAGCCCATATAAAGCACGTTGGAGAAGACAGACGTCGCGTTCGCGGCCGGTGACGACAAAACCCAAAGGTTGCTGCATGTAGACTTCTTCTTCAAGAACACCATTTAAAAATGCAGTTTCTACGTCAAGATGACGAATGGGCCAATCATGGTGAGCAGCAATGGCGGAGATGATGCGGATAGTCTCCCATTTGACTACCGGGGCAAAGGTGTCACCATAATCTATACCTTGTTGCTGTTGAAAGCCACGCGCCACAAGTCGAGCTTTGTAGCGAGGTGGTTGGCCAGGAGAAGTTGGCTTGACTTTGTAGATCCATCTGGCGGTGATGGCACGTTTTCCTGGTGGTAACGGCTGTAATCTCCAGGTTTCGTTTCGCAAGATAGAAGCATATTCTGCTTCCATAGCAGCGATCCAATTGGCATCATGGCAAACGTCGTGAAATTGAAGATTATCACCATCGTCGGGGAGGAGTCCGGTGTCGACGTTGGCAGTTACAACAGCAACATAAGAGTCAAGATGGTGAGGATGATGACGTAGACGGGTGGATCGACGCGGTTCAGAAATACCTGGAATGTCATGCGGAGGTTGTTGGAGTGAAGGACTTGCAGTGATTGGTGATGGACTAGTTGGCGGCGGTCGTCGTGTGTAAGTGAGGAGCGGGCCAGTTTCTTGGGACTGCAAGTTGGTCTGATCATGGGTGCTTGGGCCGGACCAGCTGGAGCTGCCTCGTTGGTGAGGCTGGGTCGCTTTGAAACTGCTAGTTGCAGTACCAGTTGGCAGGGCCGGTAACTTTGCTGGACTTGATGAATCTGAAAAGGCAATGGGCGATGGAGCCGGAGGCAGAGCTGTTTCTGCGGTGGAGCTGATAAGCACGTCCGGAACATATGTCGATGAAGACGCAATGGCAATAGATGAAGAACTCATGTCTGGTGGCGATTCACTTGTGATGGAGGAGTCGAGGTCCACCTGAGCAGACTCAATGATCTTCACGTCACGTGATACTAGCACCTTTCGAGTACCAGGGTGGTAACATCGGTATCCCTTTGCTCGTGTGTCGTAGCTAAGTAAGATGCACTCGGTGGAGTGTGAGTCCAACTTGCCTTGCTTGGGAGAGTGCTGGTGAACAAAGACCGTGCTTCCAAAGACTCGGAGGTGAGATACAGACGGCTTACGCATGGTAAGAAGCTCCGCCGGCGTGAGACCTGGAGTTTGCTTCGGGCTTCGTATGTTGAGTATTTCACATGCGGCACGAACGGCTTCGCCCCATAAATGGTTGGGTAAATTTTTGTCAATCAACAGGCACCTGGTAATGTCGAGCAAAGATCGATTTCGCCTTTCAGCAACTCCATTTTGCTGGGGCGTGTACGGGACAGTCAATTGTCGTAAAATTCCATGAGATGAGCAAGTCATTGAACAGTCGTGAGGTGAATTCCCCGCCATTGTCAGTGCGTAGTGCAAGAAGAGGATGTTGGAACTGAGTTTCAACTTCCCTGTGAAATATCTTGAACTTTTCGAGAGCCTCATCTTTACGGGCTAAAAAATAGACCCAAAGAAAGCGAGAGTAATCATCGACAAAGGTAATGAAATACCTGGCGCCACCGAGTGAAGGGGTGCGAAACGGGCCACAGATATCCGAGTGAATTAATTCCAGTGGAACAGTGGCTCGGTTTGTTGATCGCTTTGGAATCTTGGTGCGCGCCTGTTTTCCACGGTAGCAACTCACGCAGGGAGTATCCGGAACTGTGAGGACAGGTAGTCCTTTTACAGCTCCAGATGTCATCATTCGACGTAGGCCATCGTTGTTGAAATGACCGAGTCTTCGGTGCCAAAGTTCGGATGCGCTAGGTTTGTCGATCGTGACAGTATTGACCTCTGCGTTTGTGATTGTATCACCTTCCAGCTTATACAAGCCTTGACGGTCCTCCCGAGGGGCATACGCAATAAATTCACGCGTGAACCTATTGCGAATGAAGCAACCTTCTGAAAGAAACTCCAGGCTGTGATTTTCGTCAGCTATTAAGCCAACGGAAAGGAGATTTTTTCGGATGGTGGGCGAGTACAATACCTGTGGAACGGTTTGAATGTATCCATTTGGAAGTTGTAAGTTTACACTTCCTACACCAAGGACATCATGTCCATGGCCACCGGCTGACTTGACACCGTTGCATTTTCGGTGTTGAAGAGCAGTAAACATTGATTGATTTCCGGTGATGTGGTGTGTCGCTCCAGAATCTAAGTGCCAATGAGACACTGTGGGCGGTGTTTCATGAACAAGATTGAGCGAAACAGCAAGGACAGATGAGTCCGAGTCGATTGGCTTCGAGGAGTTGCAGTGCTCGGACGGATATACTGCAGTGCATGGAATGCATGTCGATGGGCGGGATGAAGATCCGGTCAAAGAGTCAAGCTCTACAGTATATGCCTCCACGTCATTGGGGTCGTCTAGTGTGACATATTCTTCATCCGCAACGTTAGTTTCGTCATCTTCATTTTCTTCCAGAGAGTGAACTTGACCTCCGGGGCGTTGTTTGCGTCGTTGCTCAAGGCGGTGGTCCATGTCACGCATTTGGTCGATGAGGGCTTTGATGTCGCACTCCCTGTCCAAGTGTCCTTCGCCTAGGCAAAAATCACAGACAATATGCGGTCGAGGGCGAGTCGGTCCTCTCTGACGGAATCGAGGCTGATAAGAGGTACCTGCAGGAGAATTGCCAGAACCGGAGCTTGGAGCCAGACCATTAGATGGAAAGGAATTTGAATAATTCCGCACAGGAATTTGACGACGGAACCCAGTGTTTGCATAACCTTGAAAGTTGCTGTTATTGCCAACACTTTGTCTGGACGGGACTCTACGTGTTCTGTCACGTTGGACTACAAGGGCTTCTCCGGACTTTTCCTCACTGACCAATCCTATTGTAATCTCTTCACTCAGTAAGATAGATTCCATTTCTTCGAACGATGGGAGAACGGAATTTCCCATAAGCATCCTACGAACAATATCATAGTCTCTCGGCAGATTTTTGAGTGCATAGTAGACTATGACCTCATCAGGCAAGACTACGTTGACCTTCTAACAAATCTGCAATATTTCTAACCTCAGTTAGATGAACATCCATGGTAGTTGTTTCAGTTTTCCTCAATGCAAAGAATTTGTCAACAAGGTAAGCTTTGCGAGGGCTGCTTTGTGACTCGTAGCGACGCTTGAGGTATGACCAACAAGCATGAGGTTCATTGTATCGCTTTAAAATCTTCATTCCAGAGTTTTTGGCATTATTGATAAGAATGCCCATAACTCTGGAACGAGCCACCCTTTCATGATGACTGGTAGGAACGGAGGGTGGTGTAATGCAATAGTCAAAGAGTCCACAGCTAGAGAGAGCGTGTTGAATCCGAAAAGACCATACACCATAGTTTGGTGTTCCTTCGAAATGATACGCCTCTGGTATGCTAGGATCATGATTTGACTGACTTGAAGAGTTTTCACTATTTCTAGTGACGAATCTGGAACTGCTAGGAGGAACAGGTGGTGGAATGAGATCATCACCGGCTGTCCCTGACGTACTGTAAGTATCATCGCCTACGGCGGAAATAGCAGGAATCCCGGACATGATGCGGGATAGATAAAGGTGCTACACAAGAGACTCAAGTAAGACCGATCACAATTAAAAACAACAACTGTTGCAGGAAGAATCCCACGGGCTCTAATCCCTAGTTAGAGAAAAACATAAGTCAGGAAAGAGACGAACAGTCCAGGGTCGAGAGCTCTGATACCATATTGAACAAAATGGTGTACACAGGAATAACTGTGGGGAAGATAAAACGTTCTATATTATGAGAAGAAGAAACAGAATATATACAGTGTTGAACTAACTACCTACTACACAAGAGGAACCTAACCTGGAAGCTTCCTAACCGTTATCTTATCTGAACTATAGCCGAACTATAGCCGAGAGTATTTCGTTCAATAATAATCCGATCGGAGAGTTGTGAGGTTTAACAACCATGGATGATCATTACGACGGTAGGTTGAGCAGGTTCATGGAGATTGGGAAGAGGCTTGAAATTGCTGGAGTTCCTTTCTTCACAACAACAGTGACGCAGAGTCAGCTGGTATGGCAAATGTTACTGTGATGTTCTGCATCACTGAACTCTTGTTCTATACTACAAGATCAACAGTGTCGATCGTCAAACTGAAGTCATTAATTCTCACACAAACATGCAGAGGACTTGCAGCAAGGGGTCCAATTTTCCTACACTACAGAAAATACACAGTCGACGCTTCGGGGCTAATCATAGAAAACGAATTGCTATATATGGACTCGGCTAATTAACCACGGGATTTTGGTGATTGTGTTGGTTAGGAAATTCCTGCGTCGTTCGTGCGTGACTATGGCGAGAAGATGAAGCCGACGGCAAGGCTCCGGCTCGAATCTGGAAGTAAAGTCTGGCCCGCGCAAATCCAAGTCTGCTACTCCGTGAGATTCAGAGTGCGTTTCTGCAATCGCTGGAGAGCATTCTTGTCTGACAACGGCTTACGGAAAGGCGACAAGCTAATCGTTTCACTTGTTGCCACGTCCGAGTTTGTAATTTACGTGCTCAGGAAGAATCTGGATCGCCGGTATAATTCCATATCCACCGACACGACCTCTCCTTCAAGCAGCAGCGATGTCCTTCCGAAGAGCAAGTTTAGAGCATCCCCTTCCGACAGCTTTCGGGCTGGTCCAGTTGGCCTTGACCCCGACAAATTTAAGAAGCCGAAGGTCGCGACAGAAAGACACGCTGAAATCACAGACGACAGCTTCAATGGCGCAATCTCTTTCCGAAAACGAATGTCAGAAGCAAGTACCGGACACTTCGGGCATCCTCAATTTGCACGCATTGTAAGAATTTTGCCTTTGAGTACGTCTGCAATTTTCATTAACCCCTAAGCGTTTAAAACGCTCAAAATGGCCATCCGCATCACGGTCGCATTTTCTCATTTTACCTCGGTTCTCTGATTGCAATTCGTCATCTTAAAGCTCTTGTTCTATACTTTAAGACCAACAGTGTCGATCATGTCAAACTGAAGTTATTTTCACAGAAGCAAATGATTTGCAGCAGGGGTTCTAATAGAAAGTACACGGTGGACGCTTAGGGGTTAATTGTATCGCCCATGGCAGATGGGTGACCTGATTAGCTCTGTTTTTCCGTTATGTGGGGTGACTTGCATTTGATAACTTGCGGAATTGTGATTATTTTCAGGAGGTTCCAGCCGAATTCGTACGACGCCATGGGAGGCTCCTTACTGAGGACACGGTGATTATTCTGGAAGGACCGATGCCCGGTGCCAGCTCTCAAGTAGTATGCCGTCATGGACCGACAAACCGCAGAATAATGTGGAGGCGGGGGTGGCCCAATTTCGTGACGCGCAACGAGCTGAGCAAAGGCGACCATCTTGAGTTCACACTCACGGCTCCGAACCGGTTCTCAGTGCGGCTGACGCACAAGAGAACTTTTTCGGCAGGGGATATGTCTTTCACTATCCGGAATGTTAAGAAAAGTTCACCCGCACAAGGGTGTAAGACCTCCAACGTGGTGCCATTGGAAAATGCTCATTTCACTAATCGGAGTGCAGCTGTCGATCTGCGTAAGAATCCCCATTTCATCAAAATCCTTCCAGCTTCCAGTCTCGCAAAGACCAATGCTTATCCGTTCCTGGTGAGTCTCCTCTCTTAATCCAATCAAGGTAAATTACATAATATATTCAAACCGGATGATGTGGAGTAGTCAAGCATTCCTTCAATGCATCTCTACCAACTTTTGGTGGCTGCTTTCAAAGTCAAAAGGCTCAAAATGGCCTTGAGACCTTGACTGACAGTATGACCTGATATCAAAAGTAGTCATTGTGCAGTGACCAAATCATTAGCACATCATACTCAGTGCAGATGCAGAGTTGCGGCGACCAGGCTGGAACTCATGCCCCTGAAACAAGAAAATACTCCTCTGATTGGCTTCTCCGATAGTCAGTTGGCCTTACAGAGTTATCATAGGCTCCTATCCACACCGTGCAGAGCCCCTTATTTATTTGGGAGATGTCTTAGTTGCAGCGACAGTCCACCCTGGATATTAAATGTTATGCGCCTCAGAAGAGAAGTATTGCGTAACAGTTAACATTTCAATGATTAGGAGGTACACTTACAGATCAAATATAAATTTATAACAAGTTGTTCACTAATTTTAATTCAATGAATTGCATGAAAAATATCATATACTAAAACTTGATGAATTTTTGAACTCGTTTTAAAGGTTGTGCATATGATAATGGTGATTTAATTATTGCTATGTTGAAATTGTATTCATTCAAATTGTGGATTTAACTGGTTTAGTTTGTATAAGTCTCTCCGTAACATAGAAGGGAGTAAAATTCTGCTAACATCAAATATCTTCAACATTTTTAGTCTCCAATACTTGGAGAGGAGATACTTGATAATTTAACGAATGTACCGGGTGCACTGTAGGCAGTACAGGAACTCAGTCGTCCAGAAGTAACATGAATTGATAAGAATAGGAGTGAAAGCTTGACAGGCACATACATGGCCCCCCGCATGTCAGCAGTCAGCACCATCCCTGGTATTAGGGGGCAGTATCAGACAATGATATCAATTAAGTTACTTGGCATGCACCGCCGTGATTTAGGGTGTTCTCTTTCTCAAGGCAATGTCCAGGTTACTTCGTTTCATCAACTTCAAAGTTCAAGAGCATAAGCAGTTCTTTAGTATGTTTAACAGCAAGCACTCGTACGTTGTGACTTGTGAGGGCACTTGGACAGTAGTCCTTCCACAGAAAAAGCATATCCTAATGGGTCGCTTTATGTTTATGATTTCAGTTTCGGATGTGTTGACCGTCAGTCTTCTGCCAAAAAGTCTCTAAACCAGTTTGTCTCGTCAACGACGAAAAAAGGGTTTCTGTCTCGATAATTTAAACCATTTCTAACAACGTTTGCAATTACCATGTTCAAGGGCTAAAGCGTTACTTCTCGAACCTAAAGTTTTATTACAACTGCGGATGTAAACATATGCTCATATGTACCTTTTCATAACCTGATTAAAATATCGGCAATAATTGTGATTTACATTTTATATATTTCATCATTCTGTCTGTTGAAAAATCAAAATGTAGGCAGACTGATTCTGCCAAGAAATTCTGCACACTCCACAGATTTCCTGGAACACATGATTCTAGGTTGGGGTTATTTCAGATCGAACACCGAGTGAGGAAGCTTCCTCCACATTACCTGGCTCCTTTTATCTCCATGATACGTAAACTTGGCTAGAAACCACTAAAACTGGTTGAGCTACCGACCATCAGGGTACTTACTTTTTTCTTTTCTTTTTGAAACAAATTGAACGGATTCAATTGCAAGGAAAAAAAAGGGAAACAAGAGGACCCCCAGCCGGAAGCCGGCCAGGGCAAGAACCCGACGCAGGACAGAGCAGGGTACTTACTTTTAGCGAACAATCGACTCCACACAAAAGTAAAGCACCCGTACCATTACGGTAATAAATATTGTATGAATCGATGCATCGAATTAACACGGGACGAAGGTGCAGGGAATGTTCCGTGGCTTTTGTATTTACAGTACTGTATGCTACCCATTTTAAAAACAGTTCCACGTCTTTTCAAACGACAGAATATACCATAAAGGCAGGTGCCTGACACTTGCAACGAGGGGCGGCCTTTGCAGGACTGGAGTCACTGAACCCATCGCTTGGTATCCAAGCCTCCACACGGCTAGGAAATCCTCCAGCAGTCCAGGCTACAGGTAACCGCAAACCTGACTAAGCGGCTCCAGTGGTCCCAGCTCTGACCCCACAAGAGGAATTAACTTACCTTCACAGGAAGGGTGTCAATACACCTACTTCGATGAGCCCCAGTGTAGAGCGCCCACCCCCAGTAACTTTGAGACACTTCACCCGCCTTCTTGTGCATGTTGAATGCAAAAAATCTGTTTGAAATATGACAACCACTAAAAAACTGATAACCCATCCTGCACCACTCAGCAGACCACACACCAGCTACTGTACGAGTGACGGTTGATAAACCATGACTCTGCATCCACAGCTTCCCAAAAAATAACCCAATCAACACTACCGCAAAACCGATCAAACTGCGAAATTCCGAAGGTTGATGAGCTATGAAAAAACAGAGGCATGACTCAACTGCATCGACACAACTTCGAAAGACAAACTGAATCAAACGCGCTCTCCGCTCAGCCCAAACAAGAACCAATGAAGCGGTGAAATTGAAATGGCCTCCAGAAGTCTGCAAATCCGTCAACAGTGTAATGAAACGATAAACCCCACGGGTTTATGAATTTAAACCTAATCCCTCCAACCACCCACTTTCTCGAACAGGGGAAAAGCAGACGCTCTGCAACACAATTCCTTCAACACAGAAGAAGACATTCAAGGGAGAAGAGACACAAGTGGAATGAATGAAAAGAATTGTTGTTTGTGTCTTTGTGGGATCGGTTTCTATATGGATGGAAAAAGAATTACACAATTTTCTGCCTGACGTAGCAGGCACCTACTAATCAACATATTCTACCTTTGTACCCATGCTCTTGGAATGCTCATGGTGCAACGCAATCGCATGAACATAGCCCGACGCAGTGGTGTATGTAACGTCATACTTTTCGCACAGACGTGCAACGATGGGTTGCAATTGCGGGAGGTGGCAGTGGTTCACGGTGGGGAATAGATGGTGAATGACCTGGTAATTCAAGCCGCCGCTGAAAACATGGCAGAACTTGCTGCCCACTCCGAAGTCCTGCGCCGTGATCACCTGGTGCTTGTACCAATCCTTGTCCGCAACGTGCGTCGTATGAGGAAGCAGATGGTTGATCTGCGTGTTCATCATGAAGAAAAACGAGAAGATCAAATACGGCAACACCGCGAAGCCGAAGCACTGGGGCCAAGAATCCAGGAAAAAGAACGGCCACGCGTGGATGGCGCCGATCGTCAACACACGCCCGGCGATGTGCATAGTCCGGCGCGGGCCGGAAATGGCCATCATGGGCACAACCTCGTTGTATAAATTGCTCTGCAACATCCAGAGATCCTCCATGGTGGTCAATCCAAACTCCACAGCCACGACCCACCAGAACAGCATGTACCACCACGTGCTTTGATTCTTGTGATGCGGCAACCATTTCACGTCGCGATGCTCCCGCTTCATCCAGTAATGGTGGAGCACATCGGGATCGCGGTCGCTGACGTTCGGGTAGCTATGGTGGCCAATGTTGTGCTGGTGGTACCACACAAACGGCGAAGAAAAAAAGGGGTAAATGTAAGGAACGACGGCATTGATGCGCCAGTTGGAGGTGAGAGCGAAATGAGTTGCATCGTGAAACGTATTGACACCCACGAGCCAGGCGGTGAGCGGAAAGAGCGCCAAGAATCGCCAGTCGCCGCGGAAGAAACCAGGAAATGTGGCGATGTAAAGCACGGCCAAGATCGCGATCTCCGTCCAGCGCGCGGGCGTCGCTTTCGTGGCTTCACGCAACGAAACATTCCGCCGTTTAGCTTCGCCCTGAAAATACTCCTTCACCTGAAATTTGAGAGCCTCTCCGAACGCGCTGGGCCATTCGAAATTGTGCTCCACGACGCCGTGCTTCTGCTCCAGCGTCTGCAGACGCTTGCTGTCAGACGCGTCGATTTCGTACTTGGCGAGAATGGCGTCCAGCACGGCTCGGTTCGCGAACTGGTGGTGACTCTCGAACATGACTGTGGAGTCGCGCCCGCGCGCTAAACCGAGAGCTACCGGCCCGCCCGGGTGCCGCTTCTCGAATTCCGTCAAGTCATACCACTTGCCGTGGATTTTCGTCAATAGCTGCGTGGGCTTGGAGGCTGTGAATAACCTCCACGGCTGTAGCTCGAACTCGGGCCTGCCCACAATCCCTGGCTTCACGTGGGGCGCTCCTTCGTCCACCCCCATCTTGCCGACTCCGGTCCAGCTCGCTTGGACCTTGAACAAAGTCCGGCAAAAAAACGTCAAAGGGCGCGAAAAAGAGAAACTACAACGATCGTACACCGACCTAAAACCAATGCGGACTATGAATGAGAATCGAGGTGGGCGGGATTGAAGGTGGGCAATGGAGTATTGGCCATGAAACTAAAACTGAAACGAAGCTTGCTCAGATCCGAGAACAGAGGATCCTGACACTGGGAGAGGCTATGTATAGACAGCAGCAAGATGGAATTGAGCAAAGTGCTTGCAAGAGGAGGCTGCTTCCGGGAACTGGCGCACATGGCCAGATGGGCATGATGCCGGTGACGGAGCGATGATGAATCTCTTCCGCCTCCGTCGATGAAAGTGCAATTCTCGAATGGGGCAGGCAGCCCCGCCTGGGAAGAGACGACGCCGACGGACAGCGCATCAGCTGGGCCTTACGCGGGAGCGCTAATCCCGGGCCCCCGTCCCCGTCGTCGCCCTAATCCTGATCTTTTTTTTGACCCTCTTTCATGGTGTTAACTTCCTCATTATCGTAGCGTTCATGTTGTTAACTTCCAGTCGTTACTATCGTAGCTTTCATGTTGTTAATTTCTTCAATGCGACTTTTTTTTTTATTTTTTTATTTTTATTTTTATTTTTTATTATTTTTATTTTATTTTTATTTTTATTTTTTATTTTTTATTTTTTATTTTTTTCAAGTTTTCAGTTTTTAATTTTCAATTTTCAATTTTCAATTTTTAATTTTAATATCTACATACCTTAACCAACCACCAGGATCAACAGCTCATACCTAATATTCAATATTGTGTAGAAATGATGCAAATATTCTATAAATTTCTATTGAGATATCTGAAGATTCTTTGTTTCACCATAGAAAAATTAGTTGGAAATTTAATTTCCAAGAAATTTAGGCTTGAGTTCTCATTTTCGACCTGCGTTACCCCTAAAAGCCCAAGGAGTATTGAACAAGACATAGATGTGTTGTAATACGTGCCTTCTATATGTTCGATGAAGGTTGGTTCAGTAGACAAGATATAGGGCATCATTTCTACAAATTCTCCATACATGACAATGGTCTGATATTGGTACCCCGAAGAGCCCTTTTAATCCCTAAACGACCATGTTTATTCATAAAATTTTATCACTATCCAGTGACGTTTTTGAACAAGAAGACAATTGTTTCTCTTAATTGGTGTTCATGTAGAAATCTTCACCGTTGAATCTCAAAGATGACTTAGTCGTGAGATTGAATATCAATTTTCAGAACAATCTACCCAATATTTGTCATGATTTTGATCATGAGTTGTTTTCTTAAAAAATTGAGCAAAATTATTAGGTCATTCACTGCAAACATTTTTATAAATTCTAGAAGCATGATTAGTGTTTGAAATGTCAGGAGCATACAAAGATGTATTTTATGTAGGTGCTCACAAAAAATGGTGTTCTAAAACTAAATACAACAACGATGATTGATTCTCAAAAATTTATGTTTGGGTGAAATGACTTGTCGGTGGCTCGTTGAGTCGATGTTTGTGATCGTTATTAACCATTACATTGCATAAAATGTGTGAAGATTTATTCCAAAATATTATAAAATATGTAAACATATTCCAAAGATTATGAAAAGATTTCGTTTAAGATATATTTAAACATTTCCGTAGTTGTTATATCATGCCAATTATATAGTAATGGCAAATGTTTTATACAATGTACACTTTTTTGTGACAAATGTCACATCCTAGAGTGAAAACGCCCTCCATGTCAACAACCTCCCTAACTACCTTGTCTCAAGTTCACCTGCGTTGTCATTTTAGTTTTTCTCAGTGGATTGATCAATGTAATTGCATGTCTTGAATGATTTTTGTGTTCTCGTAACGGACATTTACAATACTCTAATTAACATTGAGTTAAAATTATACAATCCAAATAAGTTATTAAAATTATGAAATTATTCTTGGACACAATGTGTCCACCTGATCCTTTAGGAGTTAACTCTGAAATCAGCCCTTATAGCAACTTCGAATGAGTCCTTCCTTACAACAAAACAAAAAATGAATCGACCGGATGTGGTTTTGATTTTCTACACTCATGAAGTACAAAAATTATAAAATTATAAAAATTATAAAAATATAATATAATAAAAATTATAAAATATAAAATAATGTATAAATTGAAGAGTTTTAAGGAATTTAAAAGAGTTGTTTTGTACAAAAATCAAAAAATTCCGAGCTACTTAAAAAAATTTCAAAACATCTGTTAATAATATCTAATGATGTCATTTTGGTAACAATTCTTGATAGAAAGGACATCTAGATATGTCTTAATTGAAATGATTCATTTGAAGGATTAAAAATGTTATTTATTTTGTACTACAATGCTTCCATATGTAATACATGAAGTTCAAAATATCCCTCCTAATCGCATTTTATAATGCATCTTTGCAATTCTCCAAATTTGAAAAAGATTGTAGGCATTCAGAGGCTAATACATATATGCATAACAAACAAAAAGCAAAAAACAAAAACAAAACAAAAAAATTGGTTAGAGAAGCCAAGGGAGCAAACTAGAGATTCAATGGCAGTTGTTTCTGTTTATGCTCTTACCAAAGTCTAGCCCTAGATACAGCCCCTCTTCCCCGACTCTAAATTCCCTCTCGACGTTAATGCAAGCACTATTCACCATGGGCCCCATTTTCTGAAATTTCCATTTTGGGCCCACTAGGGTCTTTTTTTGGCAATTCTTTTGCAACTTTGGGGCCTACTGTCCCAAATTAGTTTAGAAGGACCCCCTTGTGAATTTTAAATCCTTGGAAGAGGGGGTTATTTTTAAGGTGGGCCCCTACATGCACAAAATAGGGGACAATTTTTGTCCTCTTGCATTAACGTCGAGGGGGGGATTTAGAGTCGAGGCCCTTCTTCACCTCTTTACACATGTGTTGCATTGCCAGTTTGTTGTATATTGTCTCATTGGTAAGGTGGAAGCACCTAAAATCGTTCATTTAAACAATTAATTTAGTGTATTTAGTGTCCAGGAATAATTAATATCTTTTACAAATACCACAATTTGTTCAAAGGTGAAGAGAAATAATGTCCCCACACTACATGGAAGTTTGCCACTTGTCATTTTCACTTTCATTGAGAGTGCCCTGGTCTTTCCAAGTAATGAGAGTGACGCGAGGTGGCATGCCATGTTTATTATAAAGTTGTCATATGTCATTGGAACACTACATTCATTTTTCTCTTCTTACAAGGACACTAAAATCAAATAGTGTCCGTGTTGAGAAATAGTGTCCACACTTCACTAAATAAACCATTTAGTGTACTTTGTATGATTTTTCAAAAATTAAATTAAAAATAGTTTGTACTGATAAATAGATAAGATTCATGAATAATAGTGGATATTTTTAATTTGTCATATAAAATGTAATTATATGACTTTAGTCATAGTTCATTGGTGCCATATAGGTGGTGGCTTCTCCAACACAAAAAGTATCTTAAATACCACAATTCCACCTACTTGTAAGATTGGACGACTAGTGATCACTTTTAACCCCTAAGCGTCCAAGGAGCTCTCTGGGACCATACTTGGTTGTTTTTCAGTCAAACGTTGATTTTCATTTACTTCCTAATTTCAAATGAAAATGGTCCCAACGAAGAAAGTGCGGGGGCAAGCTTCTACTTTCTAATCCAATTTATCATTCTTCAAAAAAAATTAAATTGCGTTTTTTATAGCACTTTAAATCTCAAAACCCTAAAATTCCAATATACACTGCAGAAAAGAATTCTATTTAATTTCATTTTCTGGACGCTCAAGAAGCATGCCACCACATACACCTTGATGTTCATCACCATTATTTACATTTCCCTAAAAATAATCATATTATTTTAAGCATTTATGTGATTACTATGATTTTTACAAGAAAATAACTTTGAAAAATCTTATAAATTTAATTTTTATTTCTATAGTTATGAAAAATATAGAAAAATTCGTGTTAACAATATTTTATATGAGAAAAGTACCATAAAATATTACATATTTTAAAATGTGAGAAATTTGATGAGGTTTGACCGGGTAACTATAGTGTAGACGCTTAACCCCTAAATGCCGAGGGCATTTATAAAAAAGTCAAACAACACTTTCATATGGAGTTTGCTCATCAATAGCTTTTGAGATATTTTTTGAGATATTTATAATAAATGTGAACACATGTTTCCTATTGGTCCTCAATTTTTCAAAAAAATTTAATGTGTTATAAATTTAATATGATTTATGAAGTAAAATACACAAAGAAATTCATATAAATTACAAAATTGTTCCAAATAACCAATTTTTTTATAAAAGGTTCAAGTTACAATGAAGAACCATACAAGAAAATTCAACTTAAAATATATTTTCTAAATTTGGAAATTTGATAATGACATATGCTTTGTAGTGTAGTTTGGATTATGACCTCTTGACATTGCAAGTGCAATAAAATATTTAATATTATGATTTATTATGATTTTTTCTGATTTACAAAGTGAAGTAGAAACTAGACTTGATAAGCTCCATTTTCTTAGTTGGACTTGAAAGTAAAAATAATCATCCTTAAGGTTGAAATTGAATTTGACCAACCACCATCCACTATTTGGATGCTTGGGCATTTAGGGGTTAAGGGTTAAGCTCCTTGGGGATTAAAAGTGATTGGATTTAGGTTCCATGGGTGACGGTAGTTAGGAGCACCTATAGGACTAGAATGAGGGTAGGTGGTATAGGTGCCTCCACCTTATATATACATGCAACCTACATTAGGTCTTCGTTTACCCTTGGACCAATATGCCCACATTTATTGTTCCAATTTGTGCAATTCCCAAAATGGTGATCATTCCCATTGGCATTGCTTGCAACAATGCCATGGGAGAACTGCTTTATTTTCTCTTGAAAAACAAAAGAAAAATAACAAAACAAGCGGCTAGTTACATAGTCTTTGCCTTAGTATTTACCCTAGATTTACTTTATAGTTTGTTTATGTTGTTCAACCATGTAACTCTTTGTAACTCCTTGAAAACGATGCATTTCCGTAGTCTCATAACATTCAGCCACTTTCATCCATCATGTGATTTGTAGTGCATCATGTGATTTCCATCCATACAGTGCATCAAGTGCAACCCATTATTTTTCATATTTCAAAGAGTAAGGAGGGTGGGAAAGGAAGCAGGAAGGTCATAAACCATTGTGAATGGAGGGACAAAAGAAGTGGCACAGTGTTCAAGGATTTTCTTAATTCAAGTTGTCCATTTTTTGTTGGTTAGCCATGCACCATAACATTATTGGGTTTAAAATATTATTCCTTATAATGTTGCTCTCTTTAAAAATGAGGGACACATGGAGATGTGTCAACAAAGACCATACATGGTTAGAGCACTCCACCGCAACCCTCCCAGAGTATCTCACACTCCAAAACTAGATGAAAAGTGCCAAAGGCCCTTCCAAAATGCCTCTTGACTCTCAATCCTAGCGTGTCAAGAAATGACCCTTTAAATCACTATTTAGTTGACTATATCCCCACATTCTACTTGTGATTGGTCCATTGACTATTTGATGTGCACTTTTGATGTGTGAGGGGCGTGCAAGGGTGGGGGAGTGTAAGTGCAAGGGCTTTTCAAATGTAAATGAATAATTTCAGCGAGTCACCTCTAGCGTGTAGGAGTGGAGATGCTCTTACCTTCCCTTCTAGTTTTCCAAAACCTCCATCTGTAAAACATGGGTATCTAATGATTATTCTTGGATGATAATGAAGAATATGCTGCACATTCTCCTCAAAGATCAAAGCCAATGAAGGTTGCTGAATGTTATGCTCTCCCTTGGTGGGGCAAAGACAACAAAAGAAACAAAGCAAAACAAATTAATTAATGAAAAATTTGACAGGTGGCTTTTGAACAATTGCCAGGAAATCATGACTTCATAGCATCTTGTGCCGTGAGTGGCAGTAACTTACTGGTACTCATTCAAATGTGACACTCTTCAATCCATCACTATAGTAGTTGTACTGTCTGCCGCAGAATGTGCTGCAGTGGGTCTTGAAACTTGATAACTTATGTTTGGGTCTTACATGCATGGCATGATCTTGTCCACTTGTTATCCACTGTGTGACATTCCTAGATTTTAGAGTAGAAATGAAAGCTCCTGCAAAATTGTGTCACAACTGAATCAGGTGCCAGGTGGAATGCCTTTGTAACTGCCCACCTTCCATTCTACACTAAATAGGGGTATTAACCCTTAAACGACAATTCCTTTCCCGATACCACACCCAAAATCTCCTCTTAAATTCCATTTTAAGCATGATTCTGTGTTTAATTTGCTTTAGTTTTATTCTAAAGAAGTATAGATCTCTCTAAGGTGCTCGGTTTGGAATTTTAAAAACCCCATTTGGTGCAATGGTGTAAAAGTTATGAGCAAGATTCTCCCAAACTAAAACCAAGCCCGTGGGGCTGGCATTGTCGTTTAAGGGTTAACCTCTAAAGGACCATGCTCATCCCTAAAATTTTATCACTTTTCGTGATGTTTTTAAGAACACAATGGTATCTCTCAATTGGCGTTTATGTAGAAAACTTCACCGTTGAAGCTCAAAAAAAACTTAGTCGTGAGAATGTATATCAATTTTTAAGACAATCTATTGTATATATTATATGATTATAAGGTTTGATCATGAGTTGTTTTTTGAATTTTTGAGCAAAATCAACAAGCCATCCACTGCAAACATCCTCCTAAATTCAAGAACCATGATTGGAATTTGAAATTTTAAAAGCATACAAAGATGTATTGTATCTAGGTGCTCACAAAAAATGGCGTTCTAAAACTAAATACAACAACAATGATTAATTCCAAAAGATTTATGTTTGGGTGAAGTGACTTGTTCGTGACTTGCTAAGCTGGTGTTTGTGATCATTATTAACTGTTACATTGTATAAAATGTGTAAGATTTGAAAAATATTTTTGGAATTATATTCAAAAGTATTCAAAACAATATATAAAATATAATAAATATATATTTGTTCCAGTATGTTTGTATTTGGATTCTTTTATAAGTATTGTTTATATTTACAAGCCATTCACTGCAAACATACTGGAACAAATATACTGCAAACAAATATATAAAATATATTCAATCATATTCAAAAATTGGGTCATTATTATGGATCCAAATAAGTTAGTGAAGTAATAAAATTATTCTTAAACACATTGTGTCCACCTGGTCCTTTAGAGATTGAGGGGACTGACAAATTAGGGGACTTACCACGTAAAAATTAGCTTGTGGTAAACTTGTAGATAGATCAGATTATTCAGTACCTTGTAGATAGATTACTTGGCCGAACTGAATGTGGTGTGCTTGTACAATACAAAAATATAACTTGACAGTGATATGAGATAAATAATTATATAGTGCAAAATGTTGATACATTAGAATGGGTCCCCTCAATATCCCTATTTAGTGTAGTCATTTCAAGTAAAAACACTTAAAACTGTCAAAATAAGCAATTTAGCATATTTGGAGTACTTTTTTAAAGGTAAAATATTTTGCAACATTAGCAATTGAGAATAATGGTTTCACAAGGAAAAAACCAAAATTGTGAATACATTAGTAGGATTTTGGTCCTTTATAACTAATCCTTTGTTACTTAAATGGTCCTAAACGACTTTATTTTTAAAGAATTGAGTCACGATGGATGAGTTAACCCCTAACTGCCTGAGCGTCCATTTTTTGGACGATGTACAGATTTCATCCAATTTTTTTCATCCATCATGCACTTTTTGCAGTGTGGAATTTTTACTGTAGATTCTATGCGAAGTTAGCTTCATGCATATGTGATCCGATTAGAAAGGGGATGATTTGTGGAATTTTTATGCCTCATTTCATGTTGTAGTGATTCACCCAAAAATTTGAAGATTTCAGTGTAAGAGTGCTCTAAAAAAAGTCAACTCATAAAATTAAGCAACCAAAAAATCTCCAAAAATCACTACACTTAGAGTATTACATTTCAACCAATCACAACAAATTTCATCCATAGATTGTCAATATCTTATTCGTAATTGGATTACAAAATAATTTTGAATTTCACGTTTCAAAATTTATACAAAATGATTGGTAATAGCAATCATAGATCTAACCGTATGGATAGAATCTAAAATTCATAATGTACAACTTGTAGTCATATATCAAGTTCAAAATATCCCTCTAGGTTGCATTTTATAATGCATCTTTGCAAAACTACCGAATTTGGAGAAGGCTCTAGGCATTTAGGGGTTAAGTCACAAAGGACAAGTTATAAAGGACCAAAATCCTACTAGTGAATAGGTCATGTCATTGCTATGAATTTTCAAAGTGGAAGTTGCATTTAGAATGTTTTCATTCTAGATGTAAAGAAAACAAAAGAATTGATGAAAAGAAAGTTGACATCTCCTAAAAAAGGGCAGCGAGTAGAAAATGGTCACTCGGAGCATTAGAGGTTAAATTGTACCATAGACTTATCAAAAAAACCAATCCCTATAAAACCTAATCTCAACCAACGATGGATAAGTTAGGAGACAATTTACAAGCACTTTTTGGGATGATTTAAGAGTAAGTTTACAAAGCAAAGAATGTAATTTGATCACTTGTAATCTCCAAGGCCTGAATCTAAAATTAAACCAATCACTTGTGATTCACTCAACAACTTCATTAGGTGCAAAATTGAGGTTTCAAGGATGCAAATCATGACACTTTTGTGTTAGAAAAAATTCCATATATATATATATATATATATATGGAATAAAAAAGGTATGACTATCTTTTCACTCTCAAAATTAATACTTCCTCCATTTCAGAATAAGAGTCCATTTTACAGAATTTTTTGAGATTTAAGACAAAAATAGAACGCATGTTGAAAGGGATGAAACGCAATGGCAACTTTTGGAACTGTGTGTTTGAATAGTAAAGGATGAAAAATGTAATAAGTCAATGTAGGAAGACAACACAATGAATGTGGACTCTTAAATTGTCGCAAAAAAAAGAAAAGTGGTTCTGGAATCTTATTGTAAAATGGATGGAGTATAAATTAAAATTTATTTGAATATATATATATATATATATATATATATGTATGTATGTATGTATGTATATGTATGTATGTATGTATGTATGTATGTATGTATGTATGTATGTATATATTCATGAATCTTCTTTGTCTAATAGCCAATGTTAGTTTTGTGTTGATTTTCAAAATTTTCTAAGCACAACAACTTAATATTAGAGGGAAATTGGGGTTTAAGAAAGCCCCTTTAAGCCTCACCTTTTTAGCCATGGTGCCCTCCAACTACATGCTGCCATGGTGAAGTTCAAAGATTGTGCCACAATGGCTTTTCCACCATGAAAAATATAATAATAAGAAAATCACAAAAAGAAACACCAAAAAATTCCCACTAGGCCTCACTGCAACATCTACTAGCATTGCGGCGAAGTTTGACAAGGATTTTTTTTAATATAATTTTATGATTTTATTTTTGCAGTGCTTGTACATGTTGCAACAAGGCCCGATGGGGTTTTTTAATTTAAAATTAATTATTTTATTTGAATGGCATGCTCCATTGCAGCATGCGGCAAGTCAAGGTTTATACTTGGGGCCTTCTGAAGCCCCATTTTCCCTCAAATAATGGGTACAAAGTTTACTCTTTAAAAACATTCAAAGTTCAAATTTCCAAAAATTAAATATAAGTTATAAAGTGCAACTTAGATGAATAATTTAATGATGATTTCAAACAAAATTTTAAACCATGATCCATATATACATCCTTACAGTTACATCTACCACTACACTAACTGTTATTCATCAGTAAAATTCAAAACCAAAAATTAAATTTTTTTTTATTGAATATTAGTGATTGTCACAAGATTTTAATGTATTATGTTTAAACTATGAAGTTCTGATTATATTGTTCTTCAAAGATTTTTATCTTACTTACATTTTGACTTTATTTTTGAAAGGCCATCAACTGAACTAAAAACTTTAGTTTTTGAGATGAAATATACTTTTATTCTTTTGAACTATATAATATATGTAAAAAAATGTTTGAAAATCCATATAGTAAAAATGCTAAACAAATATTGTACACAACAATCGAATGGATGAAAAAGGTCAAGTTTGTAAACAAGTTCGTGTGTGAAATAAGGTATTTGAATTCATTCATCATCTGAAATTGAGTTTGAAATTTAAGCACTTGGTCCATAAGGATTAAAGACATTCTTCCACATTAAGTTATTAACTTAGTGCAATTACTAGTAGGCAGAGCATTTGTCTTACACATAGTATCTTTTATCATTTATAGTAAAGAATCTACCCTCACACAATGAGAGCATCTCCAATCATGACTCTTCAAAGAGCTCTCGATATGCCTTTCCATGTGCCCTTTCTATGTCCCTTTGATGCAACTCATGGTTGACGTGGTTTTTGCTCCATTCACAACACATTGAGACTGAAGGCTGTAGTGATGTAGTTATTGCTGAAACATGAAGGAGTGGTATACTAGTCAAAAATTATGAAAAGATTGGATCAGGATCATGAAATAAGGTGGAAATTTGGAGAACCAAGGCTTCTTTTAGGCAAGCCTTTCGAGAAATTGACTTATAGCTAGTGGCCATTAGGCCAAAAAGACTCTTGGTTTGAACCAACAAGAATGGACAATGAACCCCGATATAGACAATGATCTCTTCAATGAATTCTGGTCCAATCTAGCAATAACAGACTCATAAAAAATAGGCCTCTTAAAAACTCGCCAGTACATGGGAAATGCTCAAAAACAACTATTTTTTGGAATAGACAAATTTCTTTTAACCACATGCCCCATATGTAACTCGCTTGATGTAGATACATGGCTCCATAAACTGCTAAAATGTAAGCAACACCATATACATGCCCTACAAGTAAAACGACACGACAAAGAAAATTAATTTTATGATCACAAAAATCTAGATGTTATATTCTCGTGAATGCTTAGCACATTTAACAATCCACAAGAAAACATAGTTCCTTCATAGCTCTTCCCTGGTATATATGGACATCAAAGATGTTATTGTAATGCCAGGTTCAAACCAGACATACTATGCGTTAAAGGATTCCCATACCAAAACGATCCACCACTAATACCAACAGACACCCTCACAATAAAATTTATTGAATTCACATACTCTAATGATATATTTTCATAAAAAACAGTAGATAAAAAAATCCAAAAACACCAACCACTAATTAACGATGTCATCAACCACGGATGGAAAAATAGACCCACTAATAGTCATCACGGCTAGAGCCAGAGGAACAACTCACGCTCCCTCTATGAAACACTTTGAAATAAAATTTAAACTTCCCGAAACCTCTATTCAACACACATTCACAGCAATAAACACTATCGCCATACACCATGCCGGCTCAATTATACTACATAAAATAAAAATAGAAAATAACCAACCCCTACCACTAAAATAAACAAATAAACCAAAAGGAGCGGTAGTGGTTAAAGACCACTTTTTATTAAGCACAACGTCAACACTTGTCTCAAGTAGGAGGGATGGGGCCGGTTGGATGTTACAACTTTCATGCCTATGATAGCTCACTAGCAGCACCAAGTCATGTATATCGCACTATTGCTCACACGGACACAACGGAGATTGAACTCGGACCAGATATCTTGGATACATAGTTCTTCACCAACCAACCGTAGAACTCATGACTTGGCGTCCATACAACACAACGAATTTCATTTACACTAAATATTTCTCCAACCATTACAGTATGGCTACGCTACGATAGTTTCATTTTACCAATTAATGGTCACTAAAGTGTCTATTCCTCACAAGGGAGAGTAGTCTTGTACCAATGGCTTTTTGTCTTGTGGACACTGAATCATTGGCAGGACAAACAAATACTCTAATCACATTGGCCTCGCAAGAGGACCGGAGTTTCTATCTATACTCTTTATGTGCACAATGCCACGTCAAAAATGTCTCTAATTGTAAGCGACTAATACTGCAATTGATGTCACAAGAAGAAAGAACTACAATAACCCTGGAGTTAATTTCATGAGACCACTGTACATTAACACCCAAATGCCTAGAGCCCTCTCCAAATTCGGTAGTTTTGCAAAGATGCATTATAAAATGCAACTAAGAGGGATATCTTGAACTTGATGTATGAATAAAAGTTGTGCATTATGAATTTAAATTCTATCCATACGGTTAGATCTATGATTGCAATCACCAATATTTATGTATAAAATTCAAAACTCAAAATTCAAAGTTCTTTTGTAATTCGATTATGAATAAGATATTGACAATATGTAGATGAAACTTGTTGTGATGGGTTGAAATGTAATACTCTAAGTGTAGAGATTTTTGGAGATTTTTTGGTTGTTTGATTTTATGAGTTGAGTTTTTCAAGAACACTTTTGATTCACATTGAACTAATATCTTAGAAATTTTTGGTGAATCAGTGCAACATGAAAAGAGGCATAAAAGTTTCACAAATCATCCCCTTTCTAATCGGATCAAACATGCATGAAGCTAACTTCTCATAAAATCTATAGTAAAAAATTCACACTCCAAAAAGTGCATGACGAATGAGAAAACATGGATAAAATTTGTATATCATTCAAAAAATGGACGCTTGAGCAGTTAATGGTTAAGCCTTCAAGGACATAGACTATGCTTCATAAAATTGCTCTCAAACTGTCATATCTAGTGCAATGAATAAAAATGAAAAAAGTTGTTTAACTCTTAAAGGCCCAACCGACCCGTGTGGGTTGATGGATGATTGTTTTCATCCATATCTCCTTCCTTATAAACCTCTTCACTATGAAACATTTTTTTTTAGAGATACTTCATCAAGTTGTTGTCCTATCCAACAGTTGGATTTGGTGTTATTAGAGTACATACTTCTCTAAAATTACAAACGTATAAGTATGTGAAATTTTGACCAAGCCAAAATTGCATTGACTTTAGTTCAAAAGTGGCCTTGCAAAAATGAGGTCATAGATTTAAGGAACACAAAAATTTCAAAAATCACCATGTCAAGAGTATCTCATATCAAATTCATTTCAACAAATTTTACACAAAAATATTAATATTTTGTTTGTAATCAGATTTAGAAGGAATTTTTAATTTTAACTTTCAATTTTTATAATAAAATATTGGTGATAGCATTTGTGAATCAAACCATACGAATGGAATCTAAAATTCAAAATCCACAACTTTTATTTGTATGTCAATTCCAAACATTCCTCCAATAGTGCATTATAATGGTTTTTCTCAAATTGTAAATTTCAAGGACACCTTGTGACCTTTAGGGGTTAAAAAATATATATAAAAAAAATCCTACAATATTGCCTTACACAAATGTGAGATGTGAGAATTTGTGAAAAAAAGTTAATCTCATTTACTTTCATCAATTGCAATATATTAACTCTAAATGTGATTTAAAATTTTAAAAATACGGATGAAATTACTTTTTTATTTTTTTCTCATTCAGCTTGCTCAAGAAGGTCAATGAACTTTGATTCGTCTTTGTAGAGTTTTGGAACTACAAAATTTTGAGTTATTTAACCCTTTGACGCGCCTGCGTCCGTATAGTGGACAATGAAAAAATTCAAATTATTCTCTTGACTACATACATGGATAATTTTCCTCCATTCAAATTTCTCTTGGTTCTTGTGCTAATTGACTATCATTAGTACGGTATGGATTTTCAAAATAAGATATTGTGATTTATTAAAAAATAACATAATTGGTTTATGTTAACCCTTTAACGTCCCGATTCAACACTGTTTTCAAAGATGCGCTATATTGTAGATCCATCATATGTTGAATCGGGACGTTAAAGGGTTAACCATTTTGTAAATAGTCATGGTAGTTACATATTGGTGCTTTTTACATAATAGGAGATCAAATTAGCGTGGGCAATCAAATGGCTTCTTTGGATCCTATTGTATGGGTAAGGAACATTGTTTTGGTGGATTTAAGGACACTCTTAATTTTACTAGCGGCCGACTTTGAATAACTGTGAAGCATTTTTAGAATGCTCAAGACCCCAACCTGTGGTCGGGTTTGTGTTTTGACTTTGAAAATTCCTCAAAAAAAAGACAATTTTCATCAGAAAAGTATGATTCACTTCTTATTGTCTCTTCACTACAAAAACATGGTGTTGTTTTCGACACTTTGCATTTTGGTATCAAAAAGTTGAAGTATTCATATCAATACCTTTTTCAACATTTCTTTTAACATTAAAGTGTCGAAAACTATGCCAATTTTTATTTATTTTTATTTTTTTAGAGATCATAGTGTTGAAAATAATATAGATGAATTTGAAATTCATAACAAATCACACAATGGTCCAAAAATTATGAAACAATTTGTGTTAAATTTGACTTTCTTCTATCATTCTTGGAAATTTACTGAAAGATATTTTTGAGGGGTTCAACACTTCTAAAAAGGGAGATCAATGCTAAGAAAAATAAAGTATGAGCATCTAAATTTACATAAATAGAACAACCGGCTTGTTGCATAGTCTCTGCCTTAGCCCCTAAAGGACCAAGTGTCCTAACTAGGACATTTAGAGAATCGGGTAGGTTCCGGTGAACACATTTTTAATCGAATTTTGAAGGGGGGGGCAACAAGATCGGCGGCGTGTGGAAAATGGGGTGGACTGTGGGGGGCACAAGACCACCCCATTTTCCAAACTCATTAATTTTTTTTTAAAAATAATATTTTTAAAATAAAAAATTATTATTTTTAACTGAAATTTATTATTTTAAATTAAAAAACATTATTTTAAACTAAAAGTTCAATTTTTAGAATTAAAAAATATTATTTGAAAATTGAAAATTAAAATAATTTTTAAAAATAAAAAATAAAATTCGTCCAATGAGGGACTGCCACGTGGCAGTACACCTTGAGAGTTAGTGGGGTCATGAACATTGGAATGGGTTGGCACTTCAATTCCCTTCCTCCACCCTTTATTCCCCCACCCCCCCCTAACCCCCAAAATTCTTAGAAAATGTGCTACATTCCTAAACATCTCCATACGCAATGAAAATTGGTACACAACTAAGTAACATCATATAGAATGTGAAAGTGAAGTGCGACAGGTTTCGGTAGTGAGGTTTTTTTGATGTAGCCATGGTCAAACGCATCTGAAATTTTCGGGCATGTGTTTTTTTGGGGTGTTTTTTTCCATCAAAAGCAATTATCTTGCAATCCGTGCGGTCAAAATCAACGAAATTTGTTGTGTATGTTTTTCAAATAGTTTAGGACAAGATCTTACGGTTAGAAGATTAAAAAAAACATTTTTTTGGATTTTTTGTATGGGGGAGTGAAAATGGCAGCATTGGAGTGTTTTTGGAGGAAAAACACTCTGGTCCTTTAGGGGTTAGTATTTACCCCAAATTTACTTTTATGACTTGTTTATATTGTCTAGCCATGTTCAACCATTGTTTCAGTTTATAACTCCTGAAACGAAGCGTTTTCGTAGTCTCTCTCCTTGTGGGGCAAAGACAATAAAATAAAATAAAATAAAAAATACTATACACATTAGAAAACTTATAGTATACACTACGAGGTTGCGGATTCAATCCCTTGTAGTGGGCGGGCAACTATTTGAGTGCAGCCCAAAGAACTCAAATTTGAGCACATTTTTTTCAACTCTCTTTTCATTACTCTTTCCAATAAATCATGTCTGACACTTTTTTGACCTTTTTTTCGACACTTTCGAGAGACCTGTCTAAAACAACACAGGTCCATAATTCTTGGTAGTGTCTGTCCAAGGCAAACTTTGTCATTCAGAAAAAAATTACTTGAAAAGAAATCATGCTGATTGATGCATGACTGGGTCCTTACTTACCAACTAAGCATGGTTTCTCAGTGCTATTCATTATCAGCTTTCATTTCTGATTTGAAGGGTGGACAGCGCGATTGGTGGACAGTGAACATGACTTGCTGATGGTGCATTAGTTTACTGTAACTGGACGGATTGCTTTGATTTTGACCAAGGTACTTTTATTGATTGATAAGAAGCCAAGTTACATTATCCCAGTGAAAATGGAAGTTGATTGATGTGTACTCAGACCAACCTCTTTAACCCCTAAACGTCTGTACAAAATTAAACACAGTTCTCTCATCTGTCATTAACATTTTGCAGTGTGGATTTTTTACTACATAAGGGGCGGTTTAGACTACGGACCAAGAGCCGTGACCAAGGAAAACGGATTAATTCCATGGTCACACTTCCATGGTCACACTTCAGAAAAATGTAATTTTTAAAGCCCTTGGACCTCTCACTAAGTGTAAACCGAACTTGGACCGGGACTTAGAAAAATAATAAAATGGCATTTCAGGCCCATGGTCTCCTCGTTCCACAATGAGAGAACCCTTTTTGCCTCTCTCACCACAAAATCCGGGGGACCCTTCAACATTATCCACTAGGCCTATTTCTAGGCCTTTTTAGGACCTCAACTCCCTTGGTCACTTTTCTTTTTTCCTTGTAGTGTAAATCCAAGTCATCCCATGACGAGTTGATGGAGTCAATCACAGATTTTAGAGCTGCATGGGACGAGTTCTTGGTCCGTAGTGTAAACCGCCCCTAATTCAATGGCAAGATAGCTTCATGCATGTGTGATCCGATTAGAAAGGGGATGATTTGTGAAAATTTTATGCCTCATTTCATGTTGTAGTGATTCACCCAAAAATTTGAAGATGCTCTTAAAAAAGTGCTCTTAAAAAATTCAACTCATAAAATTAAGCAACCAAAAAATCTCCAAAAATCACTACACTTAGAGTATTACATTTCAGTACATCACAACAAGTTCCATTCATAGATTGTCAATATCATATTCGTAATCAAATTACAAAGGAATTTTGAATTTTGAATTTCAAATTTTATACAAGTATATTGGTGATTGCAATTATAGATCTTACCATATGAATAAAATCTAAAATGCATAACGTACAACTTTTATTCATATATCAAGTTCAAAATATCTCTCTTAGTTACATTCTATAAGACATCTTTGAAATTCTCCAAATCTGGAGAGGGGTGAGGACGTTTAGAAGCTAATACGATGGACCTTCTCCAAAGCTACGGGCATTTTGGAGTACCTGGCACACTTGTCAAAGTATAATCGATTCTAGGACACTTGCCACACATTCAAACTATGTATTAGTCAATTGTTGGAGACTCCAATGTAATCATATCAACTATTTAGTGTGCATACATGTTTTCATCAAAATAAGTTTTTTCACACCCCTTCACATTGTTGTCCCTCTCTTTGTGCTCTCAAATAAAGTCAACCGTACAAAAAAGCGGCTAATTGTGTATTCTCTGCCTTAGTATTTGCCCCAAATTTACCTTTATGGCTTGTTTTTACTATCCAGGAGTTACAGCTGTGTAACTCCTCGAAATAAAGCATTTTGTGGTCTCTCCCCTTATAGGATAAAGACAATAAAATTCAATATAGTGACTCACAATACTAAGGTGGTGTATTGATCACTTTCATTGAAAAAATTGTACATTGATCATATATGAATAAAACCCAACAAATGTTAACACAAAAATCTAATACACTATATGTTGCAAAATTTGAATAAAAAATTCAACCGAAATAGTGTTATTGTTTGTGTCGATTGAGGTATTTACCAAATTGGAAAATACCTTTAGTATTTGTAAATTCAAACTCTAGGGAGGTCAATATCAATGGGTTTAATTGTTTAAGGTGTCATTTTAATCACCAATAGGAATTTAATAACAAATATTCTCAATCCAGTTAGTCACACACATTCCAATTGGTTAATTCGGCCCAATTTAATCACACAAGTAATTAGCACAAATGCCAAATCAGTGGATCTCTCAACCATCAACAATTAATCGGTCAATCCGAATTGGTTGAACACTTGAACTCAACAACACAAAGCAAACTCTCCTCAGAAATTAAGAATTCCAAATCATAAACTCAATCACAAAAGACCAACCATGTACAAGCAACGTACATTCTGGAACACAAATGTATACCTATTAGAGATGAGGGAAATTTTCTTTAAAATGAATGGTAATGGGTATGTGTACTTTAATCCATAAGCATCCACACTACATTTATCCGGTCAAACGTCATCAATTTCTCACATTTTAATATATATTATATTTTATTATTTTCTCATAAATTTTATTTTTAAACTGAACTTTTCATGATTATTTAAATAAAAATGAAATTTATAAGATTTTCTGAAGTTTTTATCTTCTAATAGTCGTAGTATTTACAAAAAATCCTAAAATAATATGAAGTTTTTAGGAGAATTTTAAATAATAGTGATGAACAACAAGGTGTAGGTGGTATGCTTCTGGAGCTTACATAAAATTAAATTCAATTGAAAAACTTTTTTTGTAGTGTATATTGGAATTTTAGAGTTATGAGCTTTAAAGTGCTGTAAAAAACGCAATTTCAACAATTTTGAAGAACATTAAATTGGACTAGAAAGTAGAAGCTTGCCCCCCACACTTTCTTAGTTGGACCGTTTTCATTTGAAATTAGGAATTAGGTGAAAATCAACGTTTGATTAAAAATCGACCGAACTTGGCCCCACGGGGCTCCTTGCACACTTAGGGGTTAAGGTTGTAAGGACATTGTACCTTCCTCCCTCAATTCACCCCTTGACCACTATCATCACATTCAAATTTGGTATCACAAGCCATTGTCTCTATACCCTTGAATTGTTGTATGTGCCTCTACATAGTCCGTGAACCAATGTGAATCACTATGCATGGGTAATCATTATTGTTCATCGATTTAGGATACCAAGTCCTTCCTTAACGTTTAAACATCAAAGCAAGCCCCATGGGCTTTTTATGAAAGAATAATCTAGATATAAAGTAGTTTTCCTGAACCAAAACAAGTGAGGATAAGTGCGTTGGAAAGCTACTAAAAAAGCGAGTTAGATTCTCGACTTGCGCCTCATTTGGGAGATTGTGGAATCATCCACAAGCAATCAAAGTAATCGATTTGAACAGGAGTTGAGGTTGGGCAGCTGAGGTCATTTTTAAAAAGTGCCGCAGTGCAGCAGTGGCTGGCTAACAAAGCTGGTTTTTTTGTTTTTGTTTTTCTTCTCCAAAAATTTAGAAGCCTTCCGAGTTGCCTTACCCAGGCCCTCTTGACGTTTAAAGGTTAACTCTTGAAGGACCATGCTCATCCTTGAAATTTAATCATTTCTCATGATGCTTTCAAAAACGCAATTGTATATTAATTTTCAAAACAATCTACCTTATTTATTACATGATTAAAGAAGGTTTGATCATGAATTCTTTTCTGGAAAAATTGAGCAAAACCAACATGTCATTCACTGCAAAATTTCTAGAACCATAAATTTCTAGAACCATGATTTGCGTTTGAAATTTCAAAGGCATACAAAGATATATTGTATCTAGGTGATACAAAAAGTGGTGTTCTAAAACTAAACACAACAAAAAATGATGATTCCAAAATATTGATGTTAGGGTGAAGTGACTAGTTGCTAATTGGCTAAGCCAGTGTTTGTGATCATCGGACTCTGGTCTACTCACGTGGGCTCCATGATGTTGACTCTGATGTAGGCACCCACATCAATTTTTTTCACCTCAATGTTTTGTGTCCATAGCGATGTATGTGGAACGAGACCCCAATAACTCAAATTTCTTGAGGTCTAATCCCACAACAATGTTGGCAATATGAAGGAACCGGGAAGGGGCTTGCATCCATGTCATCAACCTCCCTAACTACCATGTCCCATATTCACATGCGTTGACATTTTAGTTTTTTCCTGATGGGTCGATTAACATAATTGCACATCTTGAAGGATTTTTTGTTCTTGTAACGGACATCTAAAATTCTTTAGTTAGCGTCGAGTCAAAATTATGGGCTTCAAAGAAGTTATTAAAGTGATAAAATTAATTTTTAACACAATGTGTCTTTCTAGACCTTTACCCCTAAGGACATTAGTACGTCACCCTTTTCTAGAAAAATTTTACACCAAAATTTATTTTATTTTTAAATCAATATTCCCATCTATTTTGCAATATAGGATCTTGTATGTGTAGCCTAAACAAGCAGGAACTTGTTTAGCAATTGTCTATAACAGAATGAGATTGATCATATTTTAGTGATTGACCTTCATTTTTGGGACATTGAAAATGTTGAACATGGGTGTTTTTTCTTGAATAATCACAAAAAATGCAATTTATGTTTTTCCAAATTTTTTGTAAAAATACTGAAGTGAATGTGTGAGATATGTGGACCGTCTTGATTTATGAAGCAAATATGAAAAGTCTACATTGACATACGAACATTGAACCTTGTAATACAATGTACTTCCAAAAGTTTCACTGAGAAGGGATTGCCCGGCCAAAGAGAATGTGATAAAATGGAAGCAAAGTTTTCATGCGGAAATGAAAGCATACCAGACTAAATTTTTTGCCAAAACTTCATAATGGACATCGCATATGATTAGTTTTCAGAATTAAAGACATAACTATCCATAAAATCTTCAATAAAAATTTCATGCCGCATAAATTGAAATATGCATGAGGAAATCAAAAGTAAATTTGCTCATCAAGAAAAATATGCTTGGTAAGGTTATTAACCCCTAAACGTCATCACCTCTCTCCAAATTTGGAGAATTTCAAAGATGTCTTATAGAATGTAACTAAGAGGGATATTTTGAACTTGATAAATGAATAAAAGTTGTACATTATGAATTTTTGATTCTATTCAAGGGTTAGATCTATGATTGCAAGACCTAATATTTTTGTATAAAGTTTGAAATGTAAAATTTAGAATTCTTTTGTAATTCGATTACAAATAAGATATTGACAATTAGTACATGAAATTTGTTGTGATTGGTTGAAATGTAATACTCTAAGTGTAACGATTTTTGGATATTTTTTGGTTGCTTAATTTTATGAGTTGACTTTTTTAAGAGCACTTTTACACTGAAATCTTCGAAATTTTGGGTGAATCACTACAACATGAAATAAGGCATAATTTTTTCACAAATTGTACCCTTTCTAATCAGATCACACATGCATGAAGCTAACTTCTCATAAAATATATAGTAAAAAACCCATAGTACAAAAAGTGCACAACGGATGAGAAAACTGTGTTTGATTTTGTACATCGTTCACTTTTAGGACAATCAGTCGTTTAGGGGTAAGGGTTAAATTAGTTATAAAAGGATGTATTGAGATATCACTATATCATGCTCATATTCTGTGGCTCTCGCATCCTATCACTGAATTCGAGTGTTAGAAAATTCAGGGTGGCTCTCTCACCCACCCTGAATTTTCTAACACTCGAATTCAGTGATAGGATGCGAAGGCTCTAACTTGACGCCACTGACCCAGTTCGATGTGAAGAATTTTCACTCAATGTTGTTGAAAACGAACTTCCTGGTATGCCTGGGGCTTGACTGGCTTGAGAGCAGTTCTCTCGGATGTGAGTCGGTCATATGGTTCGGAACAAAAAAAAGGGTAAAAATCCAATCCAAATCCTTGTGTCCCAGGTTGAGATGATGTTACCTTCTTCAGTGGAATAATCAATCATCCTTCTGTTTCAAGAAACGAAAAGAGAAAAGAAGAATTTCACTGGTATGAGAAATCGTCAAAATGCAGCTGGAAAGTGCGCCATTACAGAAGTGCCTCGCACTCATGCACTTCACCGGCGGGGCAAAGAAACGTAAGGGATGAAGTAAAAATCCAGGCTTGCAGTGAACCTTGGGGAAGTGAACTAAAGAAGCGTGATGGGACCGTCACTCACGGAGGAATCACGATAATTATAAGCAAAAAGGAGGAGTTAGCTAAGTAGGCAGGGTTGACACTCACCAGTAATAACAGATTCCCGTGAAGAATATTCGCACTGCAGCTTTGGCAGGAAACTGGAATTGCAATTCTACCGAGCTTGGACTGCAGCGGTATTGTACTAGACTGTACGTTGGCATTTCTATCAATGGCATGGCAGAGTCCCGGGCTCCATGCGAGGATATTATTTCGTCTATTCCGGGCCCTTTTAGATATTTTGCATGACCGTATCGCTTGCCTGCAATTCTCTTGGACTTGACTTCCGGTGCGGGTGAGTGACCGTTCTCTCATGTACTGCTGTACGGGCCCCTTCGTCCATTGGTAGGTTGCCCACACGGCTTTTGACTTTTTCCCTCCGTCCATTGGTAGGTTGGCCTCACGGCTTTTGGCTTTATCCCTCCGTCACTTCACATCCTACACTGACGCTCTGCCGGTTCTACTTATACCCTAAAAGACGGAGTTCATGACCGTGCATTCGAACTCATCAGTATGTAAGGTGGATGACCCAATAAGGGCCTCCTTCCATGCAGAGTCCAGCTAGTCCTGATAATCAACTCTCCACCAATTTAAAAAAAAAACATAGACCACTTCCATGCACACCTCGGTAAAGCAATCCAATAGTTAACCCCTAAAAGACCAAGGATTCATGGTTTTAAAATGACAAATTCAATTAATCATATTGTGAGCTATATAATTCAGATGAGACTAAATTTTGTATCACTGGAATTAGTGAAGAATAATGCATATGATGGTCAAGAAACAAACAAATTTGAAGAAAAGGAAGTCTATATAGAACCTACTCAAAACTACTAAAAAAATACGAGGCCCAATTTGGACTTCTTCGTCTTTTAGGGGTTAAAATTAGAAACTCTCCACAAAACCAATCACGTAGCTCACCGATGGCATGGTGATGTGGGTGACTTTGCAAATCGGCTTTCAATGCTCACAGAGCATGGGTGGAAGTTGGGACCTCATTTTTTGTTCAATATATGTATCCACCAGTCCGATGCTCACATAGAAGCCCGCCTAACGGACGTGTATCATAAACCAACAATATCTCCAACAAGTGTTTATTGAAAGCTTCTAATTCAATACCAATACTAGATTTGTGTGAAAAGCTTAAAGTGTTAGTTTATGTGCCATCCACTATATATGTTTCATTTGGATTCTATATGAATGAAATTTTTATCGTCTTTGCTCCACAAGGGAAGAGACTACTAAAACGCTTCATTTTCAAAAGTTACATAGCTTCGTATTAACAGAAATATAGGGTAAACATTAATGGCAGTCTGTGACAAACTGCTTGTTTTAACCCTTGAACGCCACACTCTAATATGTTATTGCTCGTGTCAACCATGGGAAATTAAAAACCTGGAATATGTTAATACCAACAATAACATCACAAAAATATTCTAATTATTTCACAACATCACAACGTACTATCAATTCATTCTATATACATTGGGATGGGGATGGAATTATGGAAATCATTAAGCATGAATGAAAACTGGTTGTCCATTCAATTTTGTTCAGCATCTTGGATGCTCTAGCGTTTATAGGTTAATGTCTTTTCCAAAGATGAAATTGCATGTCTTCTAAGTTCATAAAATTTTCAGATTCTTTTGTGAAGATTAAAAGTTTATTGTTAATTTTTGAAGAAAAGTAAAGAGAATTCTCAACCAATACAAATTAAATTGAATAAACTGAATAAATATGATTTTTTTTCTACAGTGAAGAATATCATAGTTCAAATTAGATATTTATATATTCTTAATTTAGAAAATAACTAGTTTGTGGTTTTAGGCCCATATTTCAAAATACTCATTTTAGACTTTTCAAAATTCCAAATTGGAGTAAAGTGAATTAATATAAGCCTTATATTGTTACATGAACGAAGACGTAAGATACCCAAAATAGACCTCAAAGGAATAAGGGATTAACCTGACAATTTGTGGTAGAGTGTCATATCATAAAGGGAACAAAAATATCACTAAAATTGACCAAGAAATCATATTTTGAGACTTCTTCAGTAATAATTATACAAAATTGAACTTTATAAACAACAAAGTCAATAGTAAAAGAAAGTAGTATGAGTAACTCAATTTAGTTACTATAAATAAATTAATAAATTAAAAACTAGTGTTGTTTAATAAGATTTAACTCTCTTGATGTTTAAGGGTTAAACTACACCGAAGAGAAATATTCAAAGACAAACACCTCAACATTGTCCTAGTGTTATAAAAAGTACTATTTTGGAAAAGTAATGATGTTCTCTTCTTTGAAATTTTTTCCATCGACCATTTTAGAATAGAATGTTTAGTTTTAACTCCTAAAAGCCCGAGGGGTATTGAACAAAACAAAGATGTGTTATAATATGTGCCTTCCATATGTTTGATGAAGTTTGGTTCAATAGACGAAATGTAGAGCATCATCTCTACAAATGATCCGTACAGTCAAACTTCCAAAAATAACTTTAAATCATTTTTAATGAATTTAAAAGCATTAACCTTTGAAAATTTGTATAAATTATAATTTTCAATTTTAAAGTTTAAAATTTAGTACGATTGGTTAAAGTTGGGTTATGTATTGTAAACTTCAAAAAAGCAAAAGAAATGATGGAGGGAACATCATTACTTTCCCCAAATAGCAAATTTTATAACACTAAGACAATGTTGAGGTGATCGACTTTGAAAAATTCTCCCGGGTGGAGTTTAACTCGGATTGCCATAATTCAAATTGCGTTGGAAAGTAGACTTGATCTAGTATTTTAAAATATTTTTTAATTTTTCAAAAAGTTATTTCTTTGTTCCGGGCAGCCCGTGATATTCGGGCAGCGACCAGAAAATGGTCGTTTGAGCGTTTAGGGGTTAACCAATCATACCAAATTTCAAATTCTAAAAAAAAGATTTTTAATTTTGGTGAATATTCAACAATAAATGCTTCTAAATTCATTGAATGAGTATCTAAAATATTTTTTGAAAGTTTGACCGTATGGATAATTATTAGACGTCATGCTTCTCATTTTCTCTTTTGGAACACACTCCATCAAAGTTGCGTAAATAACATTTTATAACACATTTAGGTTTTGCCTTTAATAATATATATATATTTTTCCCTAAATTACCTACAAAAATATTTAAAATAGAATTACGGTTCAGCTGCCTACTCAATCCAAAATGGTGGAGGAAGAAGATTTTTTAATTTTTTTTCCTTCTTCTTCGGTGCAGGTGTGGAGTTTACGGTTGCCATAAAAAGAAAAAAAATGAAAAGAAATGAACGAAGATAAAATAGAAGAAAAGAAGAAGACAAAAAGGAATATAAGAAGGAAAACAAGAAGAAGACAAGAAAAAAACAAGAAAGAAACAAGAAAAAGGAAACAAGATAAAATAAAAGATAAAGATAAGGATAAAAAATAAGCAAAGAATTGTTTGTTTATAATGAAAGCAATTGAAGAAATACAAAAATTGTTGTTTTTTATTAAAAAATTAGACAAATTTTTTAATGCGTATGGGGGCCAAGTGCATGAAGTGCGTAAATAGCAAATTGCGTGTTTTACCCCGTCATCTAGGGGTTAATTATAAATCGTGATAAAAAAATCTCAAAATTTCATACAAAGTGTAGAATTTCATGAAGAATGCTGAAATGAAAATTGTAGTAATATTAATATCATGTTTATATTTGAAGATTTGATAGTGTAATCTTTTTACAATGTTGTAATTGTGGGGTTATATACCCAACCTTCAAATGCAATAATGACCATCAAATTTACAAATTTTTGATGATCATGACGTGAATTATATACTAAAATCAGTATTTTTTTTGGTGTGGGATCAAACTCAATTGAAATGATTCTCAAGGTCAAAATGATACAGGATGGGAGGTGAATATGACATTTGTATATGGAAAGTTATCAAACTAAATGGCTAGTTTTTAACTTCGATAATGATAAAAACAATTAGTGTGGATTTTTGTTATGAATGTGAATTAAATGGTGTAGTTTAAAGCCATGCTATATAATCAGAGTATATTTAAATTTTCCAAAATTCAAAAGTAATGATTGATATTTTTCACAGAGTTTTTATATCTACAACCAAATTTTTAAACCAAATGACAAATAAAAAAACCAATGAATACCAATTACAAAAAGTGAAGGCATAAAGATCACACATGAGCTTTTGAAATTATCCCGAAGGTTTGAGTTAAGAGTTTTTTTAATCCAATTACAACTACAGTAAATGGCGTATTTAGTGTCTAGGGAGAATTGATGTCTTTTACCACAATTCGTTCAAAGGTGAAGAGAAATAGAATCTCCACATAATAGGAATTTGCCACTTTTCATTCCTACTTTCATTGAGAGTGCCATATTCTTTCCAAGTAATGAGAGTGACATGAGGTGGCATGCCATGTTTATTATAAGGTTGCCACATGTCATTGGAACACTATATTTTCTTTTTAGTCTTACAAGGACACTATATCTCCCTAAAATTAAATAGTGCCTGAGTTGAGAAATAGTATCCAGGACACTAAATACAACATTTAGTGTAATGAATTTTCCTTTGTCTTTTCAAATCCCTACATATATAAAAGATTTTCATCTTTATCTACACTCAGGAATGGCCAAACCTCTTATCTATGATATCCAACAAAGTCTAAGTTTAGTGCTGCATGGAATAACTCCTAGACTTCATATCATCCTAAATATATTAACAAAATAACATGCAAGGACTCGTAAGAATCTTGATTGCTAACTTTTTATTATTGTAGTATTTCTTGACATATGTTCTATTTCTATTTTGATTTCAGAGTCATGTCAAAAACCAAATCAATTCAATCACTACAAGAATGGGTGTGTGACTGTATGAGAGGTTGTGGAGAGGAAGTGCATGAGCATTCAAGTGATTACAATAGTTGTGATCACTAAGATGTTTGTGATCCCTCTCTATGATCCCTTGCACATCCATATGATCCTTTGCAGATCTATACAATCTTTTGTATACCTATGAGATTTGTTCTTGTTTACAATCAAATGTAATATTTTAGAACACTCAAGGACTCACCCTCTCTACTATTCACCATACAAAGTTGTTTTGTTTAAAAAATTTGACAATCAGTGTAGAGTGCATGTATAGTGTTCAAGAATGTCACAAGGCACTATAGGCAATAGCCAATCATGATATGATTGCAACTCAAATTCTTTAGCAAACAAACAAAAAATTTGATGGAGAAATGATGAAAATTATATATCTTGTATGAACGTTAATTATGAATTTTGCAATGATACAATTTCAATAATACCAATTTTATTACATCCTTAGCATATGCTATGTGCTTTATTGAGTCCCAACCTCTTAATGGATCTTCTACCAAATCCTAATCTCAATGAGCCATAATTTTGTAGAAGGCAAGTGGCAAGCAAGGTTTATAACTCACAAAGCTCTTAATTTTTTATACTATTTTGACACTCAATTCACCCTATTATTTCTTCTTATTCCACCATTGATCTACACTTTGAACTCCTCTTTATCATGCTTTCTTATGTCACATTTTAGTATTTGCATATAATATTAGATGTTGTATACATATAATTATGTGATTAGAGAGTCTCCACATGCCATGTTTTCAACTAATGCACATTGACTACCAAAGGTGTGACTATAGAAGAGTTACAATTGTACCCAAGATTGTAAGATTTTTATTGAAATAATCCTACTTAACTTGCATGAAGAGCCTCATTTAAAATTTTAGTACATCTTTTGCCACAGCTGCTCATTCATGAGTAGAACATATATTAATAGCCCTCACATATTTTCATCTAAGAAGATAATCATTCATTCATGACGTGCCACTTCTTGTCCATGAGCAATCTCAATTTGACTAAGGTAGCCATATCTAATACCATCCACTGACCCAATTCCGTTCAAATCTAGAACACTCATTGATTCTAGTCAAAACGGAGAATCTAGGGAGGTAGGACATGCCTTAACTTCCAAATCGGGCCAAACAATAAGACATGTACTATAACTTTACATTCAAACTCTAAAAGCACTAGCAGGCCTAACATTTGAACTGAATGCCTTAACCCTTAAAAGGCCCTTGGGGTCCCTCTTTACAACCCGTATTTAGCCTTACAATTGTTCAATTGTAGCTCAATATATGAATTGTGATATATTTTCATATACATATTATCATGACTGTTAATTGTACTTTGTACTGAAAAGTGTTTGGTCATAGTTATTTTGATCAAATACCACCAAATACAGAATACAAAATATACTATACAGAATATACTATATAGTCGCAAAGGGCTTTTGGGCTGTTTCATGGTTAACTTCCAAGTGGCCAAACAACAAGACATGTATTGTAGCTTTACATTCAAACTTGTCAATGGGTGGTATTGGGTCAAGCTCCTTTTTCTGTTTTGTTTTTGGCACAAATAAAGGAGAACCTTTACTGCAAGAAGACATACAAAAACAACAAGGACCCAGCCAGTTCTGGCCAGGGACCAAGTACGAAGGTCAAGCTACTTTACATCCTGTAACCAGTCTCACTGCCTCGACGATAACGGCTAGTCCACAACCGGGCTCTTAATTCAAGTAAACTGGTACAATGCATTTTTCAAGAGTTGATGGTCTAGTCATAAATAAGCTTGATGAATGTTGGAAAGAATGTACAAGGTGCCGAATTTGCCGTTCGTCCTCAACTATGTTACAAAAGTCTAGTACCGGGACCGGTGTTGGAATCACAGGGAGCTCATATGGTTCCCCCGTGAGTGTCACTTTTCCCTGTGATTTCGAGTTTTGACATGTGTACAAAATCACCTGCTTAAGCTTCGTCACCTACTTGTAGAAGGAAAGTTTTAAGTTCTGAAGCTCAGAGGGAAAAGTGACACTCACAGGGGAATCAACACAGGGAAACCATACGAGACCCCTGTGAATCATATTGTACGAGTTGTTTTCAAAATGACAAGGATGAGAACGAGTAAGATGATGGTGAGCAACAGGACGGCTATGAAGGTCCACTTTCTCTTGCTCAGTTTATACCGTCTGGCCTGTACCAAGTGTTTGGTTCCCTGCCCCGTGTATGACGCAGCGCGGTTCACATTGGCTTCTACGTCGTTGAGCAGGTGACCTTGTGCATCCACCAACACCGACATGTCCATGAAGATTGTGTGCAGCTCCAGCAAGTGCTTCTCAATCTCTTTCACGCCGTCGTGCCGTTCCTGAATCTCTCGGATGGTCTCCAATACAGGCCCACGACCCTGCTCCAGAATCGCTTGTTGCAGGAACGTCTCGCTCTCGCCCGTGCGGATCATGCTCTCCACGGTTTCCTCGTCAGCTTGCTTCCCGGTCAGATTGTAGTACCTGCATAGTTTACACAAAGGTAATTAGGGGCACTATACACTTGGGTCCGGGTCCAAGAAAATCCCGAAATTGAGCAATCCTATTGACCAAGAGCTGAAAATTGAACCCAAGCATAACATTCAGTAGCATTCAACCACTTTGCCTTTTCATCTATCTAGTGATTTGTAATGCATCATGTGATTTTCATCCATGTAGTGCATTAAGTGTAACCCTTTATTTTTCATTTTTCAGAGAGGGGAAGGTGGGGAAGGAAGCATGAAGGTCATAAACCATTGTCAATGGAGGGACAAAAGAAGTAGCGCAGTGTTCAAGGATTTTTTTTTTTTGGTTGCCCATTTTCTATTGGTTAGCTATGCACCATAACATTCTTGGGTTTAAAGTATTATTACTTATAATGTTGCTCTCTTTAAAAGTGAGGGACATCTGGGGCTGTGTCAACAAAGACCATGCATGGTTACTTTTCCTTCTAATTTTCCAAAACCTCCATCTGTAAGAAAACATGGGTAGCTACTGATTGTTCTTGGTTGATAATGCAAAATATGCTGCACATTCTCCTCAAGAGCAAGGCAGAGCCAGTGAAGGTTACTAAATGTTATGGGGGCTTTACACTAGGGTCAAGACCAAGAAACTCATCCTAGTCCCAAAATGATGTGGCACCTAAGTGGCATGGTTTTGGAGGGAAAGTTTTGAACCCAAACATTTTACCCTAGGCTTCCAAGGAGTGCACCGGTTTTCAAAAGCCAATTCCTCGCCTTAGGTCCAACAACTACTTCAATGAAATACTATTTTTTGGAGCATTCCTATTGGACAGCTCAAAGCTCCATTTAAAAATTAAACCCAATATTGGACCTAGGGGCTTTACATTTGGGTCCAGGTTCAATTAAACTCAAGAATTGACACGTTGTTTGGCTGTCGGTAGAAGGGAAATTCAAATAAAGCAGTGGATTAGGTTTTCCATAACAGCCTCAACAACACAAACTTAATCAGATTACGAAACACAATATGGCTGTCGGTAGAAGGGGAAACAGGAGGTAGGGTTTGGGAAGCTGAGACCAACCTGCGGCCTATGGTTTCCTTGTATTCGTCCACCATCTTCCCACGCAACGCATTGAACTCGTCCATGAGCTCCTTGAGCTTCTTGCGCTGATTCTCTGTCAACAAGACGCGCTGTCGATCCGCGGCAGTCCCGGCTCCACAACCCTAAACCTTCCGGTGCGCAAGGTTGGCATTATCGAGCTCCACCAGCTTTGCCTTGATTAGCCTTGCCGACTTCGTCACAGAGGCGATGTCTGCGTCCATTCTTGCGCGGAGTGCTTTCAGTGCATCCGCTCTGGTAATCCCCCTGCTCTCCTCATTTGCGCTTTTCAGCTTCAGGAGAATCTGCTTCACCTTGTTTGCTTCCCCTTTCACCACCTCAATCTCCCTGAAAAACTCCGCCATTCTTTCTGAATTCGCCTTCAAATCCGTCATCTGCACACCCGGAGACTTGCCCCCGGTCTCCAGGTCGACGTCTTCATATACATCCTCGCCATCCCTCACCCGGTTGAAACTCCGCGACATTAGGTCGTTCATGGTGACCGGAAGGTGAAGCTTTCGGAAGCTGGACCGAGCGAGTGACGGTTCAAGCTGAAACTCCGAGTATACAGACCTAATTTCTTCAAAAATCCTCTGCAAGCTCGAATAACTGAGCAGCTTCAACACTGTCCAACTGAAGACGAAGTGCAGATACAAATATTGGTTGAGGGCAGACAGTGTAATTATTCATGACGCGCATACCATGGTGCCGTACCCTAGAGGAGGACACGGACACAGACTTCAGCGGACTTTTGTCCAAGAATTTCAGACATTTCAGGAAAGTTTACAATAATTTTTATCCACCCACTGACTGCGTTGAACTTGGAGTCTGTCTGTGGGATGATCTGTGGGATCTCGTCAATTCTAACTTTAAGGTCTGCTACCATTTGTTTGAGATTCCAAAAGCCTGAAACGAGTAATCGCGTTCAGGTTGATCAACTCATGCCTGGACAACCGACAGCAGCGTGGACAATGGACTCAAGGGACGCTGCAGAATGGATGAATGTCGTTGAACGCCAATGAACAGAGTTCTACCGCTCATTCATTGTTGAATTTTGAGCCATTTCGTGCAGAGCATACATTTGACTACAGGAGTAACTCTCCCTTTAGATTCCGGGACAATATTCTCGAGCTTCTGCCATTCATGAGGACAAGCTCTGGGAAGTTTATTTTTTCATAAGTTTTAACCCTTAATTACCTAGGCCGTTAGGCGTTTATTTTTTGAATGATGTATAGATTTCATCCACATTTTCTCATCCATCATGCACTTTTTTGCAGTGTGGATATTTTACTATAGATTTTATGGGAAGTTAGCTTCATGCATGTGTGAATTGATTAGAAAGGGGATGATTTGTGAGATTTTATGCCTCATTTCATGTTGCATTGATTCACCAAAACTTCTAAGATCTTAGTTCAAAATAGTTCAAAAGTGCTATTGAAAAAGTGCTAGTAATGGCAATACTTTTCTTCAATTCCTATAACATAAAGGTATCGTATTCGAAATAGGTTCCAAAAGATTTTGTGACCAAGGTAGATATTATAGGTTTATGGCATCAATTCTGGTTCCTTTACATTAAACATCCCTTAAAATGCCGAGTTGTCAATTTTTTTTTTGCAAACCCGGGTGTTTGATTAAAATGGAGCCCGTGGTGTAGCTAGAATAAATAGATATTTAACTAATTAAAAAGAAAAAACGATGAATTCTGGACAAAATGACAAATTCTAAACAATTGCAAAAAATTGTAGAAAATGCTCAATTCTGGACAATTGAAACTTTTATCGGTGGGTAGCCGGATTATATCGGCGGCTAGTCAGCACTTTTGAGGTTCTTTTTGTATTTCTTGTGTTTTTATTATTTTTTTGGGGCCAAAAATCAGTTCTGTGACCTAACTATAGGCTAATATTCATTGTTTTGACCTTTTTTGAAGCAAAAAGTCTGCACGTGGACATCTTTTACTTTAAAAATTTGTTTTAAAATTTTTTCGGTGCCTCGGCGGATGCATTTTTGGACTTTTAAAAGTCCATAATTAATTAAATATCAGTTTTGCTACGCTTGACATGGTTTGCAAGCGGCTTAATGACATCAACAGTAAATATTCCAAAATATTCTAATAATATGCCAACAAGATTCTAAAATAATATAAAGTATTTTGAGAAGATTCCAAAAGATTCCATTTTTACTATATTAAAATATTTTTGGTATTTTCCTATTTATTATGTTACGTCATTAACCCCTAAACAACCATCTCCTTCTCAACGTACGCAAATTTTGATTTGTACCTCAATTTTTTTTTTGAATTTGACAAAAATATTTTTATTTTTATTTTTATTTTATCATAGATGAACCTATATGTTTACTATACATCCTGAATTTCATAATTTCCTCTTGGAAATTGAATTTGTTATGATTTTCTTAAGCTTTATGTCTTCAAAGAATCATATCAAGTACAATAAGTATCCAAAACTTATGAAATTTTTATGTTGGATGTAAATCACAATTAAAAATACTTTGGTGTATAAAATTTATCTTTCTTTAAAATTTGTGACACGCTTGGTATGTCCTCCGAGATGTTCAAATTGCTTAAAAATTTACATAAAGTATTTAACCCCTAAGCGTCCCGGCGTCCATATTTTGGACGTTTTTGGGGGTACAGTCACCTTCGAAGTGCTGTAACTTTTGCAAAACGTGTCCAAATTTTTTGAAATTTTGAAAAAACTCCCCGCATGATGTATGAAATGTGTGGTAAAAATTTCAGATCAATCCGAGATGAATTGAATTTTTGGTGATCATTTGAAAGTAGGTATCTTGTTTTTGGACAGTTCTGTGAATTTTGATGGCAGCAACTTCGGGGGCTTGTATCTCCTTCATCCCAAGTCCGTTTTCAATAAAACTTGTTGGATTGAATTCCCCTTGAAGTCTAGTTATCATGGTAAAATTTTCAGGTCAATCCATGTTGTTATGAATGTTTGGGAGTCATTTTAGTGCACGGGTCTAGTTTGGACACTTTTTGCTTTTTGGTTCAAATGGGTCACTTTTCGGGCTACTTTTTGACATTGCAAGGCCATTTTAGGGCACATTAAATTTTTTCATGAGGCTTTTTTGGTACTAATGTGTTTATATGATGATTTTGAACAACTTTATAGTTGAAAGTTTTTTCATTTAAGTAATTTTGAAAACGAATTTCAACTCTAATTGTGTTGCTAGGAAAATTTCAGCATCCTTTTTTAGCACTAAAACACTATGATCTTGCAATCTATATGGCCAAATGACCCCAAAATTGATCCACGTGATCTACAACATGTATGTTACAAGATTGTACGGTTGAGATTTCTATACCTCACTTACATTTAGACCTATAACACATCAAAAGCGATGATGATTTCAAGCCCAAAAAATCTAGGGACCTTTAGGGGTTAATAGGAAAATTTGGTAGGAAAACTAGGAATCTTGTTCCATTGAACTGGTAATTGCTATAAAAGATTCAATAATTAGAATTTTGGACTTTTGGTGAATCGTAAAGTAGAATATAAACTAGACTGGAATACTTTACTTTGTTAGTTCAACTTGAATAAAAGAAAGATTGTTTTCAAAATGATTACTAAATTTGACCAGAGAAGCGACACAGTATGTCATCTTTGTCCTTTAGGGGTTAATACAACTGCTTTACAATATGAAAAACATTTTTTGTCGAGAACTATGACACCCCAGTACGAAAACACCCAGTGTCCAGGCCATGTGTTCAAGCTAGGTTCTCGTAGCATGTGCTCATGTCATATTTGTGCCATGTTCATTGATCATGTTCTTGTTCATGTCATCAACTTCATTATAGTTGCATGGTTTGTAGACTTAGCTTTTAAGTTAAAAATAATCCTAAAAGAACATTTATCTAAGATGCATGGCATGCTCTGGTTATGATGTGCACACTCTCTTTTCATTAGTACATAGGAATGTGGGAATACCTCCCCGGGGAAGTCACTATCAAAAATTTAGACAACCATGAGAGAAAAAATATATTTAGGGTGTCTTTTAATCATTTCAAGAGATAAAATTTATTAATTTTTAGAACTAATTTAGGGTGTTTTAAACGAATTTGAGAATATTTCATGAATATTCTTAGAAAATACCTTGACTATAATGTAACTATACTATAAATAGTAGAACATTCCAATTATTTCAAAGCTCCCCATTAAATACCATGTGTTCGCTCATGTATTCCAAAATTCACACTAAATAACTTCCCTGAAAATCCCGAGGGTGCACTCTACAATATGTTTGAGAAATCATGTATGTTCATCACCCCCTCCAAAAGACCCCATGTATACAAGGGTTTATATGTCCAAAAACCTTTGTATACAAATCTATTCCAACCGAAATATATGTTTAAGGTAAGTATACGTCAATATTTTCAGCTCTAAATATGTTTATTGTAAGTATACATAGTACGGCAATGTCAAATTGATACCCCTCTTGTGCACTCATGTATACTTGTACAAGTTTAGTACAGTGTGTTGAAGTAGGATGATTGCGTGGGCTGAAGTTGCTCATAGCCATGCGCATTAGCTAGAGTAGATGATGCGAATGAGCTAGACATGCAACTAGAGAAGTGGTACTAGTTAGAAGTAAAGAGAATTGGGTCTCCCAAGTGATATGGGCTGATCCTAGTGTACTAGGAGTGGAGTATGGGCTGATGTCCCATATGGTTTGCCAAGGGGACTCCCTTGGGTGTGCTACTTAAGAGGGGCAGCCCATGAGTAAAGATCATCTCTTTCCTATGCATTCCAAGTGTTTGTGTGAGGCTTTGGCATTCTAATCTAACTTTCAATAGGTTATGGGCCCACTCATGTGTTTTGCGTGAGTCAAAGATTAGATTGCTCATTGTGTGGAGGTCGTGCTTTGGAGCGCTGATTTTGGAGTATTGGAGCGCTGATTTGGAACTTTGGAGGGCTGAATTCGAGCTTTGGTGGGCTGATTTCGACATTGGGAGGTATTACAATCTTCCTACCTTTGATCTACGTGTTGGAGGGCTGAATTCGCACTTTGGAGCTATCATTTGTTGATTTGGAGCTTTTGGAGCACTTTGGAGCACTTTTGGAGTTTATACACGTCTACAAGGGCTGAATTGGAGCTTTGGAGCTTATTGGTGCTTGTTGGAGTATATTGGAGCTGATTGGAGCTTATTGGAGCTTATTGGAGCTTATTGGAGCTTATTGGCTCAATTTGTGCTCAATTTGTGCACTTGTGTTGTTGCAAGGCACTTTTATGCTTTGAGGCTCTTGGGGTGAGTCTACAATCTGATTTTGGTATTGCAATTCTTGCACAAGGGTTTGGAATGTGAGTTATGCCCTTGGAGTGCTCAAAATTAGAGTTTGGGTTAGTGAATGCACAACGGGGCTGATTTGATGAATTTCAATGCAATTAGGACTTGAAGGGGCTGAATTTGCATTGATTTAGAGTCCTTGGAAGGCACAAGGGTGTCCATAGGGTGCGTTACGTGTTGTGAAGCACAAGGGTGCTGATTTGAGTGGATTTGAGCCAACGAGTGCGCAATTCTCCTAGTTAGGGTGTTGTGGTATGATCTTGTGCAAATTCACTAAGAACCATCACGATTGAGTGTTGTGAGGTTGATGTGTAGCACAAAGGTGCTGATTTAGTGTTTGGAATTAGTTTGGAGGCATTAGAAGCACGTACGTGTGCAATTTGCTTCACAAATCACAAAATTGTCAAAAATCATAAAAACAATTTTTCTTAGCTTTCTAGGGGCTGAATTTTGTGAGCGTACGTCCTTCAATCAAGGATATGGCTACATTTGAGGGTGAAGGTGCTAAGGTTGTAGACAAGTTCGATGGCGTCAACTTCCACTTGTGGAAATTCAAGATGGAAATGGTCATGGCCGAAAAAGAATTGTGGGAGATAGTTGAGGGTAGTGAGGAACCGCCTTCGTCCGACGCCGAGGCTAGGGTACGAACTGCGTACACTCGGCGAGAGAAAAAGGCCTTTGCGATTTTGGCTCTTAATCTTTCTGATTCCCAGCTTTCTCATATTCGGTCGTGCAAGACTCCCGCCGAGGCATGGGCCAAGCTTTGCAATATTCATGAGGCAAAGAGCTTGGTCAATATCTTGTTTTTGAGGCGCAAGTTTTTCACCATCAAGATGGAAGAAAACGACGACATGTTGGCGCACATCAACAAAGTCAAGGCTCTTGCGGATCAGCTCAACGGCGCAGACGTCAACATTACCGACGGTGATATCGTTATGACGCTCCTCGAGAGTTTGCCGCCGTCGTACGAGTATCTTATCGTTGCTATGGAGAGTAGGCCCATTAGCGAGCTCACTCTTGATTATGTGACATCACGGTTGTTGCATGAACTCTCGCGGCGCAAAGAGAACGAGACTCGTGGCGATAGCGCGGCGCTTATGGCGAAGCAATCCAAGAGCGGTGCCAGTGGGAGCTCTACAGACAAGGTATGCTACTATTGCGGTAAGAAGGGCCACTTGGCAAAATTTTGCTACAAACGCAAGAGAGAGGAAAGTGCCAACAATACAAAGGTCAACGATGCAGGTGATGAGTACGCATTTATGACTAGCGTCTCTTCTTGTAGTGATGACGGGGACGAGTATGCAATGATGGCAAGTGACGTGTCATGCAATGGTAGTGTGATCGATTGGATTGTTGATTCGGGAGCCTCGAGTCACATGGCGCCCATTAGGACTTGTTTCCAATCATATCACGTCATATCTCCAAAGAATGTCATTTTGGGTGATGATACGGTTCTTCAAGCCGTGGGTAAAGGATCCATCGTCGTAGACACCGAGGTGAAGGGTCGTGTGAAGACAATCACCATCCATGATGTCCTCCACGTTCCCAAGTTGAAGGCAAATCTTTTATCGGTGCGACATTTGGTGATGAAGCATTTGCGAGTGGAATTTAGCGACCAAGGGTGTTTTGTGTTGTCTCCAAGTCGTGAGGAGGTGGCCATTATACACGAAGTCAACGGCTTGTACCAAATCAAGTTTTCCAAGATGCACGCGGCGGAATCCGCAACGTTGGTGCAATCGAGTTCAAACGAAGACAAGTTGGCATTGTGGCATCGTCGTCTCGGGCATTTGAATGTCAAGAGTGTGAAAGCACTGCGTGGAATGGTAAGTGGCATGGATCTTGCACAATCACACGTCGCGCCTAGTTCGTTCACATGTGAGGGTTGTATTGAAGGCAAGCAACAACGCTCACCGTTTCCAGTTGATGGGGCAACTCGTGCAACCAAGGTTCTTGAGATTGTGCATTCCGACGTGTGTGGTCCAATGAAGACCACGTCTATGGGGGGTTGCAAGTATTTTGTGACGTTCATTGATGATTTTTCGAGGAAGATATGGTTGTATCCGATCAAAGCAAAGAGCGAGTGTTTTGAGAAGTTCAAAGAGTTCAAGGCGTTGGTTGAGAAGCAATCCGAGCACAAGATCAAGGTGTTTCGATCGGATAATGGCGGCGAGTTCATGTCCAACCAATTTGGAGAGTTATTGAAGAAAGAAGGCATTGCTAGACAAACCACAACGCCATATACACCACAACAAAACGGAGTTGCAGAGCGTGCAAATCGAACAATTGTGGAAATGGCAAGGAGTATGTTGCATGCACAAAATTTGGGTTTGGACCTTTGGGCGGAAGCGGTGGTGACTGCGGTGTACACACGCAACCGATGCCCGACGAGTGCGGTTCAAAACATGACACCGGAGCAAGCGTGGAGTGGGAGGCCACCCCGCGTGGAGCACATGCGCACATTTGGATGCATCGCATTTGCAAAGGTACCCGATTCTCAAAGAACCAAACTTGAGGCCAAGGCAACAAAATGTGTGTTTCTTGGATATTGTGAAGGTACCAAGGCGTATAGGCTCATGTCGCTCGAGACCAAGAAGATCATTCGAGCTCGTGATGTGACATTTTGCGAGAATTCCAAGGTTGAAGACAATTTGGACGATGGTCCAAGTGGGAGAAGTGGCGATAAACCAGCGATTGTGGACCAATCTTCCAAATCTCCCGTTATTGATATTGTTGATGAAGACGAAGATGACGAAGATGGTGGTGATGAGGAACATATTGAGGAGCGACCTTTGAAGACGAAGAATGGCGAGAAAAAGGCACAAGCAACGGCGGTTGAAGACAATGCATCCTCGAGCGATCGTCGTTATCCAGAGAGAAATCGTAGACCACTTGGCGAGTGGTGGAAGAATCATATTCTCCCTCAAGGTGAGGAGGAGCATGCAAACGTTGCACTTTTAGATGCTCCATTGACGATTCGTGAAGCGTTGAGTTGTGATGATGCAAACAAGTGGGAGCAAGCCATGCAAGAGGAGTACAAATCGTTGATGGACAATGGCACTTGGGAATTGACTCCCCTCCCCAAGAATCGCAACGCTATCGGTTGTAAGTGGGTATTTCGTGCAAAGAGAGATGCAACGGGTGATGTGGTTCGTTATAAGGCAAGATTGGTGGCAAAGGGCTTTTCACAAATCGAAGGTGTTGATTTTCATGAGACCTTTGCACCGGTGGCGAAATTCACCACTATTCGATGCATTTTGGCCATCGGGGCTGCCATGGATTTGGAAATGCATCAAATGGATGTGAAGACGGCGTTCTTGAACGGCGAGTTGGACGAGGACATCTACATGGTACAACCCGAAGGATTTGTGCAACGAGGTAATGAGAACCTTGTTTGCAAGTTAAACAAGTCATTGTATGGGTTGAAGCAATCTCCACGCGCATGGTATCAAAAGATTGACACGTTTCTTGTTCATATCGGGTTCACAAGGAGCATCGCTGATCACAGCTTGTATTTCATGCAAAAGGGGCAACATGTGGTCATCGTGATCATATATGTGGATGATTTGATCATCCTTGCAAGTTGTATGAGCTCTTTGAAGGCATTGAAGGCAATGCTTGAGAACGAGTACGAGATGAGTGATCTGGGTGAGTTGCACTTTTGTTTAGGAGTTGAGTTTGTGCGAGATAGAGCAACACGCACCATAACAATGAATCAAAGCAAGTATGTTATGGATGTTCTCAAACGCTTTGGCATGGAGGATTGCAAACCGGTTGGCACTCCATTGGATGTGAATTCCAAACTCGTGAAACTCACCGATGAGGAGTATGCATTAGAGGCTCAATCTATGGTGGATGTGCCATACAAGCAAGCTGTAGGGTCATTGATGTATGCTATGATTGCAACAAGGCCGGACCTTGCGTATCCAATCAGCGTTGTGAGTCAACATATGGCAAGACCGGGTTCAAGTCATTGGGTTGCGGTCAAGAGGATCATGCGGTACTTGAAAGGCACAAGTGATATGAGGTTGTGTCTTGGAGGTGACAACATTGTGTTGAGTGGGTATTGTGATGCGGATTATGCGGGTGATACCAATGATCGTAGATCCACCACGGGGTACATGTTCAAAGTTGGATCGGGGGCCGTTTCATGGAATAGCAAGCGCCAACAAACCACGGCCACGTCAACGGTTGAGGCGGAGTACATGGCGACGAGCCACGGTACGAAGGAGGCCATTTGGTTGAGGCAACTAATGGCGGATGTGAGATGCACTCAAGAGGAGGCTACAACAATCATGTGTGACAACCAAGGGAGTATGTCATTGGCGAAGAATCCAACGCATCACTCACGTACAAAGCACATTGATGTGCAATATCACTTCATTCGAGAGAAGTTAGAGATGAAGGTGATAGAGTTGAAGTATTGTCCAACGGAGCACATGGTGGCGGACGTGCTCACAAAGGCTCTTGCGAGAGATCGACATCAAAGACTAGTGGTGGCATTTGGGCTCCAAGGCTTTGGCTATTCGCAAAGTGGGAGTGTTGAAGTAGGATGATTGCGTGGGCTGAAGTTGCTCATAGCCATGCGCATTAGCTAGAGTAGATGATGCGAATGAGCTAGACATGCAACTAGAGAAGTGGTACTAGTTAGAAGTAAAGAGAATTGGGTCTCCCAAGTGATATGGGCTGATCCTAGTGTACTAGGAGTGGAGTATGGGCTGATGTCCCATATGGTTTGCCAAGGGGACTCCCTTGGGTGTGCTACTTAAGAGGGGCAGCCCATGAGTAAAGATCATCTCTTTCCTATGCATTCCAAGTGTTTGTGTGAGGCTTTGGCATTCTAATCTAACTTTCAATACAGTGCACCCTCAGGCTGAAAATACTTAAGGTCAGATTGGAGTTTCAAATTTGCCTTTACAACTTTAGAACATTTATAAGTAATTAAGCATCAATCATCTAAAACAGTCTAGATGTTCATTTATAATTACCTATAGGGTTGTGATTATTATGATGAAGCAACTTTCTTTCTACTTAAAAGGTGTCCTAAATTCCCGCCTAAATTCCAAAAGTGGCGGTAAATAGCCCCCTTAAAAACACCCTTCGTACGCACGCGTTTATATAACTAAAAGAGGAGTGACCCCCTGAGGCTATCAACGTGCCGAAAAATAGTTGAAAACATATTTTGTGCACAAAATCTTTTATAGAATTTATTAAAATTAAAATTGGAAACAAAGCCAGTGTGATTAATTTCAATATCAAAATCAAACACATGCAATCTTCAAACATTATTTAAATAGTTAAACATGTAAGTTTTGTTATCAATATTAATTATGCATCAATAATTATAAATAGAGATTTGAAAGTACAAACTCATATACTTTAGAGCAAAACATAGTTATAACTTTTGAAACCATTTCATCAATATGTGGAATGAAACATGCTTGTGACTTTTGGACCTATGGTGTCAATACATATAATGAAACATGGTAATAATGTTTGGATTGTAGAATCAAGAGGCATACAAAGGAGCACGTGAACAAATGGAACACAAGGAACAGGGGAAGTACGAGGAACATATTTAGGAAGCACGGGAAGATAGAGAGGGTGTCTCTACGGTGTGGTTTGACCAAATCCTCTTAGTGCAGTGGTGCACCAACTACATCTTTGTGCACATTTGTGCACTTTGTTCATTTTGTCTAAATTTTTTACTTTCAAACCAATTTAAAAATTATGTAATAATGATTCATTGAAAAATCAAGTGAACTAACTTCTAGATTTATGTACATATTAACCAAAAATCAAATTTTAGAATGTTAAAATGATTTTGTCTTGAAGATTTTGAGTATCAAACCTCCCATTCTACTAGCAATTTTACCAATTTGTGATTAAACTTTGAATGTAAATATAGTTCATGTTTGATTCTATATTAAAAATTCAAAAAACAAATCTACGTGCAAATGTCATTCCCAAAATGTCATTAAAAAAAGAAATCCATCACTTTCTTATAAAAAAAATAGAGAAACATTTAATCCCTTCCAAAAATAACACGTTTTAGAATTTGAAACTTTATTTGATTCAATTTCTTTGAAAAATCAAAAGAGATTTTTCTTCATATATTTGAACAATGGAAAAATTTACAGCTCCAAATTCCATCCACGACCCTTCTCTTTTAGAATTTGGAGTGCACCAGTTATGCCCTATGACAATGCACTAGTTTTACTTTGATTTGTGTCCTATACAAATGTACATCATATTTTTAGGAATTTCTTGAAATGGTCACTTGGGTTTCACCTCACTAAACCAAAACAAGTCTCAAAACTTCACAACCCTTCGTTGTCACGATCAAAGTCACAAATTTTCAAAATTTTCAAAATCTTGAAAAGACTGCATAGTGACAAGAAAGTTACTTAGTGGAGAGTACCATATAAACATCTATGAATACATGGAACATAAGAAGCACGGGAACACGTAGAGTACATGGAAGATGTGAAACACGAAGAACATCTGAGTCACACTAGTTCTTTATGAAAAAAGTAGTTACAACTTCAATGCTTGGCAATTGAAGTTGTAACTACTTTAGGCTTAAGAAACATGCCATTTGTGACATTGTGATGTGTGACAATTTGTGCCACTTTGTCGTGACTATGTACCAATGCGAGTCTTACATTAATTTTAAAGTTTTAAGATGTAGGTCTACTACTAATTATACATAGTCGCATACATAGGGTGGCTTATCTTAACCCCTAAATGACTAAAGATTCATGATTTTAAAATGAAAAATTCAATTGATCACATTGTGAAAAATACAGTAGAGATGAGACCAAATTTTACATCACTAGAATCAACATCTGAACATTGTATGTGTTGATGCAAGAAATGAATAAATTTGATCAAAAGGAAGTGTACATAGGACTTCCTCAAAACTGTTAAAAGAAACATGAACACCAAATTAGGCTCCTCGATCCTTTAGGTGTTATTAACTAATATCCATTCCATGCCTGCATCGATCGATCACCGGATCTCGCCCGATTCCTCTCAAGCATCCAGGAACGCCTGATTATCATTAGCAGCTGCCCACTTTCTCTTCACCAGACTTGCACGCGCACTTGGGCTGATGAGACCCTTGAACTCAAACCTCCGGTATCTTACTAGCTTCATTTGCAAACTGAAAGGCAAAGTGGAGAACACATCCTCGACAACTTGTGCATAACCCCAGGCAAGGATGTCCTCCTTCCAGATGGGTCCAGGAAATATTTGCAACAACTTCCAACGCTTCAACAGTGCAAGTCGAGCTAGAATTCCCACCAGCACATTTCCAGCAACCACCTCTCAATGAATGTCCACTATAAGCGTCGCAAATGCCATTTGCAGCGCCTGCAAGAATTTTCGGATACATTTTCAGCTGCAGGAAGCAATCGACTACTTCGTCACCCACTTTGGCCCTCACTAACACTTGTAGTACCCAATAGACTGCCTCGAGCTTCAGTTCAAATCCACGAACTTTATGGACACCTGTGAAATTATTATCGTCACCGTCGTAAGGCTCCCCAGTGATACATTATGTATGGAAATCCACTAGCATTGTTCTCGCCTCGTTGCTAACAATCATGACCATGGTCGTGTCAAAAGCAGGAGATCCACTTTGTCCAATGCTCTCAAAGAATACTTCAAGTAAAGACCGAGCACTGGCAAAATTCTTCTCATGGCATTGGTTGCGTTGCAAAGCAGTACGTATGCACAGCTGGATGAGGTCGGAGATTCGGTTTTGACTTTTCGCTTGGCTCTGGCCCAATCGGGCAACCAGATCCTGTGTCTGACTGCTCCGAAAATCCGGGGAAGACGAGTATTGCCGAATCCTCAATTCATCCTCATCAGACCAAATGATGGTGGATAAATACTTGCAAATGGAGCTTATCAATTCGCCAAACTCAATTTGAGATGCCACTCGCAGAAGCTCCAGACTAGATTTGACATCTTTGAAGTCCTTGCGGAGTGGACTGTCCATGCGAGAAAAGCAGTCTTCGTAGCTGCAACCTGCAACCCGTGAATCATCTCGAGATAGAATTCTATGGAAGGTGGAGATAAAGTTGGATTTGCCCATCTCTGGCTCAAGCGCACCTCGAAATACTTGCTGCACTTTGTCAACTGATTGGAATTCACCTTCAACTCTGCCACAGTTGCTTCGGTGCTCAGGTCGGTCACTCCTTTTGGTACTAGGCGAATGGAGACATACCGATGTGCTCTTTTCCCGCAACCGCCCATTTTCCTGGACGATTGTTCGTCGATTTTTGAAGGGCTTGGGCGCTTCATAATTCTCCCAACGTAGACACAGTCGTGCACACATGCCATGGTCATCACAGTGTGTAAGAAACATTCCAGGATTAGCCTACTACTAGATCCCTAGCTATGTTGGAGTAGTATGCGTGGGTATTCAATCAATGCTCACACAGACTTGCTGCAGTTAGTTTTCTTTAACAACTTCTTCATGCAATGCCTACCCAATGCTGCAGATGCTTATTCAGATAAATAGTTCCCAGCAAAGATGAGGTTTTCATGATCAGGTTTTCATAGCCCGGTAACTGAGCCTGAGTAAATCTTGGTTACTATTGGCAATGCATCGTTCGATCGAACAAGCATGCTCCTGAGAACGTGGATGAGAAATTTTCTCTAAAGCGGATCAGAGCCCTCAAGTTGCGCATTTCTACGACTAGCTAGAACCACGCACTTCTCATTATGATGTAATACCAAAGCAATGCAATACATCTCGACCACAAGCAACTTACACAAAAGAATATCGATCAACAGAGAAGCTGGATAATCCTCTGGATTCTACAGTTAAGATTTCAATTTACGATCAGGATGAAATTACAAGTGCTGCCGACGTTTAATCCACTGAATTTTTCCTTGGGATGACAAGATTTTCAAGGCTCAGAATGTGAGCCTGAGTAGATTTTGGTTACTGGCATTACATCGATCGATCAAAAAGCATGCTCCTGAGAACTCGCAATTGACTCAGAAATTTCCTCTAAAGCGGTGCCCTCAAGTTGGGCATTTCTACGGCTACCTAGAATCATGCACGTAATACCGAAGCAGTTCATCTCGACCACAAACAACTTATGCGATAGAATATCGATCAGCAGAAAAGCAGGATAATCATCTCTATTTTTTAGTTAAGAATCCTTGTACAACATGAAATTAGAATTTTCCAAATCACAAAGTGAACAAAAAGGTATTGGAAGGTAATTAAGGCGACTGGAGCTCTGAGCTTGAGGGTCCAATTCGCCGAAGGTCGGCAGAAAGAAAGGTGTCACGTACAAGATACGTACCAAAGGCAAGATGAGGGGAGGGAGACGGCGTGAGAGAGAGAGAGAGCGCCAATGAAAGTGAAATGGGATGAGGAGGGTTCCAGCTTTTATAGCTCATAGAATTGCATCACTACCAAGGCATTTAGAGATTGTTATCACTACCGAGGCACTTAGAGATTGTTATTACTACCGAGTCACTTAGAGATTGTTATTATTACCGAGGCACTTAGAGATTGTTATCACTACCGAGGCATTTAGAGATTGTTATTACTACCGAGGCATTTGGAGATCCTTAGTAACAATTTATGTAGTTTCAGGTACTAGCTAGTGTGGTTATGTGTGGTTTTCTCAATGTTCCTAGTGATTTCATGATTTTTTTAATTTTTTGAATATTTTTAACTCCTAAAGGACCACAACTATATTTCTCTCCAAACATTCCAAAATATCCCTTCTCATAAAAAGACAAATAGTTTTTGATCTAAAACCTTTTTGACTGATCCAATCATAGGATATTTCAACCAACTTGAATTTATTACAACCTAAATTTTTTTAACGGTTTAGGGTTCTTCAATGGTAAGATTATAAGCTTCAAAGTTGGTTGCACTTTTTTTTTTGGCTTGTTGCCCAAGTTTGAAACTTTCTGAAAATGCCCAAAATGCAAAGTTTAGTCTTATATTTGCTAAAATGAATTTGGCAGTTGTGTATATGGGGGCGTTAGCTCATTGTATACAAAAATTCAGATGCATAGCTCATTGTATGAAAATTTTCAGGAGCTGCCGGCAATTAGGTTTTTCACCTTTGCATGATTGTATCTTTTGATCTATACACCATCTATGGACGCAAATTACCATCCCATCTTTGTTACAAAGAGTTAGTAGAATCACCACAAAAAATCTCAATAATTGAGGATCAATACTCATTCCATACTAAGCTGACCGAACTTGGAAAATCAACCTTGGTCCATTAGGGGTTAAATAGTTTAATTTCCATGTAATTTAATTCAATTTATGATGATATAATTTGATTAAAAATCCATAGTTTTCATACCGGGGGTTGAAAAGCTATGAAAGGACTTTGGTGCAGTCTTACTCGTCGAGAGTTTTCTGAAAATGCAAAGAATGACATCAAAAATTCCCATATTCCATTTTTCATAGTTTTATTCAATTTACGGTGATAAAAATCTATCAAAATCCATAATTCTCACATTGTATGTCCAAAAGCGACAAAATGACTTTGGTGCTCCTCTTTGTAAAGAGGTTTCTTGCAAGACCAAGAACGCAGTTGGAGAGCCGACGATTTGGGAGATCTCAACCATGATACATACAAAATAAAACAAATACAAAGCAAAAAACCTACTGTACTATTTATTGTGGACTTGTGTTTCCCGTGATTTTGTCATGCTTTGTTTTTATTCTATTTTTAGAATCATTTAATTATAATTCAATTCAATTCATGGTCACAAAACTCAATTATAATCCTATATCTTCCACACCAAAGGTTCAAAAGCTATGAAATACGTTTGGTGCACCCATACTCATTGAGAGCTTTTCGACAATGCTAAAAATGACATCAAAAACTCACATATTCCATTTTTCGAAGTATAATTTCATTTTTGGTGACCAAATTAATAAAAAGAAATCCATTTAACTTTCGCATTGTAAGTCCAAAAATGAAAAAACAACTTTGTTGCACCCCTTTTCGTATAAAGAATTTGGCCACTGAGCATAAGGTTAGAAGATGTGAGCAATTTTACATACAAAACATAAAACTAAAAACATTTTCCAACAAAACAAAACAAAACTTAAAGGTATTGGTACATACAAAGGGGGTGACATCGAAACCAACCCAGGACCAATGCCAAATTTACATAAAACACACCCACCATCGCATAAAAATAGAAGCAAAACATATTTTATACCATGCACAATAAAACTACACCCAGAGTACCAACATTTAGCAAAAAAGTTTGCTCCTTATTTAAAATCAACACACCCAAACCATCCAGAAACATCTACAGATTACCCACACCTCTCAAAATACATACATGAAAATCAACACCACCCACCTTCGCGAATGCTATACGCACTCATTACCACGATAAGTCCATTACTAGAAACATGTGACCATCAATTAATACAAACACCTGATCCAGACTGGACAACAATACTCCTTGAGAAAATGGCACTCCTTCAAAACCCTCCCGAACGACACATCTTAAACACACACCCATACACCGAATTTAAAAACACCAGCCAAGATCTAATTAACCCCCCCAATACCATTCATAAACAACTATATGATTTTATCAAACAAAACAATAATCCTCTAAACTTGCAAATACTAACAAACAAATTTCCATTCCTACCCGAAAATTTACTAATAGAATCTCTCAAATGCAATGAACCTCTAAATGAATATTCACACCCACCTCCACTACCTAATATACCACTACCGCAAACCCAGGAGACACAAACAACAAACCACAACACACACATCATTACATGGAATGCCTCATCTTTAAACACAGCCCTACTAAGTATACAAAACTTAATCTCAAACACCACAACAAACCTAGCAATTATCACAATACAAGAAACCAAACTAACCGCAACAAAATCAACAAAATATATACAAAACCTATTTCCAAAATACAAGATAATTTTCAACAACACACACGCCTTAACAAGATGTATGCAACAAAGAATGCCGTATACCCCTGCAAGAGGCGGACTCCTTACTTTAATAAATAACAAATATGCATACCCAGGAAATATCACCAAAATACCTACCCCAGCCGAAATTTCACCATATTTACAAATTATACAAATAAAAAATGCACCACTACAACCTTGGCTAATCCTACACATGTACATGCCGTCCCACTTAGAAGATATTCAATATATTACAATAATACAACAACAAATAACACAACAAATCATAGCACATCCAAACCATACACACATATTATGTGGAGATTTTAACAGAGACATAGCCCTTATTGGGAGACAAAATGAATCCAACATAAGTTACATAACACCTCCGCAAACAGAAGACATAGAATGGCGTGCATTCACAGATACTCTACATTTAACTTACATTCCAACAAACAGCACATTTACCAGATAAGGTGGACAAAACTACACTCAAACAAGTTTAATTGATGGATACTACATCAAAACTCCTAATAATACATTGTATACTTCAATCACAAACCATGACTACAACCTAAATTCAGATCATTCACCAGTCACCCTACGAACCCCACCAAACACACTAATAGCTCGCCCCACACAACCAAAAACAGATAAACCACCAAGGAATCTAAACCCCATCCCACAAGATAACATTGAAAAATTCAAAACACTATTTTCCGAAGAAAATTCCCTCCAAATAAATGAACTCACTACAACATTGATGAATGAACAATTGACAAGCAACCAATGGCAAACATCTTGTACAAAATTAGACCACTTAATACAACAAATATCAGAAAAAATTCAAAAAACTTGCAGTGCTCCACCTCTACCTTCACTAACACACCGCACAGCCCAACAAGGAGGATTCTTACCAAGAAAACTCCAAAAACAATGGAAAAAACACCTATCCACCTACCACCTAATCAGAAAAGCAATATACATAACAAAAACCATACCTGATTGGCAAAACCACCCAATAATAGAAGAACTAAAAAACCATACCCAAATTACCATCCCACCACCCCCTAGCCCAGAACTGAATCCACAAGAATGGATTAAAACTTTAGCAGAACTAGCTAAAAACGCAAACAAACAAGCACGTAAAATTACCACAAAATACACACAAGAATGTGTTAAAAAAGCCATCACAAAATACAGACAACTATATGAAAAAAGCCCCAAGAAAATAAATAAAAAAGTCTTCAAAAACCAAGAAACACCACCGTTAGATTGCATTATGGACAGAAACAACAACATACTAACTAGCCCAGAAGACATAGCAAACGAAATTTATATTCAACAATCAATTAGTAATAGACCCACAGTCCCAACATGTTACTACCAACCAGAACACCCAACTAATTGCACTTGTGGAGTTAAACAATACCCATGGCATGATCTAGATGGATTTATAATAGATAAAAGAGGAGACCCTCAAACACCACTGCATAAATACTTCGACCAAGAAACATACGACTTATGTTTAAAACACTTGTCCAATAATAAAACACCAGGGCCAGACAAAATTCCAAACTCAATCTTAAAAAATATGCCCGATAACTTTCATAAACTATTATTACTATTTTTCACACATTGCTACAAACAAAAAAAAATCCCGGCATCATGGAAAATAAGTTTAACCATACTTTTGTACAAAAAAGGGGACCCATCACTATTACCAAACCGCAGACCTATAGCACTTGCAAACACAATTTATAAATTATTCACTAGCACATTAACACTAATACTATCATCATATGGTGAAAAATATCAAATACTACACGACAGTCAAGAAGGATTTAGAGCAGAAAGAAGTACATCCAGACAACTACAACTACTCATAGCAGCCCTGGAAGACGCTAGATTTACAAACCAAAACATATACCTTCTATACATAGATTTTAAAAATGCATTCGGCTCCCTTGACCACGCTAGACTATTAGCTATAATAAAAGACCTTGGATATCCTTCAGATGCAGTAACACTAATTGGAAATATTTACTCACACTCTACCACCATATTTACCGGTGAACACTTCGGCAAAACAAAACCAATACCCATCCAAAGAGGCACTATCCAAGGAGATATACTAAGCCCATATTTATTCTTGATATTCCTTGAACCACTACTTAGATGGCTACAAAGAGGCAAAAACGGATATACATTTGGTACATCGAAATTAACCATTAGCTCTGCAGCATACGTAGATGACCTAGCAGCTATAACAAATAATCTCCAATCGCTACAAACGCAATTAAACAAACTAGATAAATTCTGTGAATGGGCTGGAATGGACTTAGGTGTACAAAAATGTGCTATCACTGGATGTCCCAACAAATCCAAACTAAATCCTGAAAAATTTAAAATCCAAATACAAAACCATAACATATCTTACAGAAATCAACCGATACCCGTTTTGCACCAAAACGAACTTTATGTATACTTAGGCATTCAACTAGTACCCTCACTAAAATGGAAACTCCAAACACACATCACCACAAACAAAATAATAAACCAATGCAAACAACTAGCCAAATGCCCCGCCACAATTAAACAAAAAATTAGCATGGTTGATACCGTCATTAGAGCAGGCATAGCATACAGTTTTTATGCAGTCCCATACTCGCTACCGACCATCAAAAAACTAGATAAAAAAATCATAGGAATCCAAAAAACAATATGTGGACTACCAAAATGCACAGCACACATAATAACCCAATTACCTCACGAACTCTTTGGCCTTGAGGCTTTCTCACTTAAAAACGCATATTTACGATGCATCGGTGAACAACTCCAAAACGCACTTAACGACCAAGGGAGACTAGGTATAATATATAAAGGACTTGTACATTACATATTAGCCAAATATGGAGGAGCGGAAGAAATCCCAAGAATCACACAATATGATTGCATTAATTCACCAACCATACGTACATTATTTCTCTTAAAAAATGCTGGAGGAATTCACCTCAAAAGTACAAATGAAAATTTCCAACTACATATGACGGAACTGGAACAAGAATGGCGAACACAAGCGACAAATGAACTTCCACATCTCAATCCCGAACTATCACTCAAACTTTTACACAAATTATTAATCCATAACATATACGAAATAAAACACATCACCCTTCCCAACGGAACAACCCTTATGACACCAGAAAACTTTAAAACATACTACAAAACGCCAACCAAATTAAAAAAAAGTGCACTTCAAATAGCTGAACAATTGTTTTGCTACCCAAGCTGTACACCAAATTGCCCAAATCCATGTGCAAGACATCCACCCGCCCGAACGCTTAAAGAAAGATACATCTCAAATAACCAAAACATATTACCAAGAGCACCAACTAACCCACCTCAACCCCCAGCCCCACAACAACACCTCCACCCAAACCCACCCCCTAACATCAAAAACAACCCTCTAAGATTCCCCATCGACATAATATTAGACCACAAAACAAATACTTCAAAAGATAAATATAAAATAACAAAAAAATATAACACATACTTATGTCAATGGACTCTCCAAAACAACGATACATACAATAAATGGATGCCACAAAGAGAACTCTTCCCCTTCAACCACCCAACAACCATTGCACATAACATTAAACTACTTACAAAATACTACACAAAACTACAACACAATCATTATAAAAAAATCATCAACACACACTTCACTCCTGAACAAAGCAGAGATGCAAGATTCATCCCTCCACCCACATCCACCCCGCTTACACACATACACATACAAGAATGTAACCCGGAAAAAGACATTATTTCCAATTACGCCACCATACAAATAAATAATGAACAAACCCACCTATATGAAGATACCGGTAGACATCTTATCACTATACCAACCACTAGACTAAAATGGCTATGGCAACAATATAATAAAGCAATTTATAGCTCACACGGCCTAGTACCACAAACACAATCATTTGAAAAAGAAGTAATATGGCTCTATCAAAGATACAACCATAAAATCCCCAGAAAAGACCCACTAAAAGCAGCACAACATACCCTACCAACGAATATTCTTGACTCCATTACTGCCTCCTTTAATATCTCCCACTCATACTTCTCCTCACCAATAACATGTTCCACACAAATTTCAAAATTTTACTCCCCCTTTGCCAGAGATAAAGTCTTTGGATCACTCGGTACCGCCTTCCAATACAAATGGAAAGGTATAGGCTACGCCCATCTACATAATGAAGAAACAACCCAACAAGCAATTCATTGGGCACGATTAGCAGCCAAAACCGACCCAAACACCATCACTATACTGGTAATACCAGATACAAATTGGTACCAAAATTTCTCCCCATACAAAGGGCCTTTTTCAGACACCCATATAATTGTCCACTTCTCCGCAGATTCCATCACATATGAAGAACCAACAATCCCTCAAGAACTCCATAAACCGAAGACAGAACCACTCGCAATCCGCGTCCTATGTATTCACCACCAAGATCAAAACATTGGTACACCATACCAAATAAATGCAATTAAAACAGCAATTGAAAACCTACAAATCCCACAATACCACATACAAAATGCCCCATGCACTCCCCACAACACACAGGTCAATAAAAATAAAAAATAGAACAAACTCATATACTCGCCTTCCATCAACCCGACCACTTTAAACACACCACCTCTACCAAACTTTGTGACAAACACCACACCTAAATTCCAACCACAACATAGCTACTATACCGATGGATCCTTCATACCTCCTGAACAAGCCCCCGACGGACACTGGAAAAAAGAAAAAGCCGGGTACGGAATATACAACTCTACAAAGGCTGACATGCAAATATCAGCAAGACTACAAGGCCTACAAACATGTTTTCGAGCAGAGCTAATGGCTATCCATAGAACACTTAGTCTAATCACTACTAAATACCCAGACGAACCGACACATATATTTACAGACTGCCTCAACTGCCTATACAATCTAAACACACATATTAAACATCCAACCATGCACAACAATCACGCGGACAAAACCATACTAACAGACATGGTAGAAATGCTAAAAACTCATACCCAACCCACCACATTCTACAAAGTCAAAGCACATATCAACATTGAAGGCAACGAACAAGCAGATAAACTTACAAAAATGGGAGCTCGAAAAGAGTATTTCAGAGCCACAAGTTCATACGAATTTGCACATACAACACCATTCTATTTTCAAAAAGATATATAGCCAGGACCTATAAAACGACCAGACAAAGGCCCTGTCAGATGTCTCCAAACATATCTAACCAAATACGACCAAGAAAATAACCTTGAAGAAATGGCAATCGAATTTCCCAACATTAGCAAATGGACCATGAACCCAAACATCGATAACAAACTATCAAATGCATTTTGGTCCAATCCCACAATCACTGATTCACAAAAAACAATTATATTAAAACTTTGTACCGGCCAATACATGGGCAATGCTAGAAAACAACTATTCTTTGGTAGAGAAAGATTCCCCTCAATCACATGCTCCATCTGTAACTCTGCAGATGCAGACACATGGCTGCACGTACTTCTAAAATGCAACCATCACCACATTCACGCCATTAGAGTCAAAAGACATAACAAAGCAGTATGGGAACTAAGGAAATTAATCCTTTCATCACAAAAATCTAGATGTTACACCCTTATGAACGCAGGAACATTCAACAACAACCCCCAAGAAAACACAGTACCTCCATGGCTACTACCATGCTCATGTGAACAACAAAGATGTCATTGCAACGCTAGATTCAAACCAGACATCCATGGCGTAAAAGGACTCCCATACAAAAATGACCCACCATCACATCCATTAGACAACCTCACAATTCAATTTATTGAATTTACATATTGTAATGACAGATTCCCACAAGAAACAATAAATATCAAAAATCAGAAATACCAACCACTTATCGACAACATTATTAACTTAGGATGGAAAGTTGACCCACTCATAGTCATCACGGCAGGAGCTAGAGGTACTACTCATGGTCCCTCGATGAAAATTCTCGAAAGCAAATTCAAAGTACCAGAAACCGCCATTAAAACCACATTCAAAGAAATAAATACCATTGCCATACATCATGCCAGATCAATTATTCTACATAAAAGGAAAATAGAAAATAACCAGCCACTACCAATAGACTACTGAATAAAACCAAACTACCAAAGAAAAAGAGGGTAATGGTGTAGACCAATACCTATTTCTTTTGTATTTTTTGTTTTTAGCTCAAAGTACACACTTGTCTCAGGTAGATGGGACGGGGCCGGTTGGTTGGTACAAACTTTCCTGCCTATGATTAAATCACTAGCAGCACCAAGTCATGTATATCACAAATAAACGCTCAGACGGACCCAACGGGAATCGAACTCGGACCGTACAATTGTAACATAAACGCCCTTCTCCAACCAACCTTGGAACCATGACTCGGCAACCACCAACAAAACAAACACCAATTTATACCCGCGCTAGTTTTAACTAATGAATTTTACTAGTGTTACTAGTATTTATCTCTGGTCACTAAAGTGTCTATTCTCGAAAGAGGTGAGTAGTCTTGTAACAATGGACCTCTGTCCGGTGGGCATTGGCTCATTGTCAAGACGAACAGACACTTTATTCACGCCGGCCTCGAAAGAGGACCGGAGTTCATATCTATCTATCTATCTACATACAAAGGGCCCTGGTAATTTTTCTTTTGTTTTTTCCTCAAAATTTTCTTTTATGTAAACTCAAAATAAATATATTCCAAAAAAATCAAGAATTTGTAAACAACAAAAACCTTAAGACTGAGACGGCTAAACCAGGTAGAACACTAAAATCCTATGTTCAAATATCTCATATGAGAACCCAATAGTGTAAAAAAGGTTATATTAGCTGAAGTGTCATTTTTTGAACACGATGGATAGTCCCTGCCTAAAAAGCAAGACCGCCATTGTTAATAGTAAACTAATAAGATATTTATTCCTCGGTCCCATTACCCTTTCAACAGGCTTGTAAACTCTTTGTTTCAAGGCTCTGGCTTGTTTGCCATATCTTATTTTCAATTTGACATCTGATGGTGTACAGGTGAAAGGACACTCATTTCAATGGCCTCTTGCTAAACGGAAAAGTTGCAATTATACTTTAATTTCCAGCTACGGTGTGCTTTGCATAGTATGGTAGATCGCCAGAAAGCAAAACACCAATCCCTACATAGGTGCTCTAGTTGTTTGCAAGCGGGGACATACTTGACATACTGTGTCGTTCGCCTTTGAATTTTGAAAGATACTAGTTGCTTTTGGCGGTGATTTATAAGTTTGTCCGGGTGCAATTAAGATTTCAACAGTACGTTTTTTTTCACTACAAGAAGAGGTGTCCTTTCTCACTCTAGAGGATCCTGTTCATTGTCGTTTTTCACTGTACACGCTTGTCCTACGTGACGAATCGCACTCACCAAGTCCAACCAAAAGATTGGTGAGTGGGAAGTGGCGTCGTTTGAGTCACAAAAGGAGTGAAAAGCGATGCCTTCTCCTTGTAGTGTTTAGCTTGCTTTCGCGACTAACTTGACTGAAATTTCTTTGAAGTTGGGAGCATCTTGCTTTTATCTATTTTAGGTTTAAAGTAGCGCAATTGACTAATCATTTGGAAGATTTTCATTACAATCTAGGTTTTTCTGTAATCTTTACTCATTGTCTAGCAATACTTGTGTCTGTCCTTCAGGAACTTTCCTTAAATTGTGTTATTGACAAATATTACATTAATACTCATTCGTGACCGTGCTCGATCAACAACACGTTCAGGCATGGCAGAATCCTAGGATTTGCATCCGATAACCCTTGAAAGCAACATCTTCTTTAAATCAGGAAAAAAGATGAACCGCTGCCTGGAGACTGGGACCCTCTGGGTCTAGACGTTTTTGCCAAGGTAAAAAGTGCATCATTTGGCCTCATTTTTTACCCCATTTAGCACTGTTACAGAAAGTGCAGATTTGAGAGTAGGGGGTTCAAACTTTGACTCCCTTTTTGAAACTTTTACCATGGTAAAGTCATTGGTGCTTTGGATGAGCGTGCGGACCAAAAAAACTGCCCCGGGGTAAAAATCCCTCATTTTTATCCCCACCCAAGTTTGGCCCCGGAGGCAAATTGTGAAGGTTCCTGTGCCCGTCTACCACTACATTTGCCTTCTTTCACATTGCTTTGAAAAGAAGAAAATCAGTTCACGGGAAGCATTGAAGCATCATAGGGTAAAAATTCTCAAAATATCCAGTGAAGAGAGCAAAAATTTTCCCACTAAGAGGGAGATTGATCAGTGGGCGGCAATCGGTAAACCACGACCCCATGAGATTCCAGTGAAAGAGTCTAAACGGGCACCGAGGAAGCATTGGAGGAAGCAAGCACTACAAGCAGAGGCGTCCTTTCTCACTCGGAAGGATCCTGTTCATTGTCGCTTTTCACTTTACACATTTTTCCTACGTGACGAATAGCACTCACCAAATCCAACCAAAAAACTGGTGAGTGCGAAGTGGTGCCGTTTGACTCACAGAAGGAGTGAAAAGCAACGCCTTCTCCTTGAAGTGAAGTCAGCTTGGCCCAACATCTTCTGCACAACCGAGCCAGGTAAACCAAGCATTTAGACGGGTATTTAGAGCATGATGATCTTTGACGTTCTCCTTTTCCAACTCAATTACCAACTCAATTACAGTATTCTCATATATATCACGTTCTAAAGTCATCCTCGTTTTTGTTTTTGTTCAGTCAGACTGTGTGGAATGTTGTGGTATCGTTCGTAGCACACTCTGATAGTGGATACTAGAGTTAATCGAAAAGAAGAGAGAATACATATTAGGTGAGGTGAGTCTGACCGTATCTAAGGCAGCCAAGCAAACTGGCATGGTTTCCAAAGAATCCAAAATAGAAAGGAATGTGAACTAGTTTTGCCGTCACAAAGGAGGCAAAACTGAGATTAAGGTGAGGTCACAAAGAGCCAAGACTTGGAGGCGATGTCCCACATCCAATTTGAGATAATGGCAAGGCATGTGGCAAACTTGAAATATAATTAGGTGAGTGGTTTGATTAGTTGACTTCAACAACTTGGAGCTCATGTCTAAAATTGAACTTGGACTCTTCCTAGACACACTCACACACCTGGCTTTGAAGAACCAACAATTTCCATTTCAACACGTACACGATAATGTTACGGACACGGAAATACACACAATAAATCTAAACAAGAAGTTCAGAGAGAACATGCAAGAACTAGATTGATCAGATGAGTACACAAACAACACCAAGAGAGGTGAGCTAGAGCTCTAAGAAATGCGTTGTCGAGACTGAAGAACCCTTCAGCCTCGACTCCTATATATACTACTGGATAGGAAGCTTCTCGAGCTACTTCTGTGAACTAGGACGCTTCTCAAACAACTTCCACTAACCAGGAAGCTTCTCGAGCAGCTTCTTAGAATCTATTAGAATATACTAAGAATATTCTAAGAATCTTCTAAAAGAATCTTTAAAGAATATTCTATAGAATCTTCAAGGAATCTTCTAGAAGTTTCTAATGTATATCCGTGACAGATAAATTGAAACATTAATGGTTAAATGCAAAGATAAAGTTTTTGAAGCCTAGAAGCTGGTCATATGAATGAGATTGCATGTACATGTAATTCAAAAAGACCTGTGATGATATGAATATCTGCTATGATGTAGTGGTATCTAGAGTATCCCATTACAGTGGTTCCAAGGGTTCATGGTTTTAAAATGACAAATTCAGTTGACCATAGAGTTATCCATAAAGTCCCTCAAAAGTGGGTGAGTGGACCATAGTTTGAGTGAACAGTGACATTAATCCTCAAAAAAGAACATGTAAGGTAGGATGTCCTAAAACCACCACCTCCCCCAATTATGACATGTAGAGCTTTCTTAGGGCCACCACAGTTGAGACTCAAAACCACCAATTTCACTATTCAAGTAAACCAATGGCATGCCAAGTATTGCGAAGAAATAGTGGTGGTTTTGGGTTAGCTCATGAGCGGAATCTAGGAACAACAAAGTGTGAACTTAGGAAATTGGTATGTGATGTATGGGTTAGAGGTTACTTTCCACTTTGGAATTTTGTATAAAATTGACAAATGCAAATTAGATGTTGCAAATTTTTGCAATCTTCATCAAAACCTATTTCGAATGTGGTCATATTTTTTTTTCGAATTTAGCACTGCCAAAAATAGGCCAGGTTGCTTAAGTTGGTGGTTTTAGGACAACCAACCATATCGGGCACTAAAAAAAATGTGGATGCAAACTTTGAAAGCACCAAAATCAGTGCTAAGAAACTTCTCACCCAAGTTTCTATTATTCACCTTCACACATGAAGAAGGTGATTGCTAGCCCCTTTTCTGGCAATAGATTCTCGCTATATATACCTAGACCGTCCCCACTCACCCATTCTTTTGACTTCCTAGAACTTCTCTCAATAGTTTTCGTTTCTCCAAATTTTAGTCAAATTAACCCCTAAAGGACCGGGGGGGGTGGTTGAACTTAGCTCTTGTTTTCTTGACTAGCTCTTGTAGCAAGCTCAATTCCTCATTGGTGTGGGGTAATATTGACAATCGGCACCGTTGAAACTAAAGAAGACTTACGTCGCTATTTTATGAAAAAAAGATCAACAAAGTCGCACAATTTTTGAGAAAATGCCACCGTTGAGAAGATTGAAGTAACTTGTTTGGGGTATTTTGTACACATGCTGAAATCAGATTGTTCAAAAGTGCTCCAAAAATTTTGAAATTTTTACTGTGAGTAGAAATAATCATTTTAAACATGTGAAAAAAATTTCAAGTAATTTGGAGGTGTGAGGAGGAAGATACGAGGGTCTGAAGTATCACCTAGATAGCCACCGTGCAACTCAAAAAATCACCAAAAATCGCTCATTTGATGAATTTTCGATCAAGAAGTACCTACAGATTCGGCTCTCAAAAAGAGCCAGGGTCTCTTTGTTGCTCATCCTACAATTCAAAGCCCAAGAACCTGAATTTCCTCACTTTCTAGTTCCAGAAGCCGCGTGGGGGCCTTACGGTCCTTTAGGGGTTAAGGCCCACTCAACCCTTTAGTTTACGGATATCTCTCATATTGTGAAAATTATAATTCAAATGAGACTGAATTTTATAGCATTGGAATCAGTGAAGATCAATGCATATGTTGGTCAAAAAACAGACAAATTTGAATAAAAGGAAGTCCACATACAATCTACTCAAACTGCTATAAAAACATGATGCCCAATTCGTGCTTCTTGGTCTTAAGGGGTTAACAATAAATGCCGTGCTACAAGAGTCTATTGAAATTAGGTTCTCCTACCTAAGATGGACCTCAGAAAAAGCTCCGGATCTTTTTATTTCTCCAAATCGATATTAGTACGTTCAGTTCTGACATTAGGGGTGATGAACTTATAAGTATTACGCCTGATACTTGAAGGAATGGATGATAAATTCCACTTCCTGTCCATCCGAGGGCGCGGTCTCATCCTCGGCGATCCACAAGTTCATGTGCACGGCGCACGCGCTCTGCGGCACGCGCTGCGACGAGCTCGCGGGGGTCGCCCACTGCAGGATGACGTCGCCGCTGTCGCTGTGGCCGTGCCGGCTGGTGGCCGTCACTTGCTTGCTGCGCCACGCGAACGAGTGCCCCGTGTAGTTTCCCGACAGCTGCATCTCGAACGTGGTCTGGTACTTGTCCTGCTGCGTCGCGTCCCACAGGCTCGCCGTGGACGGGTACACCGTGTAGTTGAGGTTGGGATTGGCGGGGTCGCCCCAGCGCGCCAGCTTGATGTCGATCTCGTTGTTCAAGTCGGAGTCTTTGTACGTGAAGAGGCCCAGGACGACGTTTGGATCGAGCACGCCGTTCGGGGAGCTCGTGGGGCCTTCGATCTTCCACGTGAAGGTGCCGTACTTGAAGGTTTGGTTGGTGTAGAGCTCCGCCGCGAGCCATCGGTTGTTGCTGTCCCTGCGCAGCTTGAAGTGCAGGAAGTTGCTGCTGTCCACCCAGACGCTGGAGGTGCTGCTTAACCACAAGTTCTCGCCTGCGCCCTCGGGGCCTGTGGAGCTTCGCACGGTCCAGGCCTGGCCGGACCAGTTCAGCGTTCGCGTGGCCATGGCTAGCTAGCTGCCCAATTCGCCATAATTGCCATCCTGCATATATGCCCACCATGTCCAGTCATTTGAAATACACTAGATTCGAACATGATTCGGAATGATCATTGTAATTCACAGCGACGGAAGGGGACGAGTGCAGTGAGTGCTACACTGTCCAGAGATCACAATGTTCTAGCTTATTCTCTCAATCTTTCAATTGTGTTTTTGATTGCCTGACACTGCGTTTCTTTCCTGAAGACTCTGTAGTGAAGCTGTAACTAAGTACAAATACAAAGGAACCTTGAATTTAAACGTTGAAAATTGTTCAAAGTGTTGCTGAATTAGAAACTGGAGAACTGGAAGAGTATTCTGCTTTCCCGTAACCTAGGGTACGTGACACCACCCCTTGCAATGTTCCACCCAGCGAAGAATATATCTAGCGGGTTAGTTTTAACAAAATCATTCTGCCTAATCTCAGAGTACAGCAATCATGATGACAGTCAGCTCCAGCGAATACTTGAATACTTGAATACTTGAATACCCTAATACCCTAAACCGATTACTTGAATTCATTTATGCCAAATTCGGATGCATGTTTTGCTAAGCCAAATTGGGGTATGAGATCGGAAGGTGTACCTGAAAAGTGAAAATAAGATGAAACGCTGAGCAGAGAAAGCAGCCAGTAATCCGATGGAAATGAAGGTGAATTTGCTCCAAGATGTTGAATGATACAAGTGCTGCTTCTTTGAATCGTTGGTAGGACCTGGGGTGATGATTCTCATTTATATGGAATATGAAGCTACCACTAGTAGAAAACATGGTAAAAAAAACCGCAGCCAAAATCGGTTGCGGTTCTTTTGACCAGCCTGTTCCGCAGTCGGTTCGCGAAGTAGTTTGTGGGATTCCTGTCTAGTTTCAGCTTGCCGACTTCACGGAGCGGGTAATCCTTGTGCGGCCACACTTTCGTCAAGTCGAACGGATCAAACCGGTACGAGGGCACATCCTCCAGGGGCATCACCTGCACCTTGAACGTCCACGAGGGGCCGTTCGCGTTCTGGATGTTCTGGAACAGATCCTCCGTGGAGTAGTCTGGGTTGATGCCCGCGAGCTCCACCGCGTGCTCGTGCGTGAGGTTCATAATCCCTTGATCGCTCAAGAAGTGGAACTTCACCCAGTGCGCTTTTCCTTCCTTGTTCACCCACTTGAATGTGTGGGAGCCGTAGCCGTTCATGTGGCGATGCCCATCCGGCACTCCGCGCAGGGAAATTGTGATCAAAACCTGTATCATGACAGAGCCATTATATTATTAATGGACCGTAACTTCAGACCTCGAGGAATGAATGCTGAAAGAGAATCAGGATGAGTGGATAACCACAACAGAGAAATTTTGAGGAGAATGATATATATATATAGAGAGAGAGAGAGAATTAACCCCTAAAGGTCCCAGCATTCAGAAACTGGATCACGAACAGATTCAAAGCCTTGTTACTTTCTCATACAATCTTGGATGACTTTCATCCAAGTCATCTTTGCAAGCCCATCAGGTTCTCTACCAATTATAGTAAATCTCTTGTGATGGAGAGATGTTGATAATATTGGAGAGGCCTCCAAATGCAAGTATGTCAAATTTGTGGGGTAGATTTTATGCTTCCAATGGACCTCTCATGTACACCTCATGTACATTTGAGCCATGCTAATATCTATTTTTGAGGCTAGCATCTACTTCTGTTCAGAGGGTTGGTACGTTTAGGGGTTAAACATAGATATGACTTTTGGCTAAATTTCATGTTTATGAACTAATTTGCTATAAATTGGTATTTCGGATTGTTCCTTTTACATCATATCTGAACCTAGGACAGTTCCAGGTTTGAAGGACATAGGAATGAAAAGGAAATCGAAATTGTTCAATTTTTCTTGCTCAATAGTCTTTTGAATCCCGGGTTGAATACTCATATCAGTAGTCTTTTGAATGGAGTATTACAACTTTCTTATGAATTTGTCATGGAATTCATGTAAATTAAAAATGTGTAATTTCTAGCACACATTGAATGAGTTATAAATGACAGTAGGACAGTCCTTTTTGGAACCCATATCAAACCATTGCACATCTCCCAAGTGGTGATTCTAAGAAGAGGACTAGCCAAAGTGCAACCCAAGCATAACCAGTTCAACTTACAATGCCATTACTAATAAAAGTTGCAGATCGAACCTGGTGAAGCGACTCCAGGATGAGGCTGAGAAAGTCCCAGAACGGGTTGGGGTCCTTCATGTGCGTCTGCGGGTTGCGCTTCTGGGAGTGGATGAGGTCGGGGAACTTCAACCCGTCGCGCACGAAGAACACGGGCGTGTTGTTGCCCACCAAATCCCAGTTACCTTCCTCCGTGTAGAACTTGAGCGCGAAGCCGCGGGGATCCCTGGCGGTATCCGCGAATCCGGATTCACCCGTCACGGTGGAGAATCGGGCGAACACGGGCGTCTTCTTTCCGACCTCACTGAAGATGCCTGCCTTGCACAGATCAGTCACGTCCCTGGAGGCCAATTCCAACAACAACAAATGAATACAGTTCAGCCATCCACGCATATATCAGATTGCTCGTGTACAGGTGAAAATCCATACATTCGAATGAATCATGTGCATGATTCAACATGTACTAAGTAAACTAAAATCTGGAGCCTTATGCTGAGCTACACAAGCAACGAAGGATGCGGTTTTCCTACAACCAGGCTCCAGATATGCGGTCAATGACGACGCTATTCATGATCCAATGCCGAAGAAAGCATATATCTTGGAAAACGGAGCACTGTCGGAATAAAAACTGGAGTCAAAGCAGGGAGGTCCTCCTCTGAGGTTATGAGGCCCCAATGAGATCATAGCTGTTTGGTTACATACTGGGTGACTTCGAAGAAACCGTGAGCGCCAGCGCCCTTGGCATGCACCACACGCTCGGGAATGCGTTCGCGGTTGAAGTGAGCATTCTTTTCGAACAAATGAAGATCCTCGAATGTCACAGTCCCGCTCTCTCCTATCGTCACACTGATCAATCGACACCCAATCAATCGATGTAAGTTCATTAAACTCAATCAAAACCACAACGATTAAACGTCCTTCAGTTGTTAACAATCTTCGATCACAAATTAAACCCGTGAAAGAAATTACAATGGCTCAAGTTCAAGAATGATGGAGATCGAACTTAATACCTGTGGTTGTCATCCGAGACAGGATGACCGACCAAAGTGGTGTACAAGGGCTCTCCACTGTGGCCCAAGCGCATGGGCCCTGTATCCTCACCCTCACTCTTCACTCCATCGCCACTCCCTCTCCCATGCGGAAGATAGTGTGCCCCACGGACTGCAAAAAACCTGGCGCCATAGCTAATGCCCAACTCTCACAAATAGCTCTCACTGTTACCTCGAAACAAAAACTAAGGGCTGGATCAGAGCTCCTCTGATATCTGGGGTCTCAGATCGAGAGAGATGAAGAGTGCGTGTGTGGTTGATGTCTGAAGTGCAAAACCTTGGATTAGTGCAAGTTAAGAGAGGCCAAGTTAAGAGAGGCCAAGTTAAGTGCAAGTTAAATTCTTGCAAGAGTGAGAACCGACCTCCTGCGAGCTGCACTCATACTAGCTCTGGGATCTCCAGGCACGTGGTAAGTGACTCCACCGATGCGCGCATTGGGAGCCTGTTGTTGGAGTAAAAAAATTTACATTGTAAGCAACATTGCTGGTACTGTGGTTCAGCGAATTCAATGTATTCTGATTTACATTTCATATTCGTAAGCGGTGGATAAATACAACTGGAGATTCCGGCGGAGGCAGACTCCTGAGCTTACGTTCAGTTGGTGAGAGAAGATGCTTGACAAACTATGATGACGAATCTGATGCCACGTGGTGCACACGTAGTTTCGGTGTTTCCTAAACTGTATGTAAAATCATACCCACACATGATGACTAGGCGACTAGGGTCTGTTTTCAAGCAGCATATGGGAGGAGTGGTTACAAGAGCACAGACAACCCTAAATATTGATTTTGGAGATTTATCTCGACAGTTTTTCAGGTTACCCACGTGAGAGTACAACCGTGAAGCCATGGCCAGGGACGAGGTTGATCAGCAGGTCTGTTCAAATTGCACGTTGCCAAGCTAAACTATCAACTGACAACTGACGACACTTGGTAGCATATCACAGCTTGCAACACATGACGGTTTTGCGTTTGCCCTGGGTCATGAAGGAACGCCAGTAAGAGTACTCTACAGACAGGTTTGAGAATATCTCTTGATAGAAAAAAATAATCATATTGAACAATTGATGAAAACTATCGAGTAGGTCTCAGACTTGCTGCCCCTGGAGAAAGGAAACCCTAACCTTATGTTATCTGCACAGCAGCTTTAATACGCATTCCAACTCCTGATAATACGTCCTCCTTAACCATGACCAACCAGAAGCCACATCTGCACAAAATCCATTGTGAAATTAGGGTTTCAATCAGGGTGTCGCACTTCGATTTGAGAGACAGTGGGAATCACACACTAGAGCATGTAATCTGCCAATCGCCGAAGAAGAGCTTTTGAACACGAATCACTCACCTCTGGAAATAAGAAACAGGAGTCCTCAACTTTCTGTGGGGGTTGTGCTGATTTTTGAGCATTGTGTCCAGGAATTAGGTTAACCCCTAAGCGTCTAAAACGCCCAATATGGCCATCTGACTTTGCAACGGTGGCATTTTCTCATTTTACCTCGGTTTTCTGATTGCAATCAACATCATTTTAAAGCTCTTGTTCTACACTACAAGATGAACAGTGTCGATCGTGTCAAACTGAAGTCATTTTCACACAAACAGATGCTTTCCAGAAGGGGGTCCAATTTACACAGTGGACGCTTAGGGGTAAGGGTTTCACGAGCAGAAGAGACGAGAAAACAGCTGCGTGTGCGATCCTTGTAGAGTGTCGAGAAGGGGCGCGAGCTGATGCGCTTCGTGAGCGCTCCGACCGGCGTACTTCCCCATGACGCAGTCCGCAAGCTGGGCGTGCCGGTGCTGCAGGAGAGCGGCCTCCATGGGCCCGACGAGGTTGAGCCGGGTGGCGGCGGACAGCACGTCGCGCAGCGTGAGGTACAAGTACGCGCGCTGCGCCGTGACGGCGTCCACGCGCAGCAGCCCGAACAATCGCCCCACCACCACGGCGTGGTGCCCATGCGCGCGCGCGGGCTTCGTCATCACGCTCGCCCGCATGGCCGCGACGTCGGCCGCGATTTCCCGGAACACGGTCCCTGCCAGGCGGATCAGCGCCTTGCCTTGCCCCACGGACGCCGCGCGCGCCACCCCGTTGGACAGGACGGCGTGCAAGGCGCAGTCCAGCGCCACCCAGTCGTCCACACTCTTCGTCGTCGCGAGTGATTCCACCACGAAGGGAAGCAAGAGCGAGCCCGCATTCTCCACCGTGGTGACGGCAAATCGCTCCAGCGTGGGCGCGTCGTAGACTAAGCCCGCCTGCACCGCGGCCTCCAAGCCATACGAGTGCGCGAATCCGCCTGTGGGCAGGATGGAATCGATCAGCTGCCAGGTTGTCCACGCTAGAAAGCCTGCATCCGGGTTGGTGGTGCCGGATTCCACCGATTTCGCATGCTCGGTAGCCATCGCTGCAATTGATCGAGCAAACTGAAGGCGATCTCAATGTTCACACAAGTCTGACCACGAGAGGTTTGTAAGTTAGTTGGGTGAATCCATGACTAGATGACCATTCCCCTGACTTTGCTGCGCTATTCCTGCAAGCAGGCGGGACTCACGAGACGTGCACAATTGAACAGTGGTAGTAAAAGTGCGAACAGTGCACCATTGAATAGTGTTTTTGGGGTCATAGTCACTGAGTGGTTTTTCAATTAATTATTTAGTTCCAGCCTACAACTTCAATCAATGAATCGCTTGGGGTCCATGTGGCAACTTGTTGGCACGCCCATGTGCAAAATACACCAAAATTCAAAAAAACTACCAAAATGTACAATAATTCTGTGAACACCAACCCATTCTTCCCTCTCCTCAAAAATTTCAATATATAAAAGCCTTGTTAAAACCGTAACTAACAATCTTCAATCAACACTGAACAATCTTCAATGTTCTGAAAATCAGATCTAAGATCACCTCCCAATTCACAGCGGGAACCCTAAAACCTACGAGCATCAATCACAAGATCCCAACGTCTTGCTCTCCCCGATCACCAAGAATGCAGAAAACCGCAACAAAAGACGCTCGCCCAACCTAGTTCCTACTTCCAAATCCCGTTTCAACTTCACGATGCCAAATTTCAACACTCTGAAGCTTAAATCACAAGATCAGAACCAAAGGCCGCCAATTCAACAGCCACAAAGAGAAAAGAGGTCAAACCACCAAAATGAATGTAGTCTTAACCCTTAAAGGTCCAGATTGGCCATTCCGGCCAGTATTATACGGCCGTATTTCATTGTATTTGGAATGGTTCTACACCTCCTATGAGTTTCATATCAAAAGTGAAGTTAAAATTCATGTCTTCATGGTCTTAAAAGCTATTGGGATCTCAATTTGGAACTTTTTACTTACAACAAATGTTAAATATACGGCAACGTATCTACTATGCCCTAAATCCTTTAAGGGTTAACCCTAACTTAGTGAAGAAAAACTGACTTGCGACGAAGAAGCAAGGGCGATGGAGATGCAGTTGTTGAGCACGGTGAAATAGAACCGCAGTTGCGGTGAGCAAGGAGGCGAGAGCAAGGACTGGAATTGCAAAGCCGCTGTCCTATGTTCCACAATCCTAACGCTAGAGACTAGGAAACATGAGAATCAAGCCAAATCAAGTGCATTATGACCACTCAGTGACATGTGCATGAGCACAAGGGTTTAGGCATGTGCATGACAACCTTAAAACCTAAATCTTTGTCTACATAGAAGCATAGATAGATAGATAGAAACTCCAGTCCTTATTGAAGGGACCGCATGAATAAAGTGTCTGTTTGTTTTGCCAATGAGCCAGTGCCCACCAGACAAAGGGCCATTGGTACAAAACTACTCTCCCCTTTCAAGAATAGACACTCTAAAGACTTGTAACTAAGAAAACTGAACTAGGGGCATTTACCAAGTTTTTTTTTTTTTTTTTTTTTTTGGTGAGTGTATATGTGGTTATGGTGTTGGGGAATGTTCATCAAGTTATTTAGCCTGTGGTTGGTTGTTGAAGGGTGTAATATCACAATTATGTAGTCCGGGTTCGATTCCCGTTGGATCCGTGGGAGCAGTAATGTGGTATGTGGTATAGATGATTTGGTACTGCTAGTGAGTAACCAATAGGCAGGAAAATTGTACCAACGAACCGGCCCTATCCTACTATTCTGAGACAAGATTATTTAAAATATTTTTCTCAAATTTTAATTTTTCTAATGAAAAAATGGTTGTTTAAAAATGATTTTGACAAGTAAGTAATAAACGGGTGATCTTTGAGATAAAGCTAGATAGCAATGTCAAAAGAATGAATACTAAAACTTAGATTGATTAATACTACTACTTTAGAGATGAACTCTAAAGGCAGTCAAAGATAGAACTCCAAAAGTAATAGTAAAGTCTTAGACTAAACTAATAGTCATCTTTGCTATAAGATTGAGCTTGGAGGAGATGAGAGGACGGTGGTTGAGCTATTGTATTGCTCTTAGAGCTTATACATGCATTTTAATTTATTGTTATTTTGATAGGAGGTTTGTTATAGTGGGGACACTTCTTTATCAGGAAATGAACCACGTGAGTTTGAAAGGTGTTTAAAATGAATGTTTTTTTCAATGTTTAGTATTTTTGACATCGTTGTATTATGTAATTTTTTAATACGCTATTTTTTAAGTGGGGACAAGGTACTAATTTTTTTTCAAAGTCTTTGGTAGCAACTCATATTAGTTATTATTCCAAAAATTCATAACACAAGACAACTGCTCCTAATATATAACAATAGACCGAACTACTGAAGAGCAAGGTTGTCCACGACACGTCTCATTGTGACGTCAGAATGTCCATCATCACGTCAGGATTCAAACTCCGCGTTCGTCAAGATAGAATATTTCCACGTATATTTAAAGACAGGGCTAGCCGTTAAGTGAACGGATTAGCCGTCGTAAAAGAACGGACTTGCCGTTGAGTGGACGAACATTTTGTGATTATATCTTTACATTTTAAATTCCTACATAGTTTTTATATCTATATATATATATAGAGAGATATATATAGATATATATAGATATATATAGATATATATAGATATATATAGATATATATATATATATATATATATATATATATATATATATATATAATTCCTACATAGTTTAATTGATTTGCAATAACCGCAATAGTGGAATTCTTTGCAATGTTGGTTTGTATGGAATGATTTGATGTTATTTTATGTTTGCTTGTTTATGATCACCATGTCGACTTAGTAAAATTATTAGGTCCTTTTTGTCATAATTTATTACAAGGTCGATTTCGTTTAAAATTGTTAAATTTCTTTTTTTTGTTGATGATGACTTTTTGTTTAGTTTATTCAACCTTGGTGGTAGTAAAGTTGAATGCCCTTTTGTTTAGTTTATTCAACCTCGGTGGGAGTAGAGTTGAATGCCTTTTGTTTAGTTTATTTAACCTCGGTGGTAGTAGAGTTGAATGCCTTTTTGTTTAGTTTATTCAACATTGGTCGTAGTAGAGTTGGATGACTTTGTTTAGTTTATTCATCTTTGGTGATAGTAGAGTTGGATTACTTTTTGTTTGGTTTATTCAACCTCGGTAGTACGATTGATGTAGTGTAGTATATAACAGGTTCAATTTTCTATTCTATGCATTTTGTTTTTGCGATTCTACAAACTAACTTGAGACTGAGTGAAGTAACGTAAGCAATAACCTTCTATCCCATTCCTTTTGCTTTTGCGATTTACAAACTAACCTAAGAATTAAAAAGTGTAATTTTTTTAGTTTCTGCAAAGTTGGTTCTGTTTGAAATTGCAATAAGGTCCCTCTACCTTAGCATCAATTACCTTAAGTTATCTACAACCTTGTTCACACCGATTAAAAATAGTTAGTTCGAGATATTTAGTTTTAGGGTTTCGTTTATCCAAGTTGGGTCTGTGTTTCTAGGTCTCCTCACACTTTCGCAGTAGCCACCATCAGAGCATCGGCCTGCATTCAATCAGAGTCATGAGCACCAACACCTTCGTTGCAGTTTCAGGCTACTAATTGCGTGTAGAATCTGTTGCTTTGGCTGATCCAATCGTGCAGAGCCGGAACAAATCTAGCGCGATGAGGGTAGCTTGAGGAGAATTAGGGTTTAGGGTTTAGGGTGTGAAGATCGTTCACGGCGTTAATTGTTGTGGTGTTGGAAGCGTTTTGTGAGGCTATACCTTCTCGGGAACTGAAGTTGAGCAATTCAGGAGTGTAACTTCTTCTCTGACGAGTGTCGCGGTAGGCACAATTTTTGCCAGATGTGATTCTCCGCTCGTCATTGCACTCAATGTGAATCTTTTACGGAGGGTCCAGAGATTGCTTTTGCGACCAAGTAGGGTTTTGTAACAAGCTGTGCCAATTAGGGTTTATTGATTGATGTAGATTTCAATTCGGATGTGTTGGTTCTCGCTGCTCAATTTAGTTCAAGCCGAATAGTGGCAGATTCTTCTAAAGCAGTTCCTGGTGTTTCAGTTTCACAAGTCTGATTGAATCAGCTCTAGCAGACTGTGATTTTGCCCTACCCTTTAGAGAAGTATATCTGCCCTGAAGATCCTGCTTCTTCTGCTGGGTCGGTGACAGTCGTTGCACAGAGTATTTTCTTAGAAAATGTTTTATACATTACTTGGGCCATATGTATCTATCGATATCTTGTTTTATCCCTTTCAAGTTTGAAGTATCTCCCGTGTGAATGTACCTTGAGGTGCAACCAAAGTCCCCTTACAGGACTATTGGGTTTTGCAGGTTTGGGGAGAAGCGGTGCGCCATGGATTCCTCGTGGTCCCTGGAGATGATGGAGGAGACGGAGATGTCGATGCTGAAGGAGAATTTTGGCATGGGAATGGCGAACTCTGTCCAAACGTCGGTGAAAGACAGCATGCGGCGACAGGCTGAAGGCCGGATTCACGTGAAGGGGAAGGAAGACAGGGCCACCGTGGAGCAGGTGCGACGCAGGATATTGTCTTTGCTCTCTCGACTATTAGCAAATTGCAGTTCCTTGTTGTGGTGATTTTAAATTTTCGGAGTTTTGGTTAAACCCTAAACCCTAATCTCAACTTTTTGTGTTGTCAGGCCCTCGACCCTAGGACGCGTATGGTGCTGTTTAAGATGCTGAACCGTGGAGTGTTCAAGGAGATTAATGGATGCATATCAACCGGAAAAGAGGTGAAATTGAATTCTTTACGTTAGTGTGAATTGCCGGTTTGTACCTCTGGGAGCTGATTGCATAATTGAATAAGTCTTATTTTGTGGATTCTGAAGAGATGGACTTCCTCTGATATGCACATTCATTCACGGTTTGACAATCTTTCAGGCCAATGTATACCATGCAATTACCGCCACAGGAGACGAGTTGGCGGTTAAAGTCTTCAAAACCTCCATTCTTGTGTTTAAGTAAGTTCTCTGTGCTTTCACAAGCTCCAGCACATTGAATACGCGTTGTATCTGACGAATGATTGTTATAGATTATCTGTGCTAGTTAGTTGGATAGCTCAACAAAGAAGCCTGATTTTGACTTCATCTCATCTTGGTCACGAATAGGGATCGGGAGAGATACGTTCAAGGAGATTTTAGGTTCCGACATGGGTATAGTAAGCATAATCCTCGGAAGATGGTGAAAACCTGGGCAGAGAAGGAGATGCGGAACCTGAACAGGTGCATTATATGAGTGTTGTGCATTTTCTGGTTGCATTTTTCCAATTCAATTAACCTAGATGCGTCTCTTTTCAGTTCAATGCATGTCAGTTTGATGTCCTATGAGGTTATTCCGTTTGGGATGTAGTACTTTTATCAAAAGGGTGCACTTCTGTGCTTGGTTTTTACTCTTATTATTGATTTGGTGAAATGCATTTGCAGGATAAATTCTGCAGGAATTCTGAGCCCAACTCCTATTCTTCTTAGGCTACATGTACTTGTCATGTCCTTCATTGGTACGTTTGGGTTTGCTTTCTACATTCTTATCCAGTTCACTCGTGAATCAGCAAGTTAGTTTGTGGCTCTCAATTCTACAGTAAAATAATTGCGAACTTGTCTTTGGCGGTAGTTACTGATGATAATCTGCAGCTAGTATCCATGGTATTTACATGATTTGCTGCGTGAAATAAATTGCAAACTGAAAATAATATTCTAAGGCTGTGAGCGGGTGTATATTGACACTTGATTGTATCCTTGCAATAGGAAAGGAGAGCTGGGCTGCTCCACGCCTGAAGGATGCTGTACTTTCTGAATCTAAAATGCGTGAATGCTATTTTGAGGCAAGTAACTCACAACCGCCTGTACTTCCTCCTACTTGAATGCTCCATCATTGACCAGTGCATTGTAGTAGCTTCTCTCTTAGGGTTTGTCGCAGAGTATCTGAGTACAGATATTGTTGAGTTTTATGGGCTCCCAACATTGACTAGCCTTACTGAATCTCCGATATATGCAGATGGTATTGACGATGCGCAAAATGTATCAAGTGTGTAAACTTGTACATGGAGATCTGAGTGAGTACAACATACTTTATCATGAGGTATTACTCCTTCATGTGGTATTCTGATGTTGGTATTGAATCGATGATGGGTTCATGGGGAATTGGAATCAAATCGGTGGTGGGTTGATAGAGAATTGGAGTTGAATCGGTTGTGAGTTGAGGGATGGGAAAGGGTTACCTGAAAACCTAAAAAGTGGTTTATAAACCTGGATCCCCGGTTCAAAGCACTCATGTACTTTGCTGATGCATTACTCGAGGAGATGCTTGTGATGTCGTGGTCTGTACGATTTTCTTTTCTTTTCGGGATTTTAAGCATTGCACTGTGTTGCAGGGTCATCTGTACATCATCGATGTTTCGCAGTCAGTTGAATTAGATCATCCTCGTGCCCTGGATTTTCTAAGGGAGGATTGTTTGCATATTTCGGTTGGTCTCCTGCCTGCCTTCTTTTGGTATCAATTGGTTTCAAATCTTCTTCGCAGTGGTAGCTGGGATTCTTGAACTTCTTTTTATTCTCAAGAAATGCTAGTTGGTGATGATGTTTATGTGTGCAGTTCTTGTAGAAAAGGCATACCCTATTTGAAGCTTTCTGATTGTTTCGATTATTGACAATTTGTTTTTAATGATGAAATAGCACATTAAGACTTATGTATCTTAATTTGTGGATATGTTCCAGTGATTCAGTATTTATAAGGTCGTGCTACCAATGTGCAGGACTTTTTCAGGAAAAATGGCGTAGGAGTGATGAGCACGAGGGAGCTCTTTGACTTTGTTGTGGATCCATCTCTTGCTGAAGACCAAATTGATGACTACCTTGAGAAGGTATTGTGCCTGAAAGGAGTTGGTATTTTGCATGAGTAAGTTTTACCGTTTGAATTTTGTGCTACACGACCTAACATATATATTTTTCGCAGATTCAAGAGAAAATTCAGGATAGGTCGTCAGAGCAGACTGCTGAAGAGCAGGTTGCTGAGGCTGTCTTCATTCAGGTGTGTCCTCGGTCTTACCTATTATTTTAAGTGGCATATTTGCCGGAATTTCGTACCCCACTTCTTTTTTCTTTTTTAAGCAAGCCTTTAGGACTTCCTTGTAAAACAAATTTAGTCAGTCACTGACTAAACGACACTCATGAATCTTCTGTTCGTTACAGTCGTTTATTCCGAAATCACTAGACCAAGTTGAAGACTACGAAAGAGATCAGGAGCGGATGAAGAGCGGCAAGGACACGGAGGGCATCTATTACCAAACTATTACTGGGTTGAAAGAGGATCTTTCAGGAGTACGGTTGTCATCACAGGATGCCAAAGATCTTGCAACAAATGGAGTCTTCAGTGATGACGATGATGACGAGGAAGATGATGATGAAGAAGACAACGAAGATTTTGCACGACATGCCAAAGACCTTGCTCAAAGTCAAGTTCAGAACGGTGTTGAAGTTGCTTCGAAAGATGTTGCAAGACCAGCTGATGATCAGACACCGAATGCCAAAGACCTTGCCACAAGTGGTTCAATCCAGAATAACGATGAGGATGATGGAGCTTCAGACAACAGTGATGATGAAGACGACAGTAGTGACGATGGTGAAGGTCAGGCAGATGGTGCGCCCAGGGATCCTAAGAAGGAGGCCGCTCGTTTAGCTAGGAAAGAACACAAGAAGAAAGTAAAAGCTGACAAGCGAGAGGCACGGAAGACCAAGCTTCCAAAAGCCTTGAAAAAGAAAAAAAAGAAATTGGCTAAAGCCAAGTGTACGAGGTAGACTGTAGTTTTGTGCGCAAGATATCTGTAAGGATAAAATTGAAGCATTTATTTATTTTTCTCTCCCATTCTGGGTTTCTGTGTCGCTTCCTATGCTTGATGATCAACTTTCGCTGCAAATGTGCTCCTGAATTCTAGGCAATAGCAATTCCTGTTTCCATTTTTGTATGTTCTACACTTCCACACAACGGTTGCTTGGTGGTACAAATTCTGGCGATTTGTGATGGTAGAGCAATCAATCACTCTCAACCCTTAACCCTTTATCGTGCCTGCGTCCATATAATGGATTACGAACAGATTGCAACCTTTCTCTAAATTTCTTCTGGTTCTTGTGCTAGTTGACTATCATTTGTACAGTATGGATCTTCAAAATAAGATATTGTGATTTTTTGAGAAACAACACAATTGGTTTATGTCAAGTTCCATTTGTAGTTCAAAACGTGAGATCTTGACCCTTAGATGCGCCTGCGTCTAGAATCTGGACGATGGATGATTCTGGACGTGTTCCTTCACCACGCAGGGGATGTTTTTCATCCATTCAATTTTTATTTAAATTCTTGTGCTAGTCGGTTACCATTTGTACGGTACGGATCTTCAAGATAAGATATTGAGAGTTTTTGAAAAATAGCAAAAGTGGTTTATGTCAAGTTTCATTCTTAGTTCAAAAAGTGAGACCTTAACCCCTAAGCGTCCCGGCGTCCATATTATGGACGTTTTTGGGGGTACAGTCACCTTCGAAGAGCTGTAACTTTTGCAAAACGTGTCCAATTTTGCTGAAATTTTGAAAAACTCCCCGCATGATGTATGGAATGTGTGGTAAAAATTTCAGATCAATCCGAGATGAATTGAATTTTTGGTGATCATTTGAAAGTAGGTATGTTTTGTTTTTGGACAGTTCTGTGAATTTTGATGGCAGTAACTTTGGGAGCTTGTATCTCCTTCATCCCAAGTCCGTTTTCAATAAAACTTGTTGGGTTGAATTCCCCTTGAAGTCTAGTTATCATGGTAAAATTTTCAGGTCAATCCATGTTGTTATGAATGTTTGGGAGTCATTTTAGTGCACGGGTCTAGTTTGGACACTTTTTGCTTTTTGGTTCAAATGGGTCACTTTTCGGGCTACTTTTTGACATTGCAAGGCCATTTTAGGGCACATTAATTTTTTTTCATGAGGCTTTTTTGGTACTAATGTGTTTATATGATGATTTTGAACAACTTTATAGTTCAACGTTTTTTCATTTGAGTAATTTTGAAAACGAATTTCACCTCTAACTGTGTTGCTAGGAAAATTTCAGCATCCTTTTTTAGCACTAAAACACTATGATCTTGCAATCTATATGGCCAAATGACCCCAAAATTGATCCACATGATCTACAACATGTATGTTACAAGATTGTACGGTTGAGATTTCTATACCTCACTTACATTTAGACCTATAACACATCAAAAGCGATGATGATTTTAAGCCCAAAAAAGCTAGGGACCTTTAGGGGTTAAACATGATTTTCCATAATAAGAAGAATCAAATAGTGAAAACCATACCATCTTGTAGTACATGTTATTCCAATTTCATTACAATATTTTTAAATTTTTTAATGTTAATTATGGATTTTTAATTGAATTTAAAGAGAAAACCTTGCAAAAGTAAAATAAAAATATTAATAAAATACATTGACATTTACAACTTTGCTTTGTACATCAACTATATTTTTGTTTTTCAACAAACATTTTGTAACAAATCTTTGAAAATAGTTTTGAAAACAACAAAAATATAATAATTAAAAAATCATCCCCATCCAAAATTTCCCAACCCATTTATTGAAGTTGATATTTATTAAAATAGTCAATATTAACTGTGGTATAGACATCAAAAAATTTGCATACTCTAAAGTCAATTAAACTTTGACCATGCATAATTCCATGAAATTTTGTTGAATCATTTTTTATTTAATTTTTTCTTTTTTAAAGTGTATTGAACGAATATTGTGGCTTCCTAGCATCTTGCTCAAAAAGTAAATAATTACAAGATGTGAAATTGAATTAGACCAAATTCCATGAGGTCTAGAGACCCGACTCCCGAGGCCAACCACCAACGACTTGGGGCGTATCTCACAACCAAGGCTGCAACATCAGGCCTGCCATAATCACACCATAATCACACCTTCTGTGAACTTACAGACTTGTGATTAGAGCTTCAATCTGTTAGTGCCGATTGTGAGTATTTTCATATTGTTGAATGCACGGATTGTTTCCAATATTTGTGCTGTAAGTCACATTTAGCAAAGTGCGGAAGTGTCGAAGTGAAGAGCAGTAATCGGACTGAGTTAAAACTAGTACTCATCACGCCCAAGAGTTATGGAACGAATCAGTCCTTCGTTATCCACGACCTCTACCATCGGCGATGGAAAATTAAACGGTCCATCTTGTCCAAAGGGAAAGGATGTTTTGGAGTGCCACATCTGCTTCGAGCCCCCGACGGATCTAGCTGCAGCGTCGTGTGGACATGTCTTTTGCTGGCCATACGTGTACCAGTGGTTCCAAGATGGACCCAAGCCGTGTTTGTGCTCAGTTTGCAAACGCAGCTTCAGGATAGACTGTGACATCATCCCGCTTTACGGCGGTGGAGTTGGTGCAGGGCCAAGCAATGACAAGGGCTGAGAGCCTTGCAGCTTTAGAGAGGGTCATTCCGCCGCGTCCGAGCAATCCACTATTGGTCAAGGATACTGCAGGCATGGAAGGTTCATTTCACGTGCGTCCTTCTACGGGTGAGTTTATAGGCATTGTAGACACTAGAAACATGAGGATAAGCCAGGAATTTGTTGCACTTGCCGAGGAGAGAACCCGAGTACGCAATTTGGAGACAGAGCGAGCCAATTTAGAATGTGAGAAGAGCGATATGGAGCACATGAACGCTGACCGGAGTTGTCAAGTTGAGGAGAAAGACTACCGGATTTTTGAACTAGAGAGAAACTGAATGATGCCGGATTTGCACGATTTGCAACAACGAAACTCTCCTTTGGTTCGAGAGGTTCAAGAAAATCAGACAATGGTGTTGTGGTATACTCAAAGGGGAAATCTAATGAGGGAAGAGATGCAAGGTTGCAACAATTGTTACATGGAACAAAGAGTCTGCAGTCAGCTGGGAGTAGCGGTGGAGCATGATTTCAACCTTGGAGCAGTTAAGTACAATTTACATGTAGCAAGCTTATCGTTGGTTGAAGATGATTGGGATCTTGATCAATCCTGCATGAACCAATCACATGGAATTAATGTATTGTACGTATGATTATTTGTATGGATATAATACATGAATTGTCATATTGATTGGCACTTTTTCAGATGCCCAACTGGAATCTTAGATCTACATGTAGTTACGTACTAATTCTAATTTTTACTTTAGTTAGAGCCTTGTGCACTAACTTGACTTGGTTACAATTTTGGTTTTCTTATTTGCGCCTGTTTAAACATTAATTACCACCATTCAACTAAAGGATCTCATTTGTGCCGAATGTATTTAATCCCTAAGCGTCCCTAGCTTTTTTGGGCTTAAAATCATCATTGCTTTTGATGTGTTATAGGTCTGAGTAAATGTAAGCGAGGTATAGGAATCTCAACTGTACAATCTTGTAATATACATGTTTTAGATCATGTGAATCAAATTTGGAGTCATTTGGCCATATAGATTGCAAGATCATAGTGTTTTAGTGTTAAAAAAAGGATGCTGAAATTTTCCTAGCAACACAGTTAGAGGTGAAATTTGTTTTCAAAATTACTCAAATTAAAAACCTCTCAGCTATAAAGCAGTTCAAAATCATCATATTAACCCCTAAACGTCCCATGGGGATAGTATATACACTGTCGTATAATTGGGATTTGCTACCGACAAGGAACTCTAAATGAAGATCTCAGTAGCTCACTAGAATCACATTGATCTAAATTTCAACTTCTCTTTTGAACTCGAACTCATTGAAGGTGTGGATTCATTCCAAATACAACCAAAATACAATGTATTCTACTGGCCGCAAAGGCACGTTCAGACGTTTAGGGGTTAACACATTGGTACCAAAAAGAACTCATGAAATGTTTTAATGTGCCCTTAAATGGCCTTGCAATGTGAAAAAGTAGCCCAAAAAGTGACCGATTTGACCCAAAAAGCAAAAAGTGTCCAAACTAGACCCGTGCACTAAAATGACTCCCAAACATTCAGAACAACACGGATTGACATGAAAATTTTACGATGATAACTAGACTTCAAAGGAAATCCAACCCACTAATTTTTATTGAAAACGGACATGGGATGAAGGAGATACAAGCCTCCAAAGTTGCAGCCATCAAAATGCACAGAAATTGTCCAAAAAAAAGACCTCTACTTTCAAATGATCATAAAAAATTCAATATATCTTGGATTGATTTGAAAATTTTACCACTCATTCCATACATCATCCGGTTTTTTTTCCAAAATTTCATTAAAATCAGACACTTTTTGCAAAAGTTACAGCTCTTTGAAGGTGATAGTACCCCAAAAAACGTCCAAAATATGGATGTCGGGACGGTTAGGGGTTAACTCATGTTCGTTAAAATCTCGAAATTATTTTAAGATTTTGGCATCTTCAAAGTATCGATCTAGAATCTAGGCTTCAAGGGACTCAACACTTGTATGTTACAATTTTGGCACTCATTTTGACATGGGCGATTTGGCGTTCGGGAGGATCCAAAGTTTTTCAATCGAGGCTTGACCTGGACGATGAAACCAACTCTCACATTGGACTACCTAGAGCCTAGCTATCACAATTGCACTACCGGCTAGCTAGCACACTCTCTACCGAGGCCGACTTGAAGTCTTCTACAAATTGTCTGGATCAAATTCTCCTACTTCCGAGGCTTGATCTGAAATTAAAATGAATGAGTGCAATTCACGAGGCTGAACAACAACAACTCCGGGCAAATCTCACCACCGAGGTTGCACCACTTTGGCCTACATAAGCACACAGGGGCACGGTCCTCATGCCATAATCACAATTTCTCAGTGAGATCCATCAGAGCTTCCATTAGAGCTTCACCTAGTCAGATCGTGTGGACAGAGGACCGGAAAAGCATTGGACTCCGGTAACGTACATGAGCTTTTCTTGGCGTGGGTACTTTGCATACATATGCATCTCATGTAACTATTGTAATGCGCATTTTGTCCGTAATTTGTGCAAGTCGCATCTAGATATCAAAGTGCGGAAGTGCCGGATTGCAGAGTAGTATTGACTTTTGGGACTAAGTTGAAACTAGTACTAGTCACGTTATGGAACGAAGCAGTCCTCCGTTGTCCACAACCTCTGGCATTGTCGATGACAAATCAGACCTACCACGTTCAAAGCAAAAAGATGTGTTGAAGTGCCATATCTGCTGGGAGCCTCCAACGGATCCAGTTGCAGCGTCGTGTGGGCATGTCTTCTGCTGGCCATGTATATACCAGTGGTTCCTAAACGGACCCAAGCCATGCCACTGCCCACTTTGTAGACACATCTTGAGGGCAGACCTCGACATCATTCCTCTCTACGGCAGTGGAGATGGTGGTGCAGGTCCAAGTGACGGCAACCCAACTGAGAGTGCTGCAGCTTCAAACAACATCATCCCACCGCGCCCCAACAATCCGTTGGTCAGGGCTACTGCAAGCAACACAGGGGTTGACTACATCGCACTGCAGGCATCAGCACGGTTGGCCTCATCTCAGGGGTTCACCTTGCATATCACGCCAGACGCTGTACTCACTGCAAATGGGAGGCCGATAGGCGAGCTATTCGCCCGCGTGAGGGATCTGGAGACGGAGAGAGCCGATTTGCAACGTCGGAACAACGAACAAGCCACCATGTTTAGAGCGGCTTATGAGCGTCGCAGGATCGACTTGCGGCAAATAATTGAAGATGTTGATGCGAGAGCCAAAATGTGTGAACAGATTATAAGTTTGCAACGACAATTGGATCGCGCGAATAGCCTGCTGCCACCTGGGTGGAACGATGACTTACTATGATTATTTTCTGCACCCAGTAGTTAATTAATGGCCTGCTTTTCAGTACATGTGACTTGAACATTGTGAGAAATTAATAACAGCCTTTTGCACTTGAGGGTCACAATTTTGACTTAGTTTCTAAGTCTTGCCAGTTTAACGAATACCACAAGTCAATTGCGAGAACTTAGACACCGGATTGGGATTTGTGACTGATGTGCAAGTTCCTTGTAGACATTTTGTATTGAATCTATCACATGTGTGAGGTCTCGTCTACCCAATTAATAAAAAACCCAAATTGAATTTTACAGTATTACATTACAATAGAATCTTCTAGTACTCCCAAATTTTGTGAATTTAATTTAATTGATGCCAATCATGTTGATCTCGACGTCCAAAGATGGATACGTGGCACACCTACAGAAAATCAGATAGATGAGGAGGTCGAAATCCCTCAAATGATAAGCTTGGATGAAAACATACTCATTGATGCCTCTTTGTGTCTTTTGTTTTGTGAATTGATGCCTCTTTGTGTCTTCTATTTTGTGAATTGATGCCTTTGTTTGCGTCTAGTCATTTGTGTGCATGGAGATTTTGGTCCAGTACATGTGCTTGGCTTTTGTGTTTGGAGGTTTGACTGCGTTTGTGTGAATCTGCAGGCATAAGTTTGAGTGCAGCACAATGTCTTCTTTTTCTAGGATTTCATCAGCACAATTTCTTCTTTATGTAGGATTTCATTTGTTGTGTCTTAGGCTTTTGCATTTCTTTTTTGGGCTTGTGCTAAGGCAGGGTTTTGCTGGTTGATTGCATTCATTTGGAGTAAAAGATGGTTGTACACTTGGAAATTCTTATAATTTCAAGGAGATGTAAGGCTTTTATGATTCAACAATCTCCTCTTCACTACTAGGATCAAACACTGTGTGCTACATGTGTTAGCAATGTAGAGGAGTAACTCAAGCAACGTTGGCAAATGCCTCAAGCAATTTCACAACTTGTTTGAAAGTGTAACGTTGTCATAGCTAGTACTCCTCTAATGTTGCTAACAAACGTAGAAATCCTAGTAATGCTCGGAGTATGTGAAGCAATAAGGTGGCACATATGATGGAAGCTTTTACAATTCAGTAGGGTCCATTCACGCTAATACGAACTGGCTATGTTGTCAGCAGTGCTTTCTTGGAGGCATTTTCAATGTGATGTTTGATTTAAATTGTTATAAGAAAAGAAAGTGATATGTCAATGTTTGCAGGATGTACATAAAACACATACTACAAGATGAAAACAATATTATAAAAATTTGGGTATTAAAAGCACTGAAATGGCTTTGTCATCAGTGGTTTTAATGCTTATTAAGGAATTTCCTAAATAATAAAGAACACTTTTTTGGTAGAAATTTTGGGATAATAGAATGAGAATGATGATTATGTGAATGGAAATTGAAACCAAAACATTAGAAAAATTGTTCTTTGAATGAGAATCATGACTTTTTTTTGTCTCCAACAACTCTAAAAAGGACTCTGAAAAGGACTCTCCAAAGCACGCATAACAAGACACCCTTGGCTCGTATTAGCTTGAATGGACCCACTAGTGGAATCTGCTTAGAGTGTGTTTTAAAGAACTTTATGTGCACATCAATCAGTAATTGCTTCCTAAGAGGTTGGCTTGGACGACCCATGCATCAGGACCAAATTATTGTTCTGACTAGCTTTCGAGGCTTGTTGTGAAAAATAAATTAGACCGTATGCCAAGAGGTCTTGAGACCCGACTTCCGAGGCTAACCAACAACGACTCAAGTGGGGCGAATCTCACCACCGAGGCTGCAGCACTAGGCCTATAAAAGAAAACAAGGGCAGGGCCCTCATGCCATTCTCACACCTTCTGTGCATGTACAGTGTGATGAAAGCTTCAATCTGTTCTAAGTGCTAAGTGTGAGTATTTTCATATTGTTGAGTGCGGATCATTGTATCAGATACATTTACTATTAGTTGCATCTAGCAAAGCGTGGAAGTGTTGAAGTGAAGAGCAGTACTAAGACTAAGTTGAAACTAGACAGTACTAGTCACATTTATCCAAGAGTTATCCATGGAACGAATCAATCCTCCGCTATCTACGACCTCCACCAACGGCGATGACAAATCAGACCTAGCTTTTCCAAAACAAAAGGATGTATTGGAGTGCCACATTTGTTTGGAGCCCCCGACAGATCCATTTGCAACGTTGTGTGGGCACGTCTTCTGTTGGCAATGTGTGTACTTGTGGTTGCGAGACGGACCTCAACCGTGTTTGTGCCCAGTTGGCAGACTCTACTTGAGGATAGTCGGTGACATCATTCCTTTTTACGGTGGTAGAGCTATTGCAGCACCAATCAACAACAACAACAACGACAAGGTTAGCGCAGTTGAGATCCTTGCAGCTTCAGACATAGCCATTTTGCCACGTCCAAGCAATCCACTATTGCTTAGGGGTACTGCAAGCGTGGAAGGTTTGCCTCATGTGCTTCCATCTATGGATGATTTAAAAGGCACTATAGATACTACATACATGAGGTTGAGAAGTGAGCAGATGAGGTTCAAAAGCGAGCATGAGAGGTTCAGAAGCGAGCAAATGAGGCTCAAAAGCGAGCATGAGAGGTTCAAAAGCGAACAGATGAGGCTCAAAAGCGAGCATGAGAGGTTCAAAAGCGAGCAGATGAGGCTCAAATGCGAGCAGATGAGGTTGAATAGCGAGCATGAGAGGTTGAGAAGCGTGCTTTCTGCTGCCCTTGTACGTCGTAGAGAGAATCCAAATGCACAATTTGGAGAGAATGGAGAGAGCCAATTTGGAATGTGAGAAGAGCGATTAGGAACCCATGAATGTTGACTCGAGTCATTGGGTTCAAGAGAAGGACCACCGGATTTTCAAACTAGGGAGAATCCAAAGGATGCAGAGTACACGTACACACAATTTGTTGCAAAAGAACTTTGCCTTAGTTGGAGAGGCTCTAAGGATTTGGGCAATGTATATCGAAAGGGGTGAAGAGATTGCAAGGTTGCAGCAGCTGTTAGATGGAGCAAATAGGATGTTGTCGGCTGGGAGTAGCGGTGGAGCATGATTTCAACCAGCAATTATTTTGCAATTTATATGTAGTTGGCTGCCGGTAATTGTTGGTTGAAGATGAGGTCTTGATAATTCTTGGATGAGCCAATCACATGCAATTGATGTATTGCAGGTATAATTTTTTGTACGGAAATAATACATCGTCATATTTAATATCCAACTTAATTCTCAGCTAAATTTTTAAGCAATTTGTACTTTTTTAGATGCTTATGTGGAATTTCACAATGAAATGCAGTTATGTACTAATTGTGATTATACTAAGAGCTTTGTGCACGAGCTTGAATATTACAATTTTGGTTAGGGTTGTCTAATTAGGTGGACACGGGGGTCACGTTTGTGTTGTTTGAAATCAAGGTTTTGCTTGCTTAAGCAAGTGTTGCTAAAATATTAACTTGTGTGGTTTTGGTGTGAGTATCATGTCCACGGCTATGTTCATGTGCACAAATGTTGCTTTCACTATAACGAAAACTTGTGTTGTTTATAATACATTTTTTTATTGAAGTCTAGTTGAGTTTATGTTAACAAGATCATCCAACGTAATGTCAAGACATTACACTTCAAGATGTTATTTTTTACATAAATACATCCAAACATCACAAAAATATAGTATAAAATACACAAGTTTCTTATAGTGTTTTTTATTTCCCATACGTTTTCTAACTTGTTTAAACCATGTGTGTAGTCAAAAGCAATGATGAGTTCACAATATAAATAGGAGGATGGTTGCATCCTAAAAGTATGGAATCTCCTTGCATGTATATTACAATGTGTTGTACGTCACTATTGCATGGTCACTTTACATTGAAGTACAAAATGTAACAAGTAATTTATTAGTCTAAACATATGTACCGTTATATCAAAATAAGAATAATAAATAAATAAATAAATAAATAAATAAATAAATAATATATATATATATATATATACATATATATTTATATATGTAGAGGAATGTGACAAAAATTCAAAATTAGAAATTCAATGAGAACAAAGAGTTCCCAAACATGAGAATTTTCGTTCCAAAACATGTTCATTGTTCAATGGTGGGACATGATGACAAACATGTTCTTTAAAAACACATGAATATTCTTTGAATAAGCTTAAATATTTCCTTATCGGTTGGGCATGAGATTTGTCAAATGGAAATGGTTGAACAAGCGGTTTAATCACGCAAATGAACACATACACAATTTAATTTTGGTCTTCTAAGTTGCGCCTATTTAAATCTTGAATAATTACTACCATTTAACTAAATGATCACATTGTGTTGATTGATTTTAACTTTGAATTTGTCAAAATGTCAAATATTGACACCATCAAATCCTCAGTCAGGAATCTAGCTTTTCCAGTGCTCATCACTTGTATGTCACAATTATGCCACTCTGAAACACACCATTTTAGGTAATATGCCGCAAAATCAAAACATAATGGTTTCATATTGATCTCTACACTACAAAATTTGAACCTCTCGAGTGGGTATAAGAGCACAGTTACTAGCCATCAATGTCCCCTTCTCAAAGCTCTTGTAATCTTATACTGTTATTTCCCTATTCAAGCTCTAAAACTTGTTCTAGTTCAACTAAGTTCCGGTAAGCACTCCAGAATGAGCAGGAATATTCTCATTGATCAAGGGCATAAATTCTATGTTGGCTGGCATCTAATACCTCTTCTTCACATTTGCGGTACATTGTATATGGAAAAAAATGAATTATTAGATTTGGTAAATGCTTGCATTTCTTAAAAAATGGCACTTTTCCAGAGGATCATATATTTGGGATCTCTAATCTATTCGAGTCCTAATGTGTATTTGATTGTTACAATTTTGGCTTTCAGAATCACAGCTGCCAGTTTAACGAATACATCCATTCAAGTGAGAGATCACACCATGTCTTGGCATCGAAGCACGATTCATAACCGCTCTACAACTGCATGGAAGTACCTTTTAGGCAGACTGTGTTGAATCTGTGTCAGGGATTGGAAAGGAGAAAGTAGAAACTTCTATTCCACTCTTTGTTCGATTTGGATGGAGTACGTTATGCTTGCATGGTCGCAATGTTGCATGCATGCTGCATGCATGAACTAGTGGTAGCGTGCGGCCAAATTTTGGATTGAAATTTTTATAGGCTAGATTGATAGTACTATCTCATCTATGAATTTTTGTGATGCTACTACGTCCATTAAGTGAAATCAGTAAATCACTGGTGTCCTCGGTCGTTGCATCAAGTCTCGTTGATTAATCCTTATGCGTCCACACTACATTTATCTAGTCAATCCTCATCAATTTTTCACAAAATATAAATGTATTATATTCTTTTGGTATTTTTCTCATATAATATATTCTTAAACCGATTTACATTGATTTTTTCATAATCGTTTAAATGAAAATGAATTTTATGATATTTTTCAATGTTCTTTTCTTGTCATAGCCATAGTAATTACAAAAATGCCTAAAATAGTATGAATTTTTTAGGAAAAATGTAAACAATAGTGATGAAAAACAAGGTGTAGGTTGCATGCTTCTTGAGCTTACATAAAAATAAATTTGATTGAAAGACTTTTTCTACACTGTATATTGGAATTTTAGGACTGTGAGCTTTAAAGTGGTCTAAAAATCGCAATTTTAACAATTTTGAAGAACCGTAAATTGGACTAAAAAGTAAAAAGAAACTCCCACACATTCTTAGTTGAGACCAATTTCATTTGAAATTAGTAATTAGGTGAAAATGAGCGTTAGACTGAAAAAGGATCAAACATGGCCTCACTAGGCTCCTTGCACACTTAAGGGTTAAATAATCCATGTCATTGTAAAACTGCATTCAAAGGTGCTAAGGTAGGAGCACCTACAACCAACACTATACCTAATTGCGACAAAATCTAAACCATGCAATCGTTTTAGACTTTTAAAACAAAAGTTTAGGCACATCATAAAACCCTTAATCAATGTTGACCGAAATGATAAACTATCTATAATCTATCTAGATTAACGTTCTAGAATGACTATCATGCCTATATTCTGTTGGTTATAGGTGCTTCTACCCTATACTTTTACCAGACAGGAATAATACGTTCCAGTAATAGAGTGGTCAAAGTGTCAAACAAAAATCTTAAACTGGACTACTGGCATGGCCTCCATATCAAGCAAAGATTTCCTTGATTTTCAATTCTTTTTGTGAATGGAAATTAAGTTCATTGAAATTACAGAGCACGGGAAAATCCTCAGGAAGTTCCACATTATGATGTGGGAATTTCATTACAAATCTTCATATTGGTGCAACAAATTCCTTTCATGAAGACATTGATGAGGGAAATCCTTTGTACCAGTTATGATTTATGAATGTATGAACCTTCATGGGAAATAATGAATTTCTAAAAGTGAATTTTGGTTTATCCAATAGCAATTGTGCACACCAAAGTTTGGTCATTGGACGTGCCCTTCAAATATGGTCAAATATTTTAAAACCATGATTTCAACCAGATAGATGTAATTTGAGGACTTAAAAATAATAGATCTTCTTTATATGTCAACCACTCAATGACTTAAATTCAAAAGACTTGATTATTCTTTGGTTTTCAGTATGTGGGGCAATCACAATAAAGTGTATCACAAAAAGGAATGCTCAAATTGGAAAATGAACCATGCTTACAAAAACATCAAAAAGTGAAGTGAAGAATTTTATATATACTTTTTTTGAAGTTTTCATGAACTTCAATTTTAACCCCTAATCGTCCAGCATCCAGAAATTGGACGACTAACAGATTCAAACCTTCCCTACGTTCTCATCAATGTTTGGAGGAAAGTCATCTAAATTTTTGGAGATACTTCACCAAGTTTTCGTCCTATGTAATGGTTGGATTTAGTCATACTTGAGTGCATATTTTTCTAAAATTACAAATGTAGAAGTATGTCAAGTCGTTGACTAAGCCAAAACTGCATTGATTGTAGTTCAAAAGTGGCCTTGCAAAAATGAGGTCATAGACTTAAGAAACACAAATTTTTCAAAGAATCACCATGTTTAAGAGTATCTCATATCAAATTCATTCCAACAAATTTTACTCAAAAAATATTGAAATTTTGTTTGTAATTGAATTTAGCAGGAATTTTTAATTTTAACTTTCAAATTTTATAATTAAATATCGGTAATAGTATTAGTGAATCGATCCGCACGGATGGAATCTAAAATTCAAAATCTAGAACTTTCATTTGTATATTTGTTCCAAAATATTCTTCTTAATAGTACTTTCTGATGATTTTTCTCAAATTGTCAATTCCAGGGACACCCTGGTACGTTTAGGGGTTAAGTATGTTGCATAAGTAAATTAAGATTTTTGATAGTTTGAATTTTGACATTTATACTAGAATTTCTACTTTAAAAACTAAAGTAATTTTGAATTCACTTTTAAGGATTTGAGTAGATTATACATCTTCTTTACAACCTAAAAGAGGTAAGTTTTTAAAGTCAAAATAATCTAATTAAGCTACAAAAAACTTTTGAAAGTGTGTTTAGTGACACTAGCCATTCATATTTCATACTGGACACATCAAACATAGTGCAGCTCATTGCCACGAATTGAATCACCGCATTCCTAAAATAAACCCCGTAGTGCCGATTCAGAATACGTTCAATGACCCATTCTTTGAGCAACTGAGATTGATGGATGGCCCATCTATGCACAGTCAGCTTCTTGTGTATAAACTTGGCTGCCGCAGAAGTAATTGCACAAGGAGATCTTTGGGATTCCCCTACAGGGAGGGGAAATTCAGGCAAATTCCCATGTAGGAATGGAGCTTGAAATGGATCTCAAATTTTCCAATCAAATTTTTTTACAGGGGATTGAATTTCCTTGATTCTAGATACCTTGAACATTCTCATATCATTAATTTGTTTTCAATTCCCTAAGCATATCTCTTATGCATCAAAAGTCCCTCATACACTATAAGGGAACTGTCTATTTTTTCCTAGATGGTCACATTCCTTCACAAGTGTAATTGGAAGAGGGAAATCACAGGGAAAACCAAGCTATTTTCCATACGGGACACCCACAGAATCTCCTTGTGTTGCATGGCCCCAGGTATAGTAATTTAATCATTCAGTTGTGGCTCATGCACTCATGCAGTCATGATTGTGAAGTCACAAAACTTAGAAAGCCCCTTTTTTTACATGTCATGTACAGTTGGGTACAACATGCTTACAAATTTTTTTGTAAGCATTGAAAGTAGGTAGGTCCTATATCAAGCAGCCGCATTGATTCAAAAGATTGCAAATATGGTAAGAAAAAATTCCTACCAGTAGAAGACTAGAGTAGGAAGGTCCCTTCCAATTTGTAGGTCCATAGGTGCCATATCGAGCACATTACAATTTAGAGGAGGGACTCTGTTTTTATGAGGGAGGAGTCAAAAAGTTTGTAAGCAACTTGTACCCGACTGTACATAAGAAATTAAGAATCTAAACGCGGAGAAGTGTATTATTGTGTATTGCTACCAAAAGAGAATGCCAATGCAGGATTTTGAAGCTAATGTGGGAGTCTCATATAAATGATTTTGAGAAGGATTAGAATCCATTATTCCAGCCTCAAATGCTGTAATTGTATGTAAGTCTTCCAACTCATTGAAAATTCTACTTCTATTTTGCAGATTAGGTAATGAAAATCACTTTTATCTAGAAGGATCTGATTTTGGTTCACTTCAAAACAAATGACATTAATTTTGCGTTAGCGTTATGTCTGCTACTCTGGTATGTAATACTAATTCAATCATGCGTGGGGAATTGGTAGGTGCCAACTCATTTTCGATAAGCAATCCATGTCAGTCCTTAGTTGCCACTCCGATCCTTAGACCATACTTAGGTACACAAATTTATCGGCTGCTGAATCATATATACATATTGCAAAAGAGTACCGACATTTTCTTGGGACAAATGGGTCTAAAACTTTGCAACAAGCAGATTGTTAACTACAATTTGTCTACATGTGAGTACTACTCCATCATGCTTTGTACGAAGCTTTGTGCTACTAGCTAACAAGGATGCTTTATTGCAGAATAATCACTGGAGTATGTACGTCGCACTAATTCCAGCTCTGTTAGTCTTTACGGTCAACATGCCTATTCCCGTCCGCCTGCCCATTCCCGGGACCTAGGATCCAGCTTAAAACCATGACTCTACAGTGCAAAACCGTGACTGATAAGACCGGTTACCATCACATGCCCAGGCCAGTTTTAGGCTTGATTTTGTCTACTTATGGGTTTAGTCATCTCGGCACTATGTCAGGAGCATCTCAAATATAGCTTGACACTTTCACGTTTCTACGGCAGACTATGTCCACTTACAGGCATCTACTAATCCAGACTTCAAAAATTCACTGTAAATTGAGTTTTTATCGAAAATAAAAAATTTGAGTTACATTTTGAGTTACATTTGAGTTACATTTGAGTTACATTTTGAGTTAAATTTGAGTTACATCTTCCTCTTCCATTTGCTAAGTTGGGGAAAAAAATTCACAGTCTGATTCTATGTGTAAGTGGGCGATTTGGTTAAACGGACGGGAATAGGCAGGCTGACCTTCGGCCCCATCTTCCGAATTAGAAATGGAATGTCCATCCGCAACGGACTTCGGGACAGGCTCCTCTTCAGTGACGTCGAAGGTATGAATTGCAATTGCGTTGCCTGGTAAAAAAACAATGGATCTTGTGGGCGTTTGTATGGTACGGTTCACTAACTCCTCTCAGTGAGTTAACTACATTTTGGTGCCCATTTGTTTAAAAGGCTAACTTTCAAACCAATTTGAAAATTATGTAGCAATGATTCAATGAAAAATGAGTGAACTAACTTCTAGATTTATGTACATATTATCCAAAAACACAAAAATTAGAATGTTAAAATGAACTTATATTGAAGATTTTGAGTATCAAACTCCTATTTTAATAACTGTTTTACCAATTTATGATCAAAATTTGAATGTAAATTTAGCTCACATTTGATTCTATATTTAAAAATCTAAAAATAAGGAAACTTGCATAATTTCATTCTCAAGTACATTCAAAAAAGAAATCCATCAAAAAAGTTTTTTAAAATAGAGAAACAATTGATCCCTCCCAGAAATAACACATTTTAAAATTTGAAACTTTAAAAAAAATTAAAAAATTGGAAGATATTTTCTTCACATATTTGAACACTGGAAAAATTCATAGCTTAAAATTCCATCCACAACCCTCTATTCTCTATCTCTTTAAGAATTTAGACTGCATATTACGCACTATGACAATGCACTAGTTTACCCTTTGTTTCATAATCCATGAAAATATGATGCCAAATTTTTAATTTTGTATCAATTTTTTTCTCTCTAATCGGTATGGTCTATCCTATCTATCCTACCACTTTAGATTTCACAAAAATATTTTTCTCTCTCTCAAATGAATTTTTCAAATTCTCAAAATCCTCAAAAGTGTGCATAGGGACAAGATTTCTAGACAGTGGACCGTACCATACAAACGCCTTTGTTTGTCAACCATTCGATGACTTAAATTCAAAAGACTTGATTTTCCCTTGGATTTCAATACGGGGGCAAGCACAATGAAGTATACCACAAAAATGGAATGCTCAAATTGGAACATGAACCATGCTTACCATGATTACAAATACACCAAAAATTGAAGTGATATTTGATTAACTCTTTATTCTTTTGCATATACTTATGCTTCTAACATGCATAGGCATTATTGTAAGTAGGGTTGTCTTTTTTGACACATTTTTAGCAATGTCTGTTGATCTAGGTCAATGTTGTCTTGGTCGATGTTGTCGAGTTGTTCGACAGGTGTTTAATACGTTACACAACTTGGATGAAATATTCTTGAATATACAAGAATATTCTAAGTATATTATAAAAATATGATATATTCCCATGTAAGAGGTTTATTGTCTATCCTCGACGTCTTGTCAACTGGTTTGACAAGACAACCTTGATATTTGTAAGAATGTGTTTATATCCCAATAACTATACAACCTTTAGGGTTTTGATGACATCAAACTAAATGATAGTAAAATGTAGAGTTCTTGATATTCCACTAAGACGGGAGAAAATTCACATGATAATGGTCTAGTTAGTATTCACTGTCTTCCGCAATGGGGAAGGGTTGTATAGGGTGATGATTGATTCGATAGGTTCGAAAGGTTTAGAGTTCAAAAAGTTTAAAACACTGATTTTTCAAAAAAGTGTGTTTTGAAAGATTTAAAACACTAATTTTTCAAACTTACTTTTGAGTACTATTTATTTAATGATTTTGTAGTATAATTTTTTTGAATTTATCATGCAATTAAATTTTAAAGTACGTTACATAAACTAGTTAAGATGTTGATAGTTTGAATTTTGGCATTCATACTAGAACTTCTACTTAAAAAATAAAGTAATTTTGAATTCATATTACTAGTTCTTTAAAATCAAGGTCCATGTTCAAAAGAAACCATGATCTAAGTTACAAATTGACAATTTATTGATTTCTCACATTGTTCAAGTCATCATAACGTTCTTCAACCCTTGTTGGACCACTCCCTTTACACTGTAGTAGCATTGTAGAGAATTTTCTAATAAACTAAATCAAATCTCCAATCTTCATTGCTTTACCCACTAGAACTTAGAAAAAATGCTCTGCCCATTCCTCTGATCCCATGACAGATGCTTCATGCTTGAGATTTGAAGGTGAGCAGTAGAGGGGCTAAAGAACGTTATGATATACAACACTAAAAGGTAGACCATTAATTAACTACTGGCAGAAAATAATCATTACAAACCATCGTTCCACCCAGATGGCAGCAGGGTATACGCCCGATCCAACTGTCATTGCAAATTTATAATCTGATTTCACATTTTGCCTCTCGCATCAACTTCTTCATCCCTTTCACAAGAAGATTTCGGAATGTTAGTCCTTGGGGCTAATGGACTAATGGGGGGCTAATCCCCCAATAATGGGGGCTAATCCCTCAAACTCTGGCCGTGGCTAATATACTTTAGCCGGGACAAGCGGACCATTTTGGGGCTAATGTCTTCATAACAAAGAGTTCTTGAGTTAAGAAACCTAGTGCTACGGGGGGCTAAAAGGGGGACTATCGCATGAAGCATTAGCCCCGGCTAAGTCCTCCAAAATTTGTAGGGTTTGCCGCAAGTCAATCATGCGACGCTCATAAGCCGCTGTAAGCATGGTCGACTGTTCGTTATTTTGACGTTGCAAATCGGCTCTCTCTGTCTCCAGTTCGCTCACCCAGGCAGATAGCTCGCTTATCGGCCTCCCATTTGCAGTGAGCACAACGCCTGGCCTGATATGCAAGGTGAATCCCTAAGATGATGCCAACTGTACTGATGCCTGCAATACGATGATGTCAATCTCCGTGTCAAACTCCGTGTGAGTGGGATGCTCCTGGGTTGATCCTTCCATGCTTGCAGCAATACCTCTGACCAACCACGGATTGTTGGGGCGCGGTGGGATGATGTTGTCTGAAGCTGCAGCAGCACTCTCAGTTGGGCTATCGTCGCTCGGCCCTGCACCAGCTCCACTGCCATAGAGAGGAATGATGTCCAGGTCCGCTCTCAAAATGTGTCTGCAAAGTGGGCACCGGCACGGCTTGGGTCCGTTTACGAACCACAGACTAGTATATGCATGACCAGCAGAAGACATGCCCACACATCGCTGCAACTGGATCCGTTGGGGGCTCCAAGTAGATATGGCACTTCAACACATCCTTTCGCTTTGAACAGGGTAGGTCTGACTTTTCATCGACAATGCCGGAGGTCGTTGACAACGGAGGACTGCTTCGTTCCATAACTCTTGGGGTGTGACTAGTACTACTAGTTTCAACTTAGTCTCACTACTACTCTGCACTAGTGCTCTTCGGCACTTCCGCACTTTGTTAGCTGGATATATGCGACTTGCACAAATTACGGACACAATGCGCATTCCGATAGATACACGAGATGCATATGCAAAGTGAGTACCGAAGATAGGAAAAGCTGATTTACGTTACCGGAGCCCAATGCTTTTTAGTCCTCAGTCCACTCTGACTAGCACAAGCTCTAATGGAATCCCTTATGGATCTCACTAAGAAATTGTGATTATGGCATGGGGACCCTGCTCCTGTGCGCTTATAAATGCCTGAGTGGTGCAGCCTTAGTGGTGAGATTCGCCCGGAGTCGTTGTTTAGCCTCAGGACTCGGGACCTCGTGATCAAGCCTCGGAAGTAGGAGGAGTTGATCCAGTTGGGTCGTTCAAGACTTCAAGTCCAGCTCGGTAGTGCGCTAGCTGTTACACTTGTAATCTTGATAGCAGAGCCCCAAGTAGTCCAATGTGGGAGTTGGTTTCGTCGTTCAGATCAAGCCTCGGTTAGGAATTCAACGCCCAATCGCCCATGTCGGCAAGATCGAAGCTTGTGGATCTAATTGGTGTGAGGCGTTAATGATCATGAATATTAGAGTTAACCAAAAAGCCACCCCAAAGAGGAAAGTTTTGGCAAACTCGTATTGAATTCCTCTTGAACTCATGTTGAAATATAAATAGACCAAAAAGTAGTCTATGATAAGTGGGGTGACAATTTAAAGCAAGGCGGTGTCATTATTATCCACACCTCGTTATGACTCCCACATCTTTCACCAAAGTTCCAAGCCCATGACCCACAAGGGGACAATCTATGACACGACACAATTCAACCCAAGTATAGTTCAATATAGAGGTTAGAAGTAGAGCAAAAAGAGAGGTTAGATGGGCTTCTTTTGGGTTAACTCAATTCATTCGTTAACTTTGGTTCGTATCTTGTGTTAAAATTAAACTCACTTAGATCCATACCAAATCTAGCGTTAGCATTAAGAGCTTTGTGCATTTGAATCTGAGACACAATTTTGGAGCTCGGAAACAAGCCACTTTAACCAATACGACAATTATCACTTAAGGTTCAAACCTAGGGAAGTCACTGTCAAAAAATTAGACAATCATGAGAGAACAAAAAGGGTGTCTTGAAAATTTTAAGACAATTTGTAAATTCATTTGAGATAAAATTTATAAATTTTTATAAGTAATGTAGGGTGTTTAACTGTTTTAAAAACCAATTTAAGAATATTCAATGAATATTCCGAATATATATCATGAATATACCCTTAATATACTATAAATAGTAGAATATTCCAATTGTTTCATAGCCCTCCATTAAATACCACTTGTCCACTCATGTATCCCAAAATTCATACTAAATAACTTCCCCAATGGGTTCAAAGGGAACTTCCAGACAAGTCCATGTCACCATTTTAAGACCTTAATTTGATCCCTGAAATCAAATGTATGTGTATTCAATGAGGACTTGGGTATGGATTGACTAATTTAGGTTAACCCCTAAAATTCCTTGACCGTATTCTCACAAAAAACCATGAAAAACGCAGCATTTGGAAGTTGCAGAAGAAATCATATGTTTTTTATTTTTTTCATCATTTAACCGTAAGATCTAATACCCAACTTGAATTTTCATGTGAGCACAAAATTTGAGAGCAAAATGACCATTAGATTCTTAGATTATAAGGATCAAAGTTGCAAAAGAAGATTTTTTGGGGTTCAATCCGGTGACAAATTTGAACTTTAGAAATTAATATCTTTTTTTTGAATGGGTTAGAAATTCATTGAATGGCAAGGCCACGTTAACAATTGAGTTAAGTCTTCAAATATAAAATCTTGTAAGAAAAAAGCTCATATTAATTTTTTCATAAAACAATTACTAGAAGTGGGTACAAAGTGAAAGGAAAAAGAAAATCATTAATAAGTTTGACATGGAATTGTAAAATGTCAATTTTAACGGTGAGAATGTTGTACTTGGAAATCTTCACCTAGTGCCTTTTATTTCATTAAAAAATATTGAAAATTGAGTTTAGAAATGAGCTTCAAAGTTTTTTTGGTCCAAACTGCCCAAAAAACAGATCTCCTCATAACTTTTATCCCATTGCTCAAAATGGGTACATTTAAAGCTTCATTTGTAGATAAAGATCAACCAATCATGAATCAAAAAAGAAATTTTGAAAAAGAGTAAAAAAAAAAAAAAAATCTTGCTGCCCGATCTCGCTTCAAAAACTTCAAATGCTTATAACTTTTGCAATACTTATCGGAATGACATGAAACGAAGTGCGACATGTAGAGTGTAGTTTTTGGAAGCTACACTGAAATTTTCATTGAAATTTTTAAAAGTATGAGGTCCTTGGAGGCTGCCCAAAAAGTGGAACGATCAGAATATGGTCGCTCAGAATTTTAGGGGTTAACAGGTATATTTTTCTGTGCAATTATTTATTACCCTACGCTATTGTCAGATTCAACGTATATTAAAAATTGAGTTGTTGAAAATCTTCAAAATTTTTGAAAGCTAAATGTTGAATGTCAAGAAAATTTCCAAAACATTGACTATTAAATATCGCCTTTGATTATGGCTATTTTTAATACAATCTACTCAAAATTTGAAAAAATGTAGAATTTTCAAAAGTTTAGAAACTAAATGAATAAAGCTCTAAGGCTCTAAAATTAGTTCAAATTGTCTTATGCTTGCCGGATCTGACCATAGCATACGTTATTGTGGGGATGGATTTTTTACGTAAAAAATTACTTTGAGCCATGACGAGTTTTCTCAAGGGTAAATTTAATGTCACTTATAGGAGATTTTGGGCTTTTGAGCATTCTTTTTGTCCAAGGTTGAAAAACGTGGTGATGTAAGGTTTTGTTGTCTTTTCCTAAAATGTACAGGGCTTTTAGTTGGGGTAGTTCTTTGTGACACTCATAAAAATTCTAGCGTCAAAAATATACTCCAAGCAAAGATTCCAAACAAATAACATAATAGACCAGTAAAACTGATATCCCAAAATATGCCCTAGTAGAAGATATAACTATTGTTTTAGTGGGTGGAAACACTCTACGGAGGGTGGAGAATGTTGTCACAAAGCTTACTTTAAGCTCTTTCACAATTTTAAATATATTTAAATGAACATTTTAGACTTTTGTGGTGATGGAACTATGTTGAGCCTAGTGAATTTTTTGGTTTACAAAAGAAACTCAGACAAGTCACTATGTATATCTAGTGTGTCCTTGTTTTTTAAGTTCTAGGGTGCAATATCACCAGCCCAGTTATACACAAAAGCACTCCTTTAACCCTTAAACGTACCACTCCTTTGTAGGAAAGTCAAACTACACAATTTAGCCTTCAAGATTTATCAAAATATATTTTGTAATATTTTTCATGCATGGAATTGAATGTTTCCTATCAGTCTTGAAATTTTCAGATTTTTTTTGATTTAATACGGCCTTTTTAACAAATTTTTAAGTCAAATACTTCAAAAAATAAATTTTATTACAAAAAAGCTTTAAAAAATTAATATTTTTTTGGTAGCAGGTACAAATTACAATGGAGAATCACATGATATGTTTTCCATAGAATTTTTTTATTTAAATTTTGAAATTCGAAAGGTGAACATCCTATGTAGTGTAATTCAAACCTTGAGCTACAAAGCTTGCACAAGCAATAAAATACTCAATAATTGGAATTTTTAAGATTTGAAAAGTGGAGTACAAACTAGACTTAATAAACTTCATTTTCTTAGTTGGGTGTATTAGCGACAAAAGTCATCTTCAAGATCAAAATTGGGTTTGACCAACAAACGTCCAGAAACTAGACGCTGGGACGTTTAGGGGTTAATAAGGAAGTCAATGGATTATTGCTGACTCATTTATTTGCACATGGATATCCAGTTGCACTTCTTTTTGAGGGATCTCGTTCGAAAATCAATTAGAGAGTGTTCGGTAATCATGCTCTTCTATATATTTCTCCTTGTGTACGTTCCGTCGTAGAAATGGAACATCCACCCGCGACAGACTCCGGGACGGGCTGCTCTTCACTGAAGCGGAAGGCACGCAGTGGGAGAGATTCTTATTCTGAACCTTCAGTGTTGCATTAAAAATTCAATCCCAAGGCAACATTCCTTGCGCAGGCTTTGCCCAGGGGTGCACTTTACTAAACACGTACAAGTATAAGTGAGTGCACAAAAGGGATATTAATTTTAACACTGCCATAATTATGACAAATACATACAATAAGCATATTAAGAGTTACTTGAAAATATTGACGTATACTTACATTAAACATATATTTGTATACAAAGGTTTTTAGACATATAACCCCTCAAAGATACAAAGTGTTTATAGAGGGGTCATGAACACAAGTGATTCTCAAACATGAAGCTTTGTGGATCTCCAACTCTGTAGGTAATGTGTCACCATAGTTTGCGAAAAATTCAAAATTAGAAATTCAATGAGAACAAAGAGTTCCCAAACATGAGATTTTTCGTTCCGAAACATGTAAGTTCACTGTTCAATGGTGGGACATGATGGCAAACATGTTCTTTAAAAACACATGAATATTCTTTGAATAAGCTTAAATATTTCCTTATTGGTCGGACATGAGGTTTGTCAGACTGAAATGGTTGAACATGCGGTTTAATCACGCAAACGAACACATACACAATTTGATTTTGGTTTTCTAAGTTGCGCCTATATAAATCTTGAAAAATTACTACCATTCAACTAATTGATCACATTGTGTTGAATAATTTTAACTTTGAATTTGTCAAAATGTCAAATATTGACACCATCAAATCCTCAGTCTGGAATCTAGCTTTTATAGTGCTCATCACTTGTCTGTCACAATTATGCCACTCTGAAACACACCATATTAGGTTATTTGACTACGCATGTGAATACCTTGAAGGCAGATCAGTGTGTTCTGTCTATTACATGTGTCATGAGGGAAAAATACGGATATTGAATACAATGGCCAATTTAAGTTCAGGACGTTTTATATTATAAGTTCTTTTGTTGATCGCCAAGTAACAATCGCCAGATATGGTATGTAGCCATCTCGGCCATACTAGACTTTAGCTTTCTCTGATTCTTTTAAAGCATTACAAACTAAAAAGTTAGGGTTGCCGCAAAATCAAATCATGTTGGATTCATACAGATCTCTACACTACAGAATTTGAACCTCTCGAGTGGGAAATAAGAGCACAGTTACTGGCCATCGATGTCCCCTTCTCAAAGCTCTTCTAATCTTATACTGATATTTCCCTATTAAAGCTCTAAAACTTGTTCTAGTTCAACTAAGTTCCAGTAAGCACTCCAGAATGAGCAGGAATATTCTCATTGATCAAGGGCATAAATTCTATGCTGGCTGGCATCTAATACCTCTTCTTCACATTTGCGGTACATTGTATATGAAAAAAATGAATTATTAGATTTGGATTTGGAAATTAAATTCATTGAAATTACACAACACAGGAAAATCCTCAGGAAGTTCCACATTATGAGGTGAGAATTTCATTACAAATCTTCATATTGGTGCAACAAATTCCTTTCATGAAGACATTGATGAGGGGAATTCTTTGCTATGATTTATGAATGTATGAGCCTACATGGGAAATAATGAATTTCTAACAGTGAATTTGGTTTCTCCAATAGCAATTGTGCATACAAAAGTTTGGTCATTGGACGTGCCCTTCAAATATGGTCAAATATTTTGATTTCAAGGGGCCGGGAGCGAGGCCGGGAGACTAATCCAGTGGGCTTGGCTATATGGATTGATAGGCTATCAATTCAGATGCCCCGTGAAAACCATGATTGCAACCAATTGAAATAGATGTAATCTGTGACTTAAAAACAATAGATCTTGTTTGTATGTCAACCACTCAATGACTTAAATTCAAAAGACTTGATTTTCCCTTTTTGTTTTCAATATGGGGGCAATCACAATGAAGTGTACCACAGAAAGGAATGCTCAAATTGGAAAATGAACCATGCTTACAAAAACACTAATAAGTGAAGTGAAGTATATTATATATACTTTTTTCAAAGTTTTCATGAACTTCAATTTCAAGTACGTTGCATAAGTAAATTAAGATTTTTGATAGTTTAAATTTAGACATTTATACTAGACTTTCTAATTGAAAAGGAGAAGTAATTTTTGAATTCATTTTTAAAGATTTGAGTAGATTAAACATCATCTTTACGAGCTAAAAAGTTGAGTTTTTAAAGTCAAAATAATCTAATGAAGCTAAAAGAAAATCAGACAATAAGTTCAACTCACTTGAAAAACACTTTTTTGCACTTGAAGAGCACTTTATTGTACTTGAAATTTTGCACTTTTTGAGTGCACTTTACTGTGCTTGTTCCCATACATTCAGCAATATTGAAAAATCAAGGTTCATGAAAGAGACCATGACGGCATGACCTATACATACTGACGATTTATTAATTTCTCTCAATGTTCAAGTCATATACAGTATTGAGACCCGCTTCACATTTCAGGCAACGGCAACTCTCTTTGCGGCTATGACAACCTCCTATTGGCTCACAAGTAAATGATTGCCACTTGCGCCTTCATACTAATGGCAAAGGCAACTCTCCACGTGATTCCTTCATAGATGAAAAAGCAATCTTAAGTATTATTGATTGGCAATAGGTTCCTACGAGGGGACTTTGCCCAAAAGCTCCTCAAATTTGGGCTTTCTCATGAAACATACTTGTCTCGTCTCAACCATGCACTTTCCTTACAACTTGAGATGATGTGACTAGCAATAAATGTGTTTTACACTGCCGCAGCTTCTCTACCACTCCCTGTAATGTGAAGCAGGCCTGAAAGGCCCGCCATCAACAAACTACTGGCTGAAAATAATCATAATAATCCATCATTCAACACGCGTGGGAACAGGCTATTTGTGAGATCCAACTATTGCTACATTCCGACTTTTGCATATAAATCTTCACCGATTTGCCCCAAGTTGATCAGGAGATGTTCATTAGCCGCTCTCACAGGGGTCCCATACATTTTTGCCAGGGTAAAAAGTGGATAGTTTGGCCTCATTTTTTACCCCATTTAGCACTATGTCCAAATGTGCAAATTGGGAGTCGGGGGTTAAACTTTGACTCCCTTTCTGGAACCTTCACCGGGGTAAAACAAAGTTTATAGGGGTAAAACCATGGTGCTTTTGACAGGCGTGGGGGCCAAAAAAACTGCCCTGGGGTAAAAAATCCTCATTTTTACCTCCCCACCCAAGTTTGGCCCCAGAGTCAAACTGTGAGGGTTCCTTGTGCCTAAGCATGGTGGCCAATTCGTTATTATAACATTGCAAATTGGCTCTCTGTCTCCAGATTGCTCAAAGCAGGCGGATTGCAAGATGAACCCAAGAGATGAGGCCAACCGTGCTGGTGCCTGCAATGCGTCTGTCTTCGTCTCGGTGCTCCATTTTGCAAAGCAAGGATAGGTTGAATTGCACCTCATCATTCTCCAGGGCTTGCTCCTGCTCCCGGATGAGCTGGCCCCTCACGTCGCTCAGCAGATCTGCCCGCATGGTGTGTGTGCGCTCTTTCTCTTCATTAATTAAGCATGCCCTGCTAAACTTCCATGCGAGCTTCTCATATCAAACTGGACCGCACGCCGGCTGCTGCTTTGGGCTTGCTCATGGAAATATTATTGCCAGCACTTGCAGAAAGAATAGTATGTCTGGCCCTGCAGAGGCCACGGATTTGACGATGGGAAATTTGTGGACTGTTTCTTCCAGTAATTCGGCTCTGCAAATTGGGCATGCATATGGGCGCGCTGGTCCGCCTTGAATTGGAATGCTTCGTTCATGCATGACCAGCAGAATAAGGCCTGCTTTACATGAGGGATCGAGGCCTTCAAAATTTGACACCAATTAGAGTTATCCTTAAAGTCACCTTGTGTTTGAATAAGATACCGTGAATTTTGCATTAATGTACTCTTATTTGTTCACCCCAAATAGTTAAAAGGTAGGGAAGAGCTTAGTGGTCTCTCATTATTAGGTGTGTAAGAGCTTGGTGGTCTTCAAACTCATGGAAAACTAGTTTAGCCGTCTTTCTTGACGGCTAAATTAGTTTCCCCTGAATTTAGAGACCACCAAGCTCTTACGCACCTAACAATGATAGACCACCAAGCTTTTCCATACTTTTTAACTATTTGGGGTGAACAAATAAGAGTACATTAAAGCAAAATTCACGGTATCTTATTCAAACACAAGGTGACTTTAAGGATAACTCTATTAATTCACAGAAACTATTGTCATGCCCTGCACAACTTCCATGCCAGCTTCTCATATCAAATTGGGAGAAAGCTCTGAGGGAAATGAATTGGGTTTTCATTTTGGTCAAACGGTCAGACTCAATTCACTTCCCGCGCGATGTGTCAGATTTTTCTTTAGTTCATTAAAATATAGTTTTAGCCTATTAGAATATGAATTTTAGGACATGGCCTTGACTCCATCATGCAAAGGCCTTGGGGTTGATTTCGTGGATCAACCCCAACAAGGATTCATGCATATATGTCAAAGCTCCAAATTGGCCATGGCCCCTCATGTCGGACCTAAGTGACCGCAAGTAGTTGCTATTGGATTGGTGGCGGGGTCTTTGCAGCAGATGTCGCAAGAGAGAAGCCACAAATCAAATTCATTTGTGGGATGGTCAACGGATGTTTTGACAAGCATCCGTTCTAAAGCTTGTCTAAAAAAGTGCCTATTTCAGGAACGAAATGACAGCAGGAGTAATAGATATCAAAGGCGAGAGAAGCCGAAAGTATTTCGTGACATGAACTAAATGACTGAGCACTTTAATAAGTATCAGTCGATCACGCTCCATGGTAGAACTGTGAGTCTGACTTGCCAAGCTAGTGCCGGGATAGATGACGATCTATGGGACTGTCATAGTTTACAAATCACAATCTTGGAGATAGCCCGTAAGCCACAATTTAGCAGCAATTATGGAAGTTTTTGCCCAGGGAAGTCACTGTTAAAAATTTGGAAACCATGAGAGAACAAATATAGGGTGTCTTTTATTCATTTGAGATAAAAATTATAAACTTTTCGAAGTAAGATAGGGTGTGAAACCAAATTGGGAAAACCAAATTTCAAAGTAAAACCAAATTGGGAATATTTTATGAATATTCCTAAAATATACCACAAATATACCCTAAATATACTATAAACAATATAATATTCCAATTATTTCATAGTCCTTCATTAAATACCCTTTGTTCGCTCATGTATACCAAAATTTACACTAAGTGATTTCTCCGAGAGTTTTTGCTACTAGAGCCATTATTATTCGTTGAAATGGCTGAAGTACAAGATATTGGGTCTTTTCCAGACGTACGCATGTCCTGGTTTTTAGAAAATTGTGCACTTGAGTTGAATGGTACAATTTTGCCACTCTCAAATGAGACATGTTCACGAACTGAAAGGAACTCTTGACTATTCCAATGTTCTCTTCTAGGTTCGCAAGAAGCAAGGTACGTCCCGGCCAACCAAGGTATGATCAGAACTACTTAATTAATTTACTGCTACATTAGACTTACTCATGGATCAGTAACAACTTACTACCGAGGCCGGCCAAATTATTGTTAGTACTAGCTTCCAAGGCTTGATGTGAAAAATAAAAATTAGACCGAATTCCACGAGGTCCTGACATGAGTCCCGACTCCCGAGGCTAATTAACAACGACATAGGGCGAATCCGCGAATCTCACCACCGAGGCTGCAACATCAGGCCTATATAAGCATACAGGGGCAGGGCCCTCATACCATATTCACAACTTTTCTGAGCTTACAGTGTGATGAGAGCTTCAATTTGTTAGTGCCAATTTGTTTATTTGCAACTTTGTTAGTGCCAATTTGTTTATTTGCAACTTACATCTTTATCTGATAGTTCAGGTTTCAGTGCCGAGTAATCGAAGAGCTCTAATAAGCATCGTCGAAATTGTGCCATGGCCGCACGTCAAACTTTCATTGACCATCGCAGGAATGAATTGGATTCGTGGTTGCAGTCTTGTGACATCTGCATAGACCTTGCCACCAATTCAATAGTAGCTGTTTGCGGGCACTTATTCTGCCAGTCATGCTTGAACGAAGCATTTGATGGCGGACTAGAGCGACGAAATGTATGCCCAATTTGTAGTGGCGAATTACCAGATGAAACGGCCCCAAGATTTCCCATTGTGCAATCCGTGGCATCTGTAGGACAGACCAGGGCTAGACGTACTATTGTTTCAGAAGCAGCTGCACGTGCTGGCAATAATATTCCAATGACCGAGCCCACAGCAATTAGAATATCAGAAGCTCGCCTCAACGTTGTGCAGAACATCATCAGGAATTTCCGACCCCACTGATTCTGCACTGATTCAGTGCGTTTATCGTTAAACACTGATTCCGCACGTCATACGTGCATTTAGAAGTGTCGTTACGGTACGGAAGTGACATGCATTACTAGAGTGTCGATGCAGTGTCTTTTCAATGATTATCAAAAAAGTGTTGTTTCCGCACGAAAGTCGTGCTTGACGGAATCCGTGCGTTAATCGTGTATTTACATCACATGGCTGATAAGACACGGATAACGTGCGGTTTTAGTTAATGCGAATTCAGTATCGTATACGTATCATATTAATGCCATTTATTATATTCGTGCGATTTCAGTATCTATTATAATGCAAATTATTTTCGTACGACATCCGTGTACAATATTTTAATATATTTTTGGAATCTTTTGGAATCTTTTGGAATCTTTCAAAATATTTTATATTGTTTTGGATTATTTTGGAATATTCCAAGAATCTTCTTTAAATTATACTTCCGGTTTAATTTCCCAAAACATTTTTAGATCTTCATTTATAAAGTTTAGAAGCAATACACATTAAAATTTCAAAGAAATGACATTTTATATTTTTAGAATTCAAATTTGATATTATTGGTTATCATTGTACTTTCCATCATAGGAGCAAAAAAGAAAATAGCTCACAACCACCACAATTTTGGCAAAAAATAAATAAATTCAAAATATTATGAAAAAAATCCCAGATATAGAAAACGTCATGCATAATCTAGTGCAAAAAAAAGTTTTGGAAAAAAAGTTTTTTTCACATAGTTAAAAACATTCAAAGTCCGATGAAAATAAAAGTTTGATAATTACCACTGGAGTTCTATTCTATGCATGAAGAGTTTGAGGTGGCTTGGTGGTTAGGAACTTGGGTGGCAACCGGGAGGTTGAGAGTTCAAATCCCACCGTTGGCGATAGAGCTTGGTTAGCTATGGTGGGCCCCACCGCATGTGCGGGCAATTTCCGTGTAGTTGAAGTGGGTAGTGAGGAAAGTAATTATTTTATATTATATTATATTATATTTTTTAATAATATTATTTTGATCAAATTTAGATATAGAAAGAAAATAAAATTTAGATATGGAAAAAGATGATGTCGCACGAAAAACGCACTGAATCAGTGTAGTTTTAAAGACGATTAAAACACGACATTTGACGACTATAAAGAGTGCTGAATTCATACGTTTTCAATGGATGTATCAATCGTGTCGAATCAGTACTATATCCGCTTGTACGAACATCGTGTCATATCAGTGTAGTTGCGATGAATGACGCAACAATGCGGAATCAGTGCGAAAATCGTACGAACCCTTGAAATATCGGAAATCGCACTGAATCAGTGCAAAATCAGTGGGGTCCGAAATTCCTGATGATGCTTGATGCGGAAAGAGAGCGCACACACAACAGGCAAGTGGATCTAATGCGGCATTTCAGCAACTTGAGGGGCCAGCGCATCCGGGAGCTGGAGCAAGCCTTTGAAAATATAGTGGAAATGAACTTAGCCTTACTTCGCGAGTTGGAGGACCGAGACGAAGAAATTCGTAGACTGCAACGCCGCATTGTGGAGTTGGAAAATCCCACAATTCACGCAGGCAATATTGCCTTGGGAATGAATTTAGTGGAACACCAAAGATTCGGAAGAAGAATCAATCCAACCCCAATAGCTACCCGACTTGATGCCATTGTCAACTTACACACTGAAGAGCAGCCTATCCCCGAGTTTGTCGAAGATGGAAGCTCTTCTACGAATTCAGAAGCGAGGGCCTAAAGACTAGTCAATAGAGCTAGAATTAATATAACACACACCAGTGAACATTCTGAAATTCATCGTTTTTAGCTATTGCACTAGCTCAGTGCTTCATAAAGTCATGAAGGAGTAGTACTCACATGTAGACAAATTGTAGTTAACAAGCTGGTTGTTTGTTGCAATTTTAGACCCACGGACACCAAGAAAACTGTATTCAATTGAAATTGAGAATGCAATAAAGTTGTGTACCTAATATAGAGTAATGGACTAAAGAATGGAAACCAAGGATTGATACATATGGTTATGAAAAGTAATTTAGTATCTACCAAATTGCCACAGGACAAATTAGTATTATCAAACATTAGAAGTATTTGAAATGTGTTTTGGTTTGTCATCCCTCTTTGTAACTCCTCTTTGGAATTCCTCTTTGTAACTCTTCTTTGTATGATCCCGTCTTTGTAAGTTGTAACTCCTCTTTGAATCCCCTCTTTGGTCCACAACTCCACATTGAATACATATCAATTCTTTTTTAGATTTCATTTGAATTCCTATTCAACTTTGTGTATTTTTTGCATGATAACTCATTAAATCATAATTTCATTGTACAGTCTATTAACATTGAATTGGTAGTTTCCCCAAATTGGTATATTGGTCGCACCCTTGAAACTTCATGCCCAAAGAAAGGACTAAAAGACAGTTTGCAATTCACTGGTTGTTAAAATTTCATTAGTCCTTAATTTTATCCCAATCATTCAAAGCAAAACACTTTGATAATGACTTCAATTTTATAGGGTGTCTTTTAAAAAGAACACCATCCAACACACCATATTTTTCAAATACTTCTATAATGCCAATCCAAAATTAACGATATACAGGTTTAAGTGACAACCAAGATTTGATCCTAGCTTCCACAATTCATTTTTAAGACCTAATCTCCAAAATAGAACTAGACTTATCAATGAATCGTAACTACAATTGCAAGAGGCTAGAGTTATGATTCAAATCCTTTATTCATTTGAGACTGCCATGTTAGCTTCAAAATTATGCATTTGCCTGGTAGCAATACACACACTAAAACAAAAAATTACTTTTTTTTTTCTATAGGTAAGGATGAATGTCTTTCAACCAACAATTAAATATCAGATGTATTTTGCACAATGATAACTTTGGTGAAATATTTTTCTTTCATTTTCCAAAAGGTTTAACAAGGAATGTATATTTTTCACAATTTTATTCTCAATATTGAAATTGATACAAATTTTAAAAGTGGAAAGTACATGACAGCCATGATAGTCATGATAATACCCAAAACCACCGATTACTTCTTCGCAGTGTTGGGCATGCCATTGATTTGTTTGAATAGTGACATTGGTGGTTTGGAGTCTCAACTGCGGTGGCACTAGGAAAAGTATATATGCAAAGTTGGGGGAACATCCAACCTTACATATTGGTTAAAGAAATTTAACATATATATCATCTGAACAACTAATAAAGCGGCGCTTGTGGATCCCTGGCCATCTTGGGTGTCCCTACTGTACAGAGGATATATATGCGACACAGTGAATGGTGTAAAAACAACATGTACATCATCATTTCACATCATACATCAATTCATGATAGTCATGTCTAGGCTACACTATTTGGAATTGTGATTCTGATGTTGGCAATAACGAGTCATTTAAAAATGTGGGAAGATTCATATCATTGTAGAGAGCTCAGATTCTTAATTGATTATGTAAAGAACCTTGTACACATCTAGAGAAACGGGCTTGCTAAGTACCGTGACTACACAATCATGGCTGCTTGAGTCACAACTGAATGCATTTATCTATACCTAGCCTGTCCCAGGGAATTACTTCTACGGCAGCCAAGTTTTCACATAAGAACCTATGCATAGATGCGCCATCTCTCAATCTCGGTTGCTCAAAGAATGGGTCGAATGTATACTGAATCGGCACTACGGGGTTTAGGAATGCGGTGATCAATTTGCGGCAATGAGCTGCACTATATTTGATGTGTCCACTACGAAATATGAATGGCTAGTGTCAATAAACACACTTTTTAAACTGTTAACTAGTGATGGCTTGAAACAAATGTGGTGTAGAACTTCAATTCGTCTACTTCCAGGCCACCGCATCGATCTCATCCCTGGCTTGTTTGTAGAGCTCCAGCCTTTTAGATAGCTGAACTCTGCGCTCCATCAATGCAGGATCCTCATCCAGCATGGCCGACAATTGCTTTCCCTGCAGACCCGAAACGAAGTATCAGAGAGATGAACCCGTAACGGAGAGGTTATGTAGAAAAGTTTTCTGCCACGGACCTATTCTTACTCGATTAGGAATGCTAACAGGCATTTCAAGAGTATGTTATCCATGATTCATAATAAGGCCTATTATTATAGGGTCAATGGAAATAGTCTAATGTTCCTGGAAATATTGTTCTCAATGTGAAGGTATATGTGACAATATAAGCAGACAATGGTCACCTCACGCTTGCCGATTTGAGTATAGAAATGATCCAGCAAAGAACGTTTCGCTTCTCGCACTTGACAATGAACAGCTGCTTTGGGTAGAGAGTTTCGCAGTTGATCGCAAACCATGCCGATGTAGGCTGACACGTTCGAACCTGCGATCCAAAAGATATTTAATAAGTACAGGATTAAGATCAGAAAAAATGTTCATTAAAAAAATCCGGGAAACTGACCAGTAAGACCCAGACTGTCCCTGTTGTACTCACTCATCAGAAAAACCACATAACAAACTAGTTCTTAAGCTGGCACAGGTGCAAGTCTGCAAGCGAAAATGGTCCATCTATGGTGCTACCGCATAATAAAAATATTTTCCGTATATCCCAACAAGTTGGTTCTATACGTGTTCGGAAACTTCTCATCATTACCAATTCGTCGCAAGTGACCGTCAGTATAACGATCAGATGCTGGTGCAGCTGCATTGCCGCCCTTCCCTTCAATTTCCTGAGGAAGCTTTCGGAAAAAGTCTACGGTCAAATAGCTCGATTCCATATCCACCATCCTCAAGGTGGTCTTCTTACTATCATCCCTCATCCTCTCTAAGGCCTCAATGGCTGCTTGAGCGAGCTCTCCTTGGAGTGATGGAAACCTTTTCAGCTCCTGCACAATCAAAGTTGTTGTTAGAACATGAGGTCTTCTGTAGTCAGTACACTGCTTTGGCATGCAGTGTCTGCAACTGAGAATCACATGACCGAACAAAGAAACTCAATCGAATCTCCCAGCCATGGGACAGCAAAGAAATATATTACAATGAAACACAAGGAGAAATATAAAAGAGCATGATTACCGAACACTCTCCAATTGATTTTCGAACGAGATCCCTCAGAATGAAGTGCACCTGAAATTCCATTTGCGAAGAAACGAATTAGCGAAGATCCATTGACTTCATTATCAAAACTAGGGTGATCATCTTTAGAATTAGCAGTGAACCTGCACATAATCCTGCGTGCGATCCTAGCAGCAGATTAGATACATGTATTAATGGCAGAGTCATAATATGTAAGGACGGAGTTATTAAACTGTTGAAGAGGGACGTACTGCATCAACAACTGCCTCTGCTGGGCCTCTAAAGAAATGCAGCGAACTTTCGATAAGGCGCCTGTAACCTTGCTCTGGGGCAATAAGATGGGGCTGGTAGCCATCAGCCTCGGACACAATTCTTCGCACATTCTGCCCAGACAGATGCTTGTCGAAGGGAAGTTTTTTCAACGCGGCTGGCAGTTGATTGTCGAAAACAGAATATATTTTCTCTCCACCAGGGCGTCTGGAGGATGCAAGAAAATCCAAACTCAATTTAAAATGCAAAGTTCAAAAAATAGTTCTGGCAAAAACAACACAGAGAATGAGCAAAATTTATATGAAAAATCAAGGAGCCCTTTGAACTTACGCTCCCTCCAAATGCTCCTTGAAGATGCGGTCGAATGCTCTGCAAAGTTCCAAGATGGTGTATAGCTGAGCCTGCACATCATTTTATAGTTGGTATAAGTTTCCATATATCATACTCCAAAACTGTGGGTGGAACAGAAAGACAAAGTAGAATTTGGAAAGATGAGTATTAAAATGATAAGCAAAGCTACCCATGAAAATCGGAGTTGACCTAAAAAAAGAAGATTCCTACGTGCCGCTTACCCCAGCATCATTTGCAAGAGGCCTGCCAATTTGATTCAACTCCGATTCAATATCATCGATGCTCTTGTTGATCATAGCTAGAATACTAGGAATCCGTGACTTGATAACAGCTTCCAGATGCTGCAATAGACACAAAAAATATATTGGCGTGAAATATCTACTCACAATTAATAATTTGGAGAGTTCTGGAAGTCATGTATAGAGAAAAAAAAATGGGAACAGCTAAGATGCAACTCGAGGGACTGGAGTTGGAATGGAGCGCTGTTCAATACCTTTGAGAGGAGTTTACCGAGATACTCAGAGCCCATCTTGCTAACCAGGTGACCATAATCTTGGCTGCTCTGAAAGTATTCTCGCTCTCTACGTCTGGCTGCAATCATGTCCACATTTTTGTTGATGTCCTGCTGAGAGCGGTTGACCACTCCTACCCACGGATGCTGTAAACGGTAGGAACGGCCTTCTAGGACCTGTCGACACAACGGAGGAGTTCAAATCATACATTTCCAAAACTTCTTGAGAATGAAAAACTTGTCCAGATGCAAGGTCATTCATTATACAATTCAACTATATATAAACGAAACCAACTCCAGGGCACCAGGAAGGATAGTTCATGAGGAGCAACTGGCACTTACATCAAGAGCATTCGTACCCTTGTCCATGAGATCCAACTTTGTGAGGACACCAAAGGTTCTCTCTCCTGCAAAATGATAGAGATAATCAAACCAACAGGAGTCTTGTTTCAAAGCATTAAGAAATGGCCCTAAAACTAGCCTGATTCGTAGTGTGTTGACTTAAGACACCGACACAGATATGAAGAGGAATCAACATGAAACAAGATGAACTGCACATTCATTTGAAGATATTGATCATCACCATTTGGATCGACTTCTCTTGCTATCTTGATAGCATCTGATGTAGCGATATCTTGATTCGCTGGTGATACAGCAAGAATGATCGAATTTGGCTGCATTAATTATTGTTATAGTTAGTATCATTTAAATGAAAAGATAAATGCAGTGAAGGCACTTAGACGTAAGAACTGTAAAATGCAACTGGGCTGTGTAGTACCAATATACGGGGATCATGAGAAGAGTGGACCAGAAGTACCTTCTCAATGTAAGAGCGGACCATGTCCTCAATGTCTTTTACAATGCTATCGGATTGACCGTCTGCACAAGAATAAATCTTTGAGAAATTGGATAACCCCGAAGTGTTTTCAGGGAGTGAAACCATGACCAATGGTCTAAAGCGGAAAAGAGTTACACAATTACCTCACAAATTAACTGTTTACTAAAACAACGAATATAATCTTGCTACAGAATATGCCAGTAGATCTTACCAACAGCAATCTTGGTAAGACCCGGAAGATCGATGAGAGTCAAGTTCACAACTGCCAAAAAATTGCCATAGTCAGTGCTTGAAGGCAGGAAACCAAATTTTCCAAAAGGAATTCGGTTCCAGAGCAAATGCGAGTTCCATGGAATTCAACTCTATCTCATAGAAACAGAGAGTAATAGCCTACGAGGCTCAAATGAGAACGTACCATTAGGAGAATATACACTCAGATGAATTGGCACAACAGAAATTCCCTTTCCGCGCCCAGTGACTCGGTCGGTCTCATCTGAAATCTCTTTCCTTACAGCAGCTGCAAAGGAGACAGGAAAATATTCAACAACACATCCATCGGTATAACCTGACTTTGTGATTGTGCTCCATCTGCTACTTTGAAATCAATGACCAATAAGAGACGATTGCATCTGACCCTGCTGAGAGATAACTCCAAGGAATCAAAGACAGAATGCCTTCTTGAACATGTAATAAGTTAATAAGGTTGGCAAGTGCTTTGGGATCACACACCAAAGTCATTAAACCGCTTCTTGGGCATGTGAAGGAACTCCGCATACTCGGCAGATTTATCCTCAAGTTTATGCAACTGCAAAACCAACGGCCGCCTAGTAACAATACCTGTGACAGAGAAAATTGGTCAGGTTCACTAACGGATAGAATTTCCAAAAACAATACAGTATTTTGGAGCGCCGGGAGGGTGTGGTTCTCAATACTGAAATTTCATTACATGTATGCCTCCATCACAAACCTCTACATCGCATTTGAAACTCACATTTATACTATCAAGTGCAGATCGTCACAAAATCGGGTAAATCACAAATTTTTATCCAAACTATTTAAATACTCCTGAAGTGAAAACCCCGTACTGACAATTTATTGAAAATACATGCAGCGGGAGATGTTGATGTGAATGTCTCAACGGATCGTACAGCTAGCTCATTGAAATGGCGGATTGACACAGTAACAGTTTTCAGAGCTCAGATCCAGTTTTTAGATCTCTAGATACTTGAGTTCACAATTACAGCGCTTCGAAACACGCCATTTAAACGAATATGACCATTTTGACTTCTGTAACAAATGATACAGCAGTTCCCACAAGCACCAAATATGTTAACCTTGTAATGCCAGGCATTTCAATCGACTGCTTACCAGAACCCCGAGGAAGAAAATCACGTCCCACGATGCTCTCAAGGACAGAAGACTTTCCGGAACTCTGATGAACACATAAAACTTAATTAGAAGTGCGTGCAATACCCATGTTGACCTTCAGAAAGGAAGAAGATGCACAAACTTTTCATTGAACAAGAGCATAAACTAAACTAGTAGAACTCTAGCCTGCATTGCAAAAAGCGAATCCTCACATCATCTTAAAAAGACAAGCGACATGGATCCACAGGGAGATAAAAACAAGATTCCCATGTAGGAAACGCAGACAAATTCGCCACAATTGTAACTTTCCCAGATTAAAATACACTACAATCATCCGAGGAAAGTTACAATTGTGGGAATTTTGTCCCACTTCCATTATGAAATCCCATGTGGGAATGTCGCGATATGCAGAATATTAGGTCATGTCTCTCAAATAATCCAATAAGATAGGTTACCACAAATCAGAAATAGAATGCGCAAGATTAATGAAAGGAGATGGTCTCACCTGCCCTCCTACAACAGCAACTGATGGTAAAGCCTCCCAAAGACTGGCTGCCGCGCCTTCACCTCCATAGTCTCCAAGGGCAGTGCACGCCCTCTGAATCCTGTTGACTAGCCCAATCAAGTTATCCATCTTGACCTCTCCCCCTCAAGCGCTTCACAGGATCCCTTCCCCGTCCAATGCCAGCACCTGCACTTGAAACCCCCGACAGTAAAGATCTTTGAGAAACCAGAAATTTTCAATTCCCGTCACTCAAACATCTTTCTTGTGACATTCTAGACTATCCTGCATTCACCCTGTCATAGTGAAAAGTTGGCACCAAATTCAGAGATTTGAAGGTAAATCAAGAATTAAGAAAAACTTCAAAAAGAAAAAAACAAACATAAACAAAGACTCTTTGTCATTCTCATGATAGTAAGATCTACAAGCATCTTTGTTGTAAGATTCTAGACTATCCTGCATTCGCCCTGTCATAGTGAAAAGTTCGGTAAGACGCAAGAGGTTTGAAAGTAAATAAAGAATTAAGAAAAATCTCAGAAAGAAAAAAAAAAAAAAAAAAAAAAAACATAAAAAAAAGACTCTTTGTGTCATTTTCAAGGTAGCAAGATCTACAGCTGTAACTGAACGACCAATTTTACAATGTGAGAGATCAGTTCTCCAAGTTAAGATCTAGAGTTGCTACCTCGTACTATTGAAATAGTTGGAGGAACGTAAGAGCTTAACGATCCGAACAAGAAAACAGCCACCGACAACCAAGATCGATTACTCAAATTGAAAATGCACAAAAACGGACGGAATAAACAAGGCGCCAGGGGAGTGTTCTTGCCTCTGAATACAGAGAGAATGCCAAACAGGAAAAGAACCCCAAAGGGTGGCGGATCCATGCCAGATCTAAGAAACAACAAACTTACCGGAGAGTTGGCCGCAATGAACCAAATGCAGCAGAGTGGAAAAATGGAGATAATGGCGATCTGAAGGCAAAAAGCAAAGGAGTGAGGGGGTGGATCCCTCGCTCGTTGCAATCTGACAACAAGTTCTACAAAGGTGGCAGAGGAGCGCTGCGGCAGGGGAAGGCTTTCAAGCAGACAGGCAAGTGAAGGAGGAAGCCCATCAGTGAGGCCCGGATGAATGATTGGATGAACCATTGACAGATTGACGAGAAGCAGTTTTCGTTCGTTGGCTGCCCACGAGCTTTCCCCGCCAAGCTCGGAACGGACGTTGACGCGCGGCCCCGCCCTGTCGCAGGTCCACGTCAGTTGCTCGCAAATCTCGATCGTCCGTTGGGCTCTCACCTCCCCAGTCTATTGTGAATGGACAGGCGTAGGCTAACCACCCCTATAATCGTTCGAATATCCATTTGAGCCCGGGGTGCACTCTTTTACGTGTGTGAGGGATCACGTGACTGCACAAGAGGTGGATCAATTTGAACACTACTGCACTATGTATATATGCAAGGAATATATTTAGAGCTGAAAATAGGGTTGTATATTTACATTAGACATATATGCATAATAAATATAGAATATTTTAACGTATACAAGGGGCATTTTAAAGGGGGTCATGAACGCACATGATGCCAACGTTTAATAAAGAGTGCACCCCTCGAGATCTGAGCATGGTTCCTATTATGTGATAGGTAATCTTCATTGGGAAGAGCGTAATAGGTTATAATCGGGACCCAATGGTGACTGGCATGATCCTTGTTACTTAGATACTATTGTTACATGTGTTTTACTTTGAGTAATTCACTAAGTCCTCGCTAATTTTAAAACAATAATATTAAACAATCTACAAAAAATTAGAGGAAATTTTAAATTTTTATACAACCATATTTTGTCCAAAGAGCACTACCTAATTTTAAGACTTTTTTAAAATATACTTGGTAAAATTTGTGTTAGCAATTACTAAACAATGTACCAATGCTAATGCCAATCTAATGAAAGTCAAGGTTAATTCAACAAAAGTTGATGTCAATTTGACTAAAATTGACATTAACTTGGCAATAATCAATGTCAATTCAACAAAAATTGATGTTGACATCATAAAAGTAATCATTCGAACAAAATTCATTTACAATTTGCAAGTAGGTGCAAATTGCTTTCTACGACGTGATGTACCTCGTCTATAAGACATTTTGATCTCTAACTTTGGTTTGCCATCTTTAACCGTTTGGCCATGTAATTTTTGCCTTTAATTCTGACTTTAATTTTAGCCATGTGATTTTTGCCTTTGCCTTTGACTTTGTACTTTTTGACTTTGTTTATGAGATCTTTGACTTTGATTGTGTGGTCTTTCACCATGTCAACCTAGCGTTTGGAATTTTAGTGTATTTTGTGTCCAAAATTGTCTTCAATAGTGGAGTTACAAGTCCAATTTACATGTCAAGAATTTGCACATGTAGACAAGAGAAGTCTTAGTTGCACTTGAAAATCAGATACACTTATAGCAATCAAATTTTTTGAGCTCACAATTCTTCATAAAATTGAGTGAAGTGATATATTAACATAATTGTGATAACACTAGTTAACCCTTAAACGTCAAGAGGGCCTAGACGGGACAGCTTAGAAGACATCTAAATTTTTAGAGGGAAAATTTATATTTTTTACTTTAAAAATTAAAAATTTAAAAAAAAAATTAAAAAACGGCTCTATTGGCCAGCACTGTAACACTGCAGCAATTTTCAAGAAACGACCTCAGCTGCCCCAACCTCAACTCCTGTTCGTTTTGATAACTTTGATTGTTTGCCAATGATTCCACAATCTCCTAAATGAGGCACAAATTTGGAATCTAGATCGTTTTTTCAGTAGCTTTTCAACGCACCAATCCTCGCTTGATTTGGTTGAAAGAATCCACTTTTTTCTTCATTATTCTCTCATAAATAAGCCCATGTGGCTTGCTTTGACGTTTAAGGGTTAAACCCAAGATTCACCTGTAAAAGCTGGGATCTCGAGATGACATCATTATTTTTTTTCAATGGACACTTATTGAGTTTTCTGTTATTTTAGCAAGCTCTAGTGGCTTCACCTCTTTGCAACCAATGTATCCTTGACTCTTGAACTTCATACTTGTAGTTTGAAAGGTTTTTGTAATTGATCATGAATTTGCAATTCTATTTAGTACTCTTCGGCAAACATGGCTTCAATTCCTCACAAACCCTAGTCCAAAGAGATTTGAAAGAAAGAGTTCGTAAGCACCAATAAACCACCTAAGCGGTAACAAATGTCACGAGTCATGTAACGGTCACAATGACACAATGATGCCGCATTTTCCAAGAATCAGAAAACATGGGTTTAATTTTAAATTTATGTGATATCACAGAAGTTATAATCATACTCCCTCCGTCCCACAGTACATACGACTATGGGATTGGAGCAAACTATCAAGGAATAATTGCAAAGTTTTGCCTACATGCAATTATAGAAAGTTTTGTATCCAATGTACTGTGTGTATAAAATCTCACATCAAATGAACGTTCTTTCAAATGGCAACATGTAAAAGATGAGAGGCTTATTAGATCATCAAATAGCACACTGCTCATTGTACACAAATTACTTGGAGCAAAAATGAATTTAAGCTCTTTGAAAATTCTCTCAAGATATACTACTAGACAGTATGTTGTTTTTGTTTCCTTTGGTGAAAAATTGTAAAAAATATTGAGGGTTGAAATTCAGTTAAACATGTTTTATTGTCTTGCTTTTGAGGAAGAAAATTTTAGCCCCCAATATCTTGCTTGTTCTTTCACTAAATTGAGCCAAATAAACACTATCTTCAAGTACAGCTTGAGAGGATTTCAACGAACCTAGGTTAATCATTTGATTCCAAGTGGTTCGTATGCTACAAACATTTGAAAATTGGTATCATCTAATAAGGGACCAAAAAAGAATCCATAAGTGCCAAGAAATTTGGGACAAAGGGAGTATTAATTAAACTGATATGTTTAACCCCGAAACGTCCAACCGCCCAAAAATCACAACAAATTTCATGTACAAATTGTCAATATCTTATTTGTAATCAAATTACAAAAGAATTTTCAATTTCAAGTTTCAAAATTTATACAAAATATTGGTGATAGCAATTACAAATTTCATGTACAAATTTTATTCAAACATCAAGTTCAAAATATCCCTCTGGGTTACATTTTATGATGCATCTTTGCAAAACTGCCGAATTTGGAGAGGAGTGAGGATGTTTAGGGGTTAAAAGCACCAAAACGCTCAGGGTATTTTTTTTGCGCTGTAGACCATGGAAGGTGATCCTTCCAGATTTAAACCAATGTGATTGTGCCAGTTAGAAAAAGAAATCCTTTCCAGCTCAAGATATATCTTTATACACTATGGCCTTTACTAACATCTCAGCCTATTCAGAATATCTACTGTCAAAATGCATTAACCTCAAAGTATGTAAGTTTGCAGGGGTAAGGGCCTCTTCCGATGGGTCCTGGAAAGTTGGAAGCTACTGATTCACCACTGAAATGGGTGAACCCAAGAGTTTTAGTTTTTGCAGACACTGGTGGACCATCGGTGGTTCTCGAGACTTGAATTATTGTCTTCTAGCGGCTTTCACCCACCCAGTATGGCATGTAGTCGGCAGAGGCACTTGTCCATATGCAATGAAAACCATGAGCTTGAATTGCTCAGAAACCTCCAACAAGACTTTAACGCATCTGGTTACTTATGTTAATTACCTCTTTCAAGATCTCCTCAATGTATTTTGAGTCATGACCTCTGCTGCTTGAATTGTATTCTATACCATGGTGGTAGCAAAGGGTCACCACTGCTTCTCTACATTTTTCCACATCCATAGGGTATCGTTCAGTGGACATCTGCCTCCATTTTTCATCCCAGTATGCTTGCCTCAACTTGGCCCTCACTTCATCTGCCTTCAGTTTATAAAACAACGGTAATATTCGCACTCTAGCAGGATTCCTCATCTTAGAATCCACAAAAGACAGTAACTCCGTCATAGGCCACTTTCTTTCAAAAAATTCAGGGGTTATGATCACAACTCCCACTCGAGTTTCATCCAATGCTCGTATAATTTCCTTCGGAAAATCTTCTGCCATTGGCAAACAACGCCTGTCAAAGAAAACTGTGATAAGATTCAACCTACATCTCCAGGTTGACTTGATTTCCTTGTACAGCCACTCGGTGAAGTTCTTCGTGGTTTCATCTTCTCCAGCTGCATGGGCTAGGAAAAAAAGGAGAGGCTTTGTAAAAATGGGCATAATTATCCAGTAGCAAATTGACAATGACAATCAAAATATGTCTCAATTTGCTACTGGAAAATTATCCATTGACAATGGTGCTTGGATCCCTCGGGGAGGAAGGCTTTGAGAACTTGACGCACCGACGTCTGGGGCAGCAACATGATCATCTGAGCACAACAAATGCATGTCACTAATTGTATACATTCTATGAGTCTGCAACATGTGCAAGCTGCAGCAATAACATCCTGAACCAAAACATCATTCAATGATCTAGTGATAAAAAAATCTTGATGTACATTCCTCAAACAGTTGAGCTGCATTTACTCCCCCTGCAAGATTAGGCTGGTTAACTCAGGGTTCATCACCAACATTATGATACATAGGACTGTTGAGACTCACGTCTGCTTGTATTTTGGGAAGCCGTTGGACGGTTTACTCCAGAGAAAGGACTTCGAGAGTGAGGGGCATCTCTGGCAATAAGAATTGGAGGAGCAAGGTCACCATCGGTTGTGAAACTCCACGCGTAGATGGTGTGCACATTGTTTCTTCCAGCTGCAGTGGAAAAACCAACATACATATATTCTTTGATAAATGACAAATTCAATTCCGTCTTTGATCCTTGTGGCCTTGCAGGCTTGCCATCTCCATATTGAGTGATGTAGAAATCCATGCGGGAGTCATGCTGGAAATAGTCGATCCATACCTGCTGGAAGTGGTCTCCATTGGTTGTGGTCGTGGGCAGAGGAGGCACGCGGGTGTAGGAGGAATTCATACTTGCCAAATCGATACCAATATGATTATCATTTGCATCGCCAAACTCTGGGTTCATGTAGGTATCAAGTTCCACACCCAAGGTATGATCGTCAGAGCTGTAATTGTTTAAAGTCAGAAGACCCATGTCGTCGTGAGGTGCTCCTACAGTAACGTTGTCGGGAACTATAATGAAGGCTAGCCCGGGACCTGCTCTTGTACTTTGTACTGAGGTGTCAACTAATATTTGGAAGACGAATGTGGTGTTGAAAGATTTTATGGCCCTTGTGACGGGATCCTTCATCTGCACCAACCCTGGATAAAAGGAATCGGCTCGCCACACTGGTGTTTTGAGGGTCACGACCCAAGAAGATAGAACCATTGTTGGCGTCATAAGTCCAGGAAACACCCTCGACAGACATTTCATTCACGCCGGTCTTCTTATATGGCCTTCTCGGGACGATATAGATGTCAAAAGGCTTGAAGCCATTGAAGATAATAATGGTACGCTCTTGAGACACGATCTGCACTGGAAGATATCCCAAGAGAAAATTGGAAGTAAACCCGGTGCTTGGAAGTACGGACACTGCATGAGCAGTTGAATTCTCCCGGGCTAATGGCCAGAAATCCTCCTGCGATTCATCCAGTAATCTCAGTAGAATAGCTAATAGCGTCCCCAAGCACAACAATGCTACCGTACCCAAGCACAACAGGCGAGCCCAAGGAAATATAGAGAAACTTGGGAGCCATTCAGAACGCCCTTTCTTGCTTTTGAAGGGGTCCATTCTCATCCCTCCAATAGCGAAGGCCACTTATAATTCCAGTTGCCAAAGCAGGTATGGCATGATCTGGCTTGGAAAATATTGCGCCTAATAATGTACTTGATCATCGAACCGGTGTCATCATGTGCATGCCCAGAACATACTCAAAACGTCTTGGATCAACTTCTGGGTGCCGGAGAGCCTGCATCATACACCTCTTTCACCTGTATCAGATTTTCGTGTTGGTAGCTAGCTAGCATTCGGTTAAGAAAAAGCTAACCAAGCTAAACAGAACCATCAAACAAATTCAGTGTCGGCAGAAATGTGCAAGACGTCAGTACCGACAAAAACAACATGTTTGTCTGCCTAACTTGAGATGTAGACTCGATACTCGCCAGAGGCCGGCATGGTTTCGAGAACAACCAAGTTGGTGCAACAGGTGTTAGCCCCAATTAGTGGTCAACTTCTAAAAGGTTTTGCAATTAGCTCTAGCTCTGCATAAATTACACAAAAAACCTGGAGGCCAACAAAAGAGGGTTTGCCCTCGTACAGACAAGGAGGCACTCCACGTCTGACATGAAAAGACTGCTTCAAATTCACCTTAGCCGACAGAATGACATGTATGAGCAAAATGGAATATCGTAAACAGGGCACTTACTTCATTTTGCAGGCACAAGATCAAGGTGCGATGTTTGGAGAACAGAATTGAGGATGATTCAGATCTCCTGCAATAACGACAAGTGCGCCCTCGACAAGAAAGCCTCGTGCCGAACATCTAGTCTGTACAAAACTGGTGTTTCTTTTACCTTGCCGCAATTGTCAGAGGGGAAGAAAGCTGGAGTTGCTAATGAAGCTCCTTCAGTTGGAACTATCAGGTGACAGAAGTCCTTCGCATCCCGTGTGCGGTAAATGGGCTCTGAAAGCCGAAACTTACTGACTCCATGCGATGACGTGCAAGGTGCACGGCATCTGTGGACAATGTGCAAAAGGAAGTAACTTTCATCAGTGCAGCTACTACAGTAATACAGTACTCCCACAGATTCATTTCATATGTGGGACACAGATTTTTTTATTGGTGAATGTGGTTTGAGATCTTGAACATGTCAATGCACGTGGTCCCATACAATGGGGTACTTGTTGACAATGGGACTGAAAAAATGATGCAACTTACATTAATCAGCTACAGTAGTACTCCTGCAGCTTCGTTCGAACTTTGTGCCGGAACTCCTCGCTCCACACAAGCATAACGTACCAGTAGACCTTGCTTGAATTCTTGCTATCCTATGTAAAAGACAATTTTCATTAAAATTGACAAGTTTGAGATTGCCAACAACGAGATGCACAAGTTTGATAACTAGGACATGTATAGATTTAAATTTTGTACAATTATATAAAACTGCCATTTAAATTAAAAATTGCCAAATTAGAGGAACTTTCCCTTGTAACTACAATAATTAAACAAAACAGCACAGCTTGCGAGATTGAAACTGCACTTTCATTGGAATTTATAGCACTACAGTGTGCATTCAGTATACCGTATGAGCCAAATCAAGGGACCTACGTTTACAGACTATTGTATAAATATGCTACAAATCAGGCAATGCAATATAAAGATTTCATCAAGGGGCTACTCTTCTAATATCCATAGCGCAGCAGGCACGGATTGGATTGACTCTCAGCTCACCAGACCTTGATTGAACGAGCAACTCCCTCAGCTAAAAGTTGCTACATCTGGCGAGCAATCCTGATCTTCTCCACGTGATTCTGAAAGGTGCGTGCTTGCGCTTGTTCGAACTCTTCCATTTCACTGACCAGCCTCCGCCATCTCTCGTTTTCGTCCCGGAGCGCCTTGGCGTCTTCCTCGTACTTCCTCATGGTGGCATGCTGGGTAGCGAAATGCTCCCGAGCATTCTCAGCCGCTTCCTGCAGCCTTCCATTCTCTGTTTCGCTGCGCTCCAGCAAGACACGAGCCGTTCGGAGCTCGGATCGCACGAGCTCGGCAGCTGCCTCGGCGCTCTCACGGGATGAAGTGATCTGTGCAATCTCGGTAGAAAGTGTGGTGTTGGCTCGCCTCAATTCATCTCGGTCCCTTTCCATGGCATCTGCTCGAGTGTTCTCCCTCTCCAGTTGTTTGGCAAGGCGCTCTACGGTTTCCTGAAGGGTACGTGAATTCTCCTTCACTGCCACTAGCTCCCCTGTCACCCTCTCCAGCTTGGTTTTCGACTCTGCCAATTGACTGTGTAGAGCGGATTTCTCTTTCTCGTGGTTGTCTCTTGCTTGCTCTAGGTTTCGAAGCTCCACTTCCATCTTGTGCGCCCTCATTCTGTGTTCACTGCACTCAGCATTGGCAGCTTTCTTCTCCTTTTTCGCCTCTTCGAGCAACCGAGTTTTTTCAACGACCTTTGTCTCCGCTATTCCAAGCATCTGCAGAGTCTTGCTAAGCTCTCTGTCTTGACCCACATATCGTTCCTCCAGGGAGGAAATCTTGGAAAGCATGTCAGACCTCTCTCTAGCTCGGTCCGATTTCTGGGTCTCCGACACGTGGAGCCCTGACTTAAGGCTTGCATTCTCTGCGGTCAGCCGCTCCAGCTTCTCGTTCAATGTCGAGACTTGCTGCCGGTGGACTTCGAGATTGTGCTCCAAAACCGTATTTCGTTCTCGTATGTCCGTCTCGCCGACACTCTTGGTTCGAATCTCGCCCGTCAAAGCGGCCACTGTTTGTTGCAAACTCGCCACCTCTCTCCGGTGGACCTCCAGCTCATTCACCCTCTCAGCACCGTCTGACCTTGATTTCGTCACCAGTTCATTCACCTGCTCCTTCACCTTCAGAAAATCTTTCTCTAGTGGAGGAGTCTCCAACAGCTCAGGAGCTGGAGCAACATGATCATCCCTACCATTTGAATCCAAGTTATAATCCAGAGTCCCTGCAGCTCGTTTTCGGGGTTTTTTAGTACTGCGCCATCCCTCAATGGGTCCTGGTCCTGCCTCCTCCACCGGGAAAGAGAATCTCCGATTACTCTTTTTCACAATTGATATCTCATCAACATCAGCAAGCCCTGTGACCTCGGAGAATTTGCGAAGCACGTATAGATCATCAAACGTCACACCAGAACCACCATACCCACCAAAAAGATAAAGCGCATCGCCTTTCGCAATGAGACTATGAGCGGCTCGACCACCAGGGTTGTTGTTGGACAGAGTCTCTGCTGCTGCTGCATCATCTGTTCGTTTCCGACCTCGAGGTTTGGCAACAGGCTCCTGAGGAAAAACATGCCATGTCAATCGGACTTGCCCAAGATTCCCGGAGCCTACCTTGAGTGCAAAAGTGTCACGCAGCCGCTCACTTCCATTGCGACCTCCGTGAATCACAATGAGATTGTCCTCGAGCAAACTCGCGGCGTGATTCGAGCGTTGCAGAGGAGCTCCTCCTTTGATCTCTACACGGTCTTTCCATTTGTTGGCAGCGCTATCATAGACAGAAAGATTGTTGTCCCCTGAAACGATGCCATGGTCGCTTTTGCCTCCATACAAAACGATGTTGTGCCCTACAGAGGTCATGGTGTGGTACCCTCGAGCGCTAGGGGCAGGACCTTTAGGGTTCAGAAGCTCCCACTCCAATGCATCGGTGTGCAGAATAGCAAGGTCGCTGAGCCAGGATTCCACACCGCTGTAGCCACCGTACACTAAGATTGCACTGGAGTGCAAGGGGTGTAGAACAGCCGCGTGAGTAGCGATCATTCTGCCTGCCAAGACGCCCTTGGTCGCTGGAGTTTTCCATTCCAGCGTGTTGATGTTGAAAATGTGCACATCGCCATACATGGTCACTCTGTCACTCCCACCGATGATCCAAAGCTCCGCGTCTCCCACCAGAGTCGCGGTGTGGTACGCGCGCGGGCTGATGGATGCATGCGCCTGCAGGAGCTGCCATTGCTCCGTCTCTGTGTCGAACCCCCACACATCGTTGTAGAAAATGTTCCCGTTCCGACCTCCGAACACATATATCTTCTTGCCTACCAGCGTTGCCGTGTGCCCTGCTCTGCCCTTCAAGTTTCGGTGCCCTGGCAAACGCTGCCACTTGAATTGAACCATGAATCTCCTTATTGCTCATCCGTCGAGAGTTTTTCCTATCATCCAGTGCAAAATTTGCAAACGCCAAAAATCGCAAAACCGAACCCCTTCTGTTATGAAACTCTTCAATTACATTTATCAATTGAAGAATAGACTCCTGGGATCTCCAAGTAAGCAATACGCGATTCTATAGGAGCTCAACACCGAAAAAACAGAAAAACAGAGTCCTTGTTCACTCCGCTCAAATCCTCCAATAAATCACAGAACATCACTGAAGAAATTCGATAGTTCGAATTTTCCACCGCACCAAAACAGAGTCTATTCGGAAAGCCCGAAGTGCCGGAACGAGAGTAGGCGGTTGGAAATTCTCAGAGTCGGCGTGGGATGATGGTGTGCATGTCTGCCACATGGAAGCACCGAATGCAGAAACTCAAAAAAAGCAACAAAATTTATGAATTGCCGCATCGGGTCGTCGCTCGCACAATGCGGAGGTTGTGGGTGATCGGTGATGCGTGAGCTCAGCAGTGAAGTGGAAAGAAGGGTCATTGGATTCACGCTTTTCATTGATCATTGCTTCGGCAGCTTCAAGTTCAATCTTCACTTCATCAGCAAAATCAGAAACAGCCTTCTTGAAGAAGACACCCGAAACCCTAATTCTAGGAAGCTCCGTGAAACACAGACGGATGAGAAATTGTACGTGAACGAAAAACCTTCTTCGTTATTGGATTTCTATCCGACTCGTGTGCCAAAGTATACTGGTCAGTACACCTCTTTAATATCATACTCATGTGCCGTTGGTCCCATGATTTAGCTATGCTTTTCTTTTCTTTTCTTTTCTTTTCTTTTTTCTTTTTTTTTATTTTTATTTTTATTTTTATACTCAATTTACGGTGAAGAAATTTGATAAAAATTCAAAACTTCCACATCGTAGGTCCAAGAGCAATGAAATGACTTCGTTATACCCCTTCTCATCAAGAGCTTTCTATAATACAAAGAACACGACCAATGGGCACATCATCTAGGAGATCTCAACGTAACATTCAAAACAAAACAAATCAAAACTACGTTCCTTAACCCCTAAAATTCTGAGCGACCATATTCTGATCGTTCCACTTTTTGGGCAGCCTCTAGGGACCTCATACTTTTAAAAATTTCAATGAAAATTTCAGTGTAGCTTCCAAAAACTACACTCTACATGTCGCACTTCGTTTCATGTCATTCTGATAACTATTGCAAAAGTTATAAGCATTTGAAGTTTTTGAAGTGAGATCGGGCAGCAAGAATTTTTTAATTTTTTACTCTTTTTCAAAATTTCTTTTTTGATTCATGATTGGTTGATCTTTATCTACAAATGAAGCTTTAAATCTACCCATTTTGAGCAATGGGATAAAAGTTATGAGGAGATATGTTTTTTGGGCAGTTTGGACAAAAAAACTTTGAAGCTCATTTCTAAACTCAATTTTCAATATTTTTTAATGAAATAAAAGGCACTAGGTGAAGATTTCCAAGTACAACATTCTCACCGTTAAGACTGACATTTTACAATTCCATGTCAAACTTATTAATGATTTTCTTTTTCCTTTCACTTTGTACCCACTTCTAGTAATTGTTTTATGAAAAAATTAATATGAGCTTTTTTCTTACAAGATTTTATATTTGAAGACTTAACTCAATTGTTAACATGGCCTTGCCATTCATTGAATTTCTAACCCATTCAAAAAAAAGATATTAATTTCTAAAGTTCAAATTTGTCACCGGATTGAACCCCAATAAATCTTCTTTTGCAACTTTGATCCTTATAATCTAAGAATCTAATGGTCATTTTGCTCTCAAATTTTGTGCTCACATGAAAATTCAAGTTGGATATTAGATCTTACGGTTAAATGATGAAAAAACTAAGAAACATATAATTTCTTCTGCAACTTCCAAATGCTACGTTTTTCATGGTTTCTTGTGAGAATACGGTCCTGGTCCTTTAGGGGTTAAATGTCAAGAGGGCATGGGCGGGGCAGCCCGGAAGGCATCTAAATTTTCGGAGGCGAAAAAAAGAAAAAGAAAGACGAAAAAATGAAAAAACAGCTCTGTTGGCCAGCATTGTTGTAGCACTGTAGCACTGCGGCACTTTTCAAGAAATGACCTCTGTTGTCCCAACCTCAACTCCTGTTCATTTTGATAACTTTGATTGCTTACCAATGACTTCACAATCTCTCAAATGAGGCGCAAATTTGCAATCTAGATCGCTTTTTCAGTAGCTTTCCAACACACCAATCTTCGCTTGATTTGGTTGAGAAAATCTACTTTTTTCCTCAATTATTCCTTTATAACAAGCCCGTGGGGCTTGCTTTGACGTTTAAGGGTTAAACCATTATCAACGGAAGGACAAAAGAAGTGGTGCAGTATTCAAGGAATTTTTTTTATTATGGTTCCCATTTTCTATTGGCTAGCCCTGCACCATAACTTTCTTGGGTTTGAAGTATTATTACTTATAATGTTGCTCTCTTTAAAGGTGAGGGATATGTGGGGATCTGTCAGCAAAGAGCATGCATGGTTACCTTTCCTTCTAGTTTTCCAAAACCTCCCATAACATTTAGTAGCCTTTAGTCACTGGCTTTGCCTTGCTCTTGAGGAGATTGTGTAGAATATCCGACATCATAATCCATGCAAAATTAGTAGCTGGCTTGTTTTACATGAAGGTGAAGGTAATGGCAACTGAAAGGGGAAGGTCAATAAGATCTCAAAGCTTCAAACACATAATAAGAAAGAAAAGATATTGTAGTGACTTAATGCGGGCACTGGAGTAGCATGCCGACTAACGCCGGCTAACACATTTTATTTTTTTTAATTGTAATTTTAAAATTAAAATTAAAAATTGAAAAGTTGGATGGCGCTACAAGCGCCATGCTATGTGCTGGCAGGCATTGGCAATTTTATTTTTCTTTGGTGGTTTTTGTTTCTCCTTTTTTTTTCATTTTTTTTCACTCCACCCCAACAACCTACAACAACCAACTCTGTCCATCCCTTTTCTGAATGAACTTTTGTATGAATGTAAAAGCAATTTGCGTGAAGGCTACTAAATGTTATGCCATCTGTGAGAAAACATGAGTTGCTACTGATTGTTCTTAGATGATAATGCAGAATATGCTGCACATTTTTATCAAAGCAAGGCAGAGCTAGTGAAGGTTACTGAATGTTATGCACAAATTATTTAATTCTTTACTTCCTAGAAGCTTTTCCAAGAAAGGGCTGATTTTTGGGGAGTCTGTTGAAAAATGATCAATTGTGAGAATTTGAAAAGTTTATTGTCTCTGCTCCACCAGGGTAGAGACAACGAAAATGCTTCGTTTTCAAAGAATCACACGGCTGAACAGTATAAACAAGCCGTAAAAATAAATCTAGGGTAAATACGAAGGCAAAAACTACGCAATTAGCCGCTTGTTTAAAAATCAAACCATACTATCTTAAGAGCACCTGCTTTGGCATAATTATATTATTAAAAGCATGTTCACATTTGACCGTTGGATTCGTTACTACTGAGTTCTATATGTGTACATACACTTTGCCTCTGAGGATTCCGTTGATTCAAATTGTAGTGTCGTGCGGTTTTTACTAACCCAAATTTGATTGGGGCCCGAAAGGTGATTTATACGGTTTTCTCCCATGTAGTGTATGGATCAGAATAGGTTGAGTATTGGGCAACGGAAATACTTGTAATGTCCATCAACTGGTCAATCCATGATGCACATGCAAAATTGCATAGTGATATATTTATGTCATTGCAGAACAATGAAATTCAAATATTGCGAGAAATACAGAGTCATACAAAATTTCTCATTATGTTGTAGAAAATCGAACGTATTTCCTTCCATTGTTATCTTTACGCATGAGAAACTGCCACGTGCAATTTCTTTCATTACTGAGGATGCGCTTGATGAACACCTTTTGAGAATTCCCTGAAAGACATACGGTACAGAAGATGATTGCTCCTATTCTTTATATGGTGTATGCGTATTTTCAGACGTATTTACATGCATTTAGAGGTTATTTCTGTTTCAATTTGAACACTGTTTTTTTTCGCCATATGATTCTAAGGGCCGCTTTACACTTGGAGGCCGGGCCAATTCCCCTTGAGGCCGATTGCATGAAATTTCAGCCCCTTTTGGGCTTGAGGCCGACCTTAACTACCCATTATAATAAGAGTATTTATAACGGGGTCAATTCTCCCATATGTAAAGGCCTTGGGGCCAAGAAGCTAGGGCAATTCAATAAATGAAGCAAATTTTAGCCTCTCTCTCTCTCTTTTTTCAAAAGGACCGTTTAGATTTCCACATAATCCAACAGATTTAGAAAATAATCTTTTATATAAAAAGGTTCTTTTTTTAATTGAAATTTGACATTGGCCTGGAGGCCAAAAATTGGCCCTCCATTTTGGTGCACCCAATTCAATGAGCTTGGGCCATGTCGGACCATGCGTTTTTTAAGTAAAAATTCATATCACCAAATCGGCTTGGGCTCTAGGTATAAAGGAGTTGGGGCCGATTTCAGTCCTTTGACCAATCACAAGTGAGGATTTTAGGCATGTTACACAACAAATTGGCCCGGCCTCTAGGTGTAAAGCGGCCCTAAACACCATCTTGGAATTTTGTTCTTCACAGGCGGAGAGCAAATTCGTGACAGATTTCAAGTCTAAATAGAAATAATCACCCCAATGATCCAAATTAGGATGTCTGGTTAGTAAAGGGTTAATAACTAGTTATAAAGGTGCAATTAAACTGCCCATTTAACCCCTAAACGTCCAACCGTCCAGAAAATGGACGATGTACAAAATCAAACTTCGTTTTCTCATCCGTCATTGACATTTTGCAGTGTGGATTTTTTACTATATGTTTTATGAGAAGTTAGCTTCATGCATGTGTGGTCCGATTAGGAAGGGGATGATTTGTGAAATTGTTATGCCTCATTTCATGTTGTACTAGTGATTCACCCAAAATTTCGAAAGTGTGAAAGTGCTCTTAAAAAAGTCAACTCATAAAATTAAGCAACCCAAAAATCTCCAAAATCACTACACTTAGCATATTACATTTCAACCAATTACAACAAATTTCATGTACTAATGTCAATATCTTATTTGTAATCAAATTACATAAGAATTTCCAACTTCAATTTTCAAATTTTATACAAAATATTGGTGACAACAATCGCAAATCTAAGTATTTAACCGTATGGATAGAATCTAAAATTCATAATGTACAACTTTTATTTATACATCAAGTTCAAAATATCTCTCTGGATTGCATTTTATGGTGCATCTTTGCAAAATTGCTGAATTTGGGGAGGGGTGAGGACGTTTAGGAGTTAAGCTGCTGTGCTTAGAAGATTGATTTTGAAAATGAAAGTGGTAGTATTTTTTTTGGTTGATACCAGTAGCCGTAGATGAAATTTTAAAAAATCAAAATCAAATTAAGTTTATGGATTCAAGACTCTAACATTGAACACTATTGAACATGCAAGTTTTCTTCAAAAGAATAAAAGATTTCAAATTTAAGTCTAATCACCACATAAGGTTCTTTAGCCCTCGTGAGCTGTACCTTGGAACAAGAATTCTTGTGCAACGATTCTTGTTCTCAGGTACAGCTCACGAGGGCTAAAGAACCTTATGTAGATTCTAAAATATTGGACATGTCACGTCATTATTTACCTAAAGAATGATGATGGACCATCTTAAGAATCACATGTTTCGAGTTTTTTTATCTTTTATGCAGTGAGAGCAATAGAATGAAACCTGGCAAGGATTAAAGAACCTTAAAGCATGGCCACCATTGCCCTCCAAAAATGGCATCGACAAGGCAGTATGCGGGGCTTCCAAAAGCAGATTCGGCCTCTAATTTTTTTTTATCTCCACCGGGCTTAAGCTGGCGGCCTCCAATCCACGAGCTGCGGTCAAATTTCAATCTGAGGACCCTCCACACAGCCAATGTCGGCCCGCCAAGAGAAAGGAGACTCCATAGGTTGGCGAAATTTCTCCAAACCGCAGCAATTAATTATGATGATTGACTCCGACACCCCGTAGTTCAAGCGCACAAGCGAGAAAGGGGACTCCATAGGCTAGCAAGCCAAACTTGGTTTGTACAAAGGCTGCGGCAGAGAGGGCCCTTAGTGACAAGGCGGTGGGGAACATAAAACTCGGCGGGCCCTTCAAAATTGCAAGAGGCCATCGGCCAAAGGCAATGGTGGCCATGCTCTTATGCAGCAATCATGTGAAAATCAAACCTTTTTACACTCTCCTTAGTTCAACTTCGAGTTCCATGTCAACACCAAACTGAGCTTCCCTCATAACAAAAATAAACCAAAAAATGAATTTTTACGTCGTTGTATATGAAAAAATTCAGCAGTCTAAACTGAAAATCCAACAAAACTTAGTTGATTTCCGGAAAGGTAATAGAAGCAGGTTGAACTCAAACACGGTAATAGAGTTAACCGAAAAGAAGAACAAACACAACTTAGGTGAGGGGAGTCTGACCTTAGTTAGGGGTAGCCGAGTCTACTGGCAGCATTTCCAATAAATCCCAATATAGAAAACAGTGTGAACTAGTTTTGCCGTCAAAAGGACGGCAAAACTGAGAGTATAACGAGTTTCTCTGTCAAAGATGCGGTGGCCTATCAGAAAGAACCTTGTGAGCTGTTGCGCATGCGTAAGCACCTTGCAAGCCGCTTTCGTTCGATTGGGCTCCAAACGGCTCCTCTGCATCATCTCGTGCCTTCGTGCCTGTGATGATCGTGCCTTCGGGCTCCCATAGCCTCTTGTTGGCCCTTGGGTATAAGCCTCGATTCTGGAGTCTCGAGCAAGCATCCTTCTGTTCCTTCCGGAGTTTGAGTTGGGGTCCGGAGCTACCGGAGTTGGAGTCTGCGGTTTTAGTTCCGGAGTTGTTTACTCCACCTGCCGGAGTTTAGATCTTCGCGGTCACTCCCGGGGAGGTCACTCCATTGTCAAGTTGAAAACCACGTGCGAACAAAATAAATCTAAGTTTTCTAAGTTGCATCACCAAAATGGGTCAAAATTTTATCAATTTTTTTTCATGAGTAGATATACTCAGTATCTATTACATAGTAAAAAAAAGATAACCAAATTTGATGATCTTTCTTTTTTTATAAAACATACCGTTTCTAACTAGAATGACGTAGAAATGAACTAAAACAATTACTAAAAAAAATGAAGATGACTAAAAATTTCAAAAAAATATGCAAAAGATGTTATCAATGGTTACGTATATGTAGAAAAAATATCATAATTTTTAAAATTATTTATGGCATATAATATAGGGATAGCAAACTTTGTTCGCACGTGGTGTTCAACTTGACAATGGAGTGACCTCCCCGGGCGGTCACTGCTGGAGATTGAGGTTCTGCCGGAGTTGGGGTCTGCGCCTCTGCGGGATCGGGAGTCTGCCGAGTCTGCCGGAGTTGGGGTCTGCCGAACCGGAAGCAATGTAGCAACGCCGCAACAGCACCCTCGAACCGCACTCTCAAACTCTCGAAACCCTAAGTTGGTCGCCATCGCGTTGGTCGCCATCGCCACAGCTGCCTGCGACGTCACGAGCGGAGAGACGGAGAGGAACAGTACTTGCGGGGTCGGGAGAGGGCCTGGAGCTCGATGTATGCAACGGGATGAAGACTGGAAGCTCGATCAACGCCACTGGTGAAGCTGGGTGAATGCTATTGCTGAAGGTCAGTTGTCTCCCACGACCTGAACTTGTGAATGTTGTGTTGTCAATCTGTCTTCCACGACATGAACTCTCTAGCTTAATTCACGACAAATCAATGCTTCTTTTGTTCAAGTTGAACTGCGTTGAAGTTAGGAGAGTAGTAACTCTACAAGCGAGCTAGGGTTTAGGTCACTCGTCAGGCCGGGCATCTACTGTACCGGCTGACTTCCAAGTTTGACTTCCGACAGAAATAGCTCATCCAGCGTCTGCAATGTAGTGTCTGCATTTGGAGGGAGCGTCGATCGCTCTTCCCTTGGGCCCCGCATCTTTCATTGTTTTTCTTTTTTCTGCTCGTCCTCTTGATGCTTCGCTTGCTACAGTTGCCGCTAGCTCGTTCTCTGCCTGCTCAGGCCTCTATGTTTAATTAATTGTGTGCTAGTGGTTGGTGTTTCTAACCGGTATGTAGGCCAATGTCAAATCGGAAGAGCTTCTGTTGTTTGTGATCAAAACTGAGGGATTTAGACCTGTTGAGAGTGCACAACCTGTCCTTCTTTGGTACGGTAGTATTAGCGTGGGCTCTTCTAATCACGCTTCACGTTGTTTCAGAACCCACGAACCCCCACTAAGGTAGGAGCACCCAATTCCAATACTGCTGCGGATCAAGGACACCGAGACCGCTCCTATGGATGAGGAGCAGCGATGGAGCTGGAGACCTCAGGACCAAGACTGCCAGCAGCCAGTCCCCAACTTTGGAGGGTACCAGCAAAATCAGGTATGTAGTCTTTTTTTCACTTTTCTCCATTTTCCACACTTGTTTGAGATAAATCATTTGTTTAGCTTCTCTTCTTGTTTTAGGTCTACTGTTGTTTTCAACTCTAATTGTTTTAGATTTTCTCTAATTTCATTTGGAGTTTTGACTTTACAGGGATTCTACTTCGACCCACGGTTGGTTAGGATAGAAGAGGACAATGATGCCCCTCATATCACTCTTTTCATTCAAAATGTCCCTCTAAATGTCCCAAGTGACCCAAATCCATCTCTGCTACCTCCAAATGTGCCCAATCCAAACAAGAGACCTAAGGTTTCTAAAAGATCCTATGCCATCGACAGTATTCACTTGTCATTCTTAGTCGCATCATATCATCAACACTTCAATAACTATTCAAACATGAGAAAGACTAAAACCGACCAGCTTGTCCCGTCAGTTGTATGGAAATCTGTGTATGTTGATTATTGCAAAGAGTTCCCAAATTGTACTTTCCAAGAAGAATCTTTGAAGGTAAAACTCCGAGAAACCCTAAAGGAATTAAAAACGGGTACTAGCGATGAAGCCAATCCAGAGAAGGCAATTTTGCAACCCGTTGATTTCCTAAGTGCCATTAAGATCACCAAAGGGCATGCTAAAAGAAACACCCCCAATCTACGAGCGGGAATTGTGGAACAAATGAGTCCAAGCAGTCAAGCTAGTGATGGCTCTACTATCAAGGATGTAAGTGCAACAACAAGCACTGCAACTCCAAGCCTCAGTGAGAAAGACAAAGAAAAACCAAAGTCTAAAGGAGAAATATTACAACAAACGGCCCAAGGTATCACAAGCCTTGCTGCCACTTATACTGGAGGGGGAAGCAAATCGCAATGGCTTGATTGAGCTCAAAATGGAGAGCGAAAAAAAACGATGTCGCATGTTTAGTACCAAAGATAGGAGTATGCGCATGAATGATCTCATCAAACTTAGAGATGAGGGATTTTACACACCCGAGCAATTTAGAAGAGAGATGCAAGAGATTTTAAATTCTACATGACAAACTTGTATCTTCATTCATCTATATCAAAGTTGAGTTTCCTCCAAAGAAATTCACAATAAATGGTTTCAATATATGTTAATACCTTTTATATATATTTAAATAATTATGCTTAAAAGGCTTTCCAAACAAAAAAAATTAACTCATAAATTTTGCACTAAAAAATTTAGCAAAAATCACTATCCTTAGAGTATTACATTTTCGACCATTCACATCAATTTTCATATAAAAAGGGGAATATCTTATTTGTAATCGCATGTTTATTTAATTTTGTAAACATGCGGTAAAAAATGCTCTTTAAAAAGTCAACTCATAAAACTAAGTAACCCAAAAATCTCAAAAAAATCACTACACTTAGAGTATTACATTTCAATATCTTATTTTTACCACATGTTTATTTAATTTTGTGTAATTTCTACAACGATGTGATTTTCGTTATTAATAAAAGTGAATTTTTTTATTCATTGATTACATTTGTAAGTTATATTTAGATTGAATATTCTCCAAAATCACAATTTATAGTTTTAGCATTTGCAATTTGGTAGGATTGGTTAAAACTAGATTTTTTATCCTAAAATTAAAAGACAAACTTTGCACGTGGAAAAAACTTCATCACTTCTTAAAAATAGTAAATTTAATAAAACTATCCGAATTGTTGTCCTAAGTAAGCCTACCTCAACACACTTTTACTTTTTCATTTTTTTGAAAAAATAAAAGTGTATTAGGGTTACAAAGACTAAAGAACATGAGTTTACTGCCAATCTATCATTTATTTCTTAAATTTTTTAATAATTCAAAAGTCATCATAATACTAAAACATATTTACTAAGTTTTTTATAAATCAATCATATTGTAAATATTATAAGAAGATGTATATTAAGATAATATAATATCTGTAGAATAATTATTAATATATATATACATCTTGCAGAAATATATTATGTACATACAAATTGATAGAAAAAAACGAAGCATAAATATGTAATTAAAATATAACAATCTTAATAGAAAGATTTTGGTTTTAATATAGCTAAATTCACAAAGTACTAAAAATAAAAAAGTATTTATTTTAGTTAATATAAAAATAAAACTATATAAAAATAAAATTATATAAAAAGAAAATTGTATAAAAATAAAAGTATACACAATATACTTATCTTAAAAAATATGAAAATAAAAGTACATAAAAATGAAAGTGAAGCCTACCTCAACACACTTTTACTTTTCCATTTTTTTGAATTGCATTCTGAAAAAATAAAAGTGTGTTGAGGTAGGCTTGAGGTAGGTTTGAGGTGCACTTTTATTTTTTTGAGGTGCATTCTGAAAAAATAAAAGTGTGTTGAAGTCGCTAAATTGGGGCCCCAAGTTGTGCTAAATTGGAACAAAAATTTATTTTTTGGATAAAATTAAAAATATTTCTAAATACTACATAAATTCTACCGTCCAACCCAATTTGATTTATGGCAATTCAAGTTAAACTCCATCCAACTTTTGTTTTTAAAGTTTACAATAGATAGCCCAATTTTAATCAACCATATTAAATTTTGACATATTCAAAAAAATATATAATTATAATTTCGACAAATTTACAAAGGTTAATAATACAAGGTTCCTAATTATTAGTAGTGTTTAGTATTAAAAAAGAAAAAATGAAGACCACTATTTTAATGGAATAGAAAAGTAGTGAATAAGTCAAGTGTGACATATTCAACGGAATCTAATAATTCGAGGCTTGAATGATTGGTCAACCTCAAGCGTATTAAAAGAGTAAAAATGCCGTCCATTGTTTTAAATTAATTAAAGAGTAGTAAATAAGTCAAACATTACATATTCAATGAAATCTATTAAATTTTACCAATGAATGAAATGTCAATCATGTTGTATTAAAAGAATAAAAATGCCATCCATTATTTGAACCGAATAGAAAAAGTAGCAAATATATCAAGTGTGACATATTCAACGGAATCTAATAAGTGTTTCCTATGAATGATTGGTCAACCATGTTTAATACTAAAGAAGGAAAAAATGCCGTCCACTATTTTAAAATGGTAGGAAATTATGACATTATTGATCCTTTGAGTGTCCTCAATGCACTTTAAAAGGAGGAGGGTTTAGATTCACCCTCACATTTTTGTTCTCCCTTACTTCTCTTTTGATGAGTAATTCAAACCTTCATATCTTCTTTTCTATAGCTCTCCTACAATTTTTCTTTACCATTTTGAAATCCTTGAGTTCTCGGCTATAGTTATGATAGTTCATTTGTTGCATTTGGATACGTTTTGAGAAAGTTAGACTACCCTAACCCTAGGCATAGTTTTAAGACAGCATAGTTTATGATAAAGGCAGTAACAACTTTCAAACGCTTATATCTTTTTTTCTACAACTCCTCTACTGGTGTTCTTTAGCAATTTGGAATCCTTGAGTCCTTGGCTATATTTTGATAGTTTATTAGCTAAATTAGGAGGCATTTTGAGAAATTTAGACTACCCTAAGGATAGGCATAGGTCTAATACGGGTTTGATCTTTTCGGGCGGAAATTGAGAGTTTGAATACGATGCCGGATAGCGGTTTATCGGACGTGGATTTGTGAGTTTCGGATGATAGTGACGATGACTTGAGGGAGATGGACGAGGAGGTTCGAGTGATTTTTCAGTGCGTTGTCGCGGCGACAAATTTGTACCACCTATTTAATGCGAATGAGTGGCTAGATGGTGGGGCCCAGTCGGTTAATCTGAATCGAGGTGTTCGAGACTTGCTTGGTTAGTTACGAGAAACGTCGGGCATGTTCAAGACCATTACTAATTTTAAATTGCAGGAGTTTGATGAACTTTGTAGATTGATGTGTTCTGTGATTGCAGGCAATGCGAGGTCAACCGGTGGTCTTCAAGTTCGACGAGGACGGCGGCCAAACTTGAGTCCCGAACAAAGACTCCTAAACTTCATATGGTTCATGAGGTGTGACAATGTCACAACGTACGACTCATTCCATTAGAATTGGTCACAAAGTTGCGTTTGCGATGATGCAATTTTTGTAGCATCTTGCGTTTGCAAGGGAATCGACGACATGATTCAATGACCAGATGTTGAAGAAAGGCGCGAAGCGAGCCATACGTTGCCGCACTTTCCCGGGTGCATCGGTTTCATAGATGGAACCTTGGTGGAGATTCGACGACCACGGGACAATCCGAATCATGCAAGATGGTTCAACGGGCGCAAAAAGATGTACTCTATGAACAATACAGTGATCATTGATCACGAAGGATTGTTCATTCACGTCGACCCTGGTTATCCGGGATCATTTCATGACGTGATTATTCTAAAGTATTATAACGTCTATGATGAATATCACGAAAGGTTCATTCAAATGGATGGCTACTACGAGTACCTTCTCGGTGATTCCGGTTACCAAGGTGAAGAACAATTCATTATGAGGAGGCTCGGCGACCGAGAATTACCAGATGATGCAGATGAAGGTTTGGTAAAAGCATACAACAAAATGCATGTTGGCTATCGTGTACGAATGAAATGGGGCATTGGTAGTTTAAAGCAGAAATGGCGAAGACTCATGAAGCGGTATGATGCGAAGATGCCGAAGTACGATGATTTTTTCATGTCGGCATGTTTGATGACAAACTTCATTCATCAACGACGAATGGATTGCAGTTATGAATTGGTTGGAGCACCGAACATTGATGTTGAAGAGCACGGGTGGGAAGGAGATTATTAGAATACTATATAGAATGATGTTTTTAGTGACAAAATTATATAGTTTGAAGAGTATAAAAAAATATTTATATAATATGTATTATGTTTATTTATTTGGACATAAATATTAGCTCAATGTGTGGCGCTTTATTTTATCTTGTATGAGTCAATTGTCATTTTGTATGAAATTACTAAAAATAAAACTTATCTCTGGTAAATGTTGAGCATTAGGAATTAATGCTAACTATTTTCAATATACTATTATAGTAAATTTATCATTTTAAATTAAATTTAAACTTTTACTATTCTATTTCTATTTTATATATTAATTGAAGTAAGTAAATTTTATTGTTACTATTTTATGACCATTGCTAGGCTAACCCTTTAACGTCCCTATTCAACAATGTTTTAAGAGATTCGTTACAAAATGTTTGATGAAAAATAAAAATGGAATTGATGTACAAAGTAAAGTTGTAAATGTCAATGTGAAAATAACATATGTACCGTTGGATTCTTCACATTTATTTATTAATATGTTTTTTAATTGATTTTACCAAGTTTTATCTTGAAATTCAATTTGAAATCCAAAAATAACACAAAAGAATGAAAATATATTTTAACAAAATTGGAATAACATGCACTACAAGATGTTATGATTTCCATTTTCGATTTTACTTATTTTTCAAAATGTAACTAAGAGGGATATTTTGAACTTGATATATGAATAAAAATTGTACATTATAAAATTTTGATTTTATTCATACGGTAAGATCTAAGATGGCTACCACCAAAAAAATTCTATAAAATTTGAAACTTAAAATCCCTAAATATTTTATGATTTTATTACAAATATGAAATTGGCAATATGTAGATGAAAGGCTATTTTTGAAGATGTTAACGATTTTTTGGTATCAAGGTGTTTTTTAGGATGATATTAAATAACTTCTTAGGGGGAAATAGCCTAATATGGATATCACTTTTACGCGTCTCACATAGTGTGACTTATGTTTAACTCATTTTATGTGTGCTGGAGATTTCGTCTTTATCACCAAATATATGGTTGCAGTCATGGTCCTTATAACACCTAATTTTTGTAATTTTCCAATGTTTTTCTCTTATCCAAAAGACATTTCTTGAAAATAATATTCCTTTTTGGAAGGGTATCCATATCAGGCCATCAACCTAGGTGACATTGAGACCCCCTATAGCTCATTAAAACCATATCGATGTGAAATTCACTAATACGGTCACTAATATTTAATATAACCTAAACCCACTTTCCACTAAAGTCAAAAAACATAGAGTTAGCAAAATCCCAAGAACATATGATATTTCTTTTTACATAAATATAACAAAAATTGGAGGGTGTTCCTAATGATGTTAGGTACCCAACTGTACTTAAGGTAGAGGGCTCCAAAACCAACAGGGTTCTAATTCCAACAAAATCTAGGCACAATAATCATCCTAGAAACTAAATCTAGGTAGACTATAGATAGCTTATCATTTTGGTCAACAGCCAATAAGAGCTCTACGATGTGCCTAGGTTTGTGTTTTAAAATAAATGCATGGTCTAGATTGTGTTGGAATTAGAACCTTGTTGATTTTGGAGCCCTCTACCTTAGAGATTTTAAAATGGAGTCCCGGGACTCATGGCTGCATTTTCCACTAAAGTCAAAAAGCATACTGTTAGCAAAATCCCGATAACATACGGAAAAAAAATTCTAAGGAAAAATTAAAATAATATGGTGGGATTCCTTATGTCATAAGGAATTTATTTTTGAGAAAAGAAGTCAACTTTAAAAATAAAAATAAAAATGGAAATACGAATTTTGGCAGAACGGGTTCAAATCTAACGGGGCATCTGCACCTGCACCTGTGGGGGTCTATCTACAAAGTTCCAAGTATCAAAGTCGAAATGCCATATAGTTCCAAGTATCTTCTCGAAAGGGAAGGCACCTAGAAGGCCTGATATTCCCTACTTCCACTTCCAAACGATATGGATTCAGTGCAAGAGTTTCTCTGCAAGAGATGGATGAAATTGGGTGGATGGATGCAACTCTCAAGCATCCGGGTAATTGAAATTGTGGAGCTCGAGGTTTAGGGCTTCCAGATTTTACAAAAAATAAGTACGTGCCTCCTGGAACTCCGCGCTTGACCTCTGCCGTATGGCCCACAGATCCATTTCTCGTCGATTGAGTTTCGGCAGAATATGCCTAGCCTTGCTGGGTTGCATGACCTGGCCCTCCACAAATCTCTCATCAGCAGTATCTTGTCCAATTTTGGGGGCCTGAGGCTCAGGAAATTTCGGAAATCCCGTATCTTCAAGTTGTGTTTTGATTTTGGCTACGTTCGATGAGCTCATATGTTACAGTATCATTGATTATCGAGGGTTGAAACTCAGCTTCTTCTTTTCGGTTAACTCTAATAAACAACATATTACGCTCCCCTCACGGAAACAGACAATTGAGCAACGCAGTCATCAATCATAAAAGGCAATGTTGACTTCTGACTCCAACGCACGACGACGAATGGCAGGTGAGGCCGGTGCAGGCAGGCAGGGCCATAGGTCTCGCCAAATGGATCACCACGTTGTGTAAGAGGACAGCTAGCTCGCTCTGAAGATCCGATCCACTGCACTTCTCTGACTTGTCTGTAAGTTACGGATTTTATCATATCTGGAGTCTCGACTAGCACTTAACTTATGATGCTTGAGTTCGGTGAGTGCTTGAGTTCGGTGAGTGCTTGAGTTCGGTGAGAGCCAGTCTCGATTATCTCACCACATCTCATTAGAGATAATGCAGGATATTTAACAAGAAAGTAAGATTGCGGTGATGAATTATTTGGACACAATAGAGTTAACTGAAAAGAAGAGAAAAGACATGTTAGGTGAGGTGAGTTTGACCCGTATCTAAGGCAGCCAAGCAAACTGGCATGGTTTCCAAAGAATTCAAAATAGAAAGGAGTGTGAACTAGTTTTGCAGTCACAAAGGAGGCAAAACTGAGATGAAGGTGAGTTCGAAGAGAGCCAAGGCTTGGAGGCGATGGCCCACATCCACTTGAGATATAATTAGGTGACTGCATTGATTAGTTGGCTCTCACAACTTGGAGCTCGTGTCTAAAATTGAAGATAGAGGGTATCTTCTTCCCTATTTGCTTTGATTTCGGTTACACTAAAAGAGGGCATAGACTCTGACTTCCTGATTTTTTGGGGGTCAGAACACCTGTTCTGTTTTCGGTTAACTCTAATGCAATCTGAGTGTATATATATATATATATATATATATATATATATATATATATATATATATTCTTCCGGGTGTGTCAGTAGGACAGTGTAGCGGCTTCTTTTCTTCCGAGCAGGTTCTGGATTGTCGATCTGTCTACGCTACCTCGTGCAGATAACCCGGCCAGGTGTGTTTGTGTTTATACAATTGATTCCAGTTTGGTGGTGATGCTTGCATATTGCTTTCTAGCCAGGTGAGATCAATTGTCGGAGTACTAGCTGAGTAATCGCCAAATAGTAACTGATGATTGATGGCGTTTTAGAATCAAAGCGCACTTCGTTACAATTCGATCAGCAGGATTGAATGGGGTGAGAAACTAGGTGAGAAACTTGGTGAGAATTATATTAAATGAGCGGTGCAGTAGACCGTACTAACGTGCCTTTTTCTTTTCGTTGGCTGAATCAATCTATCCTCATAGTGTTGCTGCCTTTTCGAGTTTGCTTTTGCATTTACAATATCAATCATCACGCTCGTTGTAAGCGCCGTACATATATTGGACGCCGCAGTATCTCACTTGATAGCGCAATTCATTTGAGTCCGCCTTCAAGAGAAAAAAGTGGAACGACTGGTTTAATTTGTGCAGATCTGTCTGCAAACATCTGAATTGCCAGGTTAGCATTTACGGTAGCTAGAGCGGAATATGTGATGTTAAGGAATTTGTCACGACTTTTCCTCTTCCCTCTCTGTCATTACTGTTCGCATTCTAAATTTACTCCAGAAAGATAATAGAGCTCATCAATCAATTCATCTCTCTTCGGCCGTGCGCATAGAATCATAGTCATAGCTTCCCTAATTAATTCAGAGCTAGAAGCTCTCTTGTCTAGAAAGCTCAGGTCATGCGGCGTGTTCTAGGAACCCAACCGATCAATAATCCAGTTGCAGGTAGGGATCAAGTATTAAAGCAGAACATGTCTTACAACAAATTCTTGTGGATTAACCAGGAGTGATTCAATGCACTCAGACTACTAACTTGGATTGATTTTGTTCTAGATGAATTCTAATTGCGAAATGCGCGCTAGTTTGAATCAAGCTCGACATGCATGCATCTGATGCATGCGCAGGTAGAGGCATTGATCGCCAACTTGCTATTTGAAAAATGGGCTTGCTATGTTGCTAAAAGAAAAATTGGGTAAAAATCGTAGAGAATCATAACATTCAATAGCCTTTCTTTTCTTCATGCACTCTGCTCATCACTTTGGGACTTCACTTGTCCAATTAGCTACTGATGAAGTCCTATTGGGTGTGCAATATGTTGCACCATCTATTTTGGGGCTAGGTAGAGCTATTGTGTGCTACTGAATGTTATGATATATCGCCATAATCTTCCTTTGTTATCGGTATGTATAGCCAACAATTCTATAGAAAACTTGTATTTGTAGTAAGAGAAATTTTAAGTTTCCAAAAAAGGCTTTCTAGTTTTCAAGTTTCAATTTTTAAATTGCTAATGGGACTCTGTTGAAAAAATGAAAATAAAATTGTAGGTACGACATCAAGGGCATTTGGTCGGGCAGTGCGACCTTCCTCCCCTCTGGCATACCCGTGTTGCTCTACACTGGCTGGTCGAATGCCTCGCACCAAATCCAGTCTATGGCGGTCCCCGAAGATCCGGAGGATCCCTTGCTGCATGAGTGGGACAAGTCGTCATACAACCCCATCGCCCAGGCACCCCCGGGCTACAACTACAGCTAATCCTGTGATCCTGCCACGGCGTAGAAAGGCATCGACGGCATCTGGAAGATGCTTGTGGATACAGTTGCAGGCATTGATCAACTCACGGGGGAGGCATTGCTATACACCAGCAAAGATTTCAATACTTGGACCTTCACTGGCAAGGCCATCCAGTCCATTCACGGTACTGGTATGTGGGAATGCTCTGATTTCTACCCCGTCACCGTCACGGGACGGAAAGGCCTAGAGACGTCCGTCATAGGTCCCAACGTGAAGCATGTCTTGAAGGTCAGTTTTCTTTTTCTTTTCTTTCTCTCTTTTCTCTTTTTCTTCCTCAATGTGAAGAGACTTCTTTAACAAGCACCTATACTATGAGAGGCTTTGTCCCTTTTCTAATGTAGCTATAAAACTATGTCCTAGATAGAGTACTCCATGTGCTCTTGCTATCACATGATGTAGTGGGTGCATGCTATCTAGCATAGCTTACAACACATGCCACACATTAGTAGAGTCTTATTTTGAAGAGTGCACTAAGGAGAGTTGAGAATAGATAGAGATGAGGAGAAGTTCTCTATAAAAATTTAAAATACACTACAAAGATTGTATGCGTAGAAAAATACATTATGAGTTGTAACCAATCTGAAATTGCCACGGATGGTCGTGATATCTTAGAGTAGGCTATGCACGACTCCTTTAACAAGCACCTATACTATAAGAGGCTTTGTTCTTTTTCTAATGTAGCTATAAAGCTAAGCAAGCCTTATTTCATAGGCTCATGTAGTAACAAACATTGTGCATAGGAATCTCTTGATCTTTCTTATTTCACTAGAGATGTAGTTTGTGTTGATGCAATGTATGTTGTGGAAGTACTACTGGTATATTATAGACATTTATGCAAATTGTCATTTCTATTGCTCAGGAAATTGTTAAAGAAATAATAATTTGTTAAATTCCTATATTAACTTGAATCAACCTGAAACCCATTAATATATCTTTTTATTTCATTATTAATTTTTACTACATTCAAGTAGAAACTTTTCTCAATTCTAGGTTAATTTTTTTCTCTTGCAATTTCTAATTCTAAATTAGTTGTAAAGGCACTTCAACTGGCTAGAGTTGTATACTAGTTGTTGGTTCTTGGTCATATCTAATTTGTGACTGATTTGTGGTTTGTCTGTTGAAGGTAAGTTTGGATTTGAAGAAGCATGATTATTATTCAGTGGGGACGTATAATGCTCTGACATATACGTACACTGCGGACAATAAAAGCTTGAACACAGGATTGTGGCTGCGGTATGATTATGGCAAGTTTTATGCAAGCAAGACATTTTATGACCAGAATAAGGGGAGGAGGATATTGTGGGAGTGGGCGAACGAGAGTAGTTCAGTGTCGGATGATATTGCCAAGGGTTGGTCGTCGGTGCAATGTTTACCAAGGCATATATGGTTGGATCCGCTTACGACTTCAAATTTGATCCAATGGCCCATTGAGGAAGTGGATGCATTACGACAGAATGCGTTATCAAAGAAGAATGTTGTCCTTGAGAAAGGGGCAACGATGGAGCTCACAAGTGCCAACGGCGCGCAAATGGACATTGAGGTGCAATTTGCCATGCCCAATAAGAGCGAGGGTTTGGAGCAAGCCAACGAACTTCTGGCTGACGATGGTGCAGTGCAATGCAGTAACATTGTGGTGGCAGGCAATGGCATAGCAGCCAATAGCTATGGTCCTTTTGGCCTTCATGTGCTCGCAACGGACGATTTACGGGAACGGACATCCATCTTCTTTTATCTTGTGCATGATGGTCAGCATGGCAACTGGAGGACGCTCGTATGCGCATATCATAGCATGTCGTCGTTGCAACAAGACGTGGACAAGACCACCTACGGAAGCTATGTGCGAATCCACAAGAGTGACAATGTGTTGTCCTTGCGTGTTTTGGTGGACCATTCGATCGTGGAGAGCTTTGCCCAAGGCGGTCGTACCGTGATGACATCGCGCGTCTACCCAGAATTGGCCGTCCGCAACTCTGCTCATGCATTTCTCTTCAACAATGGTACGAATAGCATCATAGTCAAGTTTGTGACAACCTGGGACATGGCCACAGTTTAACTCATGGATTACTAGGAGTTCTTTTCTCTCTTGTCTGGCTTAACCCCTAAACACCACATGGTCTAGGAAGTAGATGAACAATCAGATACAAATTGTCCTCCATATTGATCGGATGAAAGTCATCCATTTTTAAAAAAGAATAATCTTGAGGTCTTCCATGCATTTTGTGAGGGGTTGGTACTTGTAAGGGTTAAGCTGGATGTGCATGCAAGTGCCTGATGCTACTTTGACAAATGTCTGGGTTGAATGAAACTAATATTTAATTAAAGTGTTGAATTGATGCAATTATTCTCCAAGATGTGGTGGATATTCTCAAAGATTCTCTTGTTCATCATAGAAAAAAACAAAATTAAAAAAAAAATCCTGAAAATTTGGGCATCTCTTTATGTAATAATTTTTTGCCGACCCTGACAGCCGAGTATGGTAGAGACTGACTAGTAAAGGACACCAAGTGCATAGATTCTTTGTAGTTGAGTTGCCCGAGCTAAATTGCCTTTTCCAGCACCGAATAAACGCCACAAATACACAAAGGTCTCTGACCTTGCTTGATCAGGCAGTTTAGGGCGCGCTAAGCTTACAGAGATTGGATGGCAGAGCTAGGTTGGAACAATCCCCAATTCCTATTGGAATCTAGGACAAATCTACATCAAAACTTATATTTGTAAACTCTCGTTTTTTTATCAAACTGTCGCAGCCCACTTCACTCAAGCCAAAACTATTTGAATGCGAGAGTTGTGAGTTTCAATGTAAGTCTTGAATGTTATGACGATGGCAGTTTTAAATACATTTTAAGAACAAATTAGCCGTACTCATTTTGAATTTTCTTTTGCCATTTGGTTGCTGTGGAGTTCTTAGGATTGTGTTTGGTGTTGAGATTGTCCTCGTATTTGTTGGATGGTGTTGTATGAGTTGAGAAATAAACACACATTGATTGTAGTAGTTGGTGCTTTTGAAATCAAGGACTCTTCGATTCACAGAAGGAGTTGAAAAATGAAAAGAAGGCAGAAAAACCGATCAGAGTGAAATGGTAAGCCACCACATGCTTGTAAGCCTCCAAAGGCACATGTAGACAAATGCTTAGAGTCTATACAAATCTGAAAAGAGCGTTGGCAGCATAAAGTCTCATTCTACCAATGACCAAAATGATTGCCGAGAGCTCAGGACCGGATCATGCATTGCCTATTCCCCTCTAATACAAACTAGAATCATTTTGAGTTACATGTGGTTCATACCCTCTTGTGCCCAGAGCATACGAGTTGGACAATAGCCAAAAATGAATCAATGAGCACGGAGGGGGGTGGGACGAGGAGCGATCTCCTCATGGAAGAGGGGTAGCTTGTCTCCTGCGTGGAACTTGCGCTGCACTCCTTGCTCATTGATCTACATGTAGGTCACCACACAATCAGTGATTTTTTTGTCAGGAGACAGTTTAGAATTTTTGGATGCTCCTTGGATGCTCTTATCATATTAATATGTAGGTAATATCAGGGCAATACACATGTGCTACCTAGGTGCTACTTAGGCAATACCTGGGTGATACCTAGGTTTAAAGAGGCTACACATCCTGACTCCATGTAGAAATTCTGGCTATTATTCCTTTTCTTTTTTTCAAAAATCCTTTGTATCAATTAGCCAGCCCAAATTTTATGTAGCAATTTGGCTAAAATTAGCAACAAAAAAATCATATGCACACAATCCGCTTAGGAGCATATAAGAACCATGGTCCTCTACAAGCATCAGTTGATTCCTAGTTTGCAACTTTATGACAAACCCTTGATGTCAAATTATCTCTATCAAATCAGCTCAAGACAAAAATAGTTCATATCCTCACTACGAGGCAACTTTCAGAATGAATGGAAGTGAGCAGAGAGTACATACTTTGATTATTGTATATAAAAGTAAAAGAGAAATACATTAAAATGACAACATCGTAAAAAACCATGTGGTAGTACATACCGTCACAGTTCGGACCACTCCACCACTAGCACCATCTCGTGCAATAGCCAAGGCAATAGACTTGACCACCAAAGCCTGCATAAACACCAACCGGCATTTCCATAAGAACAAGAACAGGCAGATGAAAAGATCAAGTCCTCTACTTACATAAATGCAAATATACTGGTTCCTCCTCACTTGGATTCATGATGGAAAAAGATGCTGATGATATAAGTAAGACCTTACCTCAGCTTCTTTCTGAGTCATGTCGGGCTTCCAAGCTTGATCTAAAAATCCATAAAGGTAGCTAGATCCCGACCCTGAAACAAGAACATTCAAATGGATGCATTTTCAAGTTCACTACAAAAACAAAAGACTGTTTAGCATACTGAATCTCACTCACAACCCTTGACCACCAGAACTCAGAACCACAACATACCATAACTGAGAAAAAAATGGAATAAGGACAAACCTCCTGTAGCAAAAGGTAGACGCAGCATGGTGCCTCCCAGAGGGATACCATAAACACTGCCTCCTTCATATTTGTCCCAGCCTGCTACTATTAAACCAGTCTCCAAAAACGACTGCAACCCCAAGAAAACGTTTAATTAGTCACACAGAATGTGAAACAATCCCTGCTGCATCTAAACAGGCCGGGAAATGATAACAAGGATGACAGCATTCATCAAAGAAATGAAGCAATTGTCTCTATTCATGCAGTGGCACATAGAGATTAACCTTATTCTGGTATGAAAGTTCCTTGACAAGAGTTCCAGCGGTTTTCACAGTGGACGGCCGTCCTAGCTGTATCCTGCACAAACAAGAGATGTACAGAGATAAATGATCAATTTGTAATGTTCACTGCAGGTAAATCACAAAATCAAAATTCCCCATATTCCGTTACAAGAAATCATGCAACTTACGTGTGCTGACTGAGGAAGTAGCGCACGTAATCTGACACCACCTGTGAATCTGCTGCCTGCCATCCCCAAGCACAGCATGAGATGATTATCATGCCCCTAAGACAAAAAAAATCTGCTCAATCCTCTCCGTCAGTGATTTTTTTTTGTTAGGAGACAGTTTAGCATTTTTGCTACTTTTCCATGGCTTGAAGAGCAATCCAGGCTCCTTGGATGCTCTTATCATATTAATATATAGGTAATATCAGGGTAATACACATGTGATACCTAGGTGCTACTTAGATAACTAGGTTTAAAGAAGCTACACATCTTGACTCCATGTAGGAAATCTGGCTATTATTCCTTCTCTTTTTCAAAATCCTTTGTATCAAGTAGCCAGCCCAAATTTTATGTAGCAATTTAGCTAAAACTAGCAATAAAAATATTTGCTCTCCCTCGTTTAACACCCAATAATTTAGCCGTCCCGGGCCTACCGACCAACCGCAGTTTCAAAAATGCAGCATTCAATTAAAAACTAACATTAGGGCAGAAAACTAAAATCGTACGGATATTGAGCACAAGTAAAAAAAAAACATTACCGAGCCAGAGCGACACAGATAGACATTATCAGTAAGTTGCGTGATTTTGTCCGATGCACGATTGGCAACGTATACACCTGCACATGTCAAATCGAATAAATGGGAAAAAGGAATTTTAAAAATCTAAGATACATGATCCGAAATCGATCTCCAAAAAAATTCAATCGACTCACCCGTTGTGGTACGAGAATCAGCTCCAAGAATTACGCCACCCTCGTACTCCACGGCCATAATGGTGGTCTGTAACAATATCCACGACCTAAGAAAGTCACAATCGCACACCCGGAAACCCTAGAATCTCACTCTCGCAATAAAAGAATCAATACAAGCCAACCCTAAAAATGATCGAGCAGTAACCCAATTTCGCAGGAAAAAAGCAAAGACGTACTCACCCCCATGCTGTGAGGAGCCTCGGTCCACTGGCTCGCCATGGGCTCCATTCCGATGATTTCGAGAGAAACGATTTCACAATAGCAGCTACAGATTGCAAGAGATGACGGGAATAATGAAAGATGGATTGCACAGGAAAGTAATAAGTGTCGGAAGGCAAAGCTGCTTCGAGCAAGCGCAGCAATTCGTGTAAGCCTTGCTTCCGAAGACAACGCCAAATACCCGGTCTATACCCGGCATGAACCCAGTCCTCTACCGTGTCTACTAATTCGGTGACCGCCCATTTGGAAACTTCTCGTTCAAAGAATTAGGGTTTCGGATAGATAGATAGAAACACCGACCCTATTGCAAGGCCGGCGTGAATAAAGTGTCCGTTCGTAATGTCAAAATCCCGATGCCCACCGGACAAAGGGACCTTGGAACAATACTACTCTCCCCTTTCGAGGATGGACACTATAGTAACCAAAACAAAGTAACAGTAACAGTAACAGAGGATAAAAGCTATTAGTTTGTATAAAGGTATGTTTGGGGCTAATTATTATCACCAAGTCATGAATTCTTTGGTTGGTTGGTGAAAGGCGTTGTATCACATTTATGTGGTCCGGGTTCGAAACCAATTGGGCTCGTTGAGCAGTGTTGTGATGCACATGTAAGGGTTTCGGACCTTGAAGTAATGAAGTGTGTCCAAAATATTCTTAACCCTTTAACATCCCAATTCAACACTGTTTTAAAAGAACTGCTATAAAATGTTTGATGGAAACCAAAAATAGAGTTGATGTACAAAGAAAATTTGTAAATGCCAATGTGAAGATCACATCTGTACGGATAGATGTATCATATTTTTTTATTAATAATTTTAAAATAATTTTGCAAGGTTTTCTCTTGAAACTCAATTAAAAATCCCGAATTAACTCAAAAAAATTGAAAAATATTGGAATGAAATTGGAATAACATGCACTACGTGATGGTATGGTTTCCATTATTTGATTCTATTTATTTTGGAAAATCATGTCTAAGGTCTCACTTTTTGAACTAAGAATGAAACTTGACATAAACCAATTGTGTTATTTTTCCAAAAATCATGATAACCTATTTTGAAGATCCACACCGTACAAAGGATAGTCAACTTACACAAGAACCCAAAAAAAAAATTGGTGGATGAAAACTGTCCACTTTGAATGGAAATCAAACAACTTTAATTTGTTTGTCGTCCAATATATGGACGCTGGCGCGCTAAAGGGTTAATCCCTAAACACTATAATTGTCCTAGAGAGCACTAAGATATTACCATACTCGAAAGGCATGGTTGGCAGCTCTTGTCAATTTTATTTTATTTTGAATCGAAATGTTGCGAATATCCTCTAAGTTCATGTGCATATTTTTTAAGATTCTCTTTTTCACCATAGAAAATATAATTTTTTGAAAAAATAAGTTCCTAAATATTTGGGTTTCTCTTTTTATAATTTTCTTTTTCAACCATGCTTTCTGCGTACATTGTATAAGGCACTAATGTATTACAGGGGTTACAATAATACTTCAAAAAGGTACATATCTAGCTTACGTATTTTAGAGGTCACTTAAAAATATTGAACAAATATATTTAATATTTTTAAAGGATTGACTTCTTGGTAAATATAATACGTGCTAGCAAGGTTGTATACATAACTAAATTTAGTATCTTCAAAATCAAAATCAAGTCATCTTTGTATTTGTACAATTAAAAACTCCATTACTTCATTGAAAAATTGTAATGCTCAAAATTGTATTCAATATTGAAAAATTGAAATGTTCAAAATGTTTAAATTATGGTTTTATAATAATTAAGTCATGGTTTTAAAATTTCCAAATGAAAATTATATAAGTATGTTCTAAATCTCATGATATTAATCAATTAGTCTAAAATTAATGTTTAAATAATATCTTTTATATTTACAATGAATCTTGAAAGTTAAACACTTGTAAATTGATTTTTTAATTTTATGATAAATATCATAGATCAAGTATATAGATGTAAATTAGGATTGAAAAAGTATAAACTTTGTCAACATTTCAACAACACAAAGTTAAAATTTTCTTCTACTTTATAATATATAGTTGAACCTCTCATAATACAAATTTTCTACTTGCATAAATACTTGTAATTCTTTATTGGCATACTCTTCATGTGCATAAGTCAAATATTTAACTGAATATGGGTAAGACAGTGAGTTATAGGTCCAAAAAAAGCAACCAACTATCATTTTCATGTTGGACCTATCAATGAGAATGGTAATATTGTAGGTCTTGTGGCTCGGGGGGGTCACTACCTTATATCTAGTGTAACCACGTGCGATAAGAGGGTATTTAATTGGGGGCTATTACATAATGGAATATAATAGGAATATTCTGAGAATTTTTCAGTATATTCCAGGAATATTCTAGAATTACTCTTGGATTGAATATAAAGCACCCTATTTTACAAAAAAATATTTACAAATTTTACCTCTCTTGAATAAATAAGACCCTATATTTTATCGCACGTAGTTTCTAAATGTAAAAGGGGTGCTCCCCCCGAGTCTTGTGGCATGCATGTTTGTTCCTTCAAATTCAAGACTGATTGGTTATGGTACATAATTCAATTAATTTGCATAGTTGTACATGTATCAACCGATCTAAGTTCTATAAAAACATGATTCATTAAAGAAAACAAAAAAGATATTGATGAACCCCCTTTTCAACAATTATTCACGATTATTTACCATCCATGTGCATAAAAAGAACATGGCACTGGAGCTTCCCTACATGCTAAAATCTAATATCCGTCGTTCTCATGCAATAAGGGTTGTTTTACACTTAGGAGTTGGGCGTGTCATTCTTGGGCCCAACGCAACCCATATTAGCCCTAGGCCTGGTCTCAAGCACTCAATATAATAAGATTACAATTTTTAATGAAATGTGCACTCGGGCCTAAGGCTAAAATGTGGAATTCCATATTTTGTGAACCCAATGAATTGAGTTAGGCCTGTATAAGAGCTTGTCGGTTTTAATGTAAAAAATGTTTTGATTGCATTGGGATGTGACTTCTAGTGAAAAGGGGTTGGACCCAAAGAATGGCTTTTGATCAATGAGAAACGAGGATTCAACCTATTTGCACATCAATTTGGGGTCGATTCCTAGTGTAAAGCGGCCCTAAGAGAAATTTGACTGGAAGCCGCATAGGGAGACTCAGTTGAACTAGGGAGAAAAATACTCAACTATGATCCCCACAAGGGAAAAATTTTCTCTACTGTGGTCCTCCATACCCTAATTGAAAAGTACACTACTTCACTCAACAGTGCCTCCCCCCACCGTCGAGTGAAGTCTCCTACGATCTTCTATCCTGCAAACAAAAAATTGTCTCACGATTCGCTTTGTTCAATTTGTGAAAAAATAAAAAATAAATGAGCGAGCCAACTCATTCACTAGAGTGTGTTGACATGGTGTGCAACTTGACAAATATTCAGTCAGTTTGTTCTTCACAGAACCTCCCTCAACAAGAAAACGAATCAAGCAATTTGCCTTATCATGCATGGACATAAGTGCATAAGGGCATAGTTGAAAAATAATGTAATTTGTGTCAAAATTATCCAATTTATATAAAATAATATAATTTATGTCTCAATAATCCAATTAGTTTCTTGATAATCTGATTTATAAAATAGTATAATTCTTAAAAAATAATCCAATTTATATCAAAATAATTTAATTTGTATAAAAATATTATATATTTTTAAAATTGATCTAATTTATTTGAAAATATATCATTATATTCCAAAATAATATATTATATGCCAAATTATAACAATACATTCTTATTTACTTGAATATGACTTTCAAATAATTTATTCAATCAAGTACAAATTAAAAAGTTAGATGGTATAGATCATGCACTAATTAATAATTGCAATTGAATGATTTTTATAAATTAAAGGTTTAACCCCTAAATGCCCCCAGCCCTCTCCAAATTGAGCAGTTTTGCAAAGATGCATTATCAAATGTAACTAAGAGGGATATTTTGAACTTGATGAAGGAATAAAAATTGTACATAATAAATTTTAAATTCTATCCATGCGGTTAGATCTATGATTGCTATCACCAATATTTTTGTATAAATTTTGAAACTTAAAATTTAAAATTATTTTGTAATTCAATTACAAACAAAATATTGACAATTTGTAAATGAAATTGGTTATGATGGATTGAAATGTAATACTCTAAGTATTGTGATTTTTGGAGATTTTTTGATTGCTTGATTCTATGAGCTGACTTTTTCAAGAGCACTTTTGAACACTTTTGAACTAAGATTTTAAATTTTCTTGGTGAATCACTGCAATATGAAACGAGGTATAAAAAAATTCACAAATCATCCCCTTTCTAATTGGATCACACATGCATGAAGCTAACTTCGCATAAAATCTATTGTAAAAAATCCACACTACAAAAAGTGCATGATGGATGAGAAAAATGAATGAAATCTATACATCGTCCAAAAAATGAACACTTGGGCACTTAGGGGTTAAAGGTGCATTAATGGATTATGATTTCTCATCCATCTCTTTATTTTCAACTGATTTTCCTTTGCGACCTACAATTGAAAAACATTTAAACTGGGGTTGAAAACTGGGATTAAAAACTAAATTGATTAAACTGGACTGCATGTGCGACCTTCAGTTGAATTGAAAACTTCCAACTAAGAGTTAAAAATCTCAACTGGCTAAGTTCAACTCAACTAAACTGGGCTTCCTGTGCGGCCCCCTAAGAAGTGTCAGTAAAGTGTTAACAGTATATAAGGGAAGAGTAGTCTTGCACCAATGACCCTTTATCCGGTGGACACTGGCTCATTGTCAAGACGAACAAACACTTTATTCACGCCGGCCTAAAAGGACCGGAGTTCATATCTATCTATCTGTTAACAGTACACAAGTGTTACCCTTGCTCCCAATTGTTAACAGATGTATTATGTCGGTGTATCACAAAAATTGGTCACCCCGAGGCGGTGCAATTACAGAGGTATGAATGTAAGTTGCTCGTGCAACACTGAGGCTCGTCTTGCTCGAGTCTTCACTTGACGATCTTCGCTGAAAATTTTCAAGCTCACTATTTCTCACGATGTGAAGATGAACTTTTTTCATACCCCGGTCATGGACAGCCCAACGTGTTTGCAGCTCCTGCTGCTGATCATTTGCTAGGGGTGAGCTAGTAAATTGTTTGGCTTGAGCGATGCTCGTTTCGTGAGGAGTTTTCAAAGAAATGCGTTCCAGTTCTATTTTTTCATGTTTTTGGTCCTCCTAATTCGATTTTCTGATTTTTCCTCGATCTTGCGTTATGAAGAGTGTTTCTGTTTTTTGCTCCAGTGTTTGTTACTTTTGTACTTAACGGATATGCAGTGAGCTCTTTGGACTTTTGTGAGTACTCCTATCTCATTTGGTGGTTGGAATTATACTTTGTTGCACTTCTTATAGTTCTACAACATATTTTGTCGTTTCAGGTTTAGGGTTTGTGAAAATACCTAGAATACGAAAAATATGACTGGAAATACTTAGAATTTGGGTTTGTAGACATGGAGGTGTAAGATAATTAATCTTAGGTAGCTCGTGATGTTTGCAGCAGAATATTAGGGTTTCGGAAAACATATTCTCTAGGCGACATGCAGTTCAAAGTGTGGAGCAATGATGGAAGTCTACATGCAATGTTCGCAATTGGATTCTATGAGGATAGATTCGGAAGCTCATTCGAGTGACGGTGAAACGGAGGATGCGACCTTCATTTCTTCAAATTCAAGTTTCAAAACAGAGGATGTGACCTTCATTTCTTCGAATACAAGTTTCAAAATAAAGGATGCAGAAGTTCGCATTGATGATGATGATGGTTTGCTCACTCCATCACTTCTTCCTGTAGACGAGGAGGTTTTGCAGCCTTCAGCAACACCTTTAACGCTCACTCCTGAGCAGCAACAAGTGCTTGACTATGTGCGAGCAGGCAGGGTAGACCATCTTAACCCCTAAAGGACCCAGTGTTTATTTTGGCAGTTTTGGGTAGCTCGTATGAAAACATTCTTTTGTCCAATTTTATTCATTTATTGAACAACACATGCAATTTTCTTCACTGATTTCACAATATGATCAATCGAATTGGTCATTTTTAAACCATGAATCCTGGTCGTTTAGGGGTTGTCTTCTCAGCGATGTAATTAGTGCAACGTACTATCTAAACCTTGTATGCACGGTTTTGTCTGAAATTTTGATTGTTGATCTGAATTGGGCCAGAATGTGTTTTTTTCGGGGTCTGGAGGAACTGGAAAAACTCTCTTACTTCAGCAGATCCTGAAATTCTTCAAACGAAGATACTATGAGTATCACAATAAGTTTCTTCATACAGGATATGCTTGTAGATGCTTCGCATGCCAGGTGGCTGTCACGGCACCAACAGGCATTGCAGGTGAGGTTTGGGAGCCTGTGTTCTCCGTAATGTTTTCGAGTTTTGGAATAAGGGAACACTTTTTCACATGTACACATGTGAACACTTGTACACATGCTGATTTTGAGGTAAATAACGCTGCTCTGAATTCATTGTTCTGGTATTATTGGTGGCATTTTTGGCTCGTCATCTTACATAGTTTGGGATGTTGGCTGGTCAGCAATTCCTATTGGAGGGTCTACTTTGCACAGAGCGGCAGGGATCGGCAGACCACAGCGTCCTGGGGATTTCAACAGGATGTGGCACAAGCCCGTTAGACAGAAGTGGCGCAACTTGAGTGTCTTGATTGTGGATGAAATCTCGATGGTGAGTGCTGAGTTGCTGGAATACTTGGAGCAGACAATTAGGAGGATTCGGACGAAGAAGGATGATCTGCCGGGTAGACCTTTTGGTGGACTTCAGGTATGGACTGCTTTGGGTATATGTTCTTGATACACAAGTATACCGAGGTTACGTACTAGATAGAGTACTCCATGGGCTCTGCTACGGCATGTAGCGGGTGCATGCTATCTCCGAGTCACTAAGTGACGAGGTGGTAGCATGCACCCACTACACGACGTGGCAAGCCTATGGAGTACTCTATCTAGCATAGCCTACTACACATGTCACACATTAGTAGAGTCTTATTTTGAGGAGTACACTATGGAGAGTTGTGAATAGAAAGAGATGAGGAGGAGTTATCTACAAAGATTTGAAATACACTACGAAGATTGTGTGCATAGGAAAATACATTACGGGTTGTAACTGTACTGCTTAGAACCAATCTGAAGCTGCCACAGCTGGTCCTGATTTCCTGGAGTAGGCTATATGTCCTGTGTGGTTCATTAAATCTTTTCTTGCAGGTCATTTTTGCAGGTGACTTTTTCCAGCTGCCACCTGTAGAGGACAAGGATACTCACAGCTGCAGTGATCCGTTTCTCAATAGAGGTCTAGCATTTGAGGCACCTGCCTGGGACAGAGCCAAATTGAAGACCATCATCTTAAGCCGTGTCTTTCGACAGGTATGTCGAGTACCTAGAAACATAGATGCGCATAGTTTGAATAACTTAGTTGAGCATCAATTAGCCTTTTTTAAGAGTCTGTCTTGAGTTAGATTGTCTGCATGGAATTTCCCTGGGACTGAAGAATGTGGGGTGTCCGTCTGACATGATAATCCTTCTGAGGTAGTTGAATCGACTGAGTGCAGGAGGATAATCACTTTGTTGACTTGCTGAATGGTATTAGAACTGGGGAGAATAAAGCAGCCTTTGAAGAGATATTTATGAGGTGCCGTAGGACTCTCCCTATTGCAAACGGCATTCAGCCGACTGTTTTATATTCTAAGTAAGTTAAATCTTTTTCATAAAGGTTCAAGACTGTCATACTTGTAGCTAGTTTGTCACAAAATTATCCTTTGACTCTCTTGAGGTAGATTCAATGAATTGTAAAACGGTGAGCCTTGAATTTGGCTGTATGATGGCAGTGGCATGTAGTCACTGCGGTTATCCATGATATAAAACGGTGTATTCATTTTGTCAGGAATGTGGACGTTGATAAATTTAATAGCGACAAATTAAATGCCTTGTCGAGTAGAAATGTACATATAGTTGCTGACGAGAATATAGTAACCAACGAAGGTCTCAAAGCCGAGGAGGAGCGTGATACCCATCTTCAAGATGTGCAGCTTAAAATCTTGGAAAGTGCAGACTTTTGGAAGGACTGCCTTGCGCCTATACAGCTCAACTTAAAGGTGGGTGCACAGGTATGACTCGACGCCACACATCATTCTACATTTTACAATTCTTGACAATAATAATTGGGTTATACCTCGTGATACCAGAATTCATATAATGTATTCTGCAGCTCAAATTCATCAATTTTACGTTGCTACGTAGGTCATGCTTGTGCGGAACTTGATATTGGAGGGGAAAAAAAGCGATCTGGTCAATGGATCACGTGGAATTCTGGTAGGCTGGAAGCCGAAGGATCAGGTTCTGAATGAGAGTTTGGAACGCCTGAAAACACTTGCAAGAATTCTGAGGGAAGGATTTGAAACCGATGAAGAACGCAGAGAAAGGTTCAGAGAAGAGCAAAAAGTCTACAATTTAAGTGAAAGCACCCTTGAAGAGGTTCCAATTGTAAGGTTCAAAAATGGGCGCGTCATCGCCTGCGTGCCTGAGAAGTTCTCTTATGAAGTCTTAAATGTTGGAGAGTGCATAAGGTGGCAGGTCAGCACAATCTATCCAGATTGTTCTAATTGTTTTTTTTCCCCCTATTCAACCAGTCTTTGATTGTTTGCGCTGCAGTTATCTTTCATATCCACTACGAGTACCCAGAATGAGCCTGACCCTCATACCTGATTTCAATACTAATAGTTCAGCAGGGATGTACTTTTACTAGCCTCACTGTGAATATCCCCGTTACCTCAATGGTTTACCAGATCTGATCCACAGCTGAACTAGGATAACACAGCTTAGGGTTAACTACCTGTTAAGTAAGAATTGAACCTCTTATGCTTCAGCTACTTTCATGCCTATGTTCAGTTGTTGTCGATTATATAGAATACCTTTCTTCTAGAAAACCTAGCCGTGTTAAACCCTGCCATTTGTAACGCAATGTACTAACGTAAACCTTGCCAATTGTAATGCTATTAAATTTCTAGAATAGATTTGGGGGTTGGGTTTCTACTAGTGATATTTTCAGTTGACTTGATAAAATGAACTTCATTGGCAGGTCCCTCTCAAGCTGGCGTGGGCACTGACGATCCACAAGTGCCAAGGTACACATGTAGAAAAACATATTTGTTATATTTAAATTGAAAAAAGTCCATGCCTTCGATGTCTCGTGCCTGCCTTATAGTTGTAGCATTTGATCAGATCTTTCTGTCTTGTCAATGTCGCTTCTGACATGACTGGCGGTTTTCGGTTGCAGGAATGAGCCTAGACTATGTAAAAGTCACTCTTGACGGCATTTTTGCCGAGGGCCAAGTCTATGTGGCCCTCAGTAGAGCGCGGTCGATGGAAGGCTTACAAGTCATTGGAGCCTTCAATCCCAGAGATCTTAGGTACGTTCTGCCTTTCCTCACTTCCTTGGGTTCACACAGCCACCAAGGTTCTCTCTATGACCAAAGTTTTGGGACAGTAGTACAGAGTACAGTGATGGGCCTGGGCATTGCCAAGGGCAGCTGAAATCTATGCTGTTCCTAGATTTCAGATACCCTAACCTTGCTTTTACCTGATCCATTCCTGGTGCAGACCCGGTGTTCAATAGGGTTTCGAAGGCGACGAAATAGAGGACCTAGTGTATTTACAAAAACCAAAGATCAATGAGATCAACCTCTAGGGACTCTTTTTTCGTAATTTTTTTATTAGACTCATAGCGGGATGGCTTGCCTGGCCTAGTATCCGTCTTTATCAAAGGCTACTTGCTCAGCTCCTAGGGTTTGTGATTTATGAGTCTTTGAGATTGGATCTTCATCTACAGCGGTCTTCAAAGCATCGGGCTTGGATGAAGAAACTGTATAGTATGTTGGGTTTCTTCCTCGTGAAATTTTGGCGTATGCTATTTTCTAAAGATGATGGGAAGGCATAGATCTGAACTTGCTTGGTCTGTGCAGGGTTAGTCAAAAGGTGGTGGAGTTTTATAGGGCTCTGGCTGCTAAAGAAGCGCCTTCTGCGAGCAAGTTTGCATTTCCTGACATAGTGTTTGAGATTCCTCCTGAGGAGGTGATGATTGGAAGGAGAAGGGTGGACGGGGTATTGGTGAACGGAAGAACCGATGTGTTCCAAGCGGTGCCTCTGGGAGTCTTCACCGAGACTGTCACCTGTTACCACTGTAAGAAGAAAGGCCACCCTGCGTTTGCCTGCAAGCTGGGACCCAAACTCATACTCAACGCATAACTTTCTCTTGTCACTTTTCATAACCCATGGCTCTGCGTGAGCCATAAATATTCAAGATGTGATGGTCCTAATTCAGTCTGTAGGAGAGGGTTATGCCAGATAACCCAGTTTGGCCTCCGGGTCTTCCACCGGTTATCTCGTACATAATTTAGTTGGTGAAGTTGGGCTGCCATGCCTTCTCAGCGTCTTCGTCTTGTGAACCTGTTTCCGTGAGAGCTGGGTGTGTTTGGATTTCTCTCGTCCATTGATGGTGAGAGCTCTAGTAGGTAGATGATAGTTGCAGTAGGTGACCACACATGTACAGCACAGAAAAAGTTGAGGCGATGGACCATTTGTCAACAAATTTATTCATGAGTTTCATTCACTACTCCCCGCCTCTTATTTCTGGAGCCACGATCTGCGTTATGCTTTTCTGTTGTTACTTATGAATACTGGTCTGGAAACTGTGGACCGGATATTAAGCAGGACAGGAGTAGTGTAGGGGGACCCTTTTCAATGAATTTTCGATTAGACCCAAAGGGGGATGGCGTGTAGACATTCCGGCTTACCACAAACCCTATTTGCTCCAGGTTTGTGATTTACTGGTTTGTCTGGTTTGTCTTTGAAGAGCACTCTGAAGCCAGAATTAGGGCAGTAGGGGGTCTTCAAAGCATCAGACCTGAACGAAGAAACCCCAATAGTATGGCGTGAATTGAACTTCCTGAAACTTCCAACAATGACGAGAAAGTGAAGCTAATCATGCTTGATTAAATTCAATCTGTACAGAAGGGACAGGAACCCTTTCCCCAAAGAAAACCTACTTGCACTATGACTCAATGAAGTAGAAGTCCTCTGGCTCGGCTGTTGCAAAGCTCCAAAGATCTCCCCTTCGTAAGATGATATTCATCAAAATCTTCGTACGAGACGACCAAAAATTGTCCAGCGGCCTCAACCAATTGTTGCATCCGGCATCGCATCAAACCCTAAATTAAGCAGAGCACATGCGAAAGTCCTTCACCGCAACCTAACGGCGATGTTACGCTTCAAGAGTAATCAATCCACAAAGACAATATCCCTGAACCCTAAACCCCATTAGGATGGATCATGTGATGGCGAGACTGCTGTCAGATGAAGAAGATGAGTACACCGAGAACGATAGCGGCAATGACGGCATACTTCAATGCAGAGAGAGTGATGGCCGCGGCCACCAACAACAGCTGCCACCCGATCAAAGCGATGGCGTACAGAAACAATCCTGTCAACACCAGCGCGAGCACATTCTCCACGCTCGGGTCCAGCACATCTTTCCACCGGAAATCCACTCTGCCTTCCAGAAACGAGTCCAGCTCCTCCAGCTCGCGCTGGCCCCTCGGATCCTCCTTCCATGTCTCCCCAAACCCTAACGCCGTGGCTCCCAATCTCCATGCCCGCTGCCACAACGGCCTTTCTTCCTCCGGAACCCCCACAGACGATGGGGCGTCATCATCTCCTCTGCCGCCCCTGGCTCTGACCAAAACCGTGCCCGTGCCAATCCTGTGACCCTGTTGCAAGCTGCGCCAACACTGCGTGGTGCGAACGAAGGCCTGTTTCTGATTGCTACGAGAGAATGGAAATTCCTGTGTTGGCGAGGATGGTAGAGACAGAGCGCTGCGGAGTTGCAAGGACTCCATGACGAAGCCTCGGCAACTGGATAATAAGATGGTCTCGCATCGAGCATGGCAACCGACATGCGCAGCAACAAGAATTAATGATCTCTTCAACAGGTTCTCAACCTCGGTGTCATCGTCACTGCCAAGTGGAGAAAGCCAATATTAGGGCGTTACTGCACTACAGCAGAGGTAACCACTCAGGCTACCAGTGCATTACACCACTCCTGTCCCTAAATTCTAGTCCACATCATATGAATAATTAATTTTGTTAGAATTTCCTCTTTCCTAGCGATTACGTCTGAAGACAAGTGTCTCCATTCATCATAGTCATTTTACTATCAATGACACATAGTATACCTCAGACATGTTCAAACGAAAGAAGAAAAAAATCAATCCTCGATCTTTCTCGCCATTCTAATGTGGTAGCCACTTGCTCTTCTATAAAAACTGATGGCATGCTTCTACCTCAGCTTCCTCTAATGTGGTAAGTTTCTTAGAGAAGTTCCATGGGTTTGAGAAGTTGCCCATGGAAGTAGGCAAGAGGGGAAAAGTGAAACTTGGGTTTGTCTCATTCCCGACCATGAAGTTGTGCACGTTGCATGGACTTGAACATGGTGAAACATGAGCAAATTGGATTGGTTAAGGAGAAGTGCAGGTGAAATTTGATTGGTTCAGGAGAAGTTGCCATGATAACCCTGCATACTTCATGACAACACAAATCTGGACCTTCTTTGCTCTTGCGTCGCGTGTAAGTTAACCGTGGACTTTTCTCGTCATCACTTTCAATGAAATTTGACCCCGTGCTTTAGACAAATGCAGAAATTACACGTGTGGGATTTCATCTTTGCTGAGTTTGTAGACTTGCGAATATACCATCAACGCTGCGTTTAGCGTACCCAAACTAAAAATTTGGCACCAAGACAGTGAGTGAGAGTACCAAAACTTCGGAGGTCTCAAGTAACAAGAACATTGATCAGATTAATCATGTGTTGAATCCAGTGTACAAGTGAAATACCTAGTATGCAGCTTTGAGCTGGTCTGTCGATGAATAAATACAATACCTGAGTGAGTGGGGAGGCTGCCTGAATTTGAAAGGTTCAAATTCGGAAGCTCCGCCAATTACAAATCTGTTTGGGGTGACATCTATCAACCTCCTGTTGACAATAATATGACAAGGCAATTTACATAATTTTCTGCTGAGTGGGCAGATCGAATAATCAAATATTCTAGTCTGCATTAGACTACAATCATGACTTGAGGAAGTAGCCTGTGCTAAGACCTGCAGGAACACCTCCAGGGTGACTGGCTGGTTCCAGAAGGTTAAACAGGTTTGTTGAGACAGCAACCACGCTGGAGAGAATCGCCAGGATCACCATCACCACGGCCTCTTGCTTGTCTCTCTTGGTTGCCAACAAGGGCTTGTCCCTGGAAGCGAAACCAGATCAGCAAAAGAATCTTGAAATAGCACTCTGTGCCAATCTCTAATTTGCAAGGTTCATAGGTTTGTGCGAATATAACACGATTTATGTTATTTCATAGGTTCGTGATATATTCACATGTATTACTACATGTTTGATACAAAAAACAATGTCATTACAATGTTTACTAAAAACTTATGGTTTATGTACTTTAATCGTATGAGTATGATATGAATCTCGCATGACAACCACACTGATAATGTTACAGAAATTGTACATTATTGATATGTATTGTTTTCTGCACTGATTTATTACGTAGAATGCACGTAACATGTGTGAATATGGCACGACCTCCGTACACACGAAAACAATGCGATAAGTAGTGTTTTTACGTGGCCAGCCACATTTGAGAGGCAGGGAAAGAGAAATGAGAAGAGGTCAGCTTACTTGAGCAATACGAGAGCAGGAAAGATGAATCCCAAGCAAACAGTGGCGGTGGCACCGGTGAACTGGAACACGATCCAAATGTTGGGCACAACAGCTGAGCCAAAGAAGATGCAGCAGATGAGGAAGCCCGTGATGAGGGAGAAGCGGACGGTGTCGTGGGCGAGAGGGGTGGCCCTCGGGAAGAGAATGGCGTCGAGGTTGAGGCGAAGGGAGAAGTTGAGCAGCGGGAAGACCAACATGATGTGCACGGCGTAACTGATCCGGACGAGGACGCAAATCGCATGGGAGAATGGGACGCCCAGATCCGTATCGAAGTTGGACAAAATGTCATTGCCTGTTGCGTCTCCGAACAGCAGGTACCCGAAAGTGGCTGTGCACACGTAGATGCTGCCGCACAGGAACATCGACCGTTGCACGACCTGTTGCATCTTCTCGTCTGAAGCATCCACCGTCCCCGCCAGCTCATTTGCAATCGGATGTACTGCAATCGATAATATTCAGTTAGGGCCAAATTCCATGGGTGAAGTATCTCACTAAAAGATAAGTTTTTAGGGACTTCGGGGACTAAGATTCCACATTTCAAGTGAGCTTTTGAGAAAAACGTGGTGAAGCTGTCATGAAGTATGGAGGGTTCTCAAGCCCAAGACTTCATGGCAGCTTCTCCCTAACCAATCAAATTTGTTAATGTTTCAACCCACCAAATCAAATTTGTTCATGTTTCACCTCAAGCAAGCAAGTCCATGGAACAACTTCATGGCCGGGCATGAGACAAACCCAAGTTCCACTCCTCTTGCCTACTTCCATGAGCAAATTCTCAAACCCATGGAACTGGACTCTTAGTACAAGGTTTGTAGGTTACCCTCTTATTTCAAAAGATTGGCATACAACGAGCTGAGGATGTACAAGACAAAGGGAAGTCTGTGGAGAGGTAGTAGATAATATACCATTGTGGTGGCAAATGTAGGCAGTCATGATGACGGGGATGACGGTGAAGAGACGCCAGAATGACTTTTGGTCATGGACCTCGGGAGTGAGCCTCGGCCACGCAATGTTGCCAGCCAACAATTTCCACATCGTCACCGCAGCGACGATCACCACGAACACCACCGCCAGTGCCACCGACAATGCGGATGTCCACTTCAAAGAGTCTGCCACAACATTGCGAAACCACGTGTTCAAACATTTTGTCGGACGTCGTTTAGCTCGGCAAATGCAAAATAAATAATCTGCGAGAGGTAGATGGTGATGACGATTGCGTACCGACATGTCGCAACGAGAGAAGAGGCAGCAGCACTACCAGAGTGATTGTGAAGAGAACAAAGGTGCGCTCGTTCCACCATGTTGCACCGCCCGCCCACTCTTCCAGTACACCAGTGTAATGCTCTCCATCTCCTGAAGTTCCTGACAACACATCACCTGCACCAGCAAAACCAAAACAAACAAAATCATTCCCATTTCTCCCCAGAAGTTTACACAATTGGCCATATTCGTTAAAATGGCGGATTTCAGAACTCCAAAAACGTGACATTCAAGCGCTCAAAACTCTGGAAAACCAGTGCTTTCAAGTGCTCATATAGGTTAAATTGGGATGACCAACTGGAAACCTTGAGCTCTACAATCTAGGTGCGAGGTTCAGTTTTCAGTCGAACAATTCTAAATGGCTCCAGTTCCTCAAAACACAGCCTAAGTATTCTATGTTTTAAAATTCTGCCATTTTAGCGAATATGGGGTTATGTCAAACCCTAGTATCGAAAGGTCAGCAAATGGTTCCTCAATATTATGGTAAGAAAATGAGTGTGGGGGAGGAGTGGTGGCAGGGATTTGAGTAGTACCGATGATGATCAAGTAGACGATGAGGATGCCGAAGTTGTTGATGATGATACAGAGCTGCACAAGGGCGCGGCCCAGGGCGCCGAACGCGTCGCCCATCAAGCCGCCGTAGGAGCGGGCACCGGACGGGCGCGAGTAGCGCAGCATAATCTGGATGGAATTCTCGCTCAAAATGCCCATGACGATGATGCTCACGATGCCCAGCGGCAACCCCAGCACCTTCATGGTGGCGGGGAGCGCCATGATCCCGGCGCCCACAATAGTGGTGGACAAATTGAACACCCCGCTCGTCACCGACGCCTCGTGATAGTCGTCGTACACGTCCTCCTCCACGGTCACATCCTGCCTCTTGCTCGGCAGCAACGGCGTCCTCTCCGTCGTCGTCGCCGTCGCGTACTCAGCTTTCCTCGGCGACCCGTCGGCCATCGTCACTCCCGTCCAAATGCTCTCAAAATCTCAAACTCACACACAAAGATCGTCCTCCTGCCTTCGCTTCGATCAGCAAGAAGTCCAAGCACACAAACTCGTTGCAGGATTGTGCGGCGGCGAATTCAACAACGCACAACTAACCCGAAGAATCCTCTGTCGTAACAATTTGGGCTAATAATGTTGACAAAAGCAAGACGACGGTGCTCTCAAGATCTCAAACTCACACACAAAGATCGACCTCCTGCCTTCGCTTCGATCAGCCCATGCATGAAGAAGTCCAAGCACACAAACTCGTCCCAGGATGCGAATTCAACAACGTACGCACAACCCAAGAAATCCTCTGTCGTAACAATTTGAGTTAACAATGTTAACGAAAGCTAGAAGAAGGTGGGCAACTGTAGTCGGAAGAGTGTTGGAGAGGACAATATGTGGCGAGCTCAGCTTGGTTCCTTGAAGAGCTAGACGTACCTTGCACACTTGCTATCAACGCTGCAACCCCCGCAGACAATTCTGACAATTGATTTGTACACGGCCACTCAAGCCCTGGATAGTCGCGAATGCGGCGTCTCACACTCTCTACATATACCTGAAGAGGCGAGCTTCTGTGAAAGAATCCAGTGAAGAATCTGTGCTTATATAAACCGACCGGCCCGCATACCAGCCGAATCAGAATCCTGTTCAACCGCCCAACGTATGAATGCAGCCCCTACATATACTACACGCTTCCTGGCCTCGAACGTGACAGAGTGGGGTTTGCAATGCACTCAGTCAAAGTGATTCAGTCAAAGTGATGAATTTGAAACTTGCTTCCGTTTCTGCCCAAAAAAAAACAAAAACAAAAACAGAAGAAAAAACAAAAATGGTAGAAAAAACCCGGCCAGCCGTGAATGAACTGAATTGAAAATAAAATGATGGATATATGCAATTATGCACACTTCAGGCAAAGTAGGAATGCACAGTAAAAAGGGCAAGACACGGAGCGTGAGAACTGGAGGATTGATGGCAACAGGCATTGCACTTGCCTGCCTCTTGTTATGGATATGGGCCCCAGCATCCGCTTCCGGCATGTTTGGACATTGAAAAAGCCTACTGTAGTTGCGTGACAAACAGTGAAGGTGAGGAATTTCAGCCTCTTAAGCAAAATCGTTATAGGTGAAGATTCGATAGCCAATTTTGGTCAAATATTCTAGATTTCTTAATACATTTGTAGTCAATTACTATATATAGTATAAAACTGGAAAATTTCACCATATTAGGAAAAGCCATGTGACTAAAAAGTAGTCGCTAATTCCTTTTAAAAAAATAAGAGTTTGTAGTACCCACTTGGCTAAAATTTGCACAAAACATTTTCACTGGCTGACAAAAGAAAAAGTCAAAAAAAGGTGGCAAAGATTGCATAGCAGTTGGCCGAAAGGGCTCACTGGGTTGTAGCTTTCGTGTGGAATGAATCCATCCGTAACCAGTGTCTGAAGGTTCCGAATTTCTAATGATCGATTCCCAACCAACTTCACCTTGAACATCGATTTGCGTGAAATGGCATGAATGCGACAAGAAACCTGATCCCGATTGGGTGGTGCCTGAACCAAAAAGATTAGTGGCGATGGCTGTGAGCCTCATGCTTTGACGCACGAATCCCATGGTCGCCATGACTTGCATTGCGAACGGCTCGGTTGCAAGGTTGCACACTAGCTAGACAGCAAATTGATTCCTAAATGACTGTGTGATTCTACCTCCGTGGCTCCGGCTGTTATTCTGTGTGACTCTTCGACTCGTCCTCGTCGCCTGAAGAATGATTGCTTGGGTTCTCAAATTCCGAAAATGTGGTGGTGCTCCTTCCAATGGAATTTGATTTCTGCTGCCCTATGAGAGCATGGCCACCCATGCCCTCATCAGGCGGCCTTCGAAACTGATTTGAGAGGGCACTGTAGTAGTTGAAGTGGCCTTCGAAATTCTGGAGGCCCACCGTGGAGTCTCCCTGGAATTCACAACTTGGAAAATGAAGAGGCCAGGGCGAATGGGAAGCACCACATGCATGCAAATGGGCCAGGGGTGATTTCATTCTGAACTTGGAAAATCAAGAGGCCAGGGCGAATAATTAGACAGCATAGCTTTTAGGCAATTAATGGAGATGATTATCTCCCTCAAATAGCCCAGGTTTCAAGCTCCAGAGGCAAATTCAAGACTTCACAACCTGGGGTGGCAAAGCTCATTTTTACAGAGGCCTTGCAAGAGAGGCCCCTTGCAAACCATGGGGTGGGAGGAAAAAATGTGTGCGGGCCCTCTACATTGGCAAAAGGCCACCTGTTGAGGGCAACGGTGGCCATGCTCTGAGCCAACAGCAGGAGCAGATGTTACAGTAAGCCTTACTCCCTCCGTCCTATAATAAGCTTTCTTAACTCTTTAGTGCCCAGGGTGGTTCTCGAGAAACCATCGTTTTTTTGGTGATTTTTTTTTAAACTCTCTCTCTTCAAATTAGGGATATTGTTAATAGTATTAACTATATAAATGTAAGCATAGCTTAATCAAACAAGTGCCAGTTAAACCTTGATAAGATTGGATTGATGGATTGGAAGATTATAATCTGTTTTTGAACTATATAATGCACACTCAAAAATGAGATTTTGGAAGGTGTGTGACTTCAAAGTTAAATAGAATTTGGATTAAATTTTCAAGAATGAAAGTGAAGAGGTGTAGTAATGACCTATGTCAACACCTCTCCCTCTCCGATGCAATCCTTCATGTCAAGAACGGACTCACACATAATTATTGTGAATTTTATAAGTGAGAGTAATTTATCCATAAATAGTTGAGGACAAAAAATTATACATTAAAATATGAATGGAGTTGGTACATTGATCAAGACTCGGGGGGTGCACTCTACATTATGTTTGAGAATCACGTGCATTCATGACCCCTTCTAAAAGCCCCCTTGTATACGAGAGGTTATATGTCTAAATACCTTTGTATACAAATATATTATGTTTTAAATATATGTTTAATGTAAGTATACATGAATATTTTCAGTTCTAAATGTGTTTATTGTATGTATACGTAATACGGCAGTGTTCAAATTAATACCCCTTCTGTGCATTCACGTATACTTGTACGTATTTAGTACAGTGCACCCCCCGGGGATCAAGATCGGAATACATACACTAATGGAACATGAACAAGAGAACACAATCCAAAAAAATAAAAAAGATACTTCCTCCATCTTGCAAAAAAACCATAATATCGACTTAAATTTTGTCCCAAAATAAATCCATGATTTCCAACTATATTAGATGGCACATATTATAGCACATCTATATTTTGTCCAATACCCCTCATGCTTTTAGGAGTTAAAAAAGAACACCATCCAACACACCATATTTTTCAAATATATGTATAATACCAATGCAAAATTAATGATGTACATGTTGAACTCCTAAATGCCTGAGAAGGTGAAGGCAAAACTTATATGTGCTATAAAACGTTACTTCTAAAACCTTGATGAAGTTTGGTTTAAAAGAGAAAATGAGAAGCACGTTGATTAGTAATTATTTGTATAGTCAAACTTAAAAAAAAGTATTTTAGATACTCATTTAATGAATTTAGAAGCATTTATAGTTGAATATTCACCAAAATTAGAAATTTTATTTTTAGAATTTGATTAAAACTAGACATTCTACTCTAAAATTTCTAAAGCACTTTTTCCATAAGAGAGAACATCATTACTTTCCCAAAATAGTAAGTTTTATAACACTAGGACAATCTTGAGGTGATTGTCTTTGAAAAATTATCCAAAGTGGAGTTTAACTCAGATTGAAACTAGGTTGGAAAATAGATTTGATTTCTATTTGAATTTTTTTTTAAATTAAAATACCTTTTTCATCCCGGGAGCCCATAAAAATAGGCAGCAACCATAAAATGGTTGTTTTGTCACTTAGGGGTTAACCCCTAAACGTTCTCACCCTTTTCAGATTTGGCACTTTTCCAAAGATGCATTATAAAATGCAACTAAGAGGGAAATTTTCAAGTTTATGAATGAATAAAAGTTGTACATTATGAACTTTGGATTCTATCCATACGGTTAGATTTGCGATTGCTATCACCAATATTTGTGTATTAAATTTCAAACTTAAAATTTAACACTCTTTTGTAATATGATTACGAATAAGATATTGACAATCTAATAATGAAATTTGACGTGATGGGTTGAAATGTAATACTCTAAGTGTAGTGATTTTTGGAGATTTTTCAGTTGCTTAATTTTAGTACTTGACTTTTTCAAGAGCACTTTTAGACTAAAATCTTTGAAATTTTGGGTGGAACACTACAACATGAAATGAGGCATAAAAACTTCACAAATCATCCCCTTTCTAATCGGATCACAACTGCACGGAGCTAACTTCCCATAAAAGTTTCAATAAAAAATCCACACTGCAAAAAGTGCATGATGGATGAGAAAACAGACTTCAAATCCGTACATCATGCAAAATATGCATGGTTGGGCGGTTAGGAGTTAAGTGACAACCAAAATTTGATCCTTCCGTTGTAATTCATTTTTAGAGCTATTCATCAAGTTCAAAATATCCCTCTTAGTTGCATTTTATAATGCGTCTTTGCAATTCTCCAAATGTAGAGAGAGTTGTGGACATTTAGTGGTTAACACCCACCACTCAGTATTAATAGAAAGGTGTTTGGTCTTTGGATTCCAAGCAATAGCACCAGAACTTGGTGCCAATAGTGGCATGAATTTAGGTAGCCTTGGACACCAAATTCTAGCACTATTATTTGGTACCAAAATTAAGACCATCCTCTTTCCCAGTTAAACATGGCTTGAACAAAGCCAAGGGAAAAACTTGCCCCGTATATTGTGTGTATATTTCTTTTAAATCAAAAAGTAAATGCTTATGTCGCAAAACCTAGCCTGGGTACTCTTATTATTGTGGTTTGATAGGCCTCCTTTCTATAATTGGCCATAATGTCCAAACGGATCCCTTTAAACTAATTTTGTGGGGTTGCAAACATCATACAAATTGATGACCCTCCCATGGCTTTGAATACTTTAGAATGAGGAAAAAAATGAGGTGATTATTTCGAATGGAATTAGTGCCTCTTAAACCATTCATTGAATATGATTGAACGGTTATCGTTAGCATTTGAATGAATAAGATCTTCTATCTTTACTACAAAATGGTATGAAATTTAA